>OZ004707.1:115546815-116146815 GCA_963924515.1 Vespertilio murinus
AGTTGGGAGGGATCAGGCCTGCAAAGGAAGGTAGTTGAGAGGGACCAGGCCTGAGAGGGAGGGCAATTGGGGGCAATAAAGCCTTCAGGTTAGGGAAGTTAGGGATGAACAGGCTGGCAGAGGAGGGAAGTTGGGGGCAAACAGATTGGCAGGGGAGCAGTTAGGCATAAATCAGGCTGGCATGGGAGTGGTTAGGAGGTGATCAGGCTGGTAGGCAGAAGGGGTTAGAGGCAATCAGGAAGGTAGGCAGGAGAGCAGTTGGGAGCCAGCAGTCCTGGATTATGAGAAGGGTCCCAGATTGGAGAGGGTGCAGGTTGGGCTAAGTAAGAGACATTCCCTCCCCCTAGCCCCATGCCTCCATGCATGAATTTCGTGCACTGGGCCTCTAGTCCTATATAATAAAGAGGTAACATGCAAATTAGTCTTAACACAAGATGGCTGCACCTACAGCGGAGGCAGGGTTCCTGTAACAAGCAATCAACAGGGACCTGAGGCTGTGTGGCACCAGGCCCTGGGCAGGGGGCCTAAGGCTGCACCCTCCCCCCTGCTTGGCGGGGCTTGATGGGGAACCTCAAGGTGCATCCCCCATCCCAGCACCCAGGTGGAAGACCTCAGGGCATGCCCTTCATCCTGAACTGGGGGACCTGAAGCCACAACCCCTGCTTCACACCTGGATGGGGGACCTCAGGCAGTGTTCCCAGCCCTGGCGCTGGGCCTGGGGACCTGATGGTGTGTCAGGAAACCTGAGGCTGCACCCCCAACCTGACATGCACCTGGGGACCTGAGGTTGTGTCCCCTGACCCAGCAGGACTTAATGGGAAAACTGAGACTGTGCCCCCTACCCAGTGCTGAGCCAGCAGACCTGAGGCTGTGTCCCTCTGCCTGGTGGAGCTTGATGGGGGTGGAGCCAGACAGTCAGGGTCTTGCATGATTTCAAGGAATGCATGCCTGGATGGGGACTTGATTCTGGATCCTGTGGCACATCCCAGACTCTGACAGGAGGGAGATTTTCATATGCATTTTACTAATTTTCTTTCATCTCTGACACTTCTATTATAGAGAAAGGGCAAATAGCACTATTAAATATTTCTTCTAATTAATTCCCTTTTGATGTGCACGAATTTCATGCACTGGGCCACTAGTCAATTATAAAGTTTGAGGGGCACATACTAGTCTGTTTAGACAATAAGAGAAGATTTAGATAGGTTTGGTTGGCAGAAAAAAACAAATGGCTCCCCAAATAAATATTCACTTCCTAACTCCTGCACCTGTTATATTACCCTGTATGGCAATAGATGCAATTACATTCAGGATCTGGAAAGGAGTTTAACCTGTGGTATCCTTTAATGCAATCAAATGTGCCCTATAGAGAGGGAGATTAAGCACAAACACACCCCAGAAGGTGATGTGAAGGCAGAGCAGAGAGAGATACAGCCATAAGCCAAGGAATGCTAACACCCAGAAACTGAAGAGATAAGGAAAAAATTCTCCTGCCGGAGACTCTGGAGGGACTCTACCACGGATTGCTGGCTTCTGGCCTCCAGAACTGTGAGAGATTAAATTTGATTTTTTAAAAGTCATCAAATGTGTAGTAATTTGTTACAGTCATTATATAAACCTATACAATGAGTGAAACATAGGAAACAAAATTATGAAACAAACCATCATGAATGAATATATCTCTTTCTGCTGGAAGCAGACATTTACAAGCACTCACTGGATAGGTGCCAGAGACGGTGTTACACATTTCACACATATTATCCTGACACAGAATACTAGCAATTATGTGATTGTCCCCATTTTGTTGATGAGGAAACTGACTCACACAAGGTCACTAAAAAACAGGTTTCAGGATTTGAACCAAGATATATTCCATTCCAAATTGTTTTCTACTGTTTCTGCACTGCATCCCATACTTCTCACTCTGGCCTCCCACGCAATTGCAAAACACACATGCAAACATGTTTCTTTTACTCTGAACCAGATGCAAAATTTCCTTCGATAGGCCTAGCAGCCAACCCATTGTTTTGTAGGAAATAAATATAAAAACAACCCACAAGGAAATATGGCTCAAATATCATGGTCTGTAATCTTTTTCTTTAAAATCTCTTGAATTCCTATATTTTGGCCCTGAGCTATTTAAACAGATTGGTTTCTCCTGCAAACTAACCTTGATATGCCTCAGATTGGACAAATTGCCAGCAGTCCTCTGTTTCCAGAGCCAAAACTCTGGGTAAAAAGTGAATCCGAGATTACTGGCCATGTTTTATCCATCTTTCCAAGCTCTCTCTCTCTCTCTCTCTCTCTCTCTCTCTCTCTCTCTCTCTCTCTCTCTCTGTCTCTCCAGATCTCTGCTTCTCCTCCCACTGTCTGCTTCTTGATCCACTATATATTAAGCTACTGTATGTTTCCTGAGACCAGAAACTCATTCTCTTTGAACACACACACACACACACACACACACACCAATTTTAGCAGATATTTATTTCTTGAGGTACAAAAACACAGGTGTGCAAAAACAAAAATTCTTTTTTTTTTTTAAATATATTTTATTGGTATTTTACAGAGAGGAAGGGAGAGAGATAGAGAGCTAGAAATGTCGATGAGAGAGAAACATCGACCAGCTGCCTCTTGCACACCCCCACCGGGGATGTGCCCGCAACCAATGTACATGCCCCTCACCGGAATCGAACCCGGGACCTTTCAGTCCACAGACCGACGCTCTACCACTGAGCCAAACCGGCTTCGGCACAAAAATTCTTTTATTTCTTATAGTTAAAACTAACCTAGTCCTTAAGCCCACATTTCTGCTAATTATGGAAAATGGAGTTTTTTCTTCTCTTCCCTGCTTCTTCCTCTCCTCCTCCTCCTCTTCCTCCTCCTTCTGTTTCTCCTCCTCCTCCTCCTCCTCCTCCTCCTCCTCCTTTTCCTTCTCCCCCTCCTCCTTCTTCTTGTTATTTATTTACCCTGAAGCTCCAAGGAATTCTTCTATTTAAAAACTGAATCTCATAGCAGTTTTTCCTATGCCCTTTATCCCCAAATCTTCTCCTTTCTCCTAGGAGAGAGATAAGTTATCAGCCCTTATGTACGATCCTGACTTGGGGGCAGGAGCTTCTGGCCTAGGCTGCATGCCTTATCATCCTATCTTTGGTGTTAGCCTCTTTCTGCTGTTTCCAAAATTGGAATTCCCAAATGGTAGTGGGGGTCTGTCAAGCTCTGCTGGGGAGCTCCACTGTCCCCCAGCACCCTCAGCACTTACTACAGCTGCTGATGCTATGAGGCTCCCTTGCCAAGTCTCTACAATAGGGCCCATGCTCCCAGCACCCTGCTAACCCCTGGCAGACAGATGGATCACAATTCTTAAGTACTTTTCATATTCGCTTTTACACAGACAATGTTTGGGATTTCCTAGATGTGTCCAAGGACAAAGGCATTTTAGGGTAAGATGGAGAAAAGGGTAACTCAGGCTCTCTCTGAAATCACTCCACCATCTCCACCTCCTCAGGTAGCCTCACACAGATATACTAGAAAGTGTCTCCTTCCAGAATTCCAGACAGGAAGTTGGATACCAGCCTCTCCTCGTTTCAGAACCGTTAGCCCACCTCAGGGTCCTAATCTCCCACACCACACTTTCATTGAAGGAGGACAAGGAGCAGGGCCCCGTTAAACATTCACATTCATGGCTCTCCTTAAAAATCTTCCCTGAGTTTCTCCCTCAATTAATCCTATCAGAGTTCCAAGTCTTTGATCTCCAGGTGGAAAAAACAAATAAAAATCACACAGCTTCTCCTATGACACTGAGTCCTGCATAGTCTCTGGTTTATAATATAAACTCAGCACCTCCATGCACTGGGTTTTATCTTTTTATCAACTAAACTTTTTGAATTTCAATGAAACCATTTTTTCTCCCAAGTGGTTCATAAAAGTGTTGTGGCTTTAGAATATTGTGTCCACTGTGGACTTCAAAAAAAGAGATGAAAATTGGAGCCAAGTGAGGACAATTTTGTCCCCAGTAGTTGTGTCTGCCTTCCTTCGGAAGCAGCAAATGCCACTGTGTAAAGGGATGAAGTGCCTTGGCTCATACTTAGGAATTACTGGAAATGAAAGATGCATCGATTGGTGTTTTAAAGCCACAATTTTGCAACATTATAGAAATACTATAAACTAGGCTTATAACATAGTTTATAACTCTATATAATAACATTATTTTAATGGTGCTTTCTGGCCATACTTTGAAAAAATAGTACTTGAACGTCTTTCTTTTGTTTAGTTTTGAAACAAAAACAATTCATGTACTTGTTCATTTTGATTTCAAAGTCAAACTGAGTAGTTTATGTATTTAGAGTCTGATTTAAAATGAAATATCAAAACTAGTATTATTATTTAAAAAAGACATGTATCTTGCAGATTATTTTTTTTAATTTTCACATATTGTCATGTTTTAATGAAGCATTATAATAATAATATTTGACAGAAAAATTTTAGTCACTCTTCATACCACTGTCCTATGTGACTATTAGTTACCAAACTAATTCCATATTACTGAATATTAACTTTATTTTTTCTAATTATGCATGCATATGAATGATGACATAATAAATAACTTTGCATGCTTATATGTTTTCTTTATTAGGTTAGTTATTGGTGGTCAAATTTTGATTCTTGAATCAAAGAACAGAGCTGGCTCCAATCAATGTGTCTCTACAGGCACAAATGTTACCCCAGCGCCTGTCCCTGCTAAACTCAGTGCCCTGTAACACTACCTGTGGGATTTTTAATGAAGTTAAGAGAACTGCAATAAAAATTTTTTTAGAAAAGAAAGCACTACTTTTTTTTAAACAAGAAAGTGATCTTTTACACAATATGTTATGAAACATCCTCAAAGGTTGATTTGGTCTAAACTCAGTAACCTATAATGCTATCTACAATAATTTATTTCCTAGTTTCAGGGTTCAAGTGAACTTACTGATTCATGCACCCATGGAAGACCCATGTATTTGTAGTAAATCCAGGCAAAATATTCATGTGATATTTAATGACTACCTAAGTTCTATGCTACCTAAGATGCATCCTGATACAAATACAAGGGGTGGAGAGAGAAATGTAATTATAAGTTTCGGGTGTTTTGTATGCCTTTTCTTGCATACAGCTGCTATTATATCTGCTTATAGTTGATATGTCATTTTACATTCTGGCAGCAATGATTATCCCTAATCATACATGAGAATATAAATTGTAATAAGTGTTTAATACACACAGTCTATAATTTGTGTAGTCTTGTCAAATGATTAAGCATGTTTAAAACTAACAAGAATAGGTTAGGGGGCAGAAATATACTGTGAAAAGACAACCTCTTGTTTTCTTAATTTTGACTTAAAATTTAACCTAAAGGTAAAAAAGATTGGCTTCTAGAAACATATTAGCATTTTTATTAAAGAACTAGTGGCCTGGTGCATGAAATACATGCACATTAAAAGGGCATTAATTAGAGGAAATATTTTAATGTTGCTATTTGCCCTTTCTCTGTAATAGAAGTATCAGAGATGAAAAAAATTAGTAAAATGTATATGAAAATCTTCCTCCTGTCAGAATTTGGGGCATGCCATAGAACCCAGAGTCAAGTCTCTGCCCACCTGAGTGTGCCTCAAAATTGTGCAAGACCCAGACCTGGCCGGCCCCACCCCTGTCAAGCTCTACAGGGCGGGAGGCACAGCCTCAGGTCCCTGTCAATTCCTGCTAGGCAGGGGATGTGACCTCAGGTCCCCTAGCCCGGCCTCAGGACCTCTGGCTCCAGAACCAGGGCGAGAGGCATGCTGGAACAGAGGGTGCAGCCTCAGGTCCCCCAGCTTGGTGCTAAGGTGGGGGGTGCACAGCCTCAGATACCCTGGCCTGGCCTTAGGTTCCCTGGCCCCTGAGCAAGGGTGCAAGGACATGAGGGCATGATGATCATTTTTATATTAGCTCTTTATTATATAGGACTAGAGGCCCAATGCATGAAAATTTATGCACTGAAAGGGGGGTCCCTCAGCATGGCCTGCTCCCTCTAATAGTCCAGGAGCCCTCAGGAGTGGGAGGCAACACGGCAATCAGGGGAAAGCGACACTCTCATCACACCTCTGCTGCTGCCACTGCTGGCAGTGCAAGCCTCGGGCAGCCCTGGGTGGCTGGGCAGCTGCCATCCTGCAACTTGGGCCAGTCCTGGATGGCTGGGAGATTAGGGCAGTACCGGCCACACTGTGCACCTGCCTCCCTCCCCCCACCGGATAGGCTGAAAGAACTGGGGGACTCTGGTGGGGCTGAGATGACTGGGCACCTCCATCTTGTGGCTATGGGGGCCACCATCTTTGTGATGACATGACTGTCAATTTGCATATCCTCTCTTTATTAGATAGGATAGTTTACCTTTGCAACATGAAGAATTATTTTGAATTAGATGGTATATCCCCCTGCACTTGCTTAGGTATTCCTGCAGATATCAGTGTTTTTCCTTGATTCTTATCTCCCATATGTGGCCACTTCCCTCTGCTCCATGATAGGACAAGACCAAGGAATCCATCATTTGGGCTGCATCTCAGCCAGTTTCTAGCTGACAAGATATTAGAGAGATTCACTTCTAAAAGGAAGCTTAGGCGAAACCGGTTTGGCTCAGTGGTAGAGCGTCGGTCTGCGGACTGAAAGGTCCCAGCTTCGATTCCGGTCAAGGGCATGTACCTCGGTTGCAGGCACATCCCCAGTGTTGGGGGTTGGGGGGGGCAAGAGGCAGCTGGTCGATGTTTCTCTCTCATCGACATTTCTAGCTCTCTATCTCTCTCCCTTCCTCTCTGTAAGATATCAATAAAATATATATTTTTAAAAAGGAAGCTTACTTTAGTATTTTGTCCCCAGTCTCTTCTGTAGGCTTATTCTTATTTTCCTCAGGCTTAACTCTGATTTGCAAGTAAGAACTATACCTTCAGGTAAGTCCAAAGCAGTTAAGTACCTTTTTTAAAAACCCTGTAGTCAGCAATCAACCTATTAGAATGAATTATTTACCCTGAGTGAATGGGCATGCATCTATTTATAAAACAGGCTTGGATAGTATTGCTTCTTAGTGAAATGCCATCACTATTAAAACCTTTAGAAAAAATCAGAGTGAGAACAAAGGTAATAGTCACATTTACGGACATTTAAAATTTTTCCATACTTGTGCAAATATACTTGTGGTCACATGGCAACTTTTATTTACCAAAGCTTATTTCTTTTGTAATGAAATATTAGGGTTCTCATCAATGACTATAACATTTCTCTACACAATAAGATTTTCAACTGGTGAATTGTAGGAAATACAACTATGTTTCAGGATCTCTCAGTGACTTCTTCTCAGTCCCATAGGCCATTCATTCTTCTTCACTACTTTAAAGGTCATGAAAATTAAATGTTTAAAATTATAATATCCTGAAGTAAAAAATAATGAAGATCTCATCTCATTGGAAGATACTGTACATGTAGTAACTGTACAGTATCTTCCACCAGTCTGTGGTATACTGGTGCCTCTCCACACTAGACTTGGAGAATGCCAAAAATATACACATGACTGAATTTTCTAGTATTCAGTAGAATGGGTGTACAGCCAGAGAATGATGGAAGAACATATGGAAAAACCTAGTATATGTTAGGGGAAAACAGAGGTAAAAACTAACCACAAGTTGGGCTGAACAAAGGAGAATGTTTTCAGGGTCTAATCATAAGAGTAGAAGACAGTTTACATCTCAAGAACAGTATAAAAAAGCAGATGTTCCACTGACATGAAGTGGCTTTAAGGTCCTATTATTCCTCATGACCACTCGCCTATTAATAATAAGCTAAAAATAGACGAACAAAAACCTTTTTTATCTCCTATAAGTTGACACAACTATTTATCTTTAGTGAGATGAAAGTCATAGAAAACCTGGTTTTCTGAGCAAGTGAAGTCTAGAAATAAACATTCCCAGTTTGCTGTTAGCCATTATGAATAAGGCAGCGAAATTAATTTATTTTAATGTTATACTCAAGAGGCATATGTTTTTCTTTCTATGTGATTACAAAAAATACTGAATGTCCCTGAGGAAAGAAGTCCTTTTTATAGACTTCAATTTTCAGACAACCCAATTTTCTCTGAGTTTGTTTTTTCTCCTTTGAGAGCACACTTAATTTGTTAATGCAGGAGTGCATTTGTCACCAATAAAATTCATCTTCCCTCTATAAACAGACTGCCTGAAATTAGTTCTGATAGAGGGAAAGCTAAGGGGAGTGTGCTTGGTTGCGTGGTATGAAAACATAATTCAATGGTTTAATTTGTAATAAGATTTATTATTTCCAACTATTGCATGAGCAACATAAAAAAAAGATATTGAAAGATCATGCTTTTTTTTTTTTTTCATTTCTACCAAGCATTGGCTTTTATGATTTCAGATTAAAAAAAGCAAATTATTTTTAAATAGGGGCTTCGTTGCTGTTAAATGGGACCAAAGGCTGTTGGGACATATTTCTTTCAACATTGTTACATATCAACTAATAGGAAAATAAAAGATGAATGGGTCATGGAAGCTGCCCTCAAGTTATGCAGTCTAATAAGGACACTCCCATGGACACAAATAACCGCTTTATAAGACAGTGTGGAAGAAGCATCATGAGTGCATTTGATTAGTACATTTTTTGGATGCAAAAAACTGAAATCCAAGTTAAACCAGCTTAATGGTAAGGCCACTTAGTGTAATGCAAAAAAGGAAGTACAGAGTTAGGGCTGGTCACTGGGCTCAACTGTAACATCATGGATGCATTATCTCCCATCCCTCCAAGCTGCCAATCCTAGTACTGGTTCATCCTAAGGCTGGTAGGATGAACCAGCTAGAAATGGTTTCCGGCAAGATTCAGAGCAACATGCTTCCTTTTTCACTTCCAGCGGGAAAGAATGCATTTTTTTTCCTCCCAAATTGCTTTCCTTGTATTGCACTGGCCCATGTCTGAGCTTATGTTTGATAAGAGGGATGGGCTTAACCTGATTGACTTAGACTATTTATAGAGTAGAAAAGAGATTGAGGAGCCAAATACGTTGTCCATCCAAGGATGGTAAATGAATTAAACCTGAAGCAGATCCCGTCATTTATAAAACTGGATAGCTTCCTTGGGGTTTTGATGGTTATCCTGAAGGCAATGGAAGACAATAGGCAATACTCAGTATGAGAAAAAATGTTTTTAAAGCTTCTGAGAGATGATTCATTATGCCTCCATGACATTTCTAAATTTGGGTAAAAGGAATACCTCAGTATTCTCCCTTTCCCCTAAAGTCAGATAATCATTCTAAAGTAGTTGCCAAGCATTTTTAAGCTGATATTTCTAGCTCCTTCCAAAGTCTGTCACTAAACTCACCCACTCTACAGAGGAGGGGAGAAGGAGGAGCAGTTGCAGTGATATTACTTTTTATAGAGCCATTAATCCTTCTGTTTTGTCAGTTTTTGAAGGGTAATAAGATGCTTTCAATCTAATAATGCTTCTTGTCTTTGGGCACCCTACCCTATTCTGAGTCCACATCTGATCCTTTGCACTTGTGAGTGCTTTATTTCAATACTTAAATATTTAATTTTTACCATATACCATGTGCTGGTATAAGCTCATTGCAGGTGTTATAAGTTCATTACATGCAAAATCTGATTTAATTTTTATAGCATCTCCTTAAATAGAAATTATTATTATCCTCACTTTACAGGTGAGAAAACTAAGCTGCAGGGAGACTGAATAAGTAATGCAAGATCACACATTACTCACTGACAGAGAAGGGATTTGAACCTAGCCCATCGAGGTCCAGTGTCTATACAATAACACAGAATTCCCCACAAACTAATAACTTTCTTTACCCAAAAAGAAGTAAAACCTTAATTATTGGTCCAGACATACTTTAGGTACTAAAAAAAATCTCTATTTTTAACTAACTTCAAATTAGAAATCCCTTGTTCACATTTAGTCTTTCATTTGTCTGTTCATTTGATACATTCATTGATTACTCATTATGTGCTAGTCACTGTGGTGGGTGCCTGAAACTTGAAGGCTAGTTGAGGATAGAGGAAAATCCAACACAGTCTAGAAAGAGGAAGTAATAGGTGCCTCTGGAATACAGAGGTCAAACTTAGGGGTCAGAAAAGGCACATGAACAAATGACAACCTAGGTACATTTTTAAGAATAAGTTAGCCAGCTATCATGAAGGGGACAGAGCCAAAAAATGGTAAATGTGGCCAGTGACTGGTGGGAACAACAGACACAAGAAAGACTATGCTAGAGTGTGAACTTCATGCTCAGAGTGGTGGGTATTATCTGAAGGGTAACAGAAAACAGATAATAATATTCAAGTAAGTAGAACATGAGCCTTGGCCAGGTAGCTTAGTTGGTTGGAGCATCATCCCAAGCAACAAAGGGTTCTGGGTTCAATTCCTGGTCAGGGCACATGCCTAGATTGGGGGTTCCGTTCCTGGTTGGGGTGCATGTGGGAGGTAACTAATCAATGTTTCTCTCTCTCTTCTTTAAAAAAAATAAGTAGATAATGAGGAAAATAATTTTATTTCTGAGAAAAGTTGGAGAAGAAAAGAAATTTGTTGGAAACCTAATGTACAAAGGGATAGTGCTTGATGCTTTGAACCTGCTTTCCAAGTTTTAATATCTCTCATTATATCGCTCAGAGAAGTTAGGAAACATGCCTATGGTCTCAGGGAAACTAGTAGTGTAGCTTATATCTGATTCCAAATGCAATCTTTTTTTTTCACTATTCACTATAAACACTTCAGAACTCCAAGCCAAAAAACAAAAAAGAGAAAGTACTTCTTCCTATTGACCTTCATTCACCCTCTGAAATAATATCCTCTTTAAATAATATAAAAGAACTACTAAATATCACTCCAAAGAAAATTCTCTTCTCTCAGAACTTTTAATTATAGGCACCAGAATATAAAGATCTGAATCTATGAGCCAAAGATATTAGGAAGAACCCACCCCCCACCACACACACATACACACACACACACACACACACACACACACACACACACAAACCCCTAATATCTATCCAGATAGATACATGAATACTACTGAAAATATTTGCTCTGCTTCCCCTAGAAAAGGAAGACTACACCCCTATCCCATCTCGCCAGAAAGATCATAAAGTTCCCTGGAGCTTCCTTGAGTTACTCAGTGCAACATTTTTTATATTTGCAAAGTACACCACCCCTAAAGGGTGTGAGGTCCATTTCTGCTTCTGACAGGGTAACCCTGCAGACCTCAGCTTCTAGCTGCAGAACAACCTTCAGGAGAAGAATGCTCATTATCTGATACAGCTAAGTCTTTGTTTGCTATGTTCCTATGAATAACTTATAGCTGTGTGGCCTCATGAACAGGGGCCCTGACACAGCTGACATGACAGCATCGTTCACTGAATCCTGATCCCTCCCAGGAGAAATGGAATATTTGCTCGTTTCACATTGCACCTAGACAGGCTCTTCAACTATTTATAAGTTGAATATAAATTTCCACTACTTCACCTGACACAACTGGCAGTACCTAGCAACTGATAAAAGAGATCCAACTGGAGCGTTTAGGAAGCTGGTGTTGGCAAAAGCCAATAGCAGCTGAGAAGGGAACAAGGTCTGCAGGGAGGGAAGTTGTCCGCCAGCCAGCTCAGCTCTCCTCCCTCTCATTCATCCTACTGTTCCCCCACGCCTAAGACCCAAGCTTACAGCCTGTCTAGAATGGCTTTTGCTCCTAACTTTCATAGACATGAGTGAACGTAGGTGCCTGTGCCTCATCAATAGTTATTAATATTGACATTGGTCAATATCACAGTGCCCTTCTTTTTCTGGAATAAGGGCTATCATCTCAAATTAAGTCCTATTTGATCCAAAACAGATTCATTGAGGACTTTCAATGTTCAGGGAATTTAAAGATTAATAAAATTAAGTCCTTGCCTTCCAAAGGCTTAAAACCTAATAGAAGAGCAGACAAACAGAAAATACTAATTGAGATTAAGTGCTTGCCACAGAGAAACCCAAGGAGCAGAGGAGGTCACTTCACCCAAGCTGGAGGATTACTTTATTGACAACATACGCAGACCGTACTGAGAACATTCCTCCTATTTAATCCCCATGAGGTTACTCCTATTATTAACCTAATTTTTCAGATCAGGAAACACAGCTCAGAGAGGTTAAGTAATTTGCTGAATCTGACAAAGCAAATGGCCCATATAATATTCATACAGCCAAATCTAACCACAAAGACTATGCACTTACTTATAATGTTGTATTGCCTCTCAACAGCAATTTGCAAAGTTTATTGTTTATGACTATATTTGTTTATTTTTAAGAATTTTTCCTAAATTTTTACTTATATTCAAGGCAGTTTAAGACATTGAACAGTACAAGAGTGTGGTTCTGGACTTCTGGTACTCACCTTTAAAAATCATCACAGGCAAAGAGTTTTGAATGAGATCATTCAGTCAGTCAGTTATTCTAAAAATATTTGTAGTCCTAGTCAGTTTTGCTCAGTGGTTAGAGCATCAGCCTATGGACCAAAGGGTCCTGGTTCGATTCTGGCCAAGGGCACATACCTTGGTTGCAGGCTCCTCCCCAGCCCAGGCCCTGGTGCGGGCTTGTGCAGGAGGCAGCCAATCGATGTGTTTTGGTCACATTTATGTTTTGCTCTGTCTTTCCCTCTCTCTTCCACTCTTCCTAAAAAATCAATGGAAAAATATTCTCATGTAAGGATTAATAACAAAAATAATATACACATATATAATATTATGTATCTGGCATCATGTTTGGTTTGAAAATATGGAGCAATCTAAAATTTAAGAAAAAGTTTTTGTCCTCTGGAATTTTTATTCTGAAAAATATGCAAATAAAGACACATGTTATATTGAAGGTGATAAGGGTTATAAAGAAAAATCAGCCAAAACTGGTTTGGCTCAGTGGTAGAGCGTCGGTCTGCAGATTGAAAGGTCCCGGGTTCTATTCCGGCCAAGGGCATATACATTGGTTGCGGTCACATCCCCGGTAGTGGGTGTGCAAGAGGCAGCTGGTCGATGTTTCTCTCTCATCAACGTTTCTAGCTCTCTATCTCTCTCCCTTCCTCTCTGTAAAATATCAATAAAATATATATTTTTAAAAAGTAAAAGAAAAATCAAGTTGAGCAAGGGGTCCAAGAGCAAGGGTCAGGCAATGAGAGGAGATCTTGGCATTGTGAATCAGTTGATCAGCAAAGCTTCCCTTGAGATGGAGAGGAGAAATCTGAACAAAGAGAAGAAACAAGCTATGCGGTCATCTGTGGGAAGAGGGCGTGTAGCTTAGGCAAAAGCTACAGCAAGTGAGAAAGACTCCAAGAAAGGAACACATTGGAATATACCAAAAATGGCAATAGGCCAGATTGCAGTTAGAGAGACTGAGGGCAATAAGAGACGGGAAGAAAGTCAAAGGACAGATCATGCAGGACCTTATCTTCAGTGCACAGGCTTCCCATTTTCTTGGCAAGGCAAAGGGAAAGTTCTGAAGCACTTTGAATGAAAGAGTGATATTCTCTGATTAACTTTGTAACTGCACTCTGGCCACCATGTGGAGAATTGATTATGGGGACACATGAGTAGAAACAGGAAGACCAGTCAGAAAACTGTTATACAAGCCTATATTTGAGATTCTGGTAGGTTAAATTAATGAGAAAACAGCAGAGGTTGTCAGATTAGGGGTATATTTTTCATGGTAGTGCTGACAGGTTAGATTCCATGCAGGCTGTTAGAAAAGAGAAAAGAGTGAATGCACTTAAATTCCTGGAACAGTGCATGGAACAGAGTCTGTGCTCAGTATATGGGAATTCCATCCCCTTCTCTCTGAACCCAATACATTTATTTGGGGAAAATAAGCCACATACATAATGACACACAGAGTCTATAAGAGTGGCTCTAACGTAAGTCTAACCACATGGCCACAATTCAACTATGATCAGGTAGATGATATTCTATCTCCATTGCTTTAAGCAAACTAGTAAGCAGCCTCTGTTTGTGTTCAAAGTCAAAGGATACCCAAGAGAAATCTGACTTTGTCAAGTATGAGGAAACTCTTATTCTTGGTGAAAATGTAGAACATGTTTTTGTCCCTTGTAAGAAAAATTTTCCATGGAACTCCTCCAAACTAGATCATGTTTCCCTGTTATGGTCATTCAACACTCCTGGATCTTTCCATCACCATCTTGTCAGTTTGAATTTGGTATGTATTCAATTAATATTTTCCATCACCATCCCACTGTCATCCCATCCTTTTTAACTTTGAGAACTTTATCTAGAAAAAAAAATGTAGCAGGCATTAAAAAATAATGTTGGGGGAAAAAAGAATTAGCACTCCCATGTTATTCCATTAGGCAAGTTGTAGAGACAACAAACTAAATATACATTGAGAGATGAATGGATAAATAAAATGTGGCATATATAAGCAGTGGAATATTATGCAGCCTTAAAAAAGAAAATACAAATTAGAAAGCCAAAGATGGCGACTGCCCAGCTGCTCCAGGTGCGGAGTGGCCACGCGAGGCAGGACGCCTGGGCGAAGGGATCTACAGGAGCAGAGTGCCACAACAGAGATAAGACTGCAGACTCTGGACTCAGCAGCAAAGATGAAGACCACAGACTCTAGCCAGAGTCTGCAGTGAAGATAAAGATGGAAAACTCTGGCCAGAGTGCAGGCCTGGGTCCCGGGTGCTGGAGGAAAACCGATGCTGGAAGCCAAGGGAAGGAAGGCCTATTGCACGAATCTCTTCGTGTAACGGGCCTCTAGTGCTTAATAATAATGTATTTTACACCTAAAATTTTGTTAAAAGGCTAGGTCTTCATACTAAGTATTCCTACCATGCACAATAAAAAAAGAACACTAAAAAATGTGTTTTAAAATGCATTTTATTCTTGAAGCAGAGAGCAAATGACCTATGAAGAAAAATGGAATAATATTTAATAAGTGATAGGTACTTAGTTTTATTTTTAAAATTCTATTTATAAGCATGAATTATCCTACTAGTAATACCCAGGATTTGTTTCAATAGAACCACAATTGCTATGAAGAAATTGTTTCTTACAAGCTATATGGGTCTTTAGGCCATGGTAAAAGTTTATGGGTTTTTGTTTTGTTTTTTATAAAGGGTTATGAGATGCATTTTAGATTGACGGGTTATTGACTAGAAAAACTGGTCTATCTACCAGGATACAAAAGGAATGGATCTCACTTGGATTACAGCAGTAACCTCCTAACTTCTTTCCTTGCTTCAACCTTGCCCTCTTATAGACATTTCAACACAGGGCTCAACTGATTCTTTTAAAACATGAGTCACTCTTCTGCATCTCCCGCATCTCTCAGAATAAATGAAGGGTCTTATAATGGTGTACAACACCTTTATTGGTTAGGGATCTGGAAAGAAAATGGTGGCAAAATTAGACGGGTAATTGAAGGGAGTTTAGTAAAGGGACTTTTGCAAAATGAGGTTGGGGGTTAAAAAAATCAGATGGTGCATTACCCTGAGGCCACAATAGTAGTGAGCTATTTATTACCATCCCTAGTCCTACTGGGGCAAGAGGAGAAAGTAGTTACCATTTATGTGAGCACAAGGGAGGACTTTTATATTCAGGGATGGCTGATAGGAGCAGTGGCCTTTGGTAAAAGAATAAAGTCAATAAGCAGCAACCCAGCAAGGAGGAAGACAGGGGAATAAATTTTCTGACCTCACTGTTTTCTTGCCTTTGGATTTCTCCTTGGTAACTCTCTCTTTGCTAACCAGCTAAACCGCTCTGGAAGCTGGTGAGCAAAGAAGCTTGTTGACGTAGTCCATACATATCAGCCCTTTTGTGACTCCAAACAGGGTGGAGAGGAGATAAGGACAGATCTGGAGAGGCAAATGGAAAACTGTGATCTGCCCCTGGCTGCTTCTTTGGTCCTTCTGCTGCAGTCACACTAGCCTCCTTGATATATCTTAACACTCTGGGCACTGTGAAACTTTAGAGTTTTTGTATTTGCTGTTTCCTTTGGAACACTTTTTCTCGAAATATCTACATAATCCATGTCCTCACTTCAAGATCAAATGACCCCTCTATGTAACCTACCTGAAAAGCCTATTTAAAATTATAAACCACCTCGCCCAACATACTAATTCCTTTAATCCTCTTCTATGTTATCTTTTTTTCTCTCTTCCTCATTGTATTTATCACATATTAAATTACATGTAATATAGAATTATGTACTATATTATTTACTTTTTATTGTCTATTGTTAATTGTCAGCCTCCTCTATTTCTTTGCTAGAATTTAAGCTCCAAGAAAAATAATCTTTGTTGTGCTTTTTAGTAATATATTTCAATGCCTAGAAATAGTGCAAAAGGCATAAACAGATAGAGGGGCATAACCATCTCAAATACAATATTCAAATGTTCTTACAAAAAAACACACATGTTCAATTTTTTTATAAAGACAAGTGTAATTAAATAGATACATTAGAACCAAATAGTCCAACTCCCATTCCCACCCTCAAGAGATAGATTTAAGATGTAATTAAGTCTGACCAAATGTTGAATGAATTTCTGTTTCTCCACAGGTAGCTTCACATAAAACTGTCCCTGAGTGCAAGTGAGTTCTTTTACATTTCATTACACTAATTCAGTAAATGACTTGAGCCAAAGACTATGTTCTCTTGAGTCTAATCTCTTTCAGCAAAGATATATGGAACATAATGAAACTGGTTATACCCTTTCAAACCACTAGAGAAGAATACAGTGCAGTTGAGGTATGCTCAATTGTGCTGAAGGAGAAATAAAATCACACACGGTTTAGAATTATATATCTTGGCAACCTCTCAGAGAAAGTCACAGAATTGTAGAACTTCAAGAGCTTAAAGAACATAGAGAGAAGTACAACCCTCTTGCTTTGCAGACAAGGAGACTATGGTTCTGAGTCCAGTGGCTTGGTCATAATCATATCACACAACAGGCAAGTAGCCTAAGTGAAATGTAGAGTCTAGGGTCCCACCTCCATAGACAATAGCTGATTAAGAAACATTAAAAATTGAGAGACGAAAGGATTCTATTTTTGCACATCTTTCATCTATACTTGACCAGCATGAAAATATTTAGAACCAAATTAAAAATTTTATCTCCTCAAGTATATGAAGAAAGGTATAGTGCACCAAACATATATGCTAAAACAATGATTATTTCAAAATTCCTTTATAAGGACAATTATGTATCTAATAAACTGATGAGGGTAATAAAACTGAGTATTGCAGACTATGGTGAGGAAAAGTACTTTCTAGTTAGTCTTTTCACAATTTTAAGCTGGGACAAGTGGGTAATGATCTCATCTTCCTCATCACTTTTTCCCCCACGAAGCAGGGACCTTGAGCAATGCAGATTTACAAATCCTCTGGGAGTTCCTAAAATGTAACCATAAAAGCTTTGTCGGTAGTATTTATGTGCATCATGGTAGCATTTTTACCTGTTAGTTGTGCCTCTGATAAGAAATTATAAGTAGATGACATTTCCAAGCAGTGAATTGGTCTTCTTTAAATATACAATTTATTTGCCAGCCAAATAAAAAAAAGCTTCCCTTTAGAGACAATATCACAATATTTCCTTTAAATACACCCAAAATGACAAAGAAATTATTTAACTAGGGCATCATTGACCTCATAATAGAAAGGAGCTTCCTTTAAACTCCCCATTAAAGGAATATTTTAAAAGTAGGTTGGGTATATCCTTAAAACAAGAAAGTCTCTTCAGATGTCTAGTTTTTATACCCTTAAATCTATTATTCCACTCATCCCACTTTATCCAGTTCACAAGAGTCATGGCTTCTGAAAGGTGATGTGGTTAGATAAAGGGCAGCTTCTGTAGATCCCTGCCTTCATACATTTTTGCCTCCAGCAACTCTTTTAAAAGCTTACTCCTTAGATAAAAATCTATAGAATCAACCCAGTAAATATAAGGTACCTTAAAATTAGATATTTTCTTCTTTTTTTTTCCTTCTAGACAATAATTTTATGTGTGTGAACATCAAGAATTATGACCGGTTCACCAAAGTCAGACAACTTAAGTCTTAGTAAGTTGCTAGGTAGTCAAGGAAATTGTGAGAAGAATAGGTGGCCTGACATATATGTGTAGAATCCAGGCAAGTCAAAATTTCACTTGATTTCGTGTCAATAAAAAGAGCATACATAATCAAGTATTGATCCATAGAAATCCCTAGGTATTAGAACTGTTTTTCTGCTTTTAGAGAATTATATCATAGACTCCTTCCAACACAAGGGAAAATATACATAGATCTCTATATTTAATTGTGCTTTGACCAAGTAGGAAATATGTGTTTATTTGGAGATCTATTTTTCTGTCACTTTGATTTGCCTAGAACATAAAATATGGGTCATGAGAGCCTTGGAATTGGAATGTTTTATACTTTTATGGAAAACTTGGACCATTCTTTCAAAAAGGATTTTATTAGATGTATACAATATTTGTATAAACATTTATGGAAACAAGTACTATAAAAAGAAAAGAGTAGCATAACTGAGCCAAAGTAAAGAGAAATATCATTAATCAGTGGGAAAATTAAATGCAACATACTCACTAACCATGACAATTAAAGCATAAGTACTATGTGGACAGAGACAATGTCTGTATTGTTCATTATTGTATACTAGAGGCCTGATGCATGAAATTTATGCAAGAGTAGGCCTTTCTTTCCCCAGCTTCCAACACTGGCTTCCCTCTGGCATCTAGGATCTGGGCTTCCTTCACAGAGGGAAGTCCTACCACCTGTCACAGCCACTGGTCGGTGTCCTGGGCCTCCCCCTTTGGGGTTATTATATAGCCCCCCAATTGACCACCCCACCAGTCGGTAGCCTGCCTTCCTATACAGGGCAATCATGAGGAAATGCCCAGGCCCCCAGCCAATCACATCGCAGACACCTTGGTTGGCCTGGCACCAGTAGGTGTCATAGCGTGGTCCTGGTTGGTCATCCAGATGGTTGTTCCGCTATTCAGCCATTTGGTAAATTTGCATATTATGCTTTTATTATATAAGATCTAATGCCTAGCATAATATTTAACCTATTGTAGAGGCTTAGTAAATGTTATAAAATACATAAATAGCACAATAGATAAATGTATGGTCTTCCAAATTGAAATAAAATTTTCCCTGGAAATGGAAGACCAGCTCATCACTAGGCACTTATAACTTGAGAAAACTCTTCAAGAACAACTATTTTTTTTAATTTTAATATACTTTTACCAAAGCCCCACAAATATAATAATTATTTCTCCTGAATTGTTATATGCCCATGGATAGTAATTTATAACTTATCACACATTAATAAATTGCTTTTGTGACACAGATTTATCTCATGTCCCATGAGATGTAAGTTATAGCATCAAGTTTGACCATGTAGGTTATTACACTCAAAGAAACTTTACAATTTCAGGCAGCACCATATAAGGCCTATGGCAAATAGCCAGCCTACTGTACAAGATTGGGTTGAAACAAACAAACAACAGTAAAAACATTTGTACCTATGTGCACTACTTTCATCATCAAAAGAATGTCTATCTTGATTTCAATGCTCTGATATGTTTAGAAAAATTTGGTCACCTCTTATTTTCCTGAATTTCTACCATATAAAGACTCAATTATTGTATATATTTGATCATCATTAAGACCTATTAAATCATGGGTTTTATGTTATCACTACAACCTTCCTTTGCAGTTGGCATTGTCTGGGGGAAGAAAACAAGGAAACATTCTATTTCATCAAAACTCCCTCTTGAAATCTATCCTGATTGCATGTGTGTGTGCATGCAAGCAATGGTTCTTTCATTCAACCAAAATATTTGAAATATGTGTCTTTAGGCATTCAGTTAGCTTCTGTTGTGTCATTAAGCATACTAGAGGCCTGGTGCACAAAATCCATGCACTCAGGAGGTGGGGGGGGTACCTCAGCCTGGCTACATCCTCTCGCAGTCTGGGAGCCCTTGGGGGATGACCAACTGATGGCTTAGGCCCACCCCCCACTTTATTTGATAAATTCTAGTTAACTGTTTTAGTTTACTAGGACTGCCATAACCAAATACCACAGATGGGGTGACTTAAACAACCAAAATTTATTTTCTTATAATTCTAGAGTCTGGAAGTACAAGACCAAAGTGCTGACAAGGTGGTTTCCTCTGAGGCCTCTGTTTTTGACTTGCAGATGACCACCCTCTTGTTGCCTTCTCACATGGTCAACCCTCTATGCATGTGTATTCCTGGTGTCCTTTTATGTATCTAAATTTCCTCTTATAAGTTCACCACCGAAATTGGATTAGGATTCACCTAAGAACGTAAACTTAATAACCTCATTTAAACTTAATAACCCCTTTAAAAGACAGTCACATTCTGAAGTTTTGTGGGTTAAGGATTCAACACGAATTTGGAGGTGCGGGAGGACAATTCAACCTAAAACACCAATTTAATGCAATGGTAATACTAGACAATATAAAGTAAGCTTGAAGAAGCAGTGATAGAGGTACAAAGTAGAACCATATATCTGTATGTGTCTAGTAGGAAAGAGGGTAAAAACTAATGAAGACAGACATAGCAGTATGAAGGAATGGAATTTGAGGAAAGTGACCAGTAAAGGGAAAGGTAACTGCCTTAAATATCACGGTGATCTCTGAAGGAACACTGGTTCGTCAGATGTAAGTATGTTTCCACCTCAGTCTGTATAAATAGACCATTTGTCAAGTAGAGATGGATTTACCATGAAACTAATAAAGTTCAACTTCAGTACCCTTTGCAAGGCCATTGATCTAATTTTATATTCATAATTGTGTACTTTTCTTTAAGAGAGCCTTGGACTTTAAATAACTTGCATCTTTTCCTAATTGCAAATATTTTCAGCCCCCATTTTCAAAAGGGAAGGTTTGGGGCATTCATTGGCTAAACGGTTAGAAATGTGTATTTATTTGGACAAATTATAACTCATGAATTATATGAAATATGACTATCAAGTAATAGTTTTCCATTGCAATAGCAATTACTACATTCTGCATTCTTGTGAATTTGAATCTTCTACTATCAGACCATACACATTTTCTGTGTGTGTGCCAGTAATCAAAACTGAGCAACTAAAGTGTACAGTTAATTTAAAAGGAAAATGATGTGTGTCTACTAACTGTATTTAAAAATATGTTTGAAGACCACCCATTTCCTTATAAGACACCATCTTCCCTCACTTCTCACATAATTGTATTAACAGTTCTCTCTAAGTTCCCTGGGCATACATACTACCAAGCCCAGAGAGTGTGACATTTGCTTATCCTGATATTAGCCACAAAATTATTTCTTTACTTTTTCAGGGGGAAAAAATGTGTAACCATCTTAAACAATGAAAAAAAATGCTATCACACAGTGTGCCTTCCCAGAGGTATTACACATGATGAGAATCAGTTTCATACTGAGACTCTTAGAAGATTTCCTATATTTCACTTTTTAGTTTTGTACGTTGTTCTTCTTGGGAACAGCTTTGCAATTGAAGATAAGAAGGTGGCTTTGGGTTGAAAAATAAAAGAAAGAAGTGAGATGAAATTGGTTAAGTAAGACAGTTCAATTTGACTAACAAAGCAAAATTCCCAAAGTGAGTTACTCTTAAAGCTCTGTAATCAGCCATGTTTCTTAAAATGCCTGGGATATATCTAGCCCCACTCACACTATGGTAATTATCAGCTGCCATCATGCTGAAGTGCTACATTCCCTGATACTTTTTTTTTAATGTCAGCTTGTAATCTGAAGGAAAATTACAAACCCTACTTTTTTAGGAATGTTTAAAATAAACCCACAAAAGCACCAAGCCTATTACAATTACCGTCCTGCTTTAAGGGAGAAATATCCCAGGTGGTGTTTTATCTCTGCAGCATCTATTTCTAAGTGTAGCCACAATGAAAAGAGCAATAGTGCCTTATAATAACAGACCAATGACAGTTTTTGAAAGAATCTGAAACTTCTTTGAGAAGCTTTGAGACTTTATTCTAGATAAGCATAAACTACCCTAAGAATCGGCACCAATAGTGCTATATTAATAAAATATCACTGTATTTTTTTAAATTATATTATCAGCCCCTTGGTCTGACTCAGTGGTTGAGTGTCAACCTATGCATCAGGAGGTCTCAGTTGATTCCAGGTCAGGGTACATACCTGGGTTGTGAGCTCAATCCCCAGTAGGGGCATGCAGAAGGCAGCAGATCAATGATTCTCTCTCATCATTGATGTTTCTAACTCTTTCTCTCTTCTTCTCTGAAATATATATATATATATATATATATATATATATATATATATATATATGATATATATATCAACCATCCTTTGTATGATGCTGATAATAATGTGTAGAGGTTTTCTTTCTCTTATTTAATAGGAATATCAAACTCATATCAAGTGTGATGTTTCATGCTAATTGCAGTATTTCTAATTAAATTGCCAATATAAATCCCCTTGACATGGCATCATTCCTTCTTTTAACAACTACTTTTACACTATACACCATAGAGCCTTATGTTGCTCGGCTTGTAAAAGAAAAATGAAATATCAGTCAAAATGTAATAGGTAGAACTCCACTGATAAAACTTCTTAGCATAACAAAGTCCAAGTGAGTTCAAGGCACCTGAGGCATACAAGGAGATTCTGCCCAGAATGCTAAGAAGTCTTTAAATAATGGAAGCAGAATTACTGAGAAATCCATAAATGTGCTGCTTTTCTTTATACCTTTAAGCTAGATCGAGGAAAGTAGGCTAAGAATTTGAAGGTAGAAGATACTTTGCTGCCCCAGCTCATGAATAGTCTGGGAGTTTTTTAAATAAATCTCTGCCTTAGTTTCCAGAAATGAAGACCTCTAAGATCCCTTCCAACTCCCACTTTCCACAAGTTCTATTACAGATGAAGAAAAACTAGGTCACCTAATGAATTCAGTATAATTCAGGACACAATTTCCAGTAATAGCTTTCTCCTATCCCTTATGAAATGTACTATACTACTGTGTTTGTTCCCTCTTTATATATCCAAAAAGGGGAAAGAGTGTGAAAGGCAGAGCTGGTTTGCATCTCATCTGTAATTCCTCACTAGCTGTATGACCTTGAATAAAATGTTTAATTCTGAAATTCAAGTTTCTTAATTTAAAAATGTAGAATAAAATTCTCTATTATGTAGGGCAGGAATGATGATTATAGATATGTCTAATCAATTTTAGTGTGCCTTCAAACTAGCAACATACAATAACTAATAATTATTATACACACAAATGCACAGATACATTCACTCATATGTAATACACATTCTTCAAGCTCCAACTAGAAATGGTAATCAATAATTATCATATAATTAAATCAAAATTGGAAATGCAAATAGCTGTGGATCCATTTATATATATGATCAGATTGCATTCTAGAATGCCAGTGTAACATAAAATTTTGTTATTATACTGTTCATTACCACTACCAGGAACTCAATATGAGCATTATTTATCTAGCAAGGTCTACCATCTTTAGCAAGTAGGATCAACCACTACTCAAAGCCATTTTACAGCCAGTTTTGATCATTTTGAAATATAATTACTTCATTTTTCTACAACAAATTGGTATTGCATTGGGTTTGGTACATTTTAAGACTGCAACTGCTTTAATTTCATTTGATTCCAGATTATTTAATTTAGCCAAATAAAAAATCCAAAGCATAGAACACCATTAAATGTAGATTCTAGCTCAACTCTCCTGCATTCTAAGAAAACTTTTCTTCATCATTGCTATTCCCTCAGCCTAAATGATTTTATTACCATGCTCTTCAATTTTGCCACCCAACTTTTCTTCAGAGTAGTCCATGCTCTCTGTCTTCAGTTTGTGGGTATTCCTCAAAGTATTACAATCTGGCCACCCCCACACAACTTTTCTAAAATTGTCCTTGTAATAGTTATCATTTGATCTCCGATGGCCAAATCCAACAGCCTTTCTCAGCTGCCATTCACTTTGAGCTTTCCCAGGAATTTGAAACTTCTAATCTCTGGAATTCCTAACCTCTAGAACTGCGTTAACCCTGCAAATTGATGATTTTTTTTTTCTTTACTCACTCCCCTTCTCTTTCACAGACTTTTTCCCTTGTCAACCCCAAATTTAGGAAATCCATATTTTCAAAAATATATATTTTTATTGATTTCAGAGAGGAAGGGGTTGATTTCAAAGAAACATCAATGATGAGAGAGAATCCTTGATCAGCTGCTTCCTGCATGCCCCCACCTCATGTATGTGACCTTGTAGTCCATAGGTTGAGCTCAATCACTGAGCCACATCAACCAGGTGGAAACCAGCTCATTTTTTATTGTCCTTCTTCAAAGGTAGTTTCTTATATTACAACAGTTGTAACTATAACTCTATGCAAGTGACTCCCAAATATAAATATTTACCCCATCACCTCTCTGAAAGTCTCCACCTGAAAATCTCAGCATCTCAGCCTCAGTAAGTCCAAATGTAATTCATTATCCACCTCATGAACCTGCTCCTAGTGCTATGTCCCCTAGTTCTTTGAATACCACCACCATCTATGGTTACCCATGCTCCAAATCTCTGTATTTCCTTTGTCCCTTTTCAAAATAGTTACTCTAGGTCAATTCTAGCTGCATTCATATTAAGTATATGATTCTACCTCTTCCTTCCCAGTATAGATGCCCTCATTGATAAAATTTGTAGAATAGATTTGAGAGGGGACACATTCCTCAATTTTAGTTACTTTTACAATTCTAGCCAGTTGACTTCTCTTTCTACTAAAGGTCTGTACTAGGAGATTTCAGGATCACAAACAAAAAAACTGGAAATTATACATTAGAAAAATATGTACTATGCATTAACCCAGGAACAGCAACAATCTAAATACTATGCTTTGTGTAAATCTTTCTCCCAATGTCCTCTCTCAAGAATTTCATGCAACTCTGATGTAATAAGCTTAGTATTCAACCCAAGCTATGACCAGGTTACAGCAGGCAGTCCATTCATTGTCTGGATTAATTTATCTGATGTTCTAATCTGTGTAAGACTTTGCATCTTCTGTCCCCTCTCTTGTGGGTCTCTCTTCAATTCCAGCCCTTTTTCTTGTCTTTCTTTTTTTACTTATCTTAATTGTTGAAAGTATCACAGAGGACCCCCTTCTACTCTCCTATTGACCCTTTCACCCCACTCCTGCCCCATCCCCAGGTCTTCCCCATATGATTGTCTGTCCATGGGCTATGAATTATCCTATATAATAAAAGTCTAACATGCTATCAGTTTGGCCATTCAAGCAATCAAAGTGTAATATGCTAATGGCATGCTAAGTCCATTCAACTGCTTGCTATGATGTGCACTGACCACCAGAGAGTAGACACTCCAACTGGTAGGTTATCTTGCTGCTGGGGTCTGGTTGATCGGGACTGAGGGAGACAAGTCAGGTATGCCCTAGAGTCCTCTGTGGTCCCTCCCTGGCTGATCAACTTCCCGCATCCCTCCCCTGCCCCAGTTGTGTGCTGGTGGGGTCCCTTGGCCTGAACAATCTGAGCTGAGGGACTCATTGTTGTTTTAATTTGCATATATCTGTTAATTAGTGATGTTGAGCATTTTTTCATATGTCTCTTGGCCATCTGTGTGTTCTCTTTAAAGAAGTGTCTATTTGGGTCCTCTGCCATTTTTTAAATTGTTTGTCTTCCTTTTGTTGAGTTGTATGAGTACTTTATATATTTTGGAAATTAACCCTTCATCAGATGTATCATTGGTAAATATGTTCTCCCATACAGTAGGTACCCTTTTCATTTTGATGCTGATTTCTTTGATAAAAAACTAAAAATAGTAAGCGGGCTCTCCTTCCAAAACCTCTAAAGGAGCTTGTTCAAGCAACTTTATTTTTTTCGTTTTTAGCACTTTTTTGGTAGAACAAAATAGTTTCCAATGTGAGTCAGACCTAGGTCTTGGCTTCGAATGACTATGGATTTAAGAAGATAAACCATGTGCTTAAGTAACTATAACCCCAAGGAGAAAGGTATAAGTGGCACAAGACGTAGATAAACCGAGATTGAAATTCAAAGTAGGAATATATTAATTTTAGTTGAGAGAATCCTAAAAGAGATCATAAAGAATTTGTATATGATATAATTTATAAAAGATAGATAGGATATAGGTTTTCTGGGATGAGAAAAGGGGTGTATTACAAGAGGAGTAGCATTAACAAAGATGTGGAAGTCTAAAAAAATCTTTTGATGTATATAAGGAACATTAGGTAGCAGAATTTAATTGTAATGATTATATTATTATTATTATTATTATTATTATTATTATATTCCTTTAGAAACATGCAGGTATATTGATGGTTCTATTCTCACAATAAAGAAGAAAAATATAATTATATAGGGTCCATTGGGTTGCTGAGTGATTATTCTGGTTAAGTGATATTTTTACTATGATAATACCACTTTTCAAATATTAGTCACTGACCATTGTTTTTGTGTTCAGTATGTCCACTCTTTTTGTCATATAATAATGCTTAAGGATTTGGAAATGCCAAATTTTACTGAGCAACAAGAGGACAGATTTTTCATAAATATTTAAATCTTAGCCACATATTAATAGCTCTAGGCACTGTAGACAGTTGAAGTAATTGGAATCTCTCTTGGTCAGTTTCCTGTTCAAATCTCATTTTTAAAATAAAATAAAAAATCTGAGAAAACTTAACTTTGGGACTAAACATCTCTGGGTTTATATTTTGTTTTGTTTTGTTTTTCCTTTTGGGCTAGTTGTTACTTTAATTGATTTTGGGTTAAGTTTTTCCCCCTTGGATATATGCTATAAATCAGGTTTATGGCATTTTGCATTCCAACAATGCCTTATCTTGGCTGTACAACTGTTATCTCATCTAAATCCCACAGTTGTGTCACTTCCTAACAACCACCACTCCTGTAAGACAGCTGTTGCTCTTAATTGGCAGGAATAAAACAGATGAGCATTAAGAAACTAGCCCGAATGATGTGCTACCCAAAGAATCCATTTGCATCCTCCCTCCCGACCCCCCCCCCCCCCCCTAAGCTATTTGAAGCTAGAAAAGGCAGGGCCAGATACTCCAACAGAAATACATGGAGTCTCTTGATCTTCCACCCAGGATTTTATAACTGAAATTGCATCGAGCCAAGCTGCCTCTTGGCAAGTCTAAATGACAGTCCCACCTACAAAAACATTGAAAAGTAATTTGAAATCTCTAGCAAATTTTCCAGATGAGTTGCCAAAGAATTCTGTCATAAATCACAATGAAGCTTCTTAAAATTCACTTTTTCCATAGCACCTTCTGTGGCATAGCTATCAGAGCAGCAACTCCAATACCTGGTGACTTCCTACTCAAAATGTAGTGTACGGACTAGCAGCATTGGCATCACCTGGAAGCTTGTTGAAAATTCACACTTTCAGTTCTACTTCATACCTACTGAATTGGTTTAGATTAAGGTGACCAGGTTTTAACATTGGTAAAGCGGGACACCATTGATTGTGGTGGGGGAGGGAGGGAGGGGGTTCCTTGATTAAAAATTTGGTCTATATGTTAATAGCATGAAAAGACATAAGTCCTTCTGCTAATGCCAATTTCTTTTCTTCGTCCCCATAAGTTGTTTTCTGAAAAAAATTCTGTATTTTGGAGGAAGATGCAGCAGTATTTAAATATCTTTTTTGTTTCTGTGTCTCCAAGTGCTTTAAAATATCATTCTTCCCGCCGTGCGAAATAGAAAATTCACCATTACATTTCTCACATTTTACCATGCAATCACTTTTGTTTTTCTTAATAAAAGTAAATTCACTTCTTAGATCATCATTGAATTTGCATCCTCTTTTCTTAGTCATTATGTTAAAAATCTAAAAAAATAATTTAAAATTATATCATAAATTATTATATGCATATGGTTTAAAAGCACAGTAAGTAGGTACATAATTACATGAACATATTTTATTTTTAGTTTATAAATTAAATTAATTTGATTGTTATAAGGTAACCATATTTTAAAAATTATTTAAATTTTAATCCTATATTTTTTTCTAAATAATACCAATACTAACTTGTATTACTTTTTCTCTGAATGTGCCGTAACATAAGACGTAAGGGTCACTTTCAAGGCCGGTGCTAGATTTTTTGCCGCCACTATAAAATATAAATAATACTAGTACTATCTGCTAAATTCAAGAAAATTTATGTATTTATGAAATAAATAAGTAAATTACCTAAATTATCTGAATAGCTGATTTGTAATGACATCACTTGTTCAACTAGCTTACTAGCACACAGTATGTGTATCATCTGAGAGACAGTTACAAAATGTTTTCGTCGTTGCCAATCCCAAAAAATGCCATTATTCGTTAAGTCCAAACAATGGTGGTTGAATTCTAACAACTGATCAACAATGCGAATTTTGATAAGCAGTTCTCAACAATTATTTGTTATTATTAAAGTTTAACATTATAAAATTAACAAAAATAATATAAAACTCATATCCTGGCTAAATAGCCACATGGCCACTGAAAACCGTATATTCCCTTCCTGTTCTCCCACTGTTCCCTAGCTTGTTGTGCATTCTTTTAAAAAATCAGGACTTTTTAAAAATGTGACAAATTGTTAAAAATCGGGACTGTCCCATCAAAATCAGGACATCTGATCACCTTAGTTTAGAAACTTTAGATGCACATAATACTTTGAAAAACTCTGTTTTGTCTATTGGTTCTCATAGTGTATATAAGAATTACCTGAGAACACTAGTATATCTCTTGGGCCCCACTTTGAGTTTCTGAATGAGTAGGTTAAATATTTGGATACCACCATGATTTACCAGAACCTCAGACTTCTATCTTAGTCCAAGAAATCTAAAATTGTTGTTTTTTCTTAATCTCCTTTCTTCTCTATTTTGTTTCCCTCTGCACTTTAAAGTAAGTCAATCTAGCATGTCAGAACTTATATGCATATGTTTATTTGTTGCTGTCTGGTATTTTAACTAATTAATCTTTCTTTAACTTCTCTTTCTCTGTGTCACTGTCTCCCTTGTGACCTTCTAAATCAGTTATCCTCTCATTCAAAATTTCTCAACATTTACATTAAAAAAAAAATCCTAAAGCTCAAGCTAGAATAAGACTCTCTTAATACTGGAACTCTTTTTACGTAACTCTAATGCTTAAAGTCTATCAAAGGTGTGCAAGGCAAAGAAAAACTGGTGAGTAATTTTTCAAAGAAAAATTATAAAACAATTTTTGTTGTTGTTCTGACCTTCCTTCTCCTATGGTTGCTGAATCAACATAATGATTAAAGGGCCAATTCAAAATTAAGCAAGTAGAAGAGATGTAAGCAAGGAAAAACAGGAATGTGGGGAGTGGTGACAAAGACATACCCCTGATAATATATATACTGGTAGATATATAGATAATATTAGTATGCAGGGAGATAATGTCGTTTCAGAGAAACAGCACTGGACTTGAAGTCATAGAATGCAAACTTAAGTTCTTTTTCCAATCCTCACGGGCACTACGGCTTTGAGCATATAATAAATGTCTTCCAGTGATTACAGGTTCTTGTCTATAAAATGCAAATAACACTTACACTAACTGCCCCACAAGGCATTTGCAAGGTTCAATAAACCTTGATAAAAATGCCTCAAATAAGATGTTAATTGCATAAACATTTGCTGAGTGAACTAGGTGAGTGCTATGCATATAAAAGAAAGAATAGGGCACAATTCTTTTGAAAAGACCACTGTCTAATGATGGAGATGGATATAAAGACAACATTTGAATTAATGAATATTGTGATAAAAGTATAACTAAACTCGCCGAAACTGGTTTGGCTCAGTGGATGAAGCATCGGCCTGCGGACTGAAGGGTCTCAGATTCGATTCCGGTCAAGGGCATGTACATTGGTTGCGGGCACGTCCCCAGTGGGGGGTATGTAGGAGGCAGCTGGTTGATGTTTCTCTCTCATTGACTTTTCTAGCTCTCTATCCCTCTCCCTTCCTCTCTGTGGAAAATTAATTATATATATATATATATATATATATATATATATATATATATTAATTATATATTATAAAATATATTAAAACACTAAACTACTGTGGAAACCTGATGAATGAACAGGATTTTTTCTTTTTTTTTCTTTTTTTTTTCTTCTTTATTTTTTATTTTTTTTAAATAAATCTTTATTGTTCATATTACAAATGTTCCTCATCCCCCCCCCATTGCTCCCCTACACCAAGTTTCCATTCAATTCTCTGCCCTTTCCCCATCCCCCATTGTCCTCATCCATAGGTGCAGTTTATGTTCAGTCTCTTCCCGCCCCGCTCCACTCCCCATTTCCCCGAGAATCATCAGTCCACTCCCCTCCCATACCTCTGATTCTATTATATTCACCAGTTAATATTGTTCATCATGATTTTTACTTCCCTTGGTTTTTAGACTCACTTGTTGATAGTTACATGTTTGTTCATAATTTTTATCTTTATTTTCTTCCTCTTCCTAAAGAACCCCTTTTAACAATTCATATAATTCTGGCTTGGCAGTGATGAATTCCTTTAGCTTAAATTTATTTGTGAAGCTCTTTATCTGGCCTTCGATTCTGAGTGATAGCTTTGCTGGGTAGAGTATTTTTGGCTGTAGGTTCTTGTTATTCATCACCTTGAATATTTCTTGCCATTCCCGTCTGGCCTGCATGGTTTCTGTTGAGAAATCAGCTGACAGTCGTATGGGTGCCCCTTTATAGGTAACTACCTGCTTTTGTCTTGCTGCTTTTAATATTCTCTCTTTGTCTTTAGCTCTTGGAATTTTAATTATGATGTGTCTTGGTGTGGTTCTTTTTGGATTCCTTTTGTTTGGGGTTCTGTGTGCTTCCTGGACGTGTAAGTCTATTTCTTTCACCAGGTGGGGGAAGTTTTCTGTCACTATTTCTTTCAATATGTTTTCAGTATCTTGTCCTCTGTCATCTTCTGGGATGCCCATAATTCTGATGTTGGTTCGCTTGAGGTTGTCCCAGAGGTTTCTCACACCATCTTCAACTTTCTGGATTCTCTTGTCTTCTTGCTTCTGTGGAGGAGTGTCCTCTGGCTCTTTGTGTTGCAAATGTTGGACTTGATTCTTGCAATCTTCCAATCTGTTTTTAGGACTCTGTATAATATTATTTATTTCAGAGATTGTATTCTTTATTTCTAGTTGACCTTTTATTATTTCTTGTTGACCCTTTATTATTTCTTGTTGATCTTTTATTATTTCTTGTTGATCCTTTTTCATATCCTCATAGGTCTCATTTATTTTATCGGCCTTTTCTAGGAGATTGTTGAACAACCTTATAAGCGTGGTTTTGAACTCTATATCCCGTTGCTTTTTGTCCTCCATTTCTTTCGTTTGTGATCTGTTTCCTCGTTTCGACATTTTCGCTGCTTCCCTGAGTTGGTAGGTTGGGAGGATTAGCTGTGTTTATGCCAGGAGACAACCTTATTCCACTAGACTTGGAAACCTGCAAAAGCCTCTCTGAGTTCAGCTTGGATGGGGCAGTTTCAGGGTGGAGCCCACAGCCTTGGCTTCCGGTTAGCCCCGCCCTCGGAGGTTCCTGAGTCTCAGTGTTCCTCAGTGTCCTTTGGTACTCGCTGCAAGCACCTCTGAGAGAAAGGCGCCCTAGAGCTTCGCCCGCTACCAGACAGTGTAGTCTCTCCCCCAACAAGCCCACAGCTGGGGTTCAGAGCAGTTGGAAGTGGGGTTAAGAACAGTCCGGAGCTTATGTCTCCTTCCCTCCAGGGCAATCTCGCGGCCCAATCAACCCTCTGTCCTCTGTGCGCCTAATGTGCGCGACTCAGGGGATCTGCTTTTCGCTGCTCCCCTTAGCTTCCGCCTTACAGCCCAGATTCCCTCTGTATGAGGCTGGAGCCCTAGGGTCTTGCCCAGGACTGGGGTTCAGTGCAGTCAGAACTGGAGCTCAGCACAGTCCTGAGCTTTTGAGTCCTTCCCGCTGGGGCAATTCAGCAGCTCAGGGAACAGTCCCTCCTCTGCGCGCAATGTGCGTGACTCCGGGGCTCTGCCTTTCTCGCCGCTCCGCTGGGCTTCTGCCTTACAGCCCAGATTCCCTCTGTATGAGCCTGGGACCCCCGGGGTCTCGCCCAGAACTGGGGTTCAGTGCAGTCAGAGTTGGGGTTCAGCACAGTCTGGAGCTTTTATCTCCTTCCCGCTGGGGAACGCCAGCCAGGCACTCAGCCGCCCCTCCTCTCCGGCTCCGTCCTCTCCCCGCGCACGCACCGCGCCTCGGTACCTTAGGCTTTTACAGCTCCTCTGGTTTTCCTTCTGGTTTTCTCTTTCCTTCTAGTTGTAGAATTTCCAATCAGTCAACTTTCCTGTAGTTCTGGATAGTGTCCACTCTATATTTTAGTTGTATTTTTTTAAATTGTTGAGGGCGGCTGCAGTTAGGCTTTTACCTCTGCCGCCATCTTGTTGTGAGTCCTGAACAGGATTTTTTAAAAACCCTGCTCATCATGAATTCACAAATTCTTTCCATTGCTATGCTAAAATTATTTATACCATTCTAATATGAGGATTATATCTGCTAGCATAATAGTAAATATTGATGGTAATAACAACATTTATAATTAAACCAGAAAAATTTTAGTATTATTGTTTTATTGAAAAAGTGCTAGTAAATGAAGTGTTACAGTTTGAAGAAAGTGGAAGACAAATTCAGAGAGTGGTTGGGAAGCTTTTTCCCATTCCACTGTACCTACACTCAGAGAGTAGAAGTTACTAAATAATTAGCATTATTCAGGCTTCATTCCAAAGTAAGAAAATACCTACCTCCCATTAGAATACAAACTCTCATTCTAAGCAAAGGGGTGGTCTGTTTTGTTCACTGCTGGAACCTCAGTGACTAGAATGTTACCTGGTACATTAATGAGCTCAATAAGCATCTGTTGAGTGGAAAGATAAATATGTTCTGCATGAAGCTATTGACTGGCCAGTTATACATGCATACATGTTCTCTTCTATATGTTAACAGTATATTTTGAAGTCAATCAATGCCATTCTAGGTTTCAAACATGGAATAACTTTACAGATTGTGAACATTTTCATATTACAATTTGTACTTCAAGCATCCAATCTTTATCTAGCTATCATTTACAGATAAAGAGAACCAAAATTTTAAGGTTCTCTTGCTAACCTTATTTCTTTACACAATTTTAATTGCTTTCATCTCTTCTCATTTTTCTTCAGCGTACTGGTAATATATGAAGTTAAATAACATTTCAAAGGAGGATTTTTATCTTAACACATTTCTCTAAGCAATATTTTCTCTTGACTTTTCATGTATTGCATCATGTAACTTCCAGAGTCATTTCTCATCTACAGAATGAAGGTGTTCGGCAAGATAATGAAAGAAGCCCCTTTCTTTCACCAAAACTGTGCACTCTGTAACTTTCTCTTCTTTTAAAGAAATGGTGTTTATGAAAGCCTTTGGTCAAAAAATATATTAATTAGGCACTTCAGTAGCTGTGCAATTGTTTTCTTTTATCTTTCACTAGAGGCCCTATACACAAAATTCATGCAAGGGGCTTGACCCTTGCAGCCCCAAGGCTATCCTACCCCACACCCACTGGTCCTTGCAGAAGGTCATTCTGAAAGGTCGTTCTGCCGACTGGTCTAATTAGCATATTAGCTCTTTATTATATAGGATTTTAACTTTATGTTGCTTTCATTTTGTTGGAGGAGGAAAAGGAGGAGAGGAGGAGCAAAAGAATAAGCAGCAGCAGCTAAAAATAGCTTTTCTTTTAAGGAAAGGAGTATCATGACTACTTTGGGGAAGATAACAGTTTATATAATGCAAAGATGAAATATAGGTAAACATAATGTCATACCTATAATTAGTATTATATGTGTTGCTCTTAATCTATTTTTAAGGAGAACCTTCTCTGTGGATCCCAATTTGAGGGATACTTTAATTCATATGACTTCTCACAATTTGACTGCTCCCAAAAGTCCAAGGATATGCATGAAGGGAATAGTCATAAATCAAGGCAGTTGTTATTTCCTCTTTGTAGAAACAAATTTAACCTACAAATCTTGCCATAGGAGATTTTTTTCAAAAAAAAGTCAAATAGCCACAGTAACACACACACACACACACACACACACACACACACACACACACACAGAGCTAATGCAAAATAGTATATCTAAAATCTTCTGCAATAACTCAGTATATAACATGGAAATAAATAATTTAGGGACAAAGGAGTACAGTCCTCAGTAGAGCTCTTACCTCTGAAATGGCAAAGGTAGAATGTGGTAGATTATCTGCAAAGATAACCACCAACAGTTCTTTCCATTCCTTTCCAATTGATTTTCCACTTCCTTTGAATCTGAGCTGGCCCTGTGATTTGTCTAAACAATAGAATAGAAATAAAAGTGAGAATTCTGGCCCGAAGCAGCCTGGCAGCTTCCACTTTCACCCTCTTGAATCCTGAGCCAGCACTTAAGAAGCCAATGGCTCATCAAGAAAGAGAGGCCTCCTGGAGAGAGGTCCTGGCGGGTGTGAGGGAAAGAGGACCACCTAGACAACCTAGACCTTCTGTTCCAGCGGAGGCCACCCGGGATCTTCCAGCCCGGAATAGCCATTCCAGTTAAATCACATGAAGCAGAGAGAGCTGCCTTGCTGAAATAGCACAATCATGAGCAAATAGATAAAATAACTAGTAACTAAAACAATGAATAAAAACCTTAAACAGCGAATAGGTAAATCAGTGAATATTCAAATTGTTCCATCAGTTAAGTGTATTAAACAACTTTATCCCAAGGAACTGTGTCTTGGCATTGGGCTCCTATTGGCTGGACACAGAGGACTGAATAGAACCCCCGCCTTGGAAGAGCTGACCATTCAATGGGAGTGACACTCACATGACAAACCACTGGCCATGAGTGTGTGAGAAGCTGCATCGGAGGCCCCGTCACGGTGCTCTGGGAAGGTGTGGACCCACCAAGCGTCTACCCTCCTGGAAGCTAACCTGCAGCCTGGGCCAAGCAAGAGTCAAAGAGGACGTGACATTTCAGCTGTGTTTTTGAAAGCCGAGTAGCAGTTTCCCAAGCCAGGATGTGTGGCTGAGGGGGAGATATATTCCAGAAAATCTGTTTCATTTGTGTAGGAAACTTAAGCTTTCTCTTAAAGCCCCAACTACAAGAACTGGGTCTGTGAATATCACCTGCTCAGAGATTCCTCCTTTTCCAAAGTTAGACAGATCGGAGAAACTATATCCCTCTTTGTGGTAAAACCTTGTTGTTTTTGCCAAAATTCTCACTCTGCCTCCAACTTTGTGACCTATAAAGTGGCGGAGAGACATTCATGTGTAAAAAGGACAGGCTGTTAAAAACAAAAGGTGTATGCTTTCTCTTTCTCTCTTATCGTGCTATAGACAAATGCTAAATAAGGTTGCTTTATTTATCTTTATTCAAAAAACAGGTCTCAGTGTTCTTAATTGAGACATAAAAGCATGTTGCTCTTTATTATGAAAGAAAAAAAGGAATTTTTCTACTGACATTTGCGATTTTAAAGGTCAAACATACATAACATTTTTCATTAAAGTTGATAAGCTAGTTTATAGCTCATATTCAGTACTAGGCAAACGGGTAGATCAAGAAAACTAGAACTGGGTAAAAACTAGTTAGCCTCAGATTTCTAGAATGTTTACAGACATTTGTTTCCACTTTGTGTTCATTCTTTATGCATTTCAACTGCAAAGTTCAAATTTTTGAAAGCATCTGCAACCCAGAAGCTACTGAAAAGTCAGGGATGAAAACCTACCCTTTGGGACTGAGTACTTTTTCTCCTCTCTTCACACGGTCTGATACCTATTTGCTTATTTCTCAGCATTGACACATGAGGACCCGCAGAATGCCTCCACCTGGTCAGGTGTCCCTTGGATCAGAACCTTGGGTCTTAAAGGGAGCACGCTAAAGTGTGGTGCTGAGTGCCTTACAGGTATTACCCTTACTTCCTCTCAAACACCCCTTCGTTAGCTATCAAAATCCACATTTTACAGATGAAGGAACTAAGGCTCAGAAAGATGACTAAGTATATTTGCCAGGAATAACCACAGCTGATAATCACATATGCCTGATACCAAATTCTCTGCTCTTACACTCTATGCTGCAGCTTCTCCCTAAAGTCTTGTGAGATTTATTTTCCTTAAAGAATACTGATTGAACCTCAGAAAAAGAGAAATATTTTTAACAAAGTCAGAAACACTGGCATAAAAGAGCATGGAACATTTGACCTGCACTTTAAGATCACTAGAGAATGTGATGAAAATAATAAAAAGCATAGAATATAGAGGAGTCAGGGAGTCGGGTAGAAATAGCATGACTTGGGACTTTGTAGAACTCTGTTGGAATCCCAGTTTGGGCTCTTGCTAGCTTGTGACCTTGTGTAATTTATTTAGGTTCTCAGATCCACAGTTTACTGGATTATAAAATAAAAATATGAATATTTGCTACATCCTTCAGGTTATCAGGGGTACTGAGTTATGTAATGTATGTAAAAGCACATAGGCCCAGGCTGCCTCACTTTTGGTACTCAGAAATGTCAGCTTTTTTCTTTCACTGCAGAAACTGGGAAAAGAATACAGTTGTAAAATTTTGTCAACCTGCTAGAAAAGATCTCTGGTTTTGAAATGTGAGAAAGAAACGAAGGATGCCGGAACTGTGTTGCAGTCATAAAAACGTTTTCCAGCAATGGTTGAAGAAGGACACTTGCTCTCAGTTATGCTAAGAGCATATTTGGAACATCCTGCTGAAGGCAATAGGAGAGCTTATGAATGGGTAAAGGTGGAAGATGGGTGGGGTTGGCTCAGGCAGGAAGACTGAGGGGAACCTGCAGGCCTGGTCAAACTCTGGGCGGTAAAATGGAAAATGTGCAAAAAGTTAAAACCACACATTCCCTCAGCCAGAGTGGGGCCAGCTGTGCCATCATAGCCACTACCAGCAGGCCAGAGCAGCTGGGTGGTGGCTACAGCTCTAACGAATGTTCATTGCGTGCCTACTGTGCTGGGCTACGAGGACTCATAATGAACAAGTCCAGGTCAAATAGGACTGTGAGGATATGTATTGAAAATTGAATGGGTTCAGGTAAGTCATGAGAAATTGGTTAAATTATGACACTGGCCCCTAAAATATGACATTTTGTGCAAATGCTAGAAAGGAGAATGTACTTTCTTTAAGACATACAGGTTTTGAGCACTTACCTAAGTGCCAGGAATTATCCTTAGGGCCCTATATGCATTCTCTCATTTAATTGACACAGTCTAACAGTTAGGTGTTACTATTCCCCATTTTGTAGGTGTGTAAACCAAGGCTTAGAGACATCCAGTGACTTAAGAACTTAAGCCCTAGAACTGAGACCTGATCTCTAACTCCAGAGTCTGAAATCCCAGTGAAAGATTTAAGACTGGTTAGAGCACTCTGACAAGATGGCCCTGTTTTAATCATATTTGTTTCCTATAAAGGATTATCTTTATTTTCCAAAATTAAGAATTAGCTACCAACTCTTGCTAAAGTGTTGGGCGATGGCAGGATGGTGTCACAGAATCTGTGCTCTTCCTCACTGGTCAATTTGTAGAGTGCTTTTGACAAGGTCAGCATGTTTTTTTTTTAATGTACACACTGCTCCTTTGCTATTCTGTAGAAAGGCACTTGCAAACCACTATATTATCTTTAAAATACTTGAAAGTGACCTTTGGCATCTATATAATCTATGGGAGATGATCAGATGATTTTTTTTTAACAGTGAGCTACTTCCTGTTCATTATACTTCCTATGTTTATTTATAGAATAAAACCCATTTTCTCTGTTGAAGCTCACCTGTGGATTGGTGTAGAGGAGTTCTTCCCTCCTATTTAAACCACTATGCCAGTTTTGGGAATTTGTGTGACTGTTATTAATTATGGTCCTATCTCCATCGTTCATGGAAGAAATAATAATCTATGGCTCCTTTTACCAGCCATTCAGTTATTCATAGTTCAAAAAATAACTTAAATTTCTAAGTTCTTTTATATTCAGAAGCTTAAAACAGATCAACCATACCTATGCTGTGAACACCCACCACTCATAGAGAATGGTAAAATGTTTAAAGTCAGAGGCTACTTTACATCAGAGGCTCAGAAGTTAAAAGTCTCAAATCACTTGTAAAATTTAGGGTTGCACTTGTTTAGGAACTGGGGCCTTTCTGAATAGCCCGATGGCCTCACACTGCCTCCTCAACTTTCCACACTGAACCTGATGGCGTTTCTACAGGAGAAAGAACCCTTTCTTTTGTTAGCCTATAATAAAAGGTGGTACCTTTCATTCTACTGCATCTAGAACAAAGGTAACTTTAAATATATTTTATTGATTTTTTTTACAGAGAGGAATAGAAAGCTAGAAACATCGATCAGCTGCCTCCTACCCACCCCCTACTGAGGATGTTCCCACAACCAAGGTACATGCCCTTGACCGGAATCGAACTTGGGACCCTTCAGTCTGCAGTCCAACACTCTATCCACTGAGACAAACTGATCAGTACAATGAAGGGAACTTTAGACACGTTCCCATTCCAATGTGAGAGAGCACATTGCCCTATAAAGAGGCTTTGGTCCCCTACATCCATTCATTTAATTTAATAACAGTATCCTGAGTTTTCTTCAAGTATAAAATCCTCCCTCATGCAATCAGTGCACTTCAAAGGAAATTGTCCCTTTGCTTTAGGGCTAGGTTTTGAATGGCTTCAGGCAATCAAGATATTCTTTCTCCTTGTCCTTACTGATTGAATTAGACATGAGCCTCTGACCCAGTGCAGATCAAAAATAGGTAAGAAGATATTTGATGGAGTCTTCAAAAGAGAGAGAGAGAGAGAGGGAGAGAGAGAGAGAGAAGAGAAGATAACTTTCTCTTCCACTGGCATAGTCTTCTTGAAGAATATAAACAAGAACACTTATGGGCTCTAGAAGCATTGAAAGATACCTTACATCGAAAAGAGCCAGGAATAGCTGAGCTGCTGGACCCAGCTTTACCTTTTTAATGTTTTTGCTTTTACAATCCTATGAGCCAATACATCTTCTTACCTTAGCTATTGAGTTGTATTCTGTTATTTGCAACCAAAATATTTCCAACAAATACATCCATCTCCTTGACCACAACTGACCATGCCATCATGCTGCATTATGAAATGTCTTTATGCACTTTTCTCATCTATTGAATTCTCCTATAATCATTAACCTTTACATATTCTCACATGAGTTCTAAGATCAAATAAAATGAACTATTCCAAGAAGCTTATTAAGAAATTTTAGCCGGGACCGGTTTGGCTCAGTGGATAGAGCGTCAGCCTGCGGACTGAAAGGTCCCGGGTTCGATTCCGGTCAAGGGCATGTACCTTGGTTGCGGGCACATCCCCGGTAGGGGATGTGCAAGAGGCAGCTGATCAATGATTCTCTCTCATCAATGTTTCTAACTCTCTATCCCTCTCTCTTCCTCTCTGTGAAAAATCAATAAAATATATTTTTTAAAAAAAAGAAATTTTAGAATTGTCTATATTCTAAAAATATCATCTTATTTTTATCATACTCATGTTTATAGGCTAATTATATTCATATTTCAATTCTTTCTATGAACAATAAGCTGCAAATATTTAGTAGATATATTAGGAACTCCTAGGCCTAAATGGAAAGGCTGCTTGTGCTGACACCTATAGTTTTACTAATGTTGCTTTCCCTCCCCTCTTCTACACCTTTTCCTCTATTCTCAGAAACATTACACTCACTTCTACCAAGGAGACCATCTTATTCTGGAATTATGGATCCTCTATAGTGTTTTTTTATTTTTATTTTTATTTTTATTTTTATTTACAAAACCAGGACCCAGAAATTAATATAATAACCAGCCATAGGGTCTACTCCACATGCCTACCAGATAATTTTGAGGCAGCACTGCAACCTTTTGTTTTATTATATCCAACTCTGAAAGCCATCAACCTGGTCTTCATAGTCATTTCTTCATTACCAACTACTATCTGTCCCTTCCCCTTAAAAAATCTCTTTGTCCTCCAGTTAAATAAACTACCATATTTTTTCTTTCTTTTATCACCTTCTCCAGTGTCATCTGTCACCTCTCACTTACTAGCATTAAACATATCCATCCATTACCATGGTCCTTATCCCTTTAATCATAATTATTCTCAGGAATTTCAAGTTTCAGTTAAATCTTGGTGCTTGACCTTTTTGTGGAACTCCAGGGCCTAGGAATGTTGGGAGAGCCAATAAGGATATTGTAGATTGAGTTTCACACCATGAAAACTAATACATATAGGCTGCCATCCTCATAAAACTAAACCTTGTGGTTTTTCAGAAGTGGCTTTTCCAATCACTGTTAATTAACCTTTGGAAGTTTCTTTTTCTTCTTAAAAAGAAAAGAAAAAAGAATTACAATTATGCTTGCCCTTAAAATACTCTCACATCCATACCCATTTGTAATTTAACAAATAATTATAGAAATGTCCTATTGAAATGCAGAGACACGGCATCTGGAGGTGGTAGGGGCAGTGTAAGGGAGCCTGCACTCAAGGCAATAAATTTAGTAAAAAATAGATAAAAGACACACAGATAAAAATTGTTTATTTATCAAAGAAAATATTTTGAGTAACAACAGATAGCCCATGTGTTTGTCATGCAGGCATTTGTTTTTTAAGCTTTTTTATTAAATTTATTGGGGTGACATTGGTTAATAAAATTATATAGGTTTCAAGTATACAAGTCTAGGATACATTATCTGTATAGTCTATTCTGTGTTTATCATTCAAAGTCAAATCTTTTTTTGCCACCATATATTTGATTTCATTACTACCTCTCCCATCCTCCTTTCCCTCTGGTAAGCACCATCCTGTTGTCTGCATATATGTGTTTTTATTTGCTTGTCTTGTTTTTTCATTTGTTGCTTTCAGTTTTATATCCCACATATAAGTAAAATTACATGTGTGTATTTTTTTCACTTTTTTCATCTGACTTATTTTGCTTAGCATGATATTTGCAAGACTCATCCATGTCACCAATGACAGTATTTCTTCTGTTTTTATTGCTGAGTATGGGATAGCATTCCATTTCTATTTGTAAATGTCATATGATCACATTATAGAAATATAGGTGTGTCCAAGTGGCTGGATTCCTCCATGGGAAGGGAATTCTCTCCATGGGAAATCAAATTAAAATTATTCTACTCACACTTTATGGTTTAAGAAGCCTTTCCCTAATTACCAACTTCTCCCAGAATAATTAAGGACCCCATGTCATATTTCTAAAATGCTCTACCATTATTGTCAAGCCAGTCATTAGGTCATTTGTTCAAGGTTTTTCTCCCTAAGTGAGCCTTATGAGTGCAGCCATCACATCTGTCATGTCAAGTGACACGTTCACAATGTCTGTCATGGCCCCTGGCACATAGAAGATGCTTAATCAACATCTGAAAGAAGGAGAAGTGGGAGTGAAGGAAGGAGGAGAGAAAGAGGAAGGATTGGCTTTTGCTTAGTGTGTTAGTTATCTGCTGCTGTGTATAAAATCATGCCCAAAATTTAGCAGCTTAAGACAATACACATTTATTATCTCACAGGTTCTGTAAGTTATAAGTCTGGATGTAGCTTAACTAGGTTCTCCAGCTGAAGCCTCTTACAAGTCCACAATCAAAGAATCAGTCAGGGCTACAACCATCTTAAGATTTAACAAAAGTCTACTTCCAAGCTCACTCAGTTGTTGGCAGAATTCAGTTTCTTGCCGGGTTTTTGTTGTTGTTGTTATTGTTGTTGTTGTTGTTGTTGTTGTTTTAAACTAAGGGCCTCAATGACTTGGCTGTTGGCCAGAGGCTGCAGCCTAACCTCCTAGCCACATGTGCCTCTCCATAGGAAAGTTCACATATAGCAACTGGCTTCATCAGAGAGACTGAGAGAGCCAGAAAATACCAGCCAGATCGAATCAGTCTTTTATAACTTAATTTCAGACATGCTGTCCATTACTTTTGCCATATTTTATTTGTTAGGAGCCAGTCATTAAGCTTAGCCTACATTCAAGAGGATGGTATTACAAAAGGGCCTGAATTCAAGGACTAGAGAATAATTGGAAGCCATCTTACAAGGCTAATTAGCTCACTTAAGCATGGATCTGAATATGAGGAATTGTTAAAAGAGTGTTCTGTTCAATAAAATTACACTAAGTTAGACTATTGTATCTCTCTCCACAATAGGGAGAATTATTCTCAATTTGGCAATAATAGTCAATACATTTGGCAAATATATTTTAAAGCAATTACTATGTACTCAAATGCCACCTACTTACAGGTATGCTTTGGAAGTGGTTTTAACAAAGCCAACTTGTATTTTCAGGTGAGTCTTTTCTAGTACATCTGAAAAATTGAAATCATCAAGCCTTGGTAACTGATGGAAATCTAGACAGAAGATACACATTCCAGTAGAAAGTAGTAGGTTGTGCTACGTTCTCCATATTTCATCTGACCCGCAGGAAATGCTGTGTGGTCTGTAAGAGAAAAACATGTAAATGTAGGCAAAATTCCTGAATAAACTAAGGAAACTATGTGTGGGTGGCTAAAAATGGGTGTGTCTCTTTCCACGGAGGGAAGGGTGTGCCCCAATCTTGACCAGCAAATACATGCTAATGGATTCATCTATGTCTCTGCCATCTAATTCCTACATTCCAAATAAGCAACCAGGATGCTGTTATATATATTCTCATCTTAAAATCTTCTTAGATTATTGATTCTCTCTGGAATATGTTTGACTTCGTATTGGATGAAGTCAAAGCAAGCAGTTATGTGAAGGCTTTTAAAAACTTTCTGATGGTGTACCTCGTTAATTATTAAGTTTTTTTTCAGAGGCTACAAGCCAGAGAGAAAAGAATTAGAGTTGGTTAATGTGTGTTTCCATAGCCCTGAAAATCCTTTGGCTGCTGTGGAGGTGCTGGGATTTATCCTGAAAGCTTTACCATAATCCAACCACCCTCCCAAATTCTGAGTTGCTTTAATTCAGGCACATTCAGAGGTCAGTTTATTATAATCCAATGTCACAGAAAAGAGTAAAAGGTATGACCTGCTTTTTAAACCCCAACTCCACCCCCAACCTGGTCATTTATGCAAAGAATAAAGAACCATGAGATGCCATAAAGCAAAATCCAATATCCCAAATAATCTCTCAGAATTTCCATGAACACATTATCTGGAAATTATAGGTGAGTAGTTTCTGCCACATTATCCATGAGACTGCATCATGACATGTACTAAAGCAGGGAAAGCATTATTATTTTACTAACAACCTCACTTTCTGAAGGGTCTGTCTTACCCATGATCATTGCCACTATGGAACAGCATGAGTTATGAGCTGACCATCCTTTTACATACTCTGCACTCAGAGGGACAATTTTACTAATAAATCACAAGGTGACAGCCAAACCATTAACTTCTTGACTCAGGGTAAAATTCCTACTGGGAGGAAGCATCTATAAACAGCTGGACAACAGTACAGCCAGCCTCACCGAGGAGAAACGCCCAATTTCAAGACTTGATTCGATCAAGGTAGTTTCCATTCTGTGGAAAACAATCTTTCAGATGCCAACTTGTGTTGTATTCAAACCTAGATGATGAAAACCTACTTCCAATAGAGCATGTATTTGCCCTCTCATTCTATGTTATTCTCATACAGAACACCTAAAATAGATTAAAAATAAATAAGTAAATAAATAAATAAATAAATAAATAAAAGACTACTTGATTTATATTCAGTAATGCACATTTAAGTTTTGAGCCCACATGCAACACTTTTTAGAAAAGAACTTCATATTTTTCTCCTGCTTCATACACCTCCTGTCAACCCTGGGCAGATCTCCTTTGTCTAGGACTCAAAGAATTGAGGACATCTATATGTATGCACACAAACCAAGTTTTGCAAACTCATGCTATGTACCATAGCTTAAGTAATCCATAGCTATGTAGAGACAATCACCAAGTTCAACCTTGGCATAGAAATTTAGGATTTATTCATTATTTCCAAGCCTCAGTTTATTTATCCATAAATGGAAAGAGTAACACTAACCGCTCAGAGCTGTTGAGAGGAATCAAGGAGATCTAGTGTGGGTAGCACGTGACACACAATTCATCTCCTTGGTCTCCCCACACCCACACTATAAAATAGTGACACGGTTAGAGCTGGCTCAAACCCTAGTGACTCTCACTAGTTCTGCCAATTTGAAGAATTTGCCTAACCTCTCTGGGCCATGATATTATTGTCTGTGGATTGAGCATAATCACTCCTACCAATTAAGTTTGGGTAGGAACTAAAGCAAGTAAGGAGCTTACCCTCTCTACCTGCCATGCAGGTTTTCAGTGAAAGTAGTCTCTATTGCTGGTAAGATGATTCCACTTGCCACATGATTGGGATCGAAATTCCAAAGTCATGGGGGCAGCCCTTTAGCTGTCCTCAGATTATTTCAGTCTCTTCTCTTCATGTGACACTAGTGGCTGCGGGAAACTGACAAAATGAGAATACTAGCGCTTCTTTGGTCTGGATCCAGGAAGTGTGAAACCTCTGCTTCTGAGAGCGTTGTTACTGCTGTGGTTAAGCAAAGACAGATGATAAAGGCTTTCCAGACAGCAGCGATACCTGCTCATCACCATTAAATACACAGAGAAAATACTACTTGTTTCAGCATTTCACAGATAATTATTGAATGCTAATGATGTCTCAGCACTACACAGTAGTTTTAAGAATACCATCACTGCTTGCTCTCTTCTCAAGACAACTTGACAACAGCATCTGCATCCATTTCTATAGCCTCCCTACCCGCTTATGGCTCTATCAAGAGAGTGATAAAATAATAATACTGCCTCCTCGTTGGGATTATTTTGAAACAATTACTTTTGGCTACAAATGCCAAATCATAAGAGCTATGCCACAACCTCTAGGGGCCTCAACACGCAATAGATAGTATCCCTTTAAGATGTCCAAAAGAGCTGAAGCTTAGAGAACACCCCAGCATCCATCTGCATTGCCAAGGGAGTGAGACAAGCCCAAGTAACCAGTGTAGAGTATGGGATGTACTTAGCAAGAGTGGGAAAGGAGTAGGGAAACTTGGCCCAGAACGCTATAATTTGTCTCTGGGTTATTATTCAAAGTCTTTAAATGTTACAAATGAATGTCAAAACAGTGTTTTCCAGAATTCCCGAATGTGCATGCAAAGTGCTCAGAGGCCTGCTCAAGGCTTGAAAATGTGCACATTTTCCTAAAGGCTTGATCTCCTCCTATGAGGGATGTGAATAATGAGCTTGTTATGACCATCAAAGCGAACGCTCTTTATAATTAATAAGGCCCAATAAAACCACACATTAGTATTGTTGTTATAGCCTCCTTTATTGACAGATGAAAAGTTACTGGAACCATTTGCATAACTCACATTAGCAGAACCTTGGCTGTCAGGCATCTTGGGTTAGATTGTACCCAGTCAATAACAGCTTTTCGTTTTGTTTTGTTTCTTTAGAGCACAGGATTGTGATATTTTGAGTTCGTTTTTTAGCAAAATTAGCAATAGCAGGTGGAAAGAGGGGACTATAGGAGGGAAAGAGGCTTGAAAGACTACAAACGAGGCCTTTACAAGAATCTCTTTTTTTCATATCTCTAGAAAAGCCCACCCAATAGGGCAGCTTGTAACGTGATGCCAGAATAGCATGTAAAATTTACATGCAACTCACTGAGCCACTTGGAAAGCATCCCTACGTGCCATACTCCTCATTAGCCAGGAGCTTAGTTCAGCCCCTGTGTCAAAGGGTTGCCAAATGGTCACCAGAAAAGGTGGAGTAACTGTGAGGCATGTGTGTGGCTACTCAGAAGCACAGTAACTGCTAGGAAGCGACAGCCAGGACATCCAACCTGGCTTGTACCAAACAGAAAAGGAACAGTGTCTTTGGAGCAAATGAAGCCTGCAGACTGCAAGATGAACAGGCGAGTCACATGCAGGAGGTAGAAGGAAGAGCAGAGGGTCACTTGGGGGCTGGGTGCCAAGCAGGGAGGACACAGAGCACAAGATGAGCTTCAGTCTGCTCAGTGACGCCTATTCACATGAATGGACACACCATCTGGAGGGGCATTTTTTGTTTGTTTCTGCATTGCTATGACTTTTTTGCCTTCTTTAATATAAGAAGTGAATATCTATATATGGGCTAGATATAGATATATAAACAAACACAAACACATACACATCACCAATTGTGCTACTGCAAAACACAGATTTGATGCTTCCATGGAACTCTGCAGAGTTTTCTTGAATTTCTAGCTGATTTCCTTGGCAAGGAATCATTTGCTTTCATAACTTGATGGAATATTTTCAGATCACAATGTATCCTTTTGTTTCTGAGGACCACTTCATTACATACATCAGTGAGGTGGCATGTTTTCACTATCTGTGCTCAACAGAAGCTGAATTTTTAATAAAGTAAAAATGGAAAAGTAGGGCACCATTAATATACAGAATTCCTTTCCTGATAGCTTTCTGCTTTCCTCAGCCCACCTTAGGAATTGTCTTTTGCAAAGGAAAGGATTTTTGGTTTCTCTTGGGGGAAACTTAGTAACTATGAGGGTTGCAAAATCAAGTACATATGAGCTTTTATTATAGCACAAAAAAATCAAAATGATACTTTTTGCCCTCTCTAAAAAGTCCCCTTATGCTAAAATACTACACCAGCCTTTTGTCAACCTTTGGATGGTAGATATACAACATTAATGTTGCTACAGACACAGTAGCAACTCATCCAAATTTTCTAAAGTTCTTGGTAGTGTCATAACACCCAAGGCTTCCATGGCCTTTAGTATGCAATATCAACTTTGAATATATACACTAATAAAAGAATAAGATACAAGTTGTCCATACCTTTGCAACATCCATCAGCCAATCAGGAGTGAGTATGCAAATTAACCCACAAAGATGGTGGGTTAATTTGGATATGCAGGTGCCAAGGGGAAATGGTTATAGTTTTGCCCATTGAGTGTGATGTTGACTGTAGGTTTGCCAAATATGGCCTTTATTATGTTGAGGTATAATCCCTCTATTCCCACTTTGCTGAGAGTTTTTATCAAAAATGGATGTTGAATTTATCTAAAGGCTTTTTCTACATCAATTGATATGATCATGTGATTTTTGTCTTTCAATTTGTTTATGTGATGTATCACGTTTATTGATTTGCAAATATACCAGCCTTGCATCCCTGGAATAAATTCCACTGTCATGATCTTTTCACTATATTGCTGGATCAGATTTGCTAATATTTTGTTGAGGATTTTAGCATCTATGTTCATCGGGGATATTTGCCTGCAATTCTTCTTTGTATTATCTGGCTTTGAGATTAGGATAAGGTTGAAACAGTCCTTCCTCTTGGATATATTGGAGTAGTTTGCTTATAATCCTTCATATTTCTGTGATGTCAGTTGTTATTTCACTCCTCTTGTTTCTGATTTTATTTATTTTGGTCCTCTCTCTGTTTCTTGATGAGTCTGGCTAATGGTTCATAAATCTTGTTTATCTTTTTGAAGAACAAGCTTTTCCTTTCATTTATCTTTTGTATTGTTTTTTTATTTTTTATGTCACTTATTTCTTCTCTAATCTTTATTATTTCCTACCTTCTAACTCTGGGCTTTATTGTTTTTCTCTTTCTAATTCTATAAACTATAGGGTTAAATAGTTTATTATTAGTTATTCTTGTTTTTTTAGTTAGGCCTGTAGTGCTATGAACTTCTCTCTCAGGACTGCTTTTGCTGTATCCAAGAGATTTGGGGTTGTTTTGTGTTCATTATCATTTGTTTTCAGGACATTTTTGGTTTCTTTCTTGATCTCATTAGTAACCCTTTCATTTTTTAACAATGTTTAGCCTCCATGGATTTGAATGTTTTTGAGTGTTATTAGTGTAGTTCATTTCTAATTTCATTCCAGTGTGATCTGAGAAGTTGGTAGATGTGATTTTAAAATTCTTGAACTTGTATAGAATAATTTTGTATCTAACATGTGGTCTAATTTTGAGAATGACTCATGTGTACTTGGTCATATATATATTCTGCATCTTTGAGTGAAATATTCTATAAATTTCTATTAAACCCATGTGACCCAGTGTGTCATTTAGAGTCTCTGTTTCCTTGTTAATTTTTTTTCTTGGTCTGGAAGATCTATTCAAAAGTCTACAGGGTGTTAAGGTTTCCTACTATGACTGTAGAAGTCCTCTAGAAGTTTTTGTAATAGATTTAGGTGCTCCTATATTGTGTGCATATATGTTCACCAGGATTAATTCCATTAGTATCATGTAGTGACCTTTATTGTCTCTTATGACAGCCTTATGAAGTCTATTTTGTCAGATATTAGTACTGCTATCCCAGCTTATTTTTCATTTCTATTTGCATGAAAATTTTTTTCCATCACTTCACTCTCATCCCATGTGAGTTTTTTGCTTTCAGGTGGTACTCTTATAGACAGCAATATAATTGGGTCATGTTTTTGTATCTATCCAGCTACCCTATGTCTTTTGATTGAGCCATTTAATCCATTGGAATTTAAAATTATTATTGATAGGTATTTATTTATTGTCTTTTTAATACCTTATGCCTGTTTCTCTCTATATATATCTATACAATAAAACCTAAGTGACTTTTATGGTGGAATGACCAGAACGACCAGTCACTATGATGTGCACTGACCACCAGGGGGCAGATGCTCAAAGCAGGAGCTGCCCCTGGTGATAAGTGCACTCTCACAGGAGTTGTGCCACTCAGCCAGAAGCCAGGCTCATGGCTGGTGAATGTAGTGACAGTGTCAGGGCGCCTCTCCCACCTCTGCAGCAGTGCTAAGGAGCAGCAAGAAGAGTGGTAAGAAGCAGTGAACAGGTGGGCAGTAAGGAGTGAGGGGTTCCAAAATGCAAGATGGGGGATTCCCCCCCTCCAGGGCAGAACTTTCATAAACCAGGCCCTCTAATATATATTTCTCCTCCTCCTCCTCCTCCTCCTCCTCCTCCTCCTCCTCCTCCTCCTCCTCCTCCTCCTCCTCCTCCTCCTTCTTCTTCTTCTTCTTCTTCTTCTTCTTCTTCTATTATAGCAGTCCCTTTAGCATGTCTTATAGTGCTGGTTTGGTATTCATAAACTCCTTTAGTGTTTTTTGTTTTGTTTTTTGTCTGGGAAGCTCTTTATTTGACCATCTATTTTGAATGATAACCTTGCTGATATAGTAATCTTAGTTTTAGATCCTTACTTTTCATTACCTTGAGAACTTCATGCCATTCCTACTGTCCTGTAGAGTTTCTGATGAAACATTAGCTGACAGACTTATGGGAGCTACTTTGTAAGTAATGAATTACTTCTCTCTTGCTGCCTTTAAGATTCTCACTTTGTCTTTAATTTTTTGGCATTTTAGTTATGATGCCTGGGCCTGGGTCTGTTTGGGTTCTTTTTGTTTGGAGTTCTCTATGCCTCCTGAACTTATGTGACTTTTTCCTTTACCAGGTTAGGGAAGTTTTCCGCTATTATTTCTTCAAACAATTTCTCTTTCTCTTTCTCCCATTCTGCCTCTTCTAGCACACCTGATATTCTAATATTGTTAAGTTTCACATGCTCCTACAGCTCCCTTAAGCTGTCCTCCTATTTTTTAATTGTTTTTCTTTGGTGTTCTCTGAGTGATCTTTTTCCTACCCTGTCTTCTAATTCACTGATCAGATCCTCATTTTTCCCTAATCTGCTGTATATTCCTTCCACTGTACTCTTTATTAGTGTTATGTCATTCTTCATAGTTACTATATCTTTTCTCATGCTGTTGAGCATTTTACCATCATTATTCTGGACTCTATATCTCATAAATGTTTTATCTCCATTCTGTTTAGCTTTTCTTCTGGAAAATTCTCTTGCTCTTTCTTTTGAGGCCTATTTTTTTTTTGTCTCACCATTTTGGCTGCCTGTTTGAGTTTGTGTCTATGTATTAGGTATAACTGGTATGACTCCCAATCTCTAGTGCAGGACAGTGTCAGACACTGTTTTTTACTGGCCTTGAGTACCCTGTTTTCAGCTATGAGCAATACACAGCTTGTTGATCCCTCTGATAGGGCAGGGTACCTTTGGATAGGACCAAGATGTGCACCAGGGACTACTTTTCCTACTCCCGGGTACAGAAGGAGATCAGGCAAAGACTCAAAGACTGCAAAAATCCACATATGCCTGCAGTCAGATTGACACTCAGACTTGATTAGCCTCAACCTATGAACCAGGAAGTCACAGTTTCATTCCCAATCAGACCACATGCCTGGGTTTCAGACTCATTCCTCAGTCGGGGGTGTGCAGGAGGCAGATGATTAATGATCCTCTCTCAGCATTGATATTTCTGTCTCTTTTTCCCTCTCCCTTTTTCTCTGAAATCAATATTTTTTTTGTTTTTTTAAGTGTCAGGAGTGGGAGGGGGTTACAATTTTAACTAGGTGGTCAAAGAAGCCTTCTCTGAGATAATGATGTCTAAGCAGAACCCTTAAGGAAATAAGGAGACAAGCCATGCAGATATCTAAGGACAGAGCCTTGCAAGCAAAGAAAGTATGTGCAAGACCCCTGAGGCCCAGACACTGTTGCCATTTTTGACAAACAGCAAGGAAGCCAGTTTGGCCAGAGTAGAGTAGAATGAGATCTGAGAGTTGAGTAGAACCTTGGAAGTGACTCTAAGGACTCAGGCCTTTACCTTGATTCATTAGGAAGCCAAGGTGGGTTGGAAGAAAGTGATAGGATATGCCTTCAAGCTAAAAGTATTGAGAACAGACTGTAAGGGAGCAAGGGTAGAAGTAGAGAGACCAGTCAGGAGGCAACGTCAATAATATGAGCTGGAGATGGATCTTGTCCCAGGAATGTAACAGTGAAGGTGGTGAAAATCGATCAGTTTCTGATATATTTTTCAAGTAGGGTCAACAGAAGTTATTAATAAATTAGATGAGGGTTATAAGAATGTCTCCAAGGAAGATTTTAGCAGAATGAGAAGGATGGTGTTGTCACTATAGAACTCACCTCATTTAAGAGGTGAGAATTTTTTGAGCACCCCTATGTGTTAGGGTCTTCTTGGAGGAGGAGGGAGGTTAATTAAACACCACTGTTCAGCATGACTCGAATCACCAAGAGGCATTTCTCCACAATTTCATAAGAACAAAACGCCATCCTCAGCAGAAAAAAACACAGAATGAAAGATCTATGCCCAGTGAATTAAAGACAAGCAAGAACAAATGCCCAATGATGTCAAAGATTGGGTGCAGTTCTCCCTCTTCAAGTTTCCAAATGATTCCAAAATAAAAAGTATGAATTAGAGCAGTCACTGATTACATAAAGTTAGCAGGGAATAGAATGTATACAAAGAAAAATAACAAATTAATTAAAGTTAATTATTATAGGAAAATGATAAAGTAGGAGGAAAGTTCTCAAACTGAAATATATTTGTAAAGTATAAATACAAAAGAACATAGTTACACAGAAAGGAAAACATGGAATATTTAAGAACTAAGAGTTCCTAAAAATTTACCTTTGGGCAAATTAGTTAACTCATAACTTTAAAACAGATATTTTTTTTAAACCTACTGACATGCTAAAGACTAAAGGTTAATTATTACATTTAACTGACATTTAAACTTCAGTTTTGCTGAGGATATTTTCTTTTTCAAAAAAATCAAACAAATATGACTACATAATTGAGTAGAAAAATAATTGTTACGATTTTCCCCACTGATTCAGCCTTTATTTAATGAGCACCTACTATATACAAGCTACTATTCTACACAATGAGCGTATAGTAGTAAACAAGACAGCCACATCTTCACAGGGCTTATCATATTGTGACGACAAAAATTGGACAAGTAATCTCTCTTTCTGTCTCTCTGTCTCTCCATCTCTCTCTCATATATATATATATATATATATATATATATATATATATATATGGTAATACGCAAATTAGCTGGAACACCATAACATAACATCACAACTGCTCAGGAGGAGGCTGTGCTTGCAGGTGAGCAGGAGACGACTGCATGTGTAGTAAGGCAAACCATGGATGGAGCAGGCCCACAAGGGCATGTACGTAGGTTGCAGGCACCTCCCTGGTCAGGGCCAAGATCAGGGCTCATGCAGGAGACAATCAATCGAAGTATCCCTCTCACACTGATGTTTCTCTCTATCATTCCTTCTCTATTCCACATCCTCTAAAAGTCAATGGAAAAATATCCTCAGGTGAGGGAAGAAACAAAGAGTGAAAGAGAGAGAGAGAGAGAGAGAGAGAGAGAGAGAGAGAGAGAGAGGAAAGAAAGAAAGAAAGAAAGAAAGAAAGAAAGAAAGAAAGAAAGAAAGAAAGAAAGAAAGAAAGAAAGAAAGAAAGAAAGAAAGAAAGAAAGAAGGGAGGGAGGGAGGGAGGGAGGGAGGGAGGGAGGGAGGGAGGGAGGGAGGGAGGGAGGAAGGAAGGAAGGAAGGAAGGAAGAAAGAAAGAGGTCATAGCTTATGAAAGAGACCTCTTGAAAATGCCTAAAGAAAGTTGTCATTTTTAATTGGTGAAGGGCCTGGAGTCCATGTTGATATAAACACCTTGGTGGCTGCAATGACTGGCAATGGCAGCAAAGTGGGGCGGTGGGGGTGGCACTTTTCCCTGATCAGCCCGTTGGCCTCCTGTCATCAGTAGGACATCCCCTGAGGGCTCCCAGATTGGAAAGGGTGCAGGTCTGGCTGAGGGACCCCCGCCAAGCATGAATTTTGTGCATCGGGCGTGTAGTACTAAAATAAAGCATGAGCTTCCTATAATCTTTTACTTGTGGCAGTCCTCAGGCCATCATGGGTAGAAAACACATTTGGGGGAAATGTTTGATGAAAACTAACTTCAGGTATGAATCTCAATAGTGTGGAATGAAAAAAGTATTTAGAACTGTGTTAATCAGGTCCTCTAAAAATCAGTCCCCAAGAATTGATTAAATATATAAGCATTTTATTAGAGGAAATGCCTACAAGGGAAATGCTGAAAGAAAATGGAGAGAGACTTGAAGCATCATCCGATCATAATGCAAGTCTGATTCCAGTAAAAAAGAGATGGGCTGAATAAATGATGAACAGAAAAGAAGACGCTCCTTTGCCATGCAGTCTATGGGTTTGTCCTTAAATCAAAGTCATCCAGCATTACCATCCCAGCTGCATTCAGTTACTGGCCTGGAGCAGCCATGGGAGGCATGGCCTCTGTGTAAAAGTAGAGAGAGTTGTCAAAGCACAAGGGACAACAGCAGCTGGGTCTTTAGCAAATGCTGCGGGGCTCTTTGGTTAATTACACTCCCTGTGCTGGAAGGTATTTGAGGTACATTCTTGTGGCTGCTGATAGTATTTTTTTTTTCTCAAGAAGTATAATCTTTGGAGTTATAAACAACCTTGATCGATTCCAGTTCAGCCACTTAGTAGATAATTTTGTGACATTGGGCAAATTACTTATGAATATATTGTAAAGGTTAATTGAAATAATACCTGCAATGTGCACCATGCAATGCCTAGAAAATAAAAAAAAATGATCAACAAATGTTAGGCCTGCCCTCTTTCCCTTTTAGGTATAACATAAATTAATTTGCTCACCATGCACTTTTCAGAATCTACTCCATGCAAGGCATAACAAGGAAAATATGCATGGAGCCTACAACACAGACTCTGCCCCCAAAATAGATTCACTAAAAAATATGAAAGCATGAAGCATTACCAAATACTAAAATGGAATGAAAAGGAAGCAGAATGCCCTTATTCTTTGAATGTTGCTGAAACTGATGGCTGGAAATTCTGAGAAGCAATTCTACATTCCCAAATGTTGTGTTTGTGATACTTGGATGCATATGTTGGTGTACAATGTAGTTTATAAACTCAACACTGGGAAGATCCTTAGTGGAGTACCCTATTTATCCAACCCCTTGACATATGAATCTCTGGATTTTCCAAATCATTATGTTGTGCCTACCAGTGCTCCTGTCTGAATTATCTGCATGTTACACTGGACACAGGACCATGTGTCAGTTTGCCCCTCAGAATGCTTCCCAAAGCCCTTTCAAGGCCCTCTCTTAGCAGGGCAGAACATTTGCATTATTGCTCTAAGTGTGTGAATTTGTGCTTAGCACTTCCAGATGGTGCCATATTGAAAAAAATTTACATATGGCTTGATCATATACTCAGTGATGTAAGAATTTTCTTTTCAATAATATAGAGAATTTTGTGAATATTCTAGGAAAATGATTCTAATAATTTTTTAAATAAGGCTCAATTGGACTTGAGAGAACCAGCTTCAGTTCTCAGCTGGGTTACAGACTTGATCTAAAACATTCAGATAGTTACTTGTCCTGTCTTATTCTCATGTCCTCATTTGTGAAGTCTATGTGTGCAGGGTTGTTGAAGAGAAAGGGCAAATAAAGGCAACTGTCAGTTTTAGGAGGCACCGAAATGTTTTCAAGTATAAATTAGGGGTCATCATCTCAATCATTAAATTGCTTTTGAGGGATCGTTTATTTAATACATTCTTATTTAGGACTTACTTTGTGCTAGTCACTGTATTAAGTGGAGGGCATATGATAGTGAACAAATGTGCCCCCCTTGTTGTGTCAAGATCACCGTATCACAGAAGAAGACACTTAAAGCTTATGGAGATGAACTATACTGGTAGTTAGTGGTAAAGACTCTAAAAGAGATCCTTCTAACTAAAAACAAAAATACAAAAATACAGAAAAACAAACAAACAAAAAATAACAGGACTCTTTTCTTTATAGACACCAGTGTTTCTCAACCTCCCCCCCCACACAAAAAAAAAATAACGAAAGCCTCCCTACTCCACAGACCATTTATATAAATGTTTTACCTGTTTGTTCCTCTCACTTCCATGAAATAAGTACTAGGTTTGTGCCTTGGAGAGATTAGATTGTGATATCTAAGATGTTTTCATCCTTCCTTCCCAAACCAGTTTTCACCCAGTTGAGTATGGCATTCCTCCTATTGAGAATGCATGTCTTACACCATTTTTTTTTACTCTTTAGTGTCTCCAACTCGGTTCTAGTCCCTATGACTATTATAAGTGTTTTCTGTTTTCTTTTTAAATATGAGACATAGTTCCCTACTCTCAAAGAAATTTAAACCTAACTCATATCATCCAGTTTAGAAAAACTCCCAGCCACAGATCCCATGTTTACAATTCTTGATATATTTAGATGTAGGAGCACAAGTAAGGATCTGGACACCAGGTGGGAAAAGACAGCAATGCCAACTTTAGGAGCCTGGACTTTATAGAATAGACCATGAAAGTCTGAAGGATTTAAGTAGGAGAATGTTAATATTACAACTGTACTTTGGCAATGATATTACAGTTGCTGAATAGAGAAGAGGGGAAAAAAAGGAAAGGAAACTAAGATTTGTCTTTCAAAGCTTTGCTTTGCTGACACTTTCGGAAAATATTTGTCCCTCCTTTATGTTTCCACCATGTCCCAAGATTCCTAGAATCAGAACACTGTTTATCCTTTGCTGTAATAGAATGTGAGAGGCCAGGGACTGTGACATTCTTAGTATAGTGCCTGGATAAGACCTGTCTGGGATTGACTTTTATATGACTTGACCCTCTCTAGACCTTGGCATTCTCATCTGGGCTTAAAAATTGTAAGTACTAAATAACGTAATGTGTGAATAGTACTTAGAACAGTGGATGGCACATAGTGAGGGCCAATAAATATTATTGATTACTAGAGACCCAGTGCATGAAAATTCATGAACTGGAGGGGGGTCCCTCAGGCTGGCCTGCCCCCTCTCACAGTTTAGGAGACCTCAGGGGCAGAAGGAGACCTGGCAATCAGGGGAAGGTGATGCCCCCATCACAACTCTGCCTCTGCCAATGCCAGCAGCACAAGCATTGGCTGACCCTAATTACCTGAGCCTCAGGCAGCCATAGGTGACTGGGCAGTCGCCTTCCAAGGATTGCCTGTGCCTTGGGCTAACCCTGGGTGGCTGGAGGGCTGAAGGTACTGGGGGACTCCAGAGGCAGGTACATGGAGTGGCCAGACCCACCTGGGGGTGGGCCCAGCCCTGGCTTGTGCCTGCCTTCCCAGCAGGGCTGAGGGAACTGGGAACCACCATCTTGTCACTGTGGGAGCCACCATCTTTGAAGGTGTGACAGTCAATTAACATATTTCCTCTTTATTAGATAGAATTATTTGTAGTGCCTAGCTCAGTGCTTGAAAACTAATTAGGTTTTTGTTGAATGAGTGACTTTAAGTACCTACCGTGAGCCAGATACTTGGTATTGGTTATTTTGGATAATCCTCACTATACTTATAATCAAGGATTATAATCAAGGATTTACAAAAGAAGCCACATTGAAATTGGTACCAAGGGCAGATATGCAAAAAAGGGCTAACCCTACTCCACAGGCAGTGGCTGAGATTCTGAAGGGATATCTCAGCTGTAAAGATTCCCCCTGAGACCTAGCTAGGTGGCTCAGTTGATTGGAGCATCTTCCCATGCACCAAAAAGGTTGTGGGCTTGATTTCCAGTCAGGGCATATATCTAGGTTGCAGGTTCAATCCCCAGTCAGGGTGCATACAGGAAGCAACTGACCAATAAGTTTCTCTCACATCACACACACTCTCTCTCTCCCTTTCACCTCTTTATTATAATAATAATAGGACATATAATTTTTTTCAATTTTTTATTATTAAGGTATTATATGTGTACATATCTTACCATTGTCCCCCTCCCCCGCCACCTCCCATTCATGCCCTCCCTCCCCAGAGTTCTGTGTTCGTTGGTTGTATTCATGCATACCAGTCCTTCGGTTGTTCTCTGGTCTCCCCACAGGTCTCCTTCCCCTCCCTGCTGTCATTTGACAATCTGCTTGTTTTATGGTGACTATCTCAGGATCACATGAATAGAATCTGCTCCTCATTTGGCAGTCTACTTGTTTTATGGTGACTATCTCAGGACCACACGAATAGAGTCCGCTCCTCCTCTGGTTCTCACTGCCCCTCCCCCTGGGTCCCACTGCTTCCCCTGGGACACACAGCTCACCCGGGGCACACGGCCTCCTGGGACACACGGCTCACCGGGGACACCCAGGCCCTTTGGGGGACACGGCTCACCTGGGGCACAGGGCCCCCTGGGACACACGGCTCACCCGGGACACCCGGCTCCTTTGGGGGACACGGCTCACCCAGGGAACACGGCCCCCTGGGAAACATGGCTCACCCGGGGCACATGGCCCCCTGGGACACACAGCTCATCCGTAGCATAGGGCCCCCTGGGACACACGGCTCACCCGGGGCACAGGGCCCCCTGGGACACATGGCTCACCTGGGACACCCGGCCCCTTTGGGGGACACGGCTCACCCGGGGCACACAGCCCCCTGGGACACACAGCTCACCCGGGGCACCCGGCAGGACATATAATTTGATTAAGACTAAAATAAAATTCTCCCTGAGGAACATGGAGTCTCAACAACACACCAGGATCCCCAGCCCAGAGCACCTAAGCTGGGAAGAGTTGTCTACATAACATCTGGCTGTGAAAATCAGCAGGGATTCTGTCTGCCAGGGAGAGACACAGGCCCCCTCCTAAAGAGTCAATGCACAAAATCTGATTCACAGCCAGTCACACTGAGCTCTGGCAGAATGAGGGAGAAGCAGACTGGAGTTGTGTGAGAAGCATTTCGGGTTTGTGGCCCTGGTAAGAGAGCTGATGGGACAGGGCCAAGATCCTGTTCTGAGTCACTCTCCTGTAATGCAGGTGCCCTTTCTTGGTTGGAGCACTCCCCTCCTTAAAACATTAGCCTGGGGGAATGCAATAGCCTACCCTCTGGTCTTTCTGTTACCCTACCCTTCAGAGCTCCCACCCTGCTGGGGAGTCAGCTGCCTAGGCCAGGGTGTAGAGATCTTGGTATACTCAGAGGGTTTCAGTGACTGAGTGGTATGACTTTGGGAAAAAGGCCATTCCCTCCACTTTCCTATGAACCTGACTGGCACATCCTCCTCATGGTAGATCCTCTAGCCTCAGTCTCTGAGGTCCAGGTAACTCCATCCTCTAGACTCCTTGATCCCTGCCCTGCCAAGGCCTGGACAGAATCCAAGACAGACAATGCTGTGGCTGTGGGGTGGGGGCCACTCCTCACACCTTTTCTTAGGCCCGACTGGCACCTCCCTGACATGGGATATCCACTAGTTTCACCCTCCCAACTTCCAGTGGCCCTACTTATTGAGTTTGGACTGCTGGAAGAACATTGAATAGACTAAGTTGTATGACTCTTGGACAGGGGACATTTTTCTCTCACCCTCCCTACCAGGACAGAATCTGTTTTTAAGTGGCCAGATCTCGAACTGTTTGGGTCTGACAAACTCTGCTGGTCTCACCCTGATGACTTCCTGAGACAACACCCAACCACAAAAGTCTGTGGGAACCCAGTGGATAGAAGGCAGATTTGGTATACCATGAGATGTTTGCTGAGTTGCCTCAGGCCCAGTACTGGAACTGAGTTTGAACCTCCATCAATCTGATGAATACCACTCACCCTTACCTGGTGACTTACTGAGAGCCTCATGTAATTCAAATACCACCAGAGGTTCTTTCAGTGATTGAGCCTAACAGGCAGCCGGTGGGTAAAGGCAGGCAGAGGTAAATCTCAGGGTACCTTGGGACTTTTGCTCACCTGCATCTGGGCCCGGTGGCCGTGGTGTACAACTTGGTCCTTGCTGAGCACACACAAGTGCAGCAGAGGTAGTCATAAAACTGTAGATTGCTTGGTAGTTCCAAATGCCTTGCCCAAATCCAGTCACAAGCAGCAACAGGCATCGACCTGCATCAGAGGTCTTCCCAAGAGGATCCAGAACCAATGTACCCTTTGGCTATCTTCAGACAACATCAGAGAAGGATCCAGTTAGCTTCACAAGTGGCACATCCTAATGGAGATCTTGGCAGGCACCAGAACCTAGTGAGGAAATACCTTCTTCATGTGGGCAGCATCTGTACAGTTGTACACTGTGGTAGAGGTTGATCCTCCCAGTGAGCCAGTCTAAGAGTTGATCCCACACATGATCAGGCTAATAGCAATCAAGAATCAATTACAACAAGAAGGACACATAATCTATACAAGGAACATTGCTGGAGCACCCAGATGAAGTGAGCAAGAACACTGCACCACTGGTCCTACAGGACACCTATTACATAAGTCTACCCTAATATATATAAACCTAATATATATCTAATATATATAAACCTAATATATATAAACAAACACAAAGAGGCAGGCAAAATGGGGAGACAAAGAAACATGCCCCAAATGAAAGGACAGGAGAAAATTCCAGAATAAAAGAGCTAAATGAAATGGAGACAACCAATTTAGCAAATATAGTTTTTAAAAAATGGTTATAAGGATATTTAAGAAACTTAGTAAAAACTTCAACAAAGAGATAGCAGACATAATAAAAGACACAGGAACCATAAAAACAAAGAATATGGTGTATAAAATTAAGACTACACTAGAAAGAATAAGCAATAGGTTGGGTGAAGCAGAGGATCAAATCAGCAGTTTAGAATAAAATAAAGCAGAACACATCCAATCAGAGCAGCAGAAAGAAAAATAGTTAAAAAAAATAAGGATAGTTTAGGGGACCTTTGGGACAAGAAGCATAACAGCATCCACATTATTGGAGTGCCAGAGAGAGAAGAGAGTGAGCAAAGAATCGAGAACCTATTTAACAAAGCAGTAATGAAAATTTCCCCTACCCTGAGAAACAGAAGTCCAAAAAGGACAGATAGTTCCCAAAAAAGATGAACCTGAAGAGGCCCAAACTAAGATACACCATAATTAAAATGCCAATGGTTAAATACAAAAAGAGAATCTCAAAAGCAGCAAGAAAAACACAGTTAGTAACCTACAAAGAAGCTGACATAGTCTGACAGCTGACTTCTCAACAGAAACATTTCAGGTCAGGAGGGATTGTCATGAAATATTTAAACTGATAAAAAGCAAGGACCTATGACCAATTACTTTAACCAACAAGGCTATCAAATAAAATTGATAGAGAAATAAAGAGCTTCCCAGACAAAAGAAGAACTAAAGGAATTTTTTTACCACCAAACAAGTATTACAAAAAAATGGTAAAAGGTATTCTTGAAGAATAAGAACACTAAAAAAAAAAAAAAAAAAAGAAAAGAAAGAAAGAAAGAAAGATAAAAAGAAAGAAAAGAGGAACATAGTTAAAAGAATAAAATGGTAATAAATATGTTTCTAACAACAACCATTTTTAAAAATATATATCTTTTATTGATTTTTACAGAGAGGAAGGGTGGGAGGAGGAATGGAGGTAAGAGATCAACCAATGGGCTTGTTTGTATGCATATAAGCATAACCAATGGACACAGACACTAGGGGGTGGGTGAGGGCATGTGCTGGGGGATGGGGGCAATCACAGAGAGGCCAATGCGAGGAAAAGGAGACATATGTAAAACTACATGAAATACTTTAAACAATAAAGAATTTTAAAAATAAAGACAATAAAGGGAGCAATCCAACAAGAGTAAATAACCCTTATAAATATATTTATGCACCCAATATTGAAGCACCTAAATATGTCAAGTAATTCTTGATGGACATGAAGAGAGATTGACATAATCATAGTAGGGGACTTTAACATCCCATTGATATCAATGGATAGATCTTCCAAACAGAAAATCAACAAGGAAATAGGGACCTTAAATACTAGATCAGATTAATTTAATTGATCTCTTCAGAGAATTTCACCCAAAACCAGCAGAATATACTATCCTTTTAAGAGTACATGGAAGATTTTCTAAGATAGACCATATTTTAGGACACAAAACAAGTGTGTCCTAAATATAAATATAAGAAGGCTGAAATCATATCATATGTGTTTTCTCTGATGATAATGATATGAAATTAGAAATCAATAACAGGAAAAAACTGAAAAACACACAAAGACATGGAAGCTCAATAACACATTACTAAATAATGACTAAGTTAACAATAAGATCAAGGAAGAAATCAAAAAAAATACCCTGAAACAAATAAAAATGAGAACACAACAACCCAAACTCTGTGTGGTACAGTGAAAGCATTCCTAAGAGAGAAACTTATAGCATTACAGGCCTACCTCAAGAAGCAAGAAAATCTCAAATATACAATCTAACTCTACATTTAAAGAAACTTGAAAAAGAATAGCAAACAAAGCCCAAAATGAGTATTAGAAAGAAAATAAAGATCAGAGCAGAAATAAACAAAATAAAGTCTAAAAAAATAAAAACAATATAAAGATCAATGAAATGAAAAGCTGGATATTTGAAAAGATACACAAGACAAAGAAAATTTTAACCAGCCTTCAAGAAAAAGAGAGGTCCCAAATAAATAAATAAATAAATAAATAAATAATATAATATAATAATTGATACAGAAATATAAAGGATTATAAGAAAATATTATGAACAACTAAATGCCAATAAGTTGGTCAGTGTGGGTGAAATGAATAAATTCCTAGAACCATACAATATTCCAAAACTCAATCAGAAAGAATAAGAAAATCTGAATAGACAAATATAATTAATGAAATTGAAGCAGTAATTTTTTAAAAAAAATGCCAATAAACAAGAGGCCTGAAACAGATGGTTTCACAGGTGAATTTTACCAAACATTCAAAGAACTAATACTTATCCTTCTCAAACTGTTCCCAAATATTCAAAAAGAAGGGAGGACCCCAAAGTTCATTTTATGAGACCAGCACTATCCTAGTTCCAAATTTAGTTAAGGAGGCAACAAAAAAATAATTATAGGCAAATATCCTGATGAACATAGATGCTAAAATTGTCAACAAAATAATAGCAAACAGAATCCAGTAATACATTAAAAAGATCATACCTAAATGATCAAGTGAGATGTTGTCTAGGAATACAAAGTTGTAATATCCACAAGCTGATAAAGTTGATACACCACATAAACAAAATTAAGGATGAAATGTATATGATCATATCAGCAAGAAAAGCATTTGATAAAATCCAGCACCCATTTATGATAAAAACAAAATATCAGCAAAGTGGGAATAGAGGGAATAAAAGCCATATATGACAAGTCCACAGGCATAATCACACTCAAGGGCAAAAACTAAAAGTGTTTCCCTTAAGATCAGGAATAAGACAGTGATGTCTGCTTGCTCCACTCTAATACAACATAGTACTGAAACTCATAGTCATAATAACCAGGCAAGAAGAAGAAATAAAAGGCATCCAATTTGCAAAGGAAGAAGCAAAACTGTCATTATTTGCAGATGACATGATAATGTATAGAGAGAACCCTACTGATTCCAGACCAAAAAATAAATGAATAGGTTGATAAAGGAGTGCAGAAATGTAGCAGGATACAAAATAAATATCCAAAAATCAGTTATATATTTATAATGAGTCATCAGAAAGGAAAACTACATTTACAACTGCATCAAAACTATACTACAAGGCAATAGTAATCAAAACAGCATGGTACTGCTGGAAAAACAGACATATAGATCAATGGAATAGAATAGAGACCAGAAAGGAACTTATACCTTTCTGGTATAGTTTACAAAGAAGGCAAGAACATACAATGGGGTAAAGGTAGTCTATTCAATAAATAGTGGTGGGCCCTGGTCAGTGTGGCTCATTTGGTTCAAGCATTGTCTCATATACCAAAAGTTGACTGGGTCAGTTCCCAGTTAGGGCATTTATCCAGGCTGCAGATTCAGTCCCCACTTGAGGCACATGTGAGAGGCAACCAAACCAATTGATGTTTTTCAAGTCAATATTTCTCTCTCCCTCTCCCTCTCCCTCTCCCTCTCCCTCTCCCTCTCCCTCTCCCTCTCCCTCTCCCTCTCCCTCTCCCTCTCCCTCTCCCTCTCCCTCTCCCTCTCCCTCTCCCTCTCCCTCTTCCTCTCCTTCTCCTTCTCTCTCTCTCTTTCTCTTTTTTGCCCCTTTCCCTCTAAAAATCAATATATCTTTTTAAGTGGAACAAATGGTATTGGGATAAGTGGACAGATACTGCAAAAAAAAAATGAGACTAGATAACCCTCTTTCACCATACAGAAGAATAAACTCAAAATGGATTAAAGACTTAAACATAAGACTGGAAACCATAAAAATCCTAAAATAAAACATAGGCAGTAAACTCTTGGACATATTTTATAACAATATTATTTTTACATGTCTCCTTGGACAAGGGAAACAAAAGAGAAAAAATAAACAAATGGAACTACATCAAACTAAAAAGTTTTTCACAGCAAAGGAAAGCAACAACAAAATAAAAAAACAACCCACTGAATGAGAGAACATATTTGTCAATCCAACTGATGAGGGGTTAATTTCCAAAATTTATAAAGAACTTATAAAACTATACCAAACACAAACAATCCAATTAAAAATGGCAAATGGCCTGAATAGAAACTTCTCATGGAGAATATACTGATGACCAATAGACATATGAAAAAAAATGCTTATCATAACTAATCATCAGAGATGCAAATAAAAATCACAATGAGATATCATCTCATGCCTGTAAGAATGGCTATCTTCAATAAATCAATAAGTAAGTGTTGGGGAAGATGTGAAGATAAGGGACCACTCGGGCACTGTTAGGAGGGATGCAGATTTATGCATTTGTGGAAAGGAGTATGGAGTGTCCTCAAAAAATTAAAAATGGAACTGCCCTATGACCCAGGGATTCCACTTCTGGAAATATATCTGAGGAAACCACTAATTCAAAAGAATTGATGCACTCCTATATTCTTTGCAGCATTATTTACAATAGCCAAGATTTGAAACCATCTACGTGCCAATCAGTAGATGAGTAGATAAAAGAACTGTGGTCCATTTATGCAATGGAATACTACTCAGCCAAAAAAAAAAAAAAAAAAAGGAAATCTTACCATTTGCCACAGCATGGATGTACCTGGAGAGTGTTATGCTAAATGAAATAAGCCAATCAGAGAACAACAAATATCATATGATTTCAATTCTATGTGGAATCTAATGAACAAAATAAACAAATAAAATACATATAAAAAAAGAAATTCCTCTTCTTTTTGTGTTGTTATTTGAAAACAACAGAAGTCAGATTGACTGGGGGCATAGGGGGAGGGGGAATGACAAAGGAAATGCACTACTGCTTTAGTGAACAAAGGTCTCCTCTGCATAGGTTACTGAACAACCATATGGTGATCATTGATATCTAGTCTTAAAAAACAGGGTTGATTCTTTCCTATCTTGGACATCTAAGGAATGGATCTGTTAGCAACCACTCCACTGAGTTTCCATTGCCTCCTCCACTCGGTGTCTTTTATATCTCCACTATCAGCTAAAAGGCCTTGTTGAAAGTCATCATGCTCACAAATGGGCTCCTCCTAAATGTAGTCTGTCTCATAACACTCACCTCCTCCACATTAATGACACTGAGTGGGCATCATTAGGGGCTCTTCTTTTATTCAAAAGGAAGGGTTTTTAATGAACCCATTGCTTACTGGCAGAAGGAGAGAAAAAAGCAATTCAAAACCACATTTTGAAATTAAACTTTCTATGGTCTGAACAAGCATGATTGTCAGTTCTTTTATGCGTTTTCAACACTGCCACAATTAATATTTTAAAAGGCGCTTCACCGGTGACATATTTAGAAACAGAAATGTTCATATTCTTTTCCTGGTAGCTACATTCCGTTGCTCAGCAGAGCGGAGAAGCCCAGTAAATTCGCTGTGGCCCTGCCAGCAGGAAATGGGTGTATGACTGCGAGGGCTTACACTTGAGCCTCTGTAAAGCCCTTCTGCTGTTCACCTCTTGGAGTGATGCCCAGGAAGCTAAGGAAATAGCTCTTCTCTCTGCCCCTCCACCAGGCTTATGCCCAGCACACCAGGGGATAACCGCAGTTATTTACAGATAATCCCCTCTTGGAAAGGTCAGATTTTATCATGTGTTTATGACCCTCTCTGACCAAGTAATTTCACTTGCTTTGGATTCTCTGGTGGGTAGTTTTAAGCAGATTCAGCTCGTTTCTAAAGCTCTGTGCTTAGAAAAGGCAGGAGAGGTTGGGCTAGGTAGCCAGCCCCAAAGGTGAAGAAGTGGACCCTTTAAGGCGGGCTTTCTCTCTGTCTGTCTCCTCTTTCCCTGTGTTAGACAACTGGACCTGTTGCCAGCCCTGCTTTTTACTCAGGCAGAAAGATCCTGAGACTGTTTGCACACTGGTCACTTGCCACACCTTTAATGGATCAATGAGAAAATTCAGTGTCAAAAATCAGCTTACAAATATGCATCAGGGATGGGCATGGTTGGCCAGCCCTTTCTCAGGCTGAGTAAAGAACTAGCCTGTGGGGGTGACTAACCTAGTGCTTTGTTCATGCATGCCATGCCCATGACTTCAGCCCTCACTTCCAGGCAGAAACTTCTACATGTTTGATTCCAGTACCCATGTCTCCCCCAAGTTCCAGGACCACATTTTCAATTCATTGCTCAATGTTTTGGGAGTATCAAACTTTATATATATATATATATATACAACTAAATCCTCAAGTTCATACACAAAAATCAAATCTGCACATTTCTATTTCTACAAATGGCATCATCATTCCTCTAGTTACCTAAGTTCAAGAAGTCTTCTTTGATTCCTGTTTTAGCAGGCTTCCCAGCCTGCCAACCTCCTACTCAGCGAACAGTTTTACTTCTCTCCCCTTCACCTTACACTTACCCTCCATAGTTTCTCCTCTGTGTTGTCTTCAGGAAAGCAATCGAAAGACCTTCATCCATGTTTTTTACACAGTCCCTCTCATTTCTCCTGAGGGCTTGAGTCCATCCATTCCTCTAATCTCTTTAAAATCTCTCTTTCCTACCAGCTCTCTACTAAATAGGGCTTGGTATGTTTCCATCTGCATCTTGGTTCTGTCATTTTTCTATCAGAGCTCTTACATCTTTTCTAAAATTAGAAATGATATATTTTTTGCAGAAGTATGGTGAGGATTATCCAAAATAACCAATACAAAGTATCTGGCTCACTGTAGGTACTTAAAGTCACTCATTCAACAAAATCCTAATTAGTTTCCAAGCACTGAGCTAGGCACTACAAATAATTCTATCTAATAAAGAGGGAATATCTTAATTGACTGTCACACCTTCAAAGATGGTGGCTCCCAAATCCCTCAGCCCTGCTGGGGAGGCAGGCACTAGGCACAGCTGGGCCCACCCCCAGGTGGATCTGGCCACTCCATGTACCTGCCTCTGGAGTCCCCAAGTCCCCTCAGCTCGAGGCACAGGCAAGCCTCGGCTGCCTGAGGCTCAGGTAATTAGGGTCAGCCAACACTTGTGCTGCAGGCAGTTGCAGAGGCAGAGTTGTGATGGGGGCATCACCTTCCCCTGATTGCCAGGTCTCCTTCTGCCCCTGAGGTCTCCCAAACTGTGAGAGAGGGTAGTCCAGGCTGAGGGAGTCCCCCTCCAGTGCATGAATTTTCATGCACTGGGCCTCTAGTAATCAATAATATTCATTGGTCCTCACTATGTGCCATCCACTGTTCTAAGTGATATTCACACATTACGTTATTTAGTACTCACAATTAATAGTTACAATTTTTAAGCCCAGATGAGAATAGCAAGGTCCAGAGAGGGTCAAGTCATATAAAAGTTAATCCCAGACAGGTCTTATCCAGGCACTATACTAAGAATGTCACAGTCCCTGGCCTCTCACATTTTATTACAGCAAAGGATAAACAGTGCTCTGATTCTAGGAGTCTTGGGGACATGGTGGAAACATAAAGGAAGGACAAATATTTTCCGAAAGTGTCAGCAAAGCAAAGCTTTGAAAGACCAATCTTAGTTTCCTTTCCTTTTTTCCCCCTTCTCTATTCAACAACTGTAATATCATTGCCAAAGTACAGTTCTAATATTAACATTCTCCTACTTAAATCCTTCAGACTTTCATGGTCTATTCTATAAAGTCCAGGCTCCTAAAGTTGGCATTGCTGTCTTTTCCCACCTGGTGTCCAGATCCTTATTTGTGCTCCTACATCTTCTTTCTCACTTCCAATCCTAAGTCCAAATTATCTTTATTTTTCAAAACTCAATCTATTACTTTTACTTTAAGCTATCTATAAATATTCATCTAAACATCATCTCTCCACTGAAATTCTATGATCTCATTTCTCTCATTCTTGTATTGAAGATATTTATCTTTATGTACACATATTATCTTTCCTACTGGGTTTATACCTCCCAGCTTCTTTTCCTTACACAATGCTAACTGGAGATCCAGAAACTAGGACTCTTCCCAGACTCATGTCTCTCACAACTTTGTCCTTATCTTCATCCCAATCATTCACCACATCTATCCTCATTTACTCCTAACTAGCTCTTGCACCAATCACTCCTCTCTATCCCTGTTGTCCCAGCTTTAGATCAAGCCATCATCTTCTGCTACCTTAATTCTTGCATTACTTAAATCAGCAAACTTTTACTGTAAAGGGCCAAATGTGGGACATATAGTCTGTGTTGCAACCTCTCAGCCATAAACAATACATAAACAGAAGAGTATGGCTATGTTTCAATAAAACTTTATTTATAAAAGTAGACTCTTTCTGAGTCAGATTTGGCCTGATAGTAGTTTGTCAACCCTAATTTAAATAGATACCTAACTGCTCTCAGCACTTGAATTTAAATCCATCATCTTGACAGAGTCAAAATGATGTTTCTAATTATAAGTCTGGTCACATGTCCCCCAACGATCTATAATAAAACTGCCCTGTGCCCTTATTACAAGTCTCATTTCTTACTATATTCTTCTTCACAAGCCCACCTCCGTTGTCCCTATTATTCACCAGGCAATACCTACTCACATTTTAAAATCTAGCTCAAAACTCAATTCTTCCGGAAAGTCTTCTCCATCTACCACTGCCAAAGCTAGTTACAGGTGTGTCTCCTCTCTCGCTATACTTAGCATGAGCTTCCTCAGATCTGAGAGTCTCACAAATTGAAATGACTAAATTTGTTTCCACAGGGGTCTCACCTACTAGACAGGGAGCTCTTTGCAAAGAGCAAGATTGTCTTATCTATCTCCATGTCCTTCTGTTCTTTGTACATAGTAAACACTCAACAAATGTTCTCATGTTTGTATGATGGCTGTTCCCACTGAGAAATGCAGCTATTTCACTGGACTCAAAGATATGTTTGCCTCAGTGTTGGTCAAATGACATTAGGGAAAAAAGTCAGGGAGGATAAAAGGCAGCAGCGAAAATTCTGTTCAGGAACTAGAAAAGCAGTTCCTTGTGAAATAGAACAGTGTGAGGCAATAACTGCCTTTTCGTTAGTTTTCAAAAAGAATGGAAAATCTCAAGTCTTGCCAAGTGGCCTTGTAGATATTTCCTCATCCAGATTAACTACTCAGTGAAACCAAATTGTGGGTAGGAACTAAAAAAGATTACTTGAATGGGAGTGGCAAGCAGGTCACATTTGTTGGTACTGAGTGTACAAAAAAAGAAAGAGAGAGAGAGAGAGAGAGAGAGAGAGAGAGAGAGAGAGAGAGAGAAAGAAAGAAAGAAAGAAAGAAAGAAAGAAAGAAAGAAAGAAAGAAAGAAAGAAAGAAAGAAAGAGAAAATGGGGAAGTCAAGGAAAGGACGAGTTAATCTGATATAAGATAGAATGGGAGGAAAGTATTTTGTTACTGTGTAAATAAAGGTTGTGATTTTCATCATGCATCTCCATAAAAGGTCAAGGGCAAGGTATTGTGATTGGCATGTTGGATAAGGACATAATAGCAGGGCCATGGGAAAGAAATCAGATCTCTTTATGTATAAGACAAATACATCACAAGCTGGTCACAGATGCATTCTTTTTTTCCTTTTAATAATCCCCCTAAAAATAAAAAGAATAGATAAGACAGAGGCAGAGAACTCACACTAAAAACCATCAGAAAACATTTGTAAGCCAGCAATACATCAACTGAGATGGATTCATTGGAAGGCTCCTATCCATAGAAGTTACATTTCTGCACACTTTTCTTTTTTAAGTTATGAATTCTGTGTATCTCTAGGTATCTAAATGTCAAGACTCAAAATATAACTCCAACATTGCTCTTAGACTATAGAAGGAAAAAAGTCAGAAAAATAAAAAGTCATGTCTATTTTAGAGTATGAATTTTTTCTTCATGAGTCGTTTGATTGGTGGAACATGAGATGCCTGTGTTCTGTACAACCTTCTCTCCAGCACACAGTGATGGGCAAGCTCAGCAGCTTTCTCGTCAATTGACCGGGACAGAGAACTCTGTGGAGAATTCAAACAAAAAGAAAACCAACGCAATGGGCTGGAAATATTCAAACTGACTTCCTATAGTCATTAAATTACCCAGAAAACTGTTAAATCCTTCATCTAAAAGGATTCTGAACGCTAGTAAAATAGAATCACATCACCATTTTATCCAGCTATAAAGGGGAGCTTACTCACTTAAATAAGCAACACTTATTACTTAATCTTCACTTCAAGTCTGTGGTCCAAATGGGAAGAACCATTACTCATGGGCCATTTTTACTCTTAGCTTCAGAAGAAATGTAAATCTGCAACACACTTTTGGAAGTTGCTGCAGAGTTGAAGAAACAAGCTTTACATGAAAAAGAGTGAAGAGAAAGAAACCAGTGCCCAAATTTATATAATCATCCACTAATGGTACAGTGATTAAGAGAAAACTAGAAATCAGAGCTAATTTTTTTTCTTTGGACCCCATTAATCTATTTCTAAGGAACCTTGGGCTAATTTCCATTAACCTCGCTAAAACTTTGTTTGCTCATCTGTAAGTGGAACACTTCATTTAACTAATTCACTGGTTTGTGGAGACAGTCAAATCATAAATATGTGTGAAAGTTTGTTGAGACCTGTAAAATATCATAAAAATTATATAGACATGTGAATTATCATTGTTTTTAGTGATACATTATGAAGAGGAAATGATTGACATAAACAAGAAAAGTGAGGCATCTTTTTTAAAAATTCTTTACTGTTTAAAGTATTATATGAGTCTCCTTTTTACCCCCATTTACCTATCCTCCACCACACCTTCCCCCAAGCACAAGCCCTCTCCCCCTACTGCCTTTGTCCATTGGTTTTGCTCATATGCATACATACAAGTCTTTTGAGTTATCTTTTACATCCCTTCCCATTCCCCTGCCGCCTTCCCTCACAGGTTGTACAGTCTGTTGGATGCTTCTATGTCTCTGGTTCTATTTTTGTTCATCAGTTTATATTGTTCATTATATTCCACAAATGAGTGAGATCATGTGATATTTACCTTTCTCGGACTGGCTTATTTCATTTAGCATAAAGCTCTCCAGTTCCAAATGGTAAGAACTCCTTTTTTTTTACAGCAGCATAGTATTCCATTGTATAGGTGTATCACAGTTTTATAATCCACTCATCTGCTAATGGGCATTTAAGCTGTTTCCATAGCTGTAAATCGTACTGCTATGAACACAGGGATGCATATATCCTTTCTGATTGGTGTTTCTGTTTTCTTGGGATACATTCCTAGAAGTAGGATAACTGGGTCAAATGGAAGTCCCATTTTTAATTTTTTGAGGAAACTCCATACTGTTCTCCACAGTGGCTGCACTACCCTGCATCCCCACCAGCAGTGCAAGTGGGTTCCTTTTTCTCCCCATCCTCACCAGCATTTGTCATTTGTTGATTTGTTGAGATGATAGTCGCATCTTTTGACTTTTAAACCCAGTGATATCAGAATAAGCTTCTTATATGCTTGGATGGGCAAGTGTTAACATAAGGATGTTCATCCATTACATAAGCTAGACTAGGTGACTTCTGTGATCTTTTCCAACTTTGAGATTCCAATAAGACTCTAAACACCAATGTTTCCTGAAATATCTTGTTCCCAATAAGTGACTACTCTTATACAAATGTTTTTGTAAATATGAGTAAAAAGCTACCTTTCAATTACATCCACCCATCACTTACTAAATTGCAACAGGTATAAGAAAAAGGGACCCTTCATTACTGAAACTTAATTAATTGCTACATTCTCCTGAAGCTTTTGGTACTCAACTACCACCTGTAGGATAAAATTCTATCTCACCACCCTTTTATGATTTCATTTCTAACACTTTGGGCATTCTTTCTCAGTCTCCTTCTCTAGCTCCTTTTTCATAAAAATTCTTTAAATATTGGCATTGTCAAAAGCTCTTTTTTTTTTTTTGGCCTTCTACCTTCATACCCTAAAGTTATCATTGGATGATTCTGACTAAGCAAATGTGATTGAATACAACCCATTGAATGATAACTGCCAACTATTTTTTTTATCACCAGCTAAGTCATCTTAGCCTGTGTCTCCAATATCCTATTAGACATCTTCACACTGAATAAGATCCAAACTCCATTGTAAGGAAAACAAACCTCCTCCTATCTGGCATTCCCTAAGTTCGAAGCTGTATCTCCCAATGTGGCCTACATGTACCTTATGATTCAGACAGGCATCACGTTTTAGTGAGAAAGGACGGGATACTAGTGCCAGACCAATCCAGATTCAAATCCTAGCTTAACTGTTTGCTACCTGTGTAGAAACAGCCAGGTCAGCCAGCTCATTGAGCCTCCTCTTCCTAATCTATAAAATGTTTGCTTGTGAGAAATAAATTAAATCATATATGTTAACCTAGCTCAGAACCTAATGCAACTTAGTTGCTGAGCAAACAGTGGTGCCTTTCTCTTCCTCATCATAATAGTTCCCTTACTTAGACTTTCTTAAATATGCTATGATTTTTTTCTATGTAGCTGTGTTTTGCACATGTTGTTCCTTTTGCCTAGAATGCCCTCTCTTCACTGCCCCTGCCCTCATGCCTGCCAGACAAACTATTATAGAACTCTTAAGAATGTAGTTATTCAGAAATATTTTCTCATTAAGACCACATTACAGTCAGAGCCAGGCATTCCTTCCTTCAGGTCTTGGAAGCATTTTATTTCTAAGCCTATTACTTTATATCATAAATGGTTATTTGTATCTATTTCCCTTATTACACTGTGAGCTCATTGAGAGTTCCATGTACCCAAAGTCAAGCAAAGAATGTCATAATTCCAAAGAGATTGCAATCCACTGAGCTAATACAAGCTATATAAATAAACATAAGTATTGTAATAATTAGTTCAACTGCAATTTGTAGAGATACCATATAAATGACATAATCTTTTATGCAATTTCCATATTAGGTGCTGAGAACACAAAGATAACTTAGATATTATCCCTACCCTGTGGTTTTGAGAGTGATATATAAAGATTAAATTTTCAATTGAAATAAATTTTAGTTTGTATTTATTTGTTTATTGTAGAAAGTAGTGTAAATGTTGCAGGGATTTTAATTTCCTCTTTAGATGCACTATGTTCATCACCAAGAGAGGAGAGCTTGTTCTATTTATATCTGTTAGAAATAAGTAACTGAAAGCCAATAAGAAAATGTATTGGTTCAAATAATTGAATGTCCTGAGAAGAGCAGACATTACAATAGGTTGATCAAACAAGTCAATATTATTATCAAAGACCTAGATTTTTCTTCTCCACCTCTTTACTGAAAGGTAATTTCCAATGATAAACAAGGCTCCATGCTCCCTTTTTTACATGTAGAGGGAAGTAAAATAAACCTGGTTCTCAGTACTGGAAGAAAGTCCTTCCTCAATCTGATTGCATCAAAGGAGCTCACAAATTATGAAATGATTGGCTTAGCTCTAGGTTCTTAAAACAGTCACTAGCAAAGGGTGTGGGTTTCTAGGATGAAAATAGAGCAAATCAGAGTCCACATTGGACCTGAATTCAAATTGCACTAATGTCACATAATGGGAGATGGTGGAAAAGGCATTGGAAAGTTAAAGGTAACATTCACATGCTACACTGTATAATTAAGTCGGGAGAGAAGAGGAAAGGATGGTGAATCTTGAGCATACAAAGAGGTCCAGGGAAGACTACTGTGCCAACATCATTTTGGCTCCAGAGGTATCTCTTTATTATGTCCAATGTCTACATTCACTATCTTAATTTTATTTTTTCCACCATTTTTTATTAAGGTATTATATGTGTACATAGTTTACCATTGCCCCCCCACCTCCCATACATGCCCTCCCTCCCTAGAGTTTTGTGTCCATTGGTTGCATTTATATGCATGCATACCAGTCCTTCGGTTGATCTCTTATCTCCCCTAGATCACCCTACCCTCCCCGATGTCATTTGACAGTCTGCTTGTTGTTTTACTGTCACTATATCTATCTTTCTGTTCATTAGTTTATAATATTCTTTATTATCCATAAATGAGTGAGGACATGTGGTGTTTCTCTATCATTGATTGGCTTATTTCATTCAGCATGACGTTCTCCAATTCCATCCAGGTTGCTGCTAATGATGAGAATTCCTTCTTTTTATGGCAGCATAGTATTCCATGGTGTAGATGTACCATAGTTTTCTGCTCCAATCATCTGCTGACGGGCACCTAGCCTGATTCCAAATCCTAGCTATTGTAAATTGTGCTGCTATGAACATAGGGGCTCCCCCCGGGTCCCACCGTCCCCCCAGGTCACACGGCTCCCCCGGATCCCATCGCTCCCACGGGACCCACGGCTCTCCCAGGAATCATGGTTCCCCTGGGTCCCACCGCTTCCAAGGGGGAACACAGCTCTCCCGGGGCACACCGGTCCCCAGATCCCACTGCCCCCCCCCCCCAGGTCTCACGGCTCCTCCTGGTCCCACTGATCCCCCGGGGCACAAGACTCTCCCAGGCCACACCACCCCTCTGGGACCATCCATTGATGCCCTCCTATCCTGGATCCCCCGGGGCCCGAGCTGCAGGCGAGCAGGAGGACGACGAGGGGGAAGAATGGGAAGGCTCTGGCCGACTCCACCCTAGCAACCTCAGCAGCTCCGATTTCACATGTTCAGGCTTTCAGTCCCCCGGGTTTAGGTGTTTAGAGTCTCAGGCCACATAGAGTGTTTTGGGTACTACCTCTTGGTCCTCTGTCATGCTCCATGAGTATGCTCCACCTTGGCACTGGCTCTCGGCAGGGGGGGGGGGCGGGGGGGCTCTGGCCAGGCCTGGAGTAGGGGGGACAGATGGGTGAAGGCCTCATTTGGGCCACAAGCAGAAGGCGCGGCCAAGGCCCTGGGCGGGCTCCCTGGCCAGCAAGGTGGACGGGCCAGGAAGTCTGCCGGGGTGGAGGCCGGGGTCTGAGGCAGCCTGCTCCCTGGGCCCAGGGCAGGGCAGGCTCCGCTCTCGGTGGGCCTTTCTCACTTGGGCGGCAGTGGCTGCGGCTCTAAACTGCAACCCTCCTTCTTTCAGTTGTAGATTTCCCCCTCCACCAGCTCTCCCTCGATTCAGATAGGATCCTTTTGGATTCTCCCCTGGGGCCCTGGCCCGCTGCTGCCGGACAAGCAGGAGGACGATGAGGGGGAAGAATGGGGAGGCTCCGGCCGCCTCTATCACAGTATCCTCCACCACCCACACTTCACACGTTCTGGTTTTCAGAGTCCCCCAGGTTTAGGTGTCCAGAGCCCCAGGCCGCAAAGAGTGCTCTGGTCACAACCTCTCGGAGGGCTCTCTGGGGCCGAGAGCGGAAGGCTCGGCCATGGCCCTGCGCCGGGCTCCCTGGCTAGCACGGCAGGTGGTCTGGGAAGGCTGCGGGCTCTGAGGCCGGGCTCCAAGGCGGCTCGCTCCAGGCGGGAGTGGAAAGTGCGGCCGTGGCTCAGCACTGGTTCCCTCGCTCCCACAGAAGCAGGCCAGGAAAGCTGAGTGTGTGGAGGCCAGGCTCTGAGGCAGCCCACTCCCAGGACCCGGGGCGGGGCGAGCTCTACTCCCAGTGGGCCTCCCTCACTGGAGGCACCTGCGGCAGCAGCTGCAGCTCCGGTTCATTGCGGCTTTAAACTCCACATGGCGGCAGTGGTGCTTTTCCTTCCCTCTAGTTGTAGCCATCCCATTCCGCCAGCTCTCCTATGGATCTGATGTGATCCCTTTTGATTTTAGCTGTTGTTTTTTTCTAAATTGTTGATGAGGCGGCAGCTTAGGAGATTACCTAAGCCACCATCTTGTTTTGCAATCCACTATCTTAATTTTAAACATAGCTAGTTCAATGCCCCACACAACTGTTACAGCTCATTCAATGGAAATGCATTTTCAAAACCTTTTTTACAAGCTTTCTGTTTAGTGAGGAAAGTGTTCTTTTTCATCCTTCTCTCCTCCAATGTCAATGAATTTGAACAATTTTAACATGTAATTAATTAGTTGCTTTGATGTCTTGAGAACACTGCTAGTGAGAAGGACAGTGTACCCTGAGAGAAATTAAATAAATTATAGAAATTATAGAAATTTTTTAAAAAATGAAAATTTACACCTCATGTGGATAACTAGCTTTTTCTCTACCCTGACCCCAACCCTCTTTATCTTCTCTACCATCAAAAAGCCCACATATGTACATATATACACATACACAAGGCTTTCTAGAAATGAAGATAGAATATTCCATTTGAAAAAATAAAAACCAAGGTGTCCATACTTCAAACTTAAAACATAACATGTTGAGTAAATATAAAAGAAGAATAAATTGGCTGGTCAGTTTGAGCCGCCTGATTTGAGGTGTGTGCAGTCCATGGCTGAAGTCCTTAAAGATTTGGGGAGCTAGAATGAGAAATAGATAGAATATCTTTTTCTTTTCTTTATTTTTAAATTGACATTATTAGGTAATATTAGCTAATAGAATGATATAGACTTCAGATATCGAACATTGAACATCTTAATAGTTTCTTATTTTTATTAAATGACTAGAAAATAATCTATATTTTTAAAATTTATTTTTCTAGACAAAAATTGTACACCTATGGATGAGGACAGTGGGGGGTGATAAAGGTGGGGTTGGGGTGGAAACCGGGTGGAGGGGAGCTATGGGGGAAAAGAGAGGAACAACTGTAATAATCTGAGCAATAAAGATTTATTTTAAATTTTTTATTTTACTGATATTATCTCAAATTTACTTAAATTTTTAACTTTTTCAATTACAGTTTACATTCAATATTTTTATTAGTTTTAGGCGTATGACACAGTGGGTTAGAGAGTCATGTACTTTACAGTGTTCCCCTGATATTTCTAGTACCCACCCGGCAACATACATAATTATTATGATAATAGTGTGATATTCTCTATGCTGTACTTTAGATCTCCAAGACTATTTGTAATTGTAAATCTGTACTTCTCAATCACTCCACCTTTTTCACCTAGAAAATCATTGCTCTTAAACACAGATTATGACCTTTACTCTGGTGAACACCTCATAGAAGTACCGCAGAGTTTATTTTTAACTGTCATTCTCTTAAGACTGTTTGTTATCGGTTATCAGTTCTTGCTATTCCCCTTGAACAACCCTCTGTTTCTAATAAAATAAAATAAAATAAAAATTACCAATAACGAGGTCAAATGGGGTCAGGTTTCAGGTTTCCAGCTGGGTGCTGTTACTCACTTATTCCACTCTCTGCTTTTTATGTTCCAGCCTCCAGGCTGGTACACTAGGGAAGGAGTCATCACAGTTTTCTCACATCTCCATTGTGAAAGAGGAACCCGAAGAGGCAGGCTGGGCCAGGAGAGTCATTCTGTAGGAATCTAGACAGGCCGCTACAGCTATAGCAAGGACACAGGGCTATGGTTTTCAGAAGAGGATTCCAACCTGTGCACAATGCTAATCTTTCTTCTTCCTTAGAAAGAAGGAACTTTGTGTCCCACTGTTACTACCAGACCAGCTCAGAGAGGCATTTCTGCTCCAGGCCAGCTCCCCATCTCAAGGGTGCAGACTCATTAATGATAAAAATTGAATGTCCTCTCAGAGGCTATATCAACCTAAGAGAAGTCTACCAATGCGGGTCAAAAGACATAACTTTACCTTAATGAGCAGTCTGGTTTAGTTTAGTATAAAATATATACTTCAGGCTTTGCTGTGTCAAATGAGCTAATTTATGTGAAGCCCTTATAATGATGCCTGGCATGCAGTTAGTGCTTTATTGTTATTATTATTATTATTATTATTATTATTATTATTATTTCATAAGGCAGTCTGATCCTGAAGAAAGAATGATATTCTGGAGAGCAAGAGATCTTGGTTTGGGTCCTGACTCTACATTCTACTTGTATGACATTGGCGAAATCATTCAAGCTCCTGATTTAGAAAGTGGTAATAATTTCTCCTCCAATGCAATTTGTTCAGGGAATTATATGATCACATGAAATAAAGTTCTGAAAGCCTTTTATCAGCCATTAAATCTTGATGATCATAAATTGCAAGTACATCAAGGCAGGGGCCTTGTTTAAAATCTGGTCAAGTGACCATTTTCAGAATAAGCACTCAACAATATTTGTTCCATGGATTACTCTTTCCTCAGTAGTATCACTATCAGTGCCATCATTATCTTCTCTCATTATCATTTTGCTTTCTTTTCTATTTTCTTTTCATATGATCAAGGCTAGTATTTGGCTGGCAATATCAGTAAGAGTTGTGGCCATTGGTAAATAATAACTACTCAAGCTTTTATTTACTAGAATAATATTTTATTATGTTTATTATTAGAGCATAAATAATGCTATTTGACACATTGTAACTTTTTACCAAAAATGTCCCATATATTATCCTATTTCATTCTCACCACAACCCTCTGAGGAAGGTATTTTTATCATTATCCTTACTTTACAATAAAACTAAGCCAATGAGCAAAATAAAGCTGATATCAAGTCACAGTATAGCATCATAGTTGAAGGCACACACTATAAGACCAGACTGCCTAAAATTGTCATTCTAGTTCTGCCATGTAACTCCTTGTGACTCTAGGCAAGTTATTTAAACTCTTTGTGCCTCAGTTTTTTTTTTTACCTATAAAATAGAAATAATAATAGCACTTCCTCATAAAGCAAATTGTCAAAATAAGTAAAACACTTATAATAGCCATGAACTAAATGAATATTAGCTATTATCATAATTTAGTCTGACATTCAGTGCCCTCAACAGCATAAGCCCAGTCCGAAATCTCAGACACCTCTTTTTTCTGCCTTTGCGCTCAGCCTGTTCTCCAGCCATCTTTATTCACAATGGACTTAATGTGATGCGTAACATATTACAGATGTTTGATTAATGGTTGTTGAAAATAAAACAAGGAAAGAATGCAGTTGGCAGGAGGAAAGGAAAGAAGGAATGGTGGTGGAGGGGAGGTGGAAAGAGAGGAAAGGAGGGAGGGAGGGAAGGAGGGAAGAAGGGAAGATGAAGGGAGGGAGGAAGGGAGTCTTAAGCCATTTCACCTTTCTCCATTTTCATGTCATTACAAGCTTTAGATGTTATAAGCTTTTCACTGTACTCAAGGAGTGTAAAGTATTATGACCTTTTAGAGTCAGCAAAACTAAGACCTGACTTGCATTTTCCAAATTACTTCTACTTATCTATATATTGCAACTATAAAAGCTTTCTTTTCCGTCATAAACTGCCTTTGAATATTTTGCAAGATGTTTTGTATACATTGCAACATGAGATTCCATTGAATGAATTTAATTTCTGTTTCTGTTGTATGTGCATACGTGAGAGTTGTATCACTTAAAGCTTTAAAAAGAATTGCACTCCCCACATGAGGTTAGGGTCATTGGGTGGTCTAGTGCTTAAAACAAGGAATAAAGAACCAAAATCCTGAACACTGTAATTTACCTACTCCTATACTTTTAGAATTCGTATTACTTGAAAAAGCTGATTTTTATTAGATCCTTTAAGAAAACATTTCTAAGTTTTTAATCATTATTTAATTTTTCTTAGCACAATTTCTGTTCTTTTTATAGCATTTGATACATTTAATGAGTATGCCAATAAATGGTGTTATTGGCAAAAATGTGTTATTAGAGTTTTTGCTGAGTGAGTATGCAATATTTTTATATAGTTCTTAGTAGCATGCTTATATGTTTAATATGTGTTGTGTTTTAGGATCAGCTACCTAAAATAAAATTCTTAATATCATTTGAATTAGGAATATCAATGAAAAAATTATTATCATACTTTTCCATAGGATTTCAGACCCAAGCCTTGATTTTTGTTTGTTTGTTTTTTTAATTGGATATCACATGTTCCTAGTAAGAAAAGGCCTTCAATTGGTAAAAAGAAATGGAGGCATTTCAAAGTTTTATTTTTTTTTCTCCCATAGGTAAGATGACATCTGTTTCTAGTTACCTGGGACAGATATAAATTAAGGGAATTTGGGTTCTCACACAATACTCAAGAGAACATCCTGAAACTACTTGAAAGAAATCAGCATCATGTCTTTTTTCTTTTTTGTTATCTTCTTTGTCCAATATCTCTTATACTACCACTCAGAAAAGAAAGCATTCTTAGCCTACGACTTAAATTTAAGGCTTAAATTATAGTCATTGTTCCTAATTTCGATGTATCTTATTTTATTGTTGCTACTTTTAATACCTCTCATAAAGCAAAACACAGGACTGAGATCTTACTAACACATTGTGAGAATGAAACTTTTGCCTCTGGCAGAATTTCTTAAGAAAAAAAAAACCTGTTTTTATTTTTCTCTGTCATCTGTGCTTTTCTTATGTCCTAAACTAACATTTCAATTATAGAGGTACTCAACATTTTGTGCTTAGCTCTTTTCTGAAAGGTGGTATGTGCAATCTTATTAGAGAGATGTTCTATTTAATTAAAGTGCATGTCTTAAGTTTTCTTTAGTTTAAGGTGGTATTTTTTCAGGCATTTGACAGAGAAATTAAGCAAAATGTTAAAATAGCCCTAAGGCAGAACAGAAAGTTTTCCGTTGTTGCTAGAGTTAAAATTGTGAGTAAAATGATGACTGTGTGTTGACTGGACATTCCATTGCTCTCCCAGTAAAAGTGTGGAACAACTTTCTTAGTAGTAACTTGGTTTATTGGTTATAAGACATTCATAAAATCCCTTGGCAAAGAACTCATTTTCTTCTTTTAAAATTTGGTCAAGAATATATGGTTTAAAAGGAAGAAGAAAAAAAATAAAAGTTACTTCCTGAAGGCTTGCCTCGTTAAACAGGTTAGGCAGTATATTTTAATGAGGTTAACCAGAGTGTGAAGGTAATGAAGTATCATGCTCACATGACGTGGGGAGTAGAGAAAAGCTCTTCTTACTGACACTTGCTCCCCCGAAGCTCTGTGCATTATGCGCAGGACACATCCAGTCATCTGAATTCAATCACTTCAGGTACAAGGGTGAGTCAGAGATATATGAGGTGGGATGTTTAGATGAAATTTGTCTAAAAAGTCAAATAGGTTGCTGTAGCCAGTTTGGCTCAGTGGATAGAGTGTTGGCCTGTGGACTGAAGGTTCCCGGGTTTGATTCTGGTCCAAGGCACATGCCCGGGTTGCAGACTTGATCTCCAGTGGGGAGTTTGGTGGAGGCAGCCAATCATTGATTCTCTGTCACCATTAATGTTTATATCTCTCCCTCTCCCTTCCTCTCTGAAATCAATAAAAACATATTTTAAAAAATTTAAAGTCAAACAGGTTAAAATTCAATATATATATTTTTTATTTTAAAGAATCCTTCCTCTCCACAGAAGTATACAAGTCTCGTAAACTATAAATGAAAGGATCACTAAAAGAGATTTCAGATCATACCACAGTAAAAAAAAAAAAAAAAAAAAAAAAAAAAAAAAAAAAAAAAAACCAGACTAGAGAGTTTTAGCTAATTTCCAACTTCTCAGAGCAAGTAAGTAGCAGAGGGAGGACAATAAAGCAAAAAGTTAAACTCTTTCTTTCCATTACTAGGTTCTCATCTCCCATAGACTCCTGACAGGCCATCTGTATAGGTTCATCTGCTTCATTTTTGTGCCCTATTAGTGTCTAACAGAGGTAGCCACACCCTTCTTTTCACAGCTCTCTGAAGATGTATGAAGGTCCTGCATTTGTTTCCTTGGGTCATAGGTAACCAAGCACCTTCTAAAGCCCTTTGGGTGTCTAGTTGCCACTAACTGCTCTCTCTGGGGTGTTCTGGAGTTTACCTTCATGAGGTGGTGGGATAATTCACAGGGGCTTTTAGAAATGTATTAGACAAGGTGTCCGCTGTTGTGTTGGAATGCTAGTAAGTCTCCCAAATGAGTTACTGTGATGAGTCCTCTAGTCAGATTGCTCTAGAGCATTCACAAGAGAACCCTCAGCCCTGGAACCAGCGACAATTTCAAAATTAACTCAAGGATGAAGCTCAAGTGTTAAAATTGTCCTAGTTACTGAGCTTTGCTCTTCTTACTCCAACACAAAACAGCTCAGCTATTTTTTCCCCACCAATATTAGAATTTAAGGGCCCTTCAGGCAGCACCTAGGCATTAGGAAACCAAGCCCATACATCTTTATTTTTTTTTAAATAAATCTTTATTGTTCATATTATTACAAATGTTCCTCATCCCCCCCCATTGCTCCCCTACACCAAGTTTCCATTCAATTCTCTGCCCTTTCCCCATCCCCCATTGTCCTCATCCATAGGTGCAGTTTATGTTCAGTCTCTTCCCGCCCCGCTCCACTCCCCATTTCCCCGAGAATCATCAGTCCACTCCCCTTCCATACCTCTGATTCTATTATATTCAACAGTTAATATTGTTCATCATGATTTTTACTTCCCTTGGTTTTTAGACTCACTTGTTGATAGTTACGTGTTTGTTCATAATTTTTATCTTTATTTTCTTCCTCTTCCTAAAGAACCCCTTTTAGCAATTCATATAATTCTGGCTTGGCAGTGATGAATTCCTTTAGCTTAAATTTATTTGTGAAGCTCTTTATCTGGCCTTCGATTCTGAGTGATAGCTTTGCTGGGTAGAGTATTTTTGGCTGTAGGTTCTTGTTATTCATCACCTTGAATATTTCTTGCCATTCCCATCTGGCCTGCATGGTTTCTGTTGAGAAATCAGCTGACAGTCGTATGGGTGCCCCTTTATAGGTAACTACCTGCTTTTGTCTTGCTGCTTTTAATATTCTCTCTTTGTCTTTAGCTCTTGGAATTTTAATTATGATGTGTCTTGGTGTGGTTCTTTTTGGATTCCTTTTGTTTGGGGTTCTGTGTGCTTCCTGGACGTGTAAGTCTATTTCTTTCCCCAGGTGGGGGAAGTTTTCTGTCACTATTTCTTTCAATATGTTTTCGGTATCTTGCTCTCTGTCATCTTCTGGGATGCCCATAATTCTGATGTTGGTTCGCTTGAAGTTGTCCCAGAGGTTTCTTACATTATCTTCAACTTTCTGGATTCTCTTGTCTTCTTGCTTCTGTGGAGGAGTGTCCTCTGGCTCTTTGTGTTCCAAATCTTGGACGTGATTCTTGCAATCTTCCAATCTGATTTTAGGACTCTGTATAATATTATTTATTTCAGAGATTGTATTCTTTATTTCTAGTTGACCCTTCATTATTTCTTGTTGATCCCTTATCATATCCTCATAGGTCTCATTTATTTTATCGGCCTTTTCTAAGAGATTGTTGAACAACCTTATAAGCGTGGCTTTGAATTCTATATCCAGTCGCTTTTTGTCCTCCATTTCTTTCGTTTGTGATCTGTTTCCTCGTTTCGGCATTTTTACTGCTTCCCTGAGTTGGTAGGTTGGGAGGATCAGCTGTGTCTATGCCAGGAGACAACCTTATTCCACTAGACTTGGAAACCTGCAAAAGCCTCTCTGAGTTCAGCTTGGATGGGGCGGAGTTTTGGGTGGAGTCCACAGCCTTGGCTTCCGGTTAGCCCCACCCTCTGAGGTTCCTGAGTCTCAGTGTTCCTCAATGTCCTTTGGTACTTGCTGCAAGCACCTCTGAGAGAAAGGCACTCTAGAGTTTCGCCCGCTACCATACAGTGTAGTCTCTCCCCCAACAAGCCCACAACGGGGGTTCAGAGCAGTTGGAAGTGGGGTTAAGCACAGTCCGGAGCTTATGTCTCCTTCCTGCTAGGGCAATCTCGCGGCCCAAACAACAGTCTGTCCTCTGTGCGCGCAATGTGCGCGACTCCAGAGCTCTGCCTTTCTCGCCGTTCCCCTTAGCTTCTGTCTTACAGCCCAGATTCCCTCAGTATGAGGCTGGAGCCTGAGGGTCTTGCCCAGGACTGGGGTTCAGTGCAGTCAGAACTGGGGCTCAGCACAGAACTGAGCTTTTGAGTCCTTCCCGCTGGGGCAATTCAGCAGCTCAGCGAATAGTCCCTCCTCTGCGCGCAATGTGCGCGACTCCGGGGCTCTGCCTTTTCGCAGCTCCGCTGAGCTTCCGCCTTACAGCCCAGTTTCCCTCTGTATGAGCCTGGGACCCCCGGGGTCTTGCCCAGAACTGGGGTTCAGTGCAGTCGGAGTTGGGGTTCAGCACAGTCCGGAGCTTTTATCTCCTTCCCGCTGGGGAACGCCAGCCAGGCACTCCGCTGCCCCTCCTCTCCGGCTCTGTCCTCTCCCCGCGCGCGTATCGTGCCTCCGTACCTTAGGCTTTTACAGCTCCTCTGGTTTTCCTTCTGGTTTTCTCTTTCCTTCTAGTTGTAGAATTTCCAGTCAGTGAACTTTCCTGTAGTTCTGGATAGTGTCCACTCTATATTTTAGTTGTATTTTTTGAAATTGTTGAGTGCGGCTGCAGTTAGGCTTTTACCTCTGCCGCCATCTTGTTGTCTCCCATACATCTTTAGAAGAACAAGGAAGCATAGCTATAATTTCCTCCTTCCAGATTTTGGCATATCTACCTCTTTTGCTGAGAGATACTCAGGGAGACTTCTTGCTACAGCAATGAAAAAAACTCCAACTGAGTTCTCCTAGTTCAACCTTTGATAAGAAGACCTTAAGTGAATGAACCCTTCATCTGATCAGATTCAAAATCCCTTGTTTCTTCAAAGAAGGAGGATAAAAGAAGAGATAAAAGAGAGAGAAAGAAAGAAGGAAGGAAGGAAGGAAGGAAGGAAGGAAGGAAGGAAGGAAGGAAGGAAGGAAGGAAAGGAGGGAGGGAGGGAGGGAGGGAGGGAGGGAGGGAAGGGAGGGAGGGAGGAAGGAAGGGCAAAAGAGGAAGAGAGATAGATAGGTGAGAAGATGAGAGTATAAGAAAAAGGGAAAGAGGGGCAAGTTAGAATGAGGACTCTCAGGGAAGGGGAGAAAGGAGAAATGGAAGAATAAAAAAAGAAATTTTTAATTTTGCGATAGAAAGCTTAAAATGTAATTCTTCTTATTCTGGACATCTTTATAACAGTAATATGCTAGACAAACCTTGTCATAAAAGAGTAAAATAGCACTATAAATTCAAAATAATAAAAGAGTGGCCTGGATGAAACACATGATAAGCCCCATGCCCTGTGAGCTGTAAATGGGTACATTAAACTCGGTGACCCTCGATGATTACAGACCTAGGGCTGTTTGGCTTGCTAAAAGTGTGCATGGTTTGTTGAAACCCTGCCAGTTGATTTTTGAACTCAGATCCTTCTGAACCTAGTTCACTGGACTTGGTCCAAATCCTCGTTCATTAAGCAGTCTGCTGCCTCACAAGCAGTCTACAGGTGCCCATTATCTTGACTAGGCCCACATTAAGTTGCCTTTGTCTTCATAGTTGGGAGTTGTAAAGTCTTTAATGACAATCTGTGTCCTTCCCAGATAAGAAAGCAAAGCAAACTCATTGAACTTCCAGCAGCAAATCAAGTTTGCTTAACTAAAATATCGCCCACAAAAAAAAAAAAAAATTAAACCATCATTTTCAGGATGATGATCATAAATGTTGATTTACCTAGTAAAATTAACTAGGAATTCCCTAGTTACCTACTGGGAAATTATTAATGCATTGAACCAGCAGAAACCCAAGTCACTAGCTATTTCAATGTGCTCAAGACTGAGATATTTCCTGGAATGTGGAACCATCGATACTAAAATACTAACATGGGAAAGTCCTAGGCAAACCAAGAGGATCTGGTTACCTTTAGAGAACTTCCTACCATTCACCAGCCATCTACTTGCCTTCCTCAGACTTGCAGCTGAAAAATTTTCTCACCAATTCTTAAAATTGAGCTTCTGCTCAATTTATATATGTTGTTGTATGTATAACATAGTATATATATGTTAATGTAACCTGCCCCTCCACTGGACCCATAGCCCGAGGCTGCATCTCATTCATTTTTATGTACCTGAAATCTGGCACATTGTATGGCACTTACAAGAGCTTGATGAGCTGGGCCAGCTGAGAAACCAAGCTGATCCTCTGCTGACTGTAAACTGAATGGGGACTGTCAGGTAAGAACTTTATCTTCTGCATAACATATGCATCCCCAGCCTCCCTAAAAGAAACTTAGCTTGGACAGGAATAGATCCTTTCAAGAGCTTCACCTCACATTAAACTATGTAGTTTTTAAAAAACACTCATGCAATGCCTAAGAGCGCAATTCAAGAGTCAGAATAACCTGGTTCAAACCAAGGCTCCAAAATGTACTAGCTCTGTGACCTTCAGCAAGAACCTAACTTCTCTGTGCATCACTTTCCTCACCTATGTCTCTCAGGTGGTAGGACCCAATGAAATATATGTACATAGCATGTCTGACTCTTAACTGTGTGGTAAAAACCTTACACACAGTGATACATATTACTCTACTTGGAATTTTCTTTCTAAGCAACAAAGAAGCAAATATGAGAATAATGAGAATAATTAGAAAACAATATGTATAAACTATCTCCAAGTTCTTTTACATTCCTGAGGCCCTACCACCACAGATTTTTGTTCACACCAAAAGCATATCCCAATTATTATGATATTCTGCCTGTGCCTGTATAGAGCACAACAGTGTAAGGCAACAATCACCCACAACTCGAGGTACATGGGAAAAGAGGGGGGCTATTTCATCTCTCCAACTCCCCCATTTTATTACTTCAACTTCCCATTACATGAGCTATTTACTCACTTCTCACTGAACTTTTCACAAACCAGAAAACTCACTGGATTTTGTCCAAGTCCTATAAAATTTTATTGCTCTCTTAGTTATTGTATAATGATTCCTAAAAGCTAATGTTTTACTTTTTCTTCTAAAAAGAAAGGATATGCTTAGGAAGAAATCTCATTATAAGTATATGATAATCCCAAAGACAGTGCTTTATTACTCTACTAAGAACTGATAAATTATCTGAACAAAGTTTAAAGCCATGAGTAAAGCACAGGTTATCAGTATAATATTTCATTTTCTTTTTTTGTCTTCCTCTTCTTTCTTATATCTAATTGCATATGTATTGTTTACATACTCAAAGAATACATCATTTTCTAGAAATTCAAATTGAAAAGAATATAAAATAATACCTAGTGATAAGGTATTTTATATTATTTTTTCCAAAATTTTCTCTTGAAATCTGAGTATAAAATGATTCCATGATAGATATTTCTGATGTTATGTCATATATGCATTATTAAAAATCAACACTTCTGCAAAAGCATGAACTAAAAATAATAGAGCACATGTAAAATAAATAATTAAGGGAAGACTACTACATACTCAAGCAACATTGAGAATGCTAAGCTAATGGTAGTGGCATAATTATGAATCCTTCTAAACCTTCCTTGAAAATAGAAACAATTCAGATACCAAAATACTGGCAAAATTAAGTGACAAAGTATCCCCTGAATCCCAAATCCAAGCAGAAGAGAACAAACCACTATATATATTTGTAGTCCTAAAATAAAATAAAGGCTGTAAGAGAGAAAATGTAGTATATAAATTGACATGTATCAAAAAATAGGAGGAAAATGGGAATGCCATCTGAAAAATAGAATAAGCTTGCTAATTATCTTAATGTTGTTAATTGGGAGCAAACAATAGTAAACCAACTAAAATGCTATTGTAGAATGCAAAATGCTACATAAATCTCATAGTGGAGATTCAGTAAACAATTAAGGTGAGAGAGGAGGGAGGAGAGGAATGGTGTTTTTTCAGCCTTATCAATGTATAATTGACAAATAAAATTGAAAGATATGTAAGATATATAATTTAAGGTGTATAATGTTATGATTTTATGTACATATGAGAGAATCCGCCCCTCCCTCCCCCCCCCCCCCCACTAAATTAACTAACATATCCATCACCTCACATATTTACCTTTTTTTTATGGGAGAAGGAGTTAGAACATTTAAGTTCTACTCTCTTGGAAAATTTCAATTATACAATATAGTGTTATCTATGATGGCCACCTTGCTTCATAATATCAATCCTAACAGGTGTGATATGGTATCTTATTGTAGTCTTGATTTGCATTTTCTTGTTGATTAGAGATGTTAAAGACCTTTTCTTCTTGACTATTGTGTGTGTGTGTGTGTGTGTGTGTGTGTGTGTATATATATATATATATATATATATATATATATCAGATATATATTTTTTGCCCATTTTTTAAATTCAGTTGTTTGTTTCTTGTTTTGTTGTTCTTGTTTTCACTATTGAATTGTATTAGTTCCTTGTTTATTTTAGATATTAACCCCTTATCAAATATGTGGTTTGCAAATATTTTCTACCATTCTAAGGTTGCCTTTTCATTTTTTAGTTTCCTTTGCTGTGCAGAACCTTTTTAGCTTGATGTAGTCCCACTGTTTATTTTTGCTTTTATTGCTTTTGCTTTTGGTGTCAGACCCAAAAAATCGTTGCTGAAGCCAATGTCAAAGAACTTATTCCTATATTGCCTTATAGGAATTTTATGGTTTTAGGTCTTATATTCAAGTCTTTAATCCATTTTGAGTAGATTTTTGTATATGGTGTAAGAGGAATGCATAGGACTCCAGAAGCCACCCTTCTTACTCAATCACAATCCCTGCTGGTTTTCACAGCCAGAAGTTGTGGGGACTTCTCTTCCCATAACTGGAACCCTGGGATAGGGGGCTGCTGTGGGGCTGGGACTCCTCACTCCTCAGGGGGATATCTGCAGCTGAGATATCCCTCCTGGTTTCTAACCATCACACATGGGTGTGAGACCAGCCTGTTCCACATTTCTGCCCCTCCTACCAGTCTTGATGTGGCCTCTTCTACATATCCTTAGGTCTAGGACTTCCTATACAGATGGCCAAGAAACATAAAAAGATACTCAAAGCCATTGATTATCAGAGAGATGCAAATTAAAAAGACAATGTCTCACACCTGTAGGAATGGCTATCATGAACAAATCAACAAATGACAACTGGTGGAGAGGATGTGGAGAAAAGGGAACCCTAGTACACTGCTAGTGGGAATTCAGACTGGTACAGCCATTATGGAAACCAGTATTGAGTTTCCTTAAAATATGTAATATGTAAGTGGCATTTAACCCAGTGATCCCACTTCTAGGAATATATTCTAAGAAACCTGAAACACCAATCAGAAAGAATGTATGTACCCCTATGTTCATAGCAGCACAATTTATAATAGCTCAGGTCTGGAAACAGCCTAAGTGCCCATTAGTGGATGAGTGGATTAAAAAGCTGTGGAACATTTACACCATGGAATCTGATGCAGCAGTAAAAAAGAAGCACCTCTTACCCTTTGAGACAGCATGGAGGGACCTGGAGAGTATCATGCTAAGTAAAGTAATCCAGTCAAAGACAAGTATCACATGATCTCACTCATATATGGAACATAATGAACAAAATAAACTAATGAACAGAGTGGATCCAGAGACATGGAAGCATGGAAAAGAGTGCGGAATCTTGGAGGGAAAACAGGTGAGGGTAAGTGGGTGAGAGATAATCAACCGAAGGCCTTTATACATATATGTATAACCCATGGACTCAGACAATAGGGTGTGATGGTCTGGGACAGAATGTGGGGTGGGCTGGAGAAGGTCAATGGGGGGAAAAGATGGACATATATAATACTTTCAACAATAAATATGTTTTAAATAATTTCTTTAAAAATCCAGTGTTCCTAAATTTTAACTGGAATTATCAACATGAACTCATAATGTATTTTGCCTTTTAAAAAAATATATTTTTTTATTATATAGATTTATTATATATAGTATTCTAGAGGTCCAGTGCCTCTATATATACTGAGTGGCCAGATTATTATGATTTCCAATGCATAATAATCTGACCACTCAATATATATATATATATATATATATATATATATATATATATATATATATATATATAAAGGCCCGGTGCATGAATTCGTGCATGGGTGGGGTCTGGCCAGCCTGGCCAGGGGGATGGGACATGGGCGGTTGCATGGGCGGTTGGCTGGCCTGCCTGCTGGTCAAACTTCTGGCCAAGGGGAAATTTTGCATATTAGCCTTTTATTGTATAGGATATACACTATTATATAGTATATAGTATTCTAGAGAATTTGTGCACTGGTGGGGTCCCTCGGCATGGCCTGTGGGAATAGGGCCAAAACCAGCTCTCCAACATCCCCCGAGAGGTTCTGGGTTGTGAGAGGGTGGTTCTCGGGTGATGAACCCCAGGATTGGGCTCCCTCTTCTCTAGTTTCTGGTACATCACCTATGAACTGCCACTGCCAAGTGACCACAGCTCGGCAGCTCCTGCATTGAGTGTCTGCCCTTGATGGTCAGTACATGTTATATCTACTGGCCAGTCAGCCCATCAGCTGGTTGGCCAGTGGCTTAGGCTTTCATATATATAGATATGTATATAGATATATACACACAGATACACATAAACATATATACATTTCTAGATCCAGATCATGGTCTTAAATTCCATTCTCAAAGGACTGGGCCAGAGAACACAAGATGAGCCTCAAGTATCCTTTCCAAATAACAAGGAAACTACCATAGGCTGCTGGGGTCATGTTAATTAATACTCAAAAAAACTAATTTAAAAAGGTTCCAGAACCTCTTCACAAAAAAAAAGGACAATTTACACATTTTTACACATTAATAATTATATAAACTACAAGAATTTTAATAGCAAGTAATGTTTAAACCCATGGGAACATGTTAATACTTACCAAAAAAAATTTTACTTTAGCACCATTAATAAATAAAGGCAAAATAAAATCAAGCCTTTTCTATGTGAATTGAACTATAAATATAGGAAAGAACTGGAAGTTTCACATTATAAAAATGTTTCAGATCATATGGGAAGTAAAAACCAGGAATTAGAATAGCATAATTTAGTAAATTATAATGAATCAATCTTTCATGATTGAACATCAGTGGCTGTGGATATCACAAAGAAAGAAAGCCAGCCAAACATTATGGGCCTCCAGATGAAAAAGCACAGCATTGCTTATGAAGTAATCATGCAAAAAAAAAAAAAATCTAACTGGAATTTGATCAGGCCTACATATGCAATTACCAATTTGCAAGAAGTACAAAAGATGAAGAAACCTGTTAATCTACTCAGCAGGGATGCAATCAGCACATTCCAGACTGTGAGAAGCTCTAAAAGATAAAAAGCCCAGTTCCTTCTTCAAATAAACTGGAGGGGGAAATAGAGGGAGCACCTGTAACTTAGAAGGGATTTAAAAGGCTTATCAACCAATCACACTATGTGGATTTGACTTAGCTCCTGATTAAGAAAAAAAACTATTAAAAATTATGACATTGATAAGATAATTGGAAATTTCTGCACGTGTTGGATATGGATATTTTATGACATTAAAATTATTAACTTTTTAAACTTTGACAATGGTATTTTGGTTTTAATAAACACAAATAAAATGAGTCTATCTTTTAGAGGTACAAATTTAATATTTGTGAATAAAATCATATGATGTTCAAGATTTGCTATGAAAGAAAAAGTATGGAAGAAAAATTAGATAGGAGATGAAAATTTATTTTTCATAAGTTGATAATTGTTGACCATACGTGATGGATACATGAAAGTTTATTATACAATACTGCCAACTCTTATAGAAGTTTGAAATTTTTTAGAAGTTCTTTAAATTGATGGTACATCTTAATGTTTATTATCTAGGCACATATCTCCCAACTTTTCAGTTTCTAATGGTAGAAAAACCATGAAAATTTAACCTAGTATAAAATTAGGTCCAGAATATTATCCACTATTCCAAAAAACCACAGTTATCTGTAGCCATCTCTGCCAAAAAGAGAAAGGACAATACCAAAAAAAAATGCTCCTATTGTTGGTCTGTATGAATTTCTGATGTTATGCATTATTACTTGTGCCTGAGGAGTTCAATTCATTGCCCCAGGGGGGCGGGGATGAGGGGGAACAATATGGTACTGAAAAAATAATTTAGCAAAGAACCCCACTATTTGTATGATGAGTCCTTCCTATCTGTTTCCTCTCAGAGAGTAGATTTTTCTCCTGTCCTCTCACCCTGAAACTTCCATGACCTTAAACTTCCTTGAGAACACCGTAGCAGATTAGCCTTTTGTGGCTACAGAAGACTTTTTCAATAAAGAGGCTGATGTCTACAAGGCTTTCATACCATTCAAGTAAGGGGAACTGAGGACAGGGGGTTGTGTCCATGTCAGACCAGATGGATAGTCTCAGGAAGCCTCAAGGTAACTCTGATGCTTATTTGCCAAGAACTGGGAGATGGTGATGCACCAAGTGACCCAAGATAGAGCCAGAGGCAGGAAGTCCGGTAATGTCAACTGTTTTGTCCCTATCAGACAAGTGTGCTGAGAGACCAGAAGTCCTTTCCTAAGGTCCCCAAAATGCATGTGTCCATCTTTATAAAGCTTTTACATGAGAATTTTTTAGAGGATAAGTTTTCTTACTGTTGGTTCTATTTCCAAAGTTTTATTTATAATACACACAATGATATTCTTGAGGGGCCATAAAACCCTGTTTTCTGTAATTAGAGTTTATAGACCAGAAAAACACAGAACATCTGGAGTGTACTATAATTGACTTTTACAACATACAGTCTGAATAAAACACTGCCAGGATTGCACTGTCAGTAGCGTTGTTTCAACACACTTTCATCCTCCTCCTCATCCCCACAATTATTATTCACTTACCACCTACTATATGCTAGGTCAACATAGGGATTTGTGGAGAAATATATTCTTGAATGGTGTTTCTATCTCTACTATTTTTGAGGAGAGAAAAAAGCATAGTGGACTGAAATAAATGAGAGTAAAATTGTAAGTACTACTATCAATACATCACAATTTAAATATATGAATAAAAGTGTTCCTTAAACTTCAGTACCATACTATTTATAAATTATTTAGAACCTGGTGCATATTACTGTATTGTAATTACTGTTTACATGTTTGTCATTTGCCTCCATAATTCTGTAACTCAGTAAGAACAAGGACCATGTCTATCTAACCCAACCTTGTAGACTCAGCACCTAGTACAAAGCCTGGGCTAAATTCACATGCATCAAATGAATAGGTAAATAAATGAATGAATCAATTAGCTAATATAACTAAAAATTTATCACACTGTGAAAAAACATGGTATCAAGTCATTCTACCAGAAATAGTCAATATACTGTCTCATTTAATCCTCACAAAACTTATGCCAGAAAATATTATCATTCCTGTTCCACAGATAAGGAAATTGTGACTCAGAAAGCCTAAGAGATTGATTCAAGGTGAGGAAATGATAGATTTAGGAGTCCAACCTATACCTAACATTTCAGAACTCTTGGTCTTACGGCCATCCCAACCTCTCATTTCCCAAGGGGTGAAGAAAAATAGAAGCTTGTAGAAAGGTCCTGCCTTTACAAATTGAAGAAGGTGACCTCAGAGTCACATGCCAGAGCAAGGGCCCTACTCCCTTCAAGCAGAGCATCTGACTCTCAACCATTATTAGTTTAATATTAAGGAAAAGTTAAAATGTGCTTCTAGCCCTAACCAGTTTGGCTCAGTGGATAGAGTGTTGGCCTGCGGACTCAAGGGTGCCAGTCAAGGGCATGTACCTTGGTTGTGGGCACATACCCAGCTGATTTATGTTTCTCTCTCATCAATGTTTCTAACTCTTTATCTTCTCCCTTCTCCCTAAAAAAAATCAATAAAATATATTTTAAAAATAAATAAAATGTACTTCTATTCATACACATTTATTTTTGTGTAGCTTTGAGTTGTATTCTTTATTATTTTGTTCTAAACAGGCCTTTTTCTCTCTTTTTTAGTCACATTTTTGAAATAATAGAATATTGCGTTCTATATCAAATCTTATCACAGCTGAACATAAAAAGTGCACCTCAAAGTTTCTTATTTAGAAAGATATGAAATTGCAAGATTCTAGTGAGTCTAAATATTTTTTATTATATCCTCAGGTTAGAAGGAAGAGTTTATTCATCTCTTTCTTTTCTTGGGCTATTAAATATAGTAACTCTCATCCTTCTTACCTTTATGGCTTTTCTGAATTTCAAATTGTTTATGGAGCCATACAACTAGGTTTAGTTTAACTTTTTTTCTGGGGAAGAAAAATAAATAATGAGTATTTCCCATGCCTTTAGCAGAAGTGGGCCCTTATTTTCAGAGATATTTAAGAAAGAGAGAATGAGAGATAGAGAAGAAGAAGAAGAAGAAGAAGAAGAAGAAGAAGAAGAAGAAGAAGAAGAAGAAGAAGGAGGAGGAGGAGGAGGAGGAGGAGGAGGAGGAGGAGGAGGAGGAGGAGGAGGAGGAGGAGGAGGGGAAGGGGAAGAAAGGAAGGAAGGAAGGAAGGAAGGAAGGGAGGGAGGGAGGGAGGGAGGGAGGGAGGGAGGGAGGGAGGGAGGGAGGAAGGAAATAAAGGAAACAAATAGTCCTTTGTTATTAAGGTTTTCTGTGTTTTTTAAGCCACTTGCTTTTTACTAATTGTTAATATTTCCCAGATAATTCTACTCAAGAAATATTGGTTGGACTTTGAAGCAGACAATGATACTCAGAGTGCATCAGTCTCATCAGCTAGTAAATTACCTGGTACCTACACACAAAATAATCAAATAAATACCTTCAATGATGCAAAAATATACTCTATTCAAAGATTAAAAATTAGATAAAAATAAGATATTCATTTGCTCTCAAGTAAGTGAGTTTTATTTTAAAGTTTAAATTGGAGTATTTTTACTCAAAGATAGAGGTAAATGACATCAAAATGTTATTTTTAATCAGGTGGAGATATATTTTCAAAAGTTTATTTACAATAACAGGGGTGCCAAAACCAGTTTGGCTCAGTGGATAGAGTGTCGGCCTGTGGACTGAAAGGTCCCAGGTTCAGTTCCAGTCAAGGGCATATACCTTGGTTGTGGGCACATCTCCAGTGGGGGGTGTGCAAGAGGCAGCTGGTCGATGTTTCTCTCTCATCGATGTTTCTGACTCTATCCCTCTCTCTTCCTCTCTGTAAAAAATCAATAAAATATATATTTTTAAAATGTTTTGTAAAAAGCACACAACAATAACAGGTGTATATTTGTTCTGGATGGGGAAATGAGGAAAGGGTTTCTGTGTGTAACAAACATAGGTACTATTCCTTTTCTTCATTTCTTAATGAATCAAAGGGCCTCATAATAATATATTGGCTATCAAATATATTTTTAAGATCTATTCAAAAGCAGTTGGATAGTTAAATGAGTAGACAAAAATACCAGGATGTTACAAAAAAATGTCTCTTATCTTTTCCTCAACAAACTATCATTACCACCTGGTAGTCATATTACTTACTAATTATTATATTGGTATAGTTATCAAAGGACCTCTTTTTGTGTTTATATGCTCGATTGCTGTGCCTTTTCATTTAAAATTTTTAAAACTCTAGTCCTCCATGAAGCATTAAATCAGAAGATAAGAAAAAGCCAAAACCGGTTTGGCTCAGTGGTAGAGCTTCGGTCTGCGGACTGAAAGGTCCCAGGTTTGATTCCAGTCAAGGGCATGTACATTGGCTGTGGGCACATCCCCGGTAGGGGGTGTGCAAGAGGCAGCTGGTCGATGTTTCTCTCTCATTGACGTTTCTAGGCTCTCTATCTCTCTCCCTTCCTCTCTGTAAAATATCAATAAAATATATATTTTTAAAAGAAGATAAGAAAATCACTCCCTCACAAAAATAATTATTTTTAATATAGAAAAAAATTAATCATCTTTATTCACGCTGTTTTAGTATAGGACTATATTTTGTCTGTTCTACACAGTACTTTGCCAGGCTCACAGGGGAGTTGAAGAAATAGGAGTTGATGGTAATTATGATGCATCCTGTGCTTGTTCACAAGGGACATTTGCTAAAGATTAAAAATAAATTTACAACTAATTGACTGCCAGCCATAAGCTATACTGCAGATACTTTCAAACTTCCAACTGGGAAAAAATAATGACTAAGCAGATCATGCCAGGACCAACCCAAAGATTAAAAAGAACTTCCCCAGTTAACTTGCCTAATCAAATGAATGGCAACTCCAAAGGGCCCACATCAGGAAATGAATCTCTAGTTGCAAGTATTATAGTTCTGTCTACTAAGGTGTCCCTTTCAAGTCATCAGTGAATATTTATTGAGAACTATCTATGTGCCTGTGCTTTCAGACTCAAGGAATGCAACCATAATAAGACAACCATAATTCTTTCCTTTGTGGTGTTTACCCTACCAAGGAAGGAGACTAGTAAGAGATTAAACAGTGGCTGAGAAAGATAAGAAAAGAGTTATAATGTATTCCAGTGTCAAAGACACCTCTGTTTATTATTTTATATTTGTCACACCCCCCTCAAATGAGAGCAGGAATCTTATACTAGAGGCTCAGTGCATGAAATTCATGCATGGGGGTGTTGGGGTCCCTCAGCCTGGCCTGCACCTCTCCAATCACTCAGGGGATGTCCAATTGCATCTCACAATCCTGGACTGCTGGCTCCTAACCATTTGCTTATCCTCAAATAGTTGATCGCCCAACTCCTCTGCCTACCTGCCTGATCACCCCTAACCACCTCTACCTGCCTGCCTGATCGTCCCTAACTGATCCCCTACTGGTCTGATTACCCCTAACTGCTCTCCTGCTTGCCTGATTGCCCCTAACTGCCTCTGCTATAGTTTCAGTAATTGTGTACAATTTAGCCACTTCTCTGAGCCTTGGTCTTTTCATGTCACTCATTCCACAGGTATCCATTTAGAATTCACTGTGTGGCAGGCACTGTGCTAGGCTCTAGGAATAGACCAATGAACAAGTCATGCTCTCTATCCCAAGTATTATGATCATTAATTAAAAGTTTTAAAGGTAGAGCTATAAAGGAAATTTTATTTGGACCATGTGGTTGAGGGACCTAAATGGAGAGAGACATCAGGGATACTTGATAATTACAGTAAGTTTGAAAGAATCTGAAAAGCCAGAATAACAATTTTTACTTTAAAGCTGTCTCTAAGGAAAAATAAATAACACACACACACACACACACACACACACACACACACACACACACAACTAAATATAATATATAAATTCCTGGCAAATAGATGAAGGTATTTTATAATTGCATTTTTATGTTTCCCCTGACATCTTCTAATTCAACAACTGGGGCAGCCCTGTCTGTCTTTCTACCTTGTTTTGGTTTTGTTTCATGTACCTTTCCTGGCAACAGGGTCCATTTATTTAGTTGACTGGTTACCATGGGAGCCTGCTTGATCTGAATGGTAGTTGGGTGTTCTAGGGAAATCAATAAACTACAGGAAAGGAAAGACTGAAAATCTCTTACCCAGATTATGAGTCAACAGGTAAATCTGATTCACTCCATTCCAAATTACTTCTAGGTGGGGTCTAATCTCTGGTGGAAATGGTAGCTTAAAGGTTTTATTGTTTCAACATAGGTGCTCTATCAAACCATTTTTATCTTTATTTGCATGGCTATAAACAGTTTAAATAAGTCTCTTTATTTTATCACTTCATTTTATTTTAGGACTTTTTTTTATCACTTCATAAATGAACTTCATGGAATTTTTAACTTAGTTTCCATTGCATGGAAGTAAAAAGGAATTTTAGAAGAGTGTTTGATGATAATAATTGTAAATGACATACAGAATAGGACAAAACACATAAAACTGCTCAATAGTGTGCATAGATAGGGAGAAAGATGTTGAATATCTATATCCATAAGACTTTCGAGATGAGTCTATAGAAAGAATATATATATATATATATATATATATATATATATATATATATATTCAGAAACGCAGTCTTCCGCAAGGACTGAACTTAAGCCAACATGGATATCGATTAAGCAAATTGTTTCACTCATCAGTAAAATGGGAAACTAATATATACTTTGTCCAGCATATATAATTTTATTTAAAAATTCCCAATAACCTTTTGAAGTAATATTGTTATTCCCATTTTTTGAATAAGGAAATCGAAGTAAGGTCAGAGAGAAAGACAGTAAGTGCTTTTTATAAGGACCTGAAATCCCTCAAGAACAGTACTTTTATTATTTCAGTTGCATTTGTGAAGCCAATTAAAATTTAAATAGTTTATACTAACTTAAAAAAAGTGTGACTTTTCAAAACAGAAAGAAGATGACAACTGTGCCATAAAAGCAAAGTTACATAGAAACGAGAGTACAAACACAGGGGCTTATGCTCTGCTGTTTGTTGAAAAGGAAGCACTGTTACATTGGCAAAAACAGCCCTGCACTTTCATTCAGTGGAAAGAAATCAGAAAGTTCTCTGGAACAGGTTTGGGCTTAGTGGAAAATAATGTCCTGGTGCAAAAGGAATAGCCACTGTAGATAAATAACCATTTATAGCTTTTTATCTTGGTTGAATTGTTAGCTTCCAGTCTGTAAAAGATAATTTGGGCCTGTTGCACAGCTTTTTCAAGAAATCACTCTGCCTCTAATGAAATCTATCTCTCCAAGGTTTGCTCAGGAGTTTGAAGGCATTCTGTCAATATCTTGGAAATAATGTCTCTGAAAAGCAGTCTGTTAGCCCTAAGTAACATTTCCCTCTGTTGCATTATATTTTACTCTCCTAAACAGCAGCTGGGGCTTGAAAGCAATAGGATGTCCCTATAGAGGATTTCTGGGCTTGCCATCGCTAAAATATAAAGATACGCTTTGGAAAAAGGCAAAAGTGTAGCATCCACATCAATTTAATGCTTAATGGGAAAAGTACAGGACCACTGGAACAAAACAGCTGATAAGCACTGATTACAAACTTTCTTCATGATAAAATGGCCTCAAGATAGGTGAGTGGAAAACCACAGGTTTAAAATCCTTCACTGAGCTTCCTAATATTAAAGTTCACCAACCATTTTATCCTGAAGAGAAGAGTTTGAAGGGTTTGCACACTCCTGGATTTTGCTACTAGGAATTTGAAATAAATTATTAAAGTTAAATATGGGAAAAGTACATGCCATAATATTTGTTTTTTATTTTGTTCAAGAACATGTAACATAAAACTCTGTTAGTCAATTTTTTAATCATGTTCCTTCTTATATGTATCAAAACTCATATTGAACAATGAGTTCAGGGTTGCAAAAGAGGCTTTATTTTTAGCACCTGTATGTAGTTCTTGTCCACAAATTACAAAAACTGTCAGTCATTTTTAATGCACAATTCTACCATTCTAATTAATTTGTTTTCTTTTATCTCTCCTTTTCCTCATGCCCCACTCCTTGGTAACCACTATTCTATCCTCTGTTACTATGAGTTTGGCTTTTCCCCTAATACTTGTCACTCTTTGTCTGGCTTATTTCACTTATGCCAGCCCTCTAGGTTTATCCATGTTATCACAAATACTAGTACTTCCTTTTTTTAAGGCTAACAATATTCCATTTTATGTATATTTTCATTATGCATACCACCTTTTCTTTATCCATTTCTTTACCCAGTCACTTCATTCACCATTAATATTTCATATTATCAAATGCTTTTAATTTCTACAGTGGCTATAACATCAGTTGTCACTATTCCCATTAGCAATGAGCGTGGGGAACTGGAGCATATATTTTTACCTTAGAGATCTCCCTAGCAAAATATTTACCAGCTCTTCTCTATATACCATAGGATTCCACCCACACTAACAAATGGAGACTTCACAAATCATAAGCCCACAACCTAGCAGAATATAGCTGGGGAGGTCTTAAGATCAAATATAATTATTGAACACTTGGTAAATAGTCAGGTTATAAATGATCAGCCCCTGTATTCAGTTTTTTCCTGTATTTTATATAGGTACTATCTGCAATTTGCACTGAATCACTTTTTTTTTTTAATCCCAATGACTCGATCTCCCCTGGTGTTTATGGGATGCATTTCTATACCAAAGTGGACTCTATTCTCCCTTCCATTCTCTGTCAGCTTGGAGCAAGAGAAAAGTCAGAAGTCTACTTGCTAAGCCCGTCTTTGCCACAAATTACCTCTATAATCTCTAATAAGGCACTTCTCATCTGCGCCTCCTACCTTCATTTTTAGGGTGTGGGGGAAGATTTCTGAAGTCCCTTCCTACTTGAAGACTCTGTGTAATAGAGAGCTGTTTCCAGGTGCCTGGCAAAACTCCTAGTTTCTGTCTCTGTTGTTTCCCAATATACATTTAAATTATGGGTCTCTCAAGTAAATTTCATTGAAAAAAAGCTTCTTTATCCAAGGTTAATTGCAAGTTTTAAAAGGAGAAAGGGGAGAACCCACACAAAAAGTTGTCCAGAGCACAGAGATTGCTACCTGCATTAGAATCAGCACCTTTGTTTTGCCAAAATTCCTCTCTGAAGTCACACAGGCCAAACACTTCTTAATAAAAGAGACAGGATCAGCTGGAATGTCACACCAACCTAACAATGGTGGGAATTTTAAGACATTGCTAAGATGTTACCACATGAAATTGAAGTTTTATATCATATCCCACATTACCAGCATCCCTTTCTAGGGGGCAAAAACCAAAAATAGACTTTTAACCAGAAAAAAAAAAGTATTTTAACCTAAGAAACATCTATTTCTTGCTCTTATTGTGCCCAGGTCCAAGGCCATTTAAAGAGCTTCATTGAACTCTGACCCTCTTATTCTGGACATACTCTTTCATCATATCAAACATATCCTATATAATAAAGAGGTAATATGCAAATTGATCATCATGCCCTCACACAAGATGGCCACCCTCATGTGATCACAAGATGGCTGGCAGAGGAGGGCAGTTAGGGGTAACCAGGTTGGCAGGGGAAAGGTAGTTGAGGGCAATCGGGCTGACAGGGGAGCAGTTAGGCATCAATCAGGCTGGCAGGGGATGGTTAAGAGGTGATCAGGCTGGCAGGCAGAAGTAGTTAGGATCATTCAGGTAGGCAGGCATGCAAGCAGTTGGGAGCCAGCAGTCCTGGATTGTGAGAGGGATACCCCAGATTGGAGAGGGTGCAGGCTGGATTGAGGAACACCCCCCTCCAGTGCACAAATTTCATGCACCAGGCCTCTAGTATATATGTATATATACTAGTATATATGTTATATATGTTATATATATATATATATATATATATATATATATTCACATCTCATTATAAATATAACATTTTTTATACTGCAAAAGGATTTGTATCATCTTTTTTAAATTGTTTCATTTTGATGTTTCCTTCTTTTTTTATTTTGTAGCCTATAATCCTTTTTTCAGATCTTAAATATTTTTGTTGGCTTTTCAAATGCTTCATGCCTTGAATGGCCAACAAATTTGAAGAAACTGGTTTTGCCACCCTAAAGTTGCTTTTTGAGATATTGATTTTAAGCTATTTATTAAGAAGTGAGACTCAGAAAGAATATTTGACCATCTCAGCTGTCTTGCCCAAGATTTGGATGGAGAAACATGTTTCAGGAAGGGAATCTTAGGATGCTACCTTAGCCTGATTTGAATAAATACTGTAAATAAGAGGACTTTAGGCCTTTTAGCTAGATACCCCTGTTTCTTATTGTTTCTGAGTCACCTAGCAAGAATTTTGCTCTTCCTTAACTGCTTATAAATTGTTCACTCTCAGTTCTGAAATCTAATACCTCATCCCCTTCTCCTTTGTCTAAAAATGTCTTATATACCCAATGTTGCCTCACTCTGGTTGGAATTTTTATGGGATTTTCATGATTTTGTGAATTTCCTGTGTGCATATATTAAACCTTTGATATTCTCTTGTTAATCTGTCTCTGTTAATTTGATTAGCCCAGCCTAGAAAAACTTAGAAGGTGAAAGAAAAAGTATTAATGTTTTTAGTGCTCTCCCCCAATCCCAAACAAAAAGCTTCATGATTAGCTCCATATTCAACATTCTTCTGAAAACACACCAGATCATCTGAACTGGGCCAGGTAGTAAAGACTATTCTACAATGCCTCCTCCAGCTATTCCAGAGGCCAGTTGTGTCTCTGCAATACCAACTGTACTATGGAGCCTCCAAATCCAATTCAGGGTGGGTTTCAGCTAGAAGGGGGCCTTTCACCTCCTGAAAAATCAAATTCAGGAGAAGAAAGGGAAGGCAATGAAAGTTTCCCTTCAGAATAATCAGTTTGAAAACCATTTAAATGTTACCTTAGGAGGACTTTATACCTTCCTAGAAGTTGGTTCTTCCTGTCTCATTAAAGGCTGACCTTTGAAATGGAGCTTTGCCCATATGCCATGGTTGTATTGGAATGGTACTTCCAGTTCCACAGCTGGCTTTTTTTCAAGGAAAGCAACTTGGTACTAAGGAAGGCGGGGATTGTAAACCAGAAACTTTGTACTGTACTTGGTAATGGAAAAATAATCAGGCTGCCAGCACCGACATCTCCTGTATTCCGACACCTGGTATCTAATCTAGAAAACATTCTAATTGTTCTCATTTTTTCCATGACAAAATACATGTTGTTGCCTCAAGAGGGGAAAATAAAAAAAGAATTCCAGATAACCATGATTACAGGATCAAAGATACAGCCAGGGTGGCAGCTCTTACTCAGCACTGTTGTGGACATCACTGTTGTGGACATCAAGAATGCATTTCACTGAGGCTCTCCCTGGGCATTTCAAAACAAAATATTGCCTGAAGCCTTCCATAAAATGAACTGTGTCAGTAAAGCCCATTGATAATTGAAACAGTAAACCTGTCCAAGAATATGAAGTATAGAATCATGTGAGAAATTTCTTCTCAAAATGTCCTCTGGCAAATGTTGCACTCTCCCCAAATCTTTTGTGGCCAAGGCCTATTATCATCCACAGATGCCCTTGGTGCTTAGAGACCTTCTAAGCACAATGGACTTTCTTTCCCAGACCCCAAGCCAGAACACATGCCTGACAGTGGAACAGAATATGTGAAATTCATACTTGTCTAGATTATCTAAAATGAATGATCTCTATACCAGGGAAGACCCCTCTATGAAATAACCCTGGCAGGACAGAGGGTAAGATGCCCTCTATCACCACATTCAATTCCTGGGGATAAATCTGCCTTCTTCCTTTATTAGCAGAGAGGGAATGAGGGTATCATTGGGAAAGGATGTCACAGACCACACAGCTCCTCTCTCTTCTAAGATTACTCTCTGCAAAGAAAAAGATTTGTGTTAGAAACTAAACAACTGTCTTCTTCCCACTCTTGAGATGAAAGTTTTAATACATCCTATATAATAAAGAGGTGATATGCAAATTGACTGTCACTCCAAGACACAAGATGGCTGCCTCCATGTGGTCAAAGATGGCTGCCACAAGATGGTCAGCAGGGAAGACCAGTTAGGGGTGACCGGGCTGGCAGAGGAGGGAAATTGGTGCTGACCAGGCTTTCAAAGGAGGGCAGTTGGGAGGACCCAGGCCTGCAAGAGAGGGCAGTTGGGGGGGGGGGGGGGAGACCCAGGCCTGCAAGGGAGGGCAAGCCTGCAAGGGAGGGCAGTTGGGGGGGGGGGGGACCCAGGCCTGCAAGGGAGTGCAGTTAGGGGCAACCAAGCCATCAGGGAGGGCAGTTAGGGATAATTGGTCCAGCAGGGGAGCAGTTAGGCATTGATCAGGCCGGCAGGGGAGTGGTTATGGGTATCAGGCTGATAGGCAGAAGCAGTTAGGAGCAATCTGGCAGGCAGGCAAGCAGTTGGGAGTCAACAGCCCTGGATTGTGAGAGGGATGTCTGACTGCCCTCAAGGGGTCCCAGATTGGAGAGAGTGCAGGCTGGGCTGAGGGACACACACACACACACACACACACACACACTGTACACAAATTTCGTGTACTGGGGCCTCTAGTATATCCATGTTATACATGTATATCAGAAGTGTGCTGCCTAGATTTTTCCTGAGTTTTGCATTAGTCCATAGAATAAAATTATGTAAATTTCTTTGTATTTCACAGTCATACCTCATATGGCCCTGCTGACCTTATCAGACTTGGGACTTGTCTAGCAAACATGATTTTCAGGTTTCTCTCCCCCGCTCTCCCCCCATCTAGCCTTGTCAGGCCCAGAATGGTGTATGAAATCCTGTGAGATTTGGCTCCAGGGGAATTAGTAACTGTCTCTCTGGAGCCCGGTGGACGGAGACAGCCCTGGGTGCCCCAGAGAAGTACCCACCTGTGGCTTGGTTTATTACTGCACAGTCCAGGGACCGATATGAGGGACTCCAATGCCAAATCAGCAGGACACACAGATTTGCAGTTAACAGACACCCTCCTCGACCCAGACACCTGCAGTCTGGCAACTGGAAACTCTAGGCCTGTATGAACAGAGGTGGCCCAGAGCAGCAGGCCATTGTCCTGCACACTGAACCTCTGGTGCCGAGTGAGAAGTTTGTTGATGGCCCTGTGGCACCTGGAAGGCACCCAGGGTCCTTGTGGAAGTCATATCTCCCAGGTGTCTTATCAGCAGACTTCCTGGCACTGCTAAGAAATTTCTATATGTTAGGGGCAACAGGCCCAGCTTCCCTGCCTCATGGCGATGTTGTTGTTTTTTCTATTGGTAATAAGTAGTAGCTAAATGGTACCTCTCATCCCTGATTTAATAGCAAACAGTAGTCTGTTTGCATATTTGTTTGGTAAGTTGTTTTTTTAATCTTTCTACTCAGACAGTCTTGGGTGGGTGTGCTACCTATAAGATGCCACTTCTTTAACTAATATATATTGGATTAGATCAAACCTTCTGTTAAAAGCATTCAGGTAATTGTACTACAATTTTCAAGTAGAAATGACAAAAAAAATTAAAAATTTAAAAAACAGGCAATAATATTCTCCAAGGAGTGGCCTTTGCTGGAGAAAATTGAGTTAGGTGGCTTATTGGAATTTTTATTGAATTTTATGAACTTTCTGATTTGTTTTGCTTTTAGAAAAGGCCCATCCACTGTCCTTTAAAAGCATATTATACATTCTGTAACCATATCCTCCATGATTAACATTTTTGAGAGAGTTTAATTTTTAAATGGACTTAGGAGCTTACCACTGGGACCATTTTTAAAGCCTGTTAGCGATCTCATAACCTAACTATTATGACAATTTTAGCTATTTGCTCTGCCTTCTGATTAGAACTCTGTATAGAACCCCTTCATTTTAATCAATATTTGTTCTTGCTAATCAAGAAATTGAGGCCAAAAGTTATGAAATGAATAGCTATACTCTTTTTGGGTAGCAAAAGACCTAATTTCAAGAGTTCTTTTCATCACACGGTATACTAGTGTTTAAGCAATTTGGTTAGACCTTTGGAGGAAATATAAAGATATTTTAGTGAAGCTCTTTCTTTTATCCTCTAACAATGTGTTTGATAACCTGAAATTAATCACCATTCATTTATTCAATGGATATTATTGAACCATTGCTATATATAAGAGATTCAATTGGCTTAAGTAAAGGACAGTACAAAATATATACTAGGAAAGCATGGTCCTATAGTCAAGAAGTCTGGCAGGAAAGATAATGTACCTTGGCAATTCTCAGGGCCAACTTACCCAGTAGGCACAATAGGCAGTGTCTAAGGCCTGTGGTGTTTTTAGGAGCAATGAAATGTTTTAATTTCAATATCTTTTCAAATCAGAAAAAAAAAATACATCCAGCCTGGATTATATTTGTCTTTGTAAAAAAGAGTCATAAAATATAAATTTTATTATATTTATATGGAGGAAGGGTCCCATGAAGGCAAAAGTGCCCAGCACCCATTAAAGTTGTATTGTGGCTCTGGAAATGCTACCCCAAACAAAGAAAGCCGAATGCTTCATTTTCATCAACCACCACCTCAGAAACCTTATCTATGTACCTTTTATCTATATTTCTATATGGCACTAGGGAATTTTGCTTCAGACTAAAATTTCCTTTGCAGAGGTCTGACCTCAAAGATAACTTAGATAATTGACCAGTAGAGGGTGGTTTTCTGTCCTCTGGAATCAAGAAGGTCTTCTATACCGACAATTTAGAATTAAAACACCATGCCTCATTTATAATAGCTAAGATTTGGAAACAGTCTAAGTTCCCATAAGCAGATGAGTGGATAAAAAAAAACTATGATACATTTACATAATGGAATACCATGTGGTAATAAAAAAAATAAATAAATAAAAACTTTTACCAACAGCATGGATGGACCTGGAGAATATTATGCTGCTCAAAATAAGCCAGTCAGAGAAAGATAAGTATCACATGATCTCACTCATACATAGAATCTAATGAACCAAATAAACTGATGATCAAAAATAGACCCAGAGTCATAGAAGCACGAACAGACTGTTGAATCTCAGAGAGAAGGCAGGGGAGGGTGGGTAGGAAGAGATCAATTAATGAACTTGTATGCATGTGTGCATAGCCTGTGGACACAGATAATGAGATGGTGAGGGCAGAGGGCAGGAGGGAGGACAGAAGCAGACTGGAAGAGGGGGAAAAGGAGGACCTGTGTAATACTTTCAACAATAAATATTTTTTAAATATATTTTATTTATTTTTTTTACAGAGAGGAAGGGAAAGGGATAGAGAGCTAGAAACATCGATGAGAGAGAAACATCTATAAGTTGCCTCCTGCACATCCCCCACTGGGGGTGTACCTGCAACCAAGGTACATACCCTTGACCAGAACTAAACCTGGGACCTTTCAGTCCGCAGGCTGACAATCTATCTACTGAGCCAAACCTGTTTGGGCTCAATAATAAATATTTTTTAAATAAAATGCTATGCCTCAAATTTATGTCATTTTATAACTTTACTAGAGATCTGGAGCAAGAAATTCATGCACAAGAAGAGGGTCTCTCTGCCCAGCCTGCACCCTCTCCAATATGTGACCCCTTAGGGGATGTTTGACTGTCGCCTGTGGGATTGTGCCTAAACCAGTAATTGGACATCCCTCTAGCAATCCAAGACCACTGGCTCCCAACAGCTAACCTGCCTGTTGGCCTGATCACCCCTAACAGCTCTCCCCTGCCAGTGTGATACCCCTAACTGCTCTCCCCTGCTGGCCTGATTGCCCCTAAGCGCCTCTGCCTCGGCCCCGCCACCATGGCTTTGTCTAGAAGGATGTCCAGTCTAATTAGCGTATTACTCTTTTATTAGTATAGAGAAGTAGCATTTTTCCCAGGAAGATAAATATAAGATTTTCCTAATGGTATGATGTTAATAAATTTTCTTGGGAGTTGAGGGAGAGTTCTCTTGACCAAATAACTTTGGGAATGCTATTTATAATATACCCTGCTCTTATTGATTATCAATGAGCATATTTAAAGTAATCTGATGCCCAATTGTAAAAAAACTGATTGGCTGTGTTTAATCCAGCATTTTGTAAACTTTTTCAAGAATGTTGATGAACATTTTATGAAACATTAATGTGCCTTGGAACATAATTTGGGAAATGATGATCTATATCAAGCATTGGCAAACCTTTTAGGTATTTAGGGCTATACCATAATTACCTTAGACTTCACTGGCCAGATGTTCTCTGTCACAAATACTCAATTCTGCAGTTGTAATAGGAAAGCAGCCATAGGCACTACATAAACAACATTTTCCAATTAGACTTTACTTACAAAATAAGCAGTGGGCTGGATTTGGCCTAAGGGCCCTAGTTTGCCAATCTATAGCCTTCAGTCATCTAACTACATTCAACATTTAATAGCAATCAGTCCATGCAAACTTTTATTTATAAAGTATATTTTCTGCCTGAAACTAATATAAATCTAAATAAATGACTACTCTTTCCATCAAAGGTCTTAGAAGTGCTTGTCAAAATACAGAAAAGGTACTCACTAAAAAATAAGTAGTGGTTATCACTGGATGCAGTATTACTTGAGATCTTTGTTTTCTTTGCTGCACTTTTCTATAACATTTTTGTAATCAAAAACAAAAACAACAGAAGGTACGTTTAAAAAACAATCTTCCTGTAGTTCAATATTTTTCCAGGTTCTTCTCTTGTCTTAACAAAAATGCCACCTCCCACTTGGTCATTCCCAAAGTCTTGCATGATCCATACTTTGTATCGCCCTTCCTGTTTGCCTGTTAAAGTAGGAGACAAATATGGTCTTGCTCTCAGCTTTTCTCAGTCTCTTCTCCACATATTCACTCTTATGGTTTGGGTTTTCATCTCTTTATGGTTATTTCCTAAATATATGAAATTTTGATAACACCTGCTGTTATCAAAATTACCTTGGAATGTATTAAATATGCAGATCACTGGCTCCATCTGAGATCAAATTAATCAAAATGCTCAAGGATAGAGCCTTGGTGGTTTTGGTTTTGGTTTGTATTTATTTATTTATTTATTTATTTTTGAGACGGTTGGGGTAGAGAAAGAGGGAGGGAGAGGGAAAAAGAGAAGGAGAGAGAGAGAGAAGCACTGATTCCTGAACTCCACCTCCCCTCCCCCCACTGAATATCCAGTCTGGAATCTGGGCATTTGACCTGACCAGGAATCAAACTGGCAACCCCCCACCCAGGTCCATGAGATGATGTCTAACCAACTGAGCCACACTAGGCAGGGTACCCAAGTGTATTTTTAAATTCCACAGGAATTTAGATGTGAACTGCTGGTTTAAAAGTAAAGAAAACAAAACAAAGACAACTTCTTTTGAGACACTTAATGTAATTTGATATATTTTTTTTTCTTGGTTTGCCTTTTGCAGCAGATATTTAGAGACAAAAGTATACTTATTTATCTTTTTATACCTTTTTTTCTTTTCAGGTTTTTAAAAAATATTTTTTATTAAATTATTATCTGTGTACATATATTACCATTGTCCCCCCCCCCTTCCTTACATGCCTTCCCTCCCCAGAGTTTTGTGTCCATTAGTTATACTTATATGCATGCATACATGTCCTTCGGTTGATCTGTTATCTCCCCCAGATCTCCCAACCCTCCCCACTGTAATTTGACAGTCTGCTTGTTGCTTTACTGTCTCTATATCTATCTTTTGGTTCATCAGTTTATAATGTTCTTTATTATCCATAAATGAGTGAGGTCATGTGGTGTTTCTCTATCATTGACTGGCTTATTTTACTCAGCATGATGTTCTCCAATTCCTAGTTATCAACTCTAATGACATTGGTATGCAACATGAATCCCATTTTAACCAGTAAGACAAATAAGCAGTAAATTTAAAGATGTAGCTTCATTTGTTTATGCTATTTTCTTGCATTTCGTGTACTACCTTTGAGTTTATTTCTTCTGCCACACAATTGGCATTATTCTTTCAAGGTCACCAATAGTCCTTCAGTTGCTAAATATAACAGGCACATAAATACTCATCTTTTATGTCCTTTCTCCAGCTTTTAGTCAGGGCCAGATCATCTGGGAAATTCTTGGCATGTTCTAACTGGTGACCATTCTTTGTTCTTGAAATGCTGCTAATTGATTCCTTCTTAACTCTCCCTGCTAATTCAGACCCCACGGTGAGCTCACACTGATGGTCACAGATGTGCACGCCCTGCTTTTTTCCAGCAGATTGCCAAAACAAAGCTGAAAAACAATTTTTACTCACCCTTTTGTTTACTCCATCTCCTTTATACAATTACTAATCAACTACCTACCCACAATTTCAAAACAAAAGATTCCAAAACACAAAGATTTTCTCTCATTTACTTAGCAGCAAAACCTGTTCCTAAGTGTTTGAAGGTTATTAATAGCCTTAATACAACTTATTTGTTGTGAGTATTTGTATGTTTTACTATAGAAATATTGATGTCTCGATTATTTCCCAGACCTCCATGGGTACTATGTAATGTATTTTATATGCATTATATCACCTTTCCAGAAATATCCAACAAAATTTTAAATCTGAAAAATAATGTTGTGTCAGCAGATCCTTGGGGTTGGGAATTTGTAACTCCCATATACCAGTATCTCTTAAACTCTCCAAATTCTCTTCATCTCCCTTAGATAAGGCAACTGTTATCTCTTACTAAATTCCAGCAACAGTACCAGACTGCTCCCCTGTCCTCACCCTTGCCTTCTCTGATCCATTTTCCACTTGCAACCTGAATAACCACCCTTTGAAAGAAAAGCAGATCTCCCCCCTTACTAAATCCCTTTGATATATTTTGCTTCTAGCATAAATTCCAGATAGAGAACATACCAAGAATTTCCCAGATGATCTGGCCCTGACTAACTCACCAGGCTTATTTCATCTCTTTCTACCTCTTAATCATATCAAAAGCTTTCTAGTTCCTCCATGTCCCTCTGGTCTTTCATGTTCAGTCTTGGAGTTGGACTCAGTTAGTGTTATTTCAATGAATAAAGTCTAATTTACCTTCTGAGCCAGTAAGAGAAACCTGATAGGCATTTTCTCCAAGCAGATTCCTTTACTTCTTAAATTTTTCTTCTATTGGTATGAGGAATGGAAGGTAGAGGCAGCAATGATTGTAAGCAACAGTATTCGTCAATAAAAATAATAGTATAGACAGGATCAACCTAGATGTTATGATCAAACACAAATGTTTTATTGCCCTAATGACATTTCAAAAGTATTTCCTCACTTTGGAGCCATTTTCCATTACTTGCTTCTCTAGTAAGCATTTAACATCTACCATACACATAACACTTTATGTACATGGTATAGATTACTTCTAATCTTTGTAATAAACAGGGTAGATGTTGTTAAGAATGAGGAAACTGTGGCTTATAAAGTCTGACTAATTTTCCCTAAGGTCACAGATTCAACAAATGCAGCAAGGGGATTAGAACCTGGTCCTCTTAATCTACAAAAGCTTCTCCACTCTCCCACACTGCCTTTCAGCTCAGTGAAAACCGGTCATACTGCTAGACAAGCCTGAAGCGATGAATCATGGGCTACAGGGAAGGGAAACTAGTGAGAGAAGCACATCAGAGTGACAGAGTAAACAAGACGGGAGGAGGAAAAAGCATAGAACTTAAACATGGCTTAATTATAAAATTATCTGGCTAGATTGTAAATCCTATCAGGGAAGGGTCTGATTGTTTTACTTCTGTAACTCTCACACTGACTAGGACAGATCTGAGAATAGAATAGATATTACTGAATACTTATGAATTGACTACTTGATACTAATAAGATGTTGACTAAGTGTCACCATCATTAATCACTGCGCACTTTTCCCCACCCTTAACCCAGAGTGGAGTAGAGGTAAGGGCAAAGTGTGGCAGGTGCAGTGAGGCTTACCAATAGAAGGCACTTTAATGCCTATAAAGATATCCTCATTAAACTCTCTGACCTAAGATAATATTTGAAAAAGTGCTGATTGTCAGTAAGCCAAAGTCCTGTGCTTGACTTTCCAGGAATTGGGCTGATAGAAACAAGTGTGATTTCTATCAAGAAACTGTTAGATACTGGTTGTTACATTCACAGATCTTTATTAAGCACTCACTGTAAGCAAGGCAACAGGTAGGTGCTCTGCATGGAAACATCCAAACATCCACATGTATCAACTGAAATGAATATGCCCTAAAATGACTTTTTTTTAAATTTGTCTACAGAGTCCAAAGACTTTCTACAAAGAGAGAAAAGAAGCCCACCTTGATTATTGAAATAATCATGTCATCCTTGACTAAGCTCTTGCAAAGAAGCATTGTAAACTGATCCCTTTCTTACATGGAGGACAGTGTCTGTGCAGGTGCTTGTTGGCAGAGCTATGGTCCAGCTCCTGCTCCTTCAGAGTCTGCATGGTGGTAGAGGCCTCTGTCCACAGTGTGTCTATCTGCACTTGAGCGTATTGGTTTTTAGAGGATAGAGAACAAGATGAGTCCCAGGAAATTTCAAAACTAAAGAAGTCATATGAAAAAAGAAGAGAATTGTGAAATTTGGAGAAGTTAGGCAATGCTTATGATATGCTTAACCAAGAATTTTCACAGGACTGTGGAACCAGAAGGAACTTCCCACTTCCCAGTGGTCAGTGGAAATTGGAGTACTTTGTACCTTAGCCCGGGGACAAAGAAAAGATCTGAAGAGAAGACTTACACATATTAGAGATAGAAGATATGTTACAGACAACTGTCAGTGGTTCCTAAATTCTGTTTCCATCAAAAACACCTGAGAAGCTTTCTAAAAATTGGAAACCTGGCTCCACACCACATACCTGGATTTTCCAATGGGAAGGAGCTGGAAATCTGCTCTATCAAACCCCTTTGGTGATTCCAAAGATAAAAAGATAGATGACAAATAAATAACGATAAATGTCAAATAATGAGTATTTATCTCACCATGAAGTAAGGAACTCTAATACAGATTGGAGAAGTAAACTCACAGGAGAAGGATATAACAGAGACACAGCCTCACAAGCACATTCCTATTACATTCAGAATGAACAATGCATAGAACAATCAGATTCTCATCTGATGCAAGTCATCAGATGAGAAGTCCAAAGAGCAATATTCTTCTCTTCTACATGTATCAACTAGGGAAGTCACATGACTACTAGCTAACACCTTAAATGCACAAAATTTAAAGTGTTAGCACCATGCCTGAAACATAGGTGTGTTCAACATGTTTAAAGTTGTCTGTGCCTCAGTCTTCTCATTTGTAAAGGGGAGCACTCACATGAGTCCCTTAAAAACTAATTTTTTCACTACAAGAGTGGAATTGAAGGAACTTTTTCCCTCTGATTGAGTTAGCCTTTAAATCGAAGCACTGTTTCATAGAAAATGTGATTAAAAAGCCGAAACCAGTTTGGCTCAGTGGATAGAGCGTCGGCCTGAGGACTGAAAGGTCCCCAGGTTTGATTCCGGTCAAGGGCATGTACCTTGGTTGCGGGCACATCCTCAGTAAGGGGTGTGCAAGACGCAGTTGATTGATGATTCTCTCTCATCGATGTTTCTAACTCTCTATCCCTCTCTCTTCCTCTCTGTAAAAAAAAATCAAAAAAATATATTTTATAAAAAGAAAATGTGATAAAAAAAAAATAAAATTAAAAATAAGGCTGTCCTGTCCCTGTCTCCCAGAGATCCTGTGGGGAAGAAAGTAGAAGATTTCTATTCAAATGGTGTATTTATGTTACATTATTCTGGATTTAATTGATTATACACCAAAGTGAAGGGACGGTGAATGTTATAGGTTAAATTGTGTTCTCCCAAAAGACATACTAAAGTCCTATCTCCCAGTACATGTGAATGAGACCTTATTTGTAAAGAATGTCTTTGTTTAATCAAGGTAAAATCTGTAGGACAGCCCATACCCCAATAGCACTGGTGTCCTTATAACAAAGAAATGTGGACACAAACACAGAGGGAGGAGAATATCCTGTAAAGACATGAACGCAGGGAAATCGGAGCGCGGCAGCTGCACACCTAGGAACACCAGCATTGGCCGCCAGCACCAGAAGCTAGAAGGAGGCAAGGACCGATTCTCCCCAGACTCTCAGAGGAAGTGTGGCCTTGCTGACACCTCAATTTCAGTCAGTTAGCCTCGAGAGCTGAGAGACAAATTTCTGTTGTTTTGAGCCACCCGGTTTGTTCCACTTTGGTATGGCAACCGCAGGAAATTAGCACAATGAGTGTTAGTCATGTTTTCTCATTATTTTCTAGAACCTTAACAAAACCTAGTCTCATTCTGTCCTGTCCAAGGAGAAAGGACTTCCATCATGTGTCTCTGCAGTCACAACAGCAGTGACACAGTTTGGGGGCACGTCTTGTCCTTCTGATGCCCAGAGGAATATCCATCCATCCTCCCTGAGTCCCCGCTTTGAGTGGCATCACAGTGAGGGTGGCCAGGCTTTTCAATTATGAGCTGGTGAGGACAGAAAAATAAAACACAGTTAAATTGTGTCACTCCCATTCATTTCAAAGTTGGTGTTAGCACCTAAATGCCAAAGGGCCGATTTCCATTCAATTCTCGTCAGTTGATATTTAAGATCGCTAAGCTCCACATGTGTCATAGGACAGTTTGGTGAGTATAAGAGGATCACAAAGTGGCATTTGCTTGGGAAGACCTGGGCCTAGAAGAGGAAATTGTGCCAGAACACTCTTGTGAGATAGTGCCCTGCATTGTTGTTGCCCAGATGAATTATTAAAACGGTGGCTTTGTGAGCCAGCAGCATACCCCAACGTGGGTTTTGTTGCTGGTTTCTCATCAACATAGTTTTTCAAAATAAAAAGAAGAAAGGTTTATTGTTCCCAGAAGTTCATTGGTGGAAGTTAAATAACAGGGCCAGGAAAAAAAGTAATGTTTGTTCCCACTGTCATATATGCAAATTCAGTGTGTGAAGAAAAATCCCATTTGCTTGCTGTCTGCCCAGAGAACCAGGCCTTTTCTCTGACATTGCCAGCAGGTTAATTGGGGACCGCTGCTTGTTTAAAGAGTCTAGCAATTATTCTGAGGAACTGACTAGCCAAATTTACTCCATTTGATTATGAGCAGACCTTAAGTTTTTTCTAAAAGCAACCAAAAAAGCAAGTTTTGAAGGTGTAAGGAAGGGAATCTGAATTGTGCCCAATGGTTGATGCTCACATTTAATACTGTCAAGGATATTAAATTGTCGTATCCAAACTGTGTCTTAAGTCATATATTACAAATAGGTGAGCTAAGCTCTCATTACAATGCAGCTTCTGTACGAGCTGGGGAATTCAATGACTCTAAAATATTCTGGGCTTATGTCTATTTCACTGTCCCTGTAGAATCTTCTGATTAAGTGAGGAAGCCCAGGAACACAGACATGAAAAGATTTTATTTTTAGTTGTTGCCTTTGGCAAAAAGTTCCCTGCCTAAATGGAGGGAATGTATTCTGAAAAACTGGAGTTTTCTACTATGCCACATAAAGGAATAAAAATAGCAAAGGCCTCGTAAATTTCCATTCCTCAATGTCAGAATGTCTAGATGTGGAGCCGATAGTTAGGGGAGGGCTGTTAAAAAGTCACTCTGCAGGCAAGAGTCCCTGCCTCCTTCCCAGCACTAAAATGACAACTGCGAACAGATGAACAGGCCTTTGGGCAAAAAACACATTTTTTTTCCCCCATGAACAGGTACATGTTTCAGAGAAGGCCAGAGATGACATAGTCTTCCTCAACATTACTATACATCTCCTTTCCACCGGCAAAATTCTCAATGACAAGTAGTCTTGCACCACCTCTTGTACCATTCTTAAGAGATGTCAGAATCCAGTGAGCATCTCAGGTACAAGTGCTGGAGCAGCTTTCTTCTCACTCCCCTATGCCACCTTCCAGTGAGACTGCTGAGGAGACTCAAAATGGGTCAGAGTTGGCAATGTGGCCACATCCTATCTACAGTTTACCCTAAGCGACATAAAGCAGGAGAAATGTAAATAACTCAACACACTGGATTTCAACATCCTCATTGTTGCCTTGACTCTGATCCTAAGGTTTCCATGGCATAATATGCTAAAGTCTAAGATGCTACCCACCCAAGATGTCCCGCTTTATTCCCCAAAACTGTGAATATGATGAGATATCATGCCCACAATTGTGTCACTTTATATGGAAAAAAAATGTTCTTTTCAATGCAATCAAGGTAACTAATAAGTTATCTTGAAATAGGATGGTTGTTTGAATTGTCCTATTCTAATCAAGTAAGCCCTTTCATTGTAGAGAGTTTTATTCAGCTGGTTGCAGAAGATGCAGCCAGAGATTTAAAGGGTGACAGGGATTAAGTGAAAGAGATGTTCTCCATTGCTGTGTGTGTGTGTGTGTGTGTGTGTGTGTGTGTGTGTGTGTGTGTTGGGAGGGGGGGAATAGTGTGTGTGTGTGTGTGTGTGTGTGTGTGTGTGTGTGTGTTGGGAGGGGGGGAATAGTGTGTGTGTGTGTGTGTGTGTGTGTGTTGGGAGGGGGGAATAGTGTGTGTGTGTGTGTGTGTGTGTGTGTGTGTGTGTGTTGGGGGGAGGGGGGAAATAGGCCAAGCCCTGATAGCAACTTCTGGAAGCTGAGTAGTTCCCAGACAACACCCAGGAGGAAATGAGGGCCTAAACCCTACAACCCTAAAGAACTGAATCCTGCCAACAACATGAATGACCCTGTGAGGAATTCTTCCCCAGAGCCTTCAGATAAGAGCCCAGCCTCCTCCACACCTTAATTTTGGCCTTTCGAGGTTCTTTGCAGAGATCCCAGTGGAGCCCATCTAGACTTCAGACCCTACCGTACAGAACTATGAGACAATAAGTTGGGCTTTATTTTTAGCTGAGTTTATGGTAATTTGTTACTCAGCAAGAGAAAGACATTTATCCTGTGCTTATAGCCTGTCCAGTAACCTCATTTCCCTGAAACTAGGGCCTTGCCTTCCCTTTACCAGATCCTCTTGCCTCATAACCAAAATTCCAAGCCCTGAGACTGGGCCCCTGCTACCTGATTTCTCTGGTCTTGAAGGATTATGAACCTGCCTCTGATACATGTATATTACGGATGGCTGATCATTGGGACCCCTGTTTCTTCATATTAAACATACACAGATCTATTACTTATTATTCACATAAATTCAGGAAAAGAGTAACCAGAATTTTGAATTTCATACCATTTACTAGTTGTGTGATATCAGGAAAGTCATTAAACCTCTTGGGGCTCATTTTTCACATTGTAAAATGGAGATAAGACCATTCACTTTATAAGATTTTTAAGGATTAATCACAATGTATGTGAAGTATGTAGTAGCTTACTATCATTACTACTTTTCATATAAGTCCACACTGCTAAACAGTGCATTCTTCCCTTTGAAATGGAATTCCTCACAGAGCTTTTAGCTGGATTTGTCCCACTAATTTCTGCTTTGGTGGGTGATCTAGTTCCCAGTCCCCACCACTCCCAGTCAACAAACCATGTTAACCTTACCATGGCCTATTGCCCAGTACAATAACTGTTTGTTCATTCATTCATTCATTCATTCATCCATTTCTTCATCAGGAGCCTTCTATTTGCCAGGCACTGTAATGGTGAGCCAAACAGATAGATCTGAGTTTATGTGCTACTAGAGGCCCAGTGCACAAAATTCATGCATGGGGGGGGGGGGCGGAAGGGGCAGTTTTGCTCAGCCCAGGCCTTCTCCAATCCTGGACCCCTTGGGGGATGTCCAACTGCTGGGACCCTTCTGGAGATGTCCAAACTGGCAGTCAGACATCCCTCTCACAATCCAGGACTGCTGACTCCTAACTGCCTCTGCCTGCTTACCTGATTGCCCCTAACCATCTCTGCCTGCCTGCCTGATCACCCCTAACTGTCTCTGTCTGATCACCACTAATACCTCTGCCTGCCAGCCTGATCGCTCCTAACTGCCTCTGCTTCAGCCCTCACCACCATGGCTTTGTCCAGACGGAGGACTGGTTGACCCAGTCTAAGTATCATATTACCCTTTGACTAGTATAGAATGTGAACCTTGCATGCTGAGGTCATTCCATAAGATGTGTGAATTTATTGAAATTTTAAATTTATCTCAAGACCTTGAGAGTCCCAATAACATTACCTGGAAAGTGTATGAAAATGTGATCAGCATTATTTTTGTAGCAAAGAACAGTAAGCATTACTCTCACATTTGACCAACTGTTGCTTCCTGATTCTTTATTATTTTTTTAAGTCCTCTTAACCTCCTTTGGAAGCAAGCCCTGATTCTCCCTGGAGGCCATTTTGTAACCCAAAAGAGCCCATCCCATTGCCATTGAGATAAATCCAGAACCAGTGAATTTATCTCAGAGGCAGTTTATCACACGAGTGTCGAGGCTGAATAGCGTGACTGAATGAAGAGCCTATCTGTATTGGGCCCAGCCAATGTGATGGGTTTTGTAAGGGAAAGTCCTTCACTGAGGTGTTAGACTAACATCATCAATATCACTATTTACAGCTTGTTCTGCAAAGAAGCAAATAAAATAAAATAAGTGGAGCTAAAAGGAAAACAGAGTCTCCATTGAGTTGCCTCCTATTTACCAGTGATCCCACCAAGTGTTTTTTTAGATTGGCAGAACTGAGCTCTACATATTTATATTGGTAACATTTTCCAGTAGGCTCTACCAAAAGGTATCTGAGCACCTTGTGTTGTGAAATCCAGAGAAATGGAAAACATTAAAACAAATAAGCCTTGTCTCCAGTTCGGCCTGCTGGAAAAGAAATTCTACCTTTCCAAGGGCATCAGCCTAAATGAGGCCTCAGTTCTTAAATTCCTTAATCAGTTGCCTTAGAAACCAGGAGAATGTGGTGAGCGCCTCCCGTCAGCAAGGTAATAAATACGGTGATAGGTTTAATCACCTGTTACTGGCCAAACACACTCGAGTGAAGGCAAAATTGGTATTACTCACTGTGACTGATGTTCTGAGTTTTGCAGGTTTTTCAGCACTTAAATGAGAAGTCTATCTCCTGCATCAGGAGAAAGGAAGGAATGTTCATTCCCTGGGATTCGGAATTCTTGTTTATCAGTCATTGGGAGTTTATCTCAGCTGGAAAGCACTCAAGAAAAAGTGGAATTCAATTCTATTCAACAAATTATGTATTGAATTCCTACTATGTGCAAGGCATATATAATGAAAAAAACAGTAATAAATTTATTCAGTCTTATTACTGGAGAGTACCAGAAAATTCACAAAGTAAAATATGACATACCATGGTCTATCATATTAAAATGGTGAGGGGATAAACATTCCATCATTTATTTAATTTTATCAGAGGAAGACAGACTTTGAATTTATAGGTAAATTGAGGAACCATCACATTTTAAAATAAAATCTTTGAGATCTCCAAAATGTTTATCACCCATTCAAAGATATACTAGAATAACCAAAAGTAAAGATCATAGTTTTGGGTTTCTGAAATCAGTCTCTAATTCCATCTGCCAAGGAGATCAGATTTAAAACTTTTAACTGTCATCCATAAATTAACGTCTGGAAGTTATCTAAATTCTTTTTTCTGGGACCCCCCATTCTAGGTTACACCCACTGTATTTACACCAATATAATGGCACCTACTTCTACCAGGAAGAAGGTGTAAATCTGAGCTCTTAAGAATTATTTTTTTGCGGATTTTCTCTTTTTTTCTCATGTTCTTGCTCCAAGTTAATTTTTTATATATTGCACTTACTTTCTTATCTGGCTTTTCTCCCCTCTATTTCCTTCACTTTCTCTTCACCTCTCACCTATGAAACAAATGTGAAAATTTTCTCCATATTTCTCCATGTTCATATCTTATATGCATGGGGAGGAGGATCGTTGTTTGTTTGGCCAAAATGGTATATTATATGCAAGAATTACATCTTGCTTTTCTTGCTTATCAGTGAATAATATCCTTTCAAGTTAGATGAGATGGGTCTAATTTACTCTTTTAATAAATTTATGTGATGTTGCTTAAAACTCTGAATATAACTTCTGCTACATTCCATAAGTTTTAGTTTGAAGTGTTCTCATTTTTACTGCCTTGGTTTTTATTTTGCCTTTTGTCAAAGAGCTATTGAGGAATGTCTCTTAGTGTCCCCAATTTATTGTACAGCTATCAGGAAATATAGATTATAAAATCTCCAGTGGGTTTTAAGGTTTCTTTTTGGCTAACCATATGATTATGTTTTATAAATAGTCCAGGCACATTTAAGTAATTATATGATTTATTTGAAAGATGTAAGAATCTGTATCTGGTTATTAATAGATTTTGTTGATTATATTATTGTTTTTTCTATATAATCAGCTTTGTTTTATTTGCTTGATCAATTTTCTAATATATATATACCCCAAGATAGATATATTACCTCATCCCTAGATCAAGATGTTTTATATACCTCAACCACCCTTTTGATACATTAAAATGTCCCACATTTTTGCTTTATATATTTAGTAGTTATGCTGTTTGATGCCTTCAGATTAAAAAAGAAATTGAATAAAAGTATATTTCCTGATTTATGCAATTTCAAAATAGGTCCTGGCCACTGTTTGACCACCATCCAGGTCTTATAATCATCCAAAGAAAATATTCCACTGAGTACTGCTAGCAAGTTCAGCAAATACACCCCTTCCTATTTGAGCAATATTAACAGTTTGGCAAGAATTTCCCTATCTGTCTAATTATTTTACCACTACCTATGCACAGGAACTTCATTTCTTTAATGTGACTTTTTCCGTAATCCAAACTAGCCTTTTCCAGCCTAACAGCACCATGACTCTCTTGCTTCCTTTCAAAAGATCCCCCCACCTTTGCACATACTGCACGTCCACTCTTTCTTTAATTATTAAGTCCTTAGAGCATCAGATTCTGGTCAGCATCTAATCATTTCAGGAACGAAGCCTCAAATCTGTTGACCACAGAAACAGTGTTTCATGTCAAACTAAAGATAACATCTTAACTTCAGTTATGCTTCAGCCTCAGGCCCATGAAAGTGGAACTATCCTACCGATATACCCTCAGGGAACCAGACAGACATCAAGACCTGATACCATGTCTACTACTCCTTACTCTGGCCCCACCAATCCCCCAATCAGTAGAACCCACGACCTCAACTCTGTTAACAGACACCATGATTAATAACTTTTTGGCTTTATTATCTACTCCCTGGTGGGTCCTTTGAGGACCCGGGTTACAGAGCACTGGCTCACCTGTGCTTCCTCCATGCTTGGCACCATTTCCTTAAATAAACCTTCACTTTCTTTGCTGCAAACTCCTGTTCACATCTTTGATGAGCTCAGGCAAACAAACCCCTTTAGTTCAGTAACACAGTAGGGGCAGTGTGTTGAATGGTTAAGACTATGGGTTCTTGAGTCAGACTGCCTGGTCTCTAAAATCTGGTTCTGTCACATAAATTACTTAACTTTGGTCAGGTCTGTTTTCACACCTATAACCGGGATATAATGCAGCATACCTCATAGTATTGTTGTGATGATACAATGATGAAATCCATGATAAGCTCAAAGTCCGGCATCAGAATGCACCAGACAAAAGTTACCTATTGATAATATACTAAGGTTTTAAAGCTCCCGTAAGACTATGTATGTCAATGCTTTAAATAGAGCATAAAATTATATACAATTGTAAATCAGAAATAGTATTATTAAAGTAGACAAGAACAATACAAATGCTTCAGAAATATATTTATTATATAATTATAGGAAATAAAATTATATATAAAACAATACCAAAAATTAAGTGCAACTTTTTCAAGATCAAGGGCTGTACTCCAGGGGGGTACAGAATAAATCACTCTGAGATGTGCCTGTGTGGTATGCAGATTGTTTAGAGCTAAAAGCAACCTTAGTCATAAGCTTAAGGGAAACTTCTACACACCACCCCCACATACACACACCGTTTCCCCTTTATCTACTTAGAATAACTTGAATTAGGCACCTTGTCAATTATCAAATTATCAAATATAATTTCTTTTGACCTATCTATAGGGCATGGAAAACTTCTATTTACTAAACCTCTGTTCTTATCATCCTGCAATGATACTTTGAAGCTCCCAATGTATTACCTCATCCCTAGATCAGGATGGTTTATATCCCTCAACCCCCATTTTGATCTCTGAACCTCTCCTGCATGTGGAGTCTCTGACTCTCTCATGTATATGAGGTCTCCATACATATGTATGTGTTAAATTTAGTTATTTTCTCTTGCTAATCTGTCTCGGGTCTATTTGATTATTAGATCAGTCAGAAGAATCTTGAGGGTAGAAGGAAGTTTGTTCCTCCTCCACAGGTCTATCCCTCAGCAATAAATTCATAGTTCCAAGTAGGCACACTTTAAATTAAAGCAGAATATTTTTATAATTTATGATTAGGTACTGTTCTTAATAAATTCTTGCTTAATCTGAATTAAATTAAGTAAAAAATATAATTTATGATTTGTCTTTTTGCTACCAAAGGAATACCTCTGAAATGTCATATAGAATGGATAAAAAAAAAAAGCTGTGGTGTATATACACTGGCCACTCAGTGTGTGTGTGTGTGTGTGTGTGTGTGTGTGTGTGTGTATATATATATATATATATATATATATATATATATATATATATATATATATTAGGGACCCAGTGCATGAATTCATGCATGGGTGGGGTCCAGACAGCCTGGCCAGGGGGAGGGGACATGGGGAGTTGGCCGGTCTGCCTGCTGGTCTAACTTCTAGTAAAGGGGACAATTTGCATACTAGCCTTTTATTATATAGGATATACACTAAGTGGCCAGATTGTTATGCGTTCAGAGATCATGATAATCTGGTCACTCAATATATACAATTGAGTAATACTCAGCCATAAAGAGTAGTGAAATCTTAGCATTTGTGATAGAATGGATGGGCCTAGAGGGTATTATGCTAAGTGAAATAAGCCATATAGAGAAATAAAAATACCATATTATATCACTTATATGTGGAACCTAAAGAATAAGATAAACAAATGAGCAAAATAGAAATAGACTTATATATACAGAGAACACACTAATGATGGCAAAGAGTCTGGGGGTAGGATGGAAAAAAGGTGAAGGGATTAATAGTTACAAATAGGTTCAGGGATATAAGATAAAGCATAGGGAATATGGTCAACAATGTTGTGGTGACTGTCAGTGGTGCCAGGTAGGCACTTGAAAGAGGGAATACTTTGTAAAATATATAAATGTCTATACACTGGTACATATACCTGAAACTAATAAGTAGTGTTGAATGCAAACTATAATCAAAAATAAAATGGGGGAAAAACTAAAATAAAAAGGAAAATGGCTTATAGAAATAATATTTAAAATATCACTGGAATATTTATCAAGATTTATCATTCAGAAGCTCAAGAAAATAGTAAATCAAAAACCATAAAACCTGACATACTTTGCAAGACATATAAAACCCTCTTCCCTGGCAGGTGGCTCAGTTGGTTGGAGCACCCAGCATCCTCCTATACAGCAAAAGGTGGTGAGTCTCATTCAGGCCACATTTCTAGGCTGTGGGTTTGATCCTAGATTAAGGCATGGGAGGCAACCAATCGATGTTTCTCTCTATATCAATGTTTCTCTCTCTCCCTCTCTCTTAAAAATTCAATAAAAATATATTTTCAGGTGAAGGTTAAAAAACGAGGAAAGAAAGAAAGAAAGAAAGAAAGAAAGAAAGAAAGAAAGAAAGAAAGAAAGAAAGAAAGAAAGAAAGGGAGAGAGAAAGGGAGAGAGAAAGGGAGAGAGAAAGGGAGAGAGAGAGGATAAATTATGTACCTCCATTTCCTAATAGAAAGAATAGACTTTATATTTTTTTATATAGTAGATTATCTCAGAATGATTATAAGAAAAATAAGTTAGAAAAATCTACACATAAAAATTGAGAAGATGATTACAAAAATCATGGCCTACTTATGTTGTGGAAATAGCATATAGCTATTATAATTATGTTTGTTTTCAAATACATTTAAATAATATGAGAAAATTATTATTTTAAACATTAATTTTTGCATATATCTATGTGTGTATATAACTGGAAAAAAATGCATCAAAATCTTTAGTGTTTTTCTGAATATGCTATTATGGATAATTTCAATTTTTCTTATTATAATTTTATATACTTTCTAAATACTCTAATGCATTTGTGTTCCTTTCATATTGAGAGCTTAAAAAGTAATATCATAACATATTTAAGATTAATAGGACACAATTTGTTCCCCAAATAATTAAACATTTTTATTTTGAACCAAAAGCAATTGAAAAGCAATTGTTCACATGTATATATAATTGGAGCAAGGACTAAATCAAGTTGCCATATCATTAATAGAAGTGATGCAATCAGTGTGAAGACCTCCATGCACTGTCCATGTTTATGGATTCAGGAGAACCTCAAGCCACAATTCTTTAAAGCTTTCTTAAGAACTGAGGAAGAAGTAATATTAAAAAAAATAAATAAAAATGCAGGCCACCAAAAGAGATAATTCGATGCCAACTTGATTAACAAAACTGTTTCTTGTGGCCTAGATGGACCCTAGAACAAGAAGCTGGGAGAATAAACATCCCTGTGATAGTTAAAAACCTACTTGGATAATAGAATTTAATAGAGACGTAGAATTTGTAAGCAGAGAAGATATGGAAAGACTCCTCTGGTTCCTTAACGATCCTGACCCCATCCCCAGAGATTCAGAAGACTATGGTAAGGTTCAGAAATGTATATATTAAACATCTGTCCCAGGTGGTTCTAATGAAGTCCAAGCTCAGGGATACCCATTTTAGAACCACTAATCTAATACCAACAAGACAATTTAAACCCAAAGATCAATTAATTAATAAGTTACAAAGCAAGAAAGCATTTGGATGCCTAGCTACGTGTGACCTAAATCAGGGGTGGAGAACCTTTTTTCTGCCAACAACCATTTGGATATTTATAACATCATTCACTTAATATAATTCACTTCTTATAAATTTATGTGGCTATGAAAAAAGCTCCTAGATTTATTGAATTTCGAGTCCCGTTTGCAGTTGCCTTAGCAGGGCCAGACTAAATGATCTCTCTGGCCTTATATGGCTTGCCCATGAGCCAGATGTTCCCTACCCCTGACCTAAATGATAACAGAAAGGAACAGTTGCTAAGTGTAATATTGTTACTTAAACATAAACCGTAACTAGTTTGAGAGAAGGAGGAAGAGCAAGGAAGTGGGAGGAGGGAAACTTTTGTTAGTACTGTGCCAAGTGTTTTATGTGGGCAAGTATTTATCTATATAAATAGGCCAGGAACTTGTGTGGCTCTTGCAAAAGTCCTGAGTGTCAGAATGTTTCCTATGATAACTTAAATAATTCAGAACCAGTTTGAAAATTAAATATCCCCATATGGTGGGGCCTTTACCAGTTCATATTTTTCCATTATCTTTTTTAAAGATCAACTCACCAATAAGTCCATTTTCTGTGTGATGTTACAGTTATTCAAATAAAACAAGCATTAACTCTTTATCTAGCATTTTTATCCTGAGATGGTTTCACTAGTTAAGCTTTAAAATGGAAAGTTATTAAGAGAAAAATATTATATAGCAATGTCATATGAACTTTCATATCTCCAAGCAAAGGGATACTCCCTTTTCACTAAGCACCTACCAAATGATAAGCACATTTAGTTAGTCTACACTGTCATTCCTCAATTTACAGATCAATAAATGAAAAGAGTGAAAATCAGATTAAATATTTTGTTCAAGGCCACAAAAAGAGAAAGTGGCTAAATGGAATTCAAATCCAGGACAAACTTGTAAGTTTGGGTTCTTTATACTTCCCCATAGTGCCTCCTTCATAACTAAAAATGTCTTTGGGAAAAAAAGAATATATGAATGAAAGGGCCAAAATATAAGTTACTCTATTTGCTAAGTTTTTCTATACCTTATCAACAACTATACTTGTTAATTCACTATGTTCTTGCTCCAGAGAAATAAAAATATATTCTGCATCAGATCTTTAAAAGTCATTATTATATAATCTATGGGGAGATATTACAAATCTAAAATTACCTCCTTGGTATTTTACTTCTTGAGTGACAATCTAAATTGTGTGCTTGTTCTTTTTAAATGGCCACTGATTACAGGAGACTGAAAAGGTTTTGTTATATCAGAGTTGTCTAATTTTTTTTTTTGAAATTTCCCCATGGGTCACTGTATTCTCGAATATGGTACAACCTTTCCCAGAGGCCTGAGTTAAAATTACAATAGGAGCTACAACAGGAGTTTTTATCATTTTCCAGTTTCTCTTTGGGGCCAAGAGCTACCTGGGAAATTTTCCTTTTGAAAATCAATCTGGTTTGGAACAATAAGAGAAAAAAAACAGGTGAACAAGAAGAGAAAAAAGCAGGTTGTAACCAAGAAAGTATGAAATGAAGACAGAATGTGTGTTGTCTTATCAGCCTATTGCCTCCATCCAATTTAAAGAAACTGCCTATTCTAATTAAAATGTACAATTAGTATGAAAACAATGATATCATCAGGGAGATGAATTTCTAACACACAGAATTATTATTTACAATTATTAGCACCATTATCGTCACCACCATATTCATAAAATATCTAAATTCTAGAGCGGCTTTCAGAAGCATATTTCTTTGCAACATTAAGAGTCACGTTGTAGTAATACCGATTCCATAGACGTAGGCTATTTTTTACTGCAACTAAAGACAAAAGTTGCTGAGTACACTGTGAAATATCCACAGGCATGCATCCCCTGGGTCTTCCTGAGTCTTTCTCATTAGTCCTCACTAGGTCCCTGCGAAGCCGAAGCAGGGCTGCTCTCTTCAGTCATCAGATTAAAAAACCAAAGAACAGAAAAGAAAAGACGGTAAGTTTGCCTGCTGAAGTGACATACTACCCCAACACAGAAGAACCTCAGGTATTGACATATGAATACAAAGAGAATTCATTCCAGACCCAATTGTGTAGAGAATGGAGTATGGGGAGAAGGTAGGGGCTGAGGAAATGCAGATGGCCCTGCTGTTCTCCCCTGCCTTTAATATTCTATATTGCCCAAAAGAGGAATGAATTCTATAGGGCCGAAGCATAACAAGGAAACCATAGAGGAGAAGATTACATCTCCTAGCTTGGTCCAGTGTCAAACTAACAAAACAGGCTATGTCTTGGTAAATGAGCACACAACCTCCAATTACTATTCTGATGAAATGAAATCACCAAGTGTAACTCAAGTGAGCTATTAATAGGACTATTTTCTTTTCTTTTTTCTCCCCAACATTTTACATTTTTATAATTCAATATTATTTTGTATTAGTTTCAGGTGTACAGCATGTTGTTAGATAATCCTATACGCTACAAAGTGTTTCCCCGGTATTTCCAGTACCCAACTGGCACCATACATAATTATTATACTATTGACTATATTTCCTATGCTGTACTTTTTTCCTCCTTTGTTTTCTACCCCAAAGAGCCAAACCCTGTCCCAAAGGGCAGATCCTAGTCCTAAGAGCTGAACCCAGACCAGAAAGCTCAGCCTAACTTCTAAGAGCCAAACTTAGTCCCGAACAGCCGAGCCCAGTCCCGAAGGGCAGAGCTTGGCTCTCAAGATGGACCCTAACCTGGAAGAGCCTAGCTTAGTCCCAAAGAGCCCTAAGAGCGGAGCCCAGCAGCCCTAAGAGCCAAGTCCAGCCTCGAAGAGCAAAACATAGTCCCGAGCATCCTGCTAAGTGAAATAAGCCAGTCAGAGAAAGACAAGTGTCATATGATCTCACTCCTTTGTGGAATTTAATGAACAAACTGAACTACCAAGCAAAATTGAGACAAACTCAAAGATAGGGAACAGGCAAACAGTTTGGGGTGGCAAGGTGGTGGTGGTGGAGGGACAGTATTCATGGATATAGACAAGAGGGTGGTGATTGCAGGAATAGGGGAGCATGAGTGGAGGTGGGAGAGGGCATAAATGGTGATGGGGAAATTAAATTAGAATAAATTTTTAAAAATAACAGAAGGGTAGATATGAGGGACTGAAGGAGTGAGCATGGTCAAAGATGACTAAGAAAGGTAGTGACTATTTTATCAAGATAATGTTGAATTTGTTAGGAAATAGTACTGAATTTTACATACAAGTGGATATAGACATAATGATATTCAACAGGTAATAGAAATAGGTGTCTGAAACTTTTGAAAAGATAGAAATATAAATCTGAGCCATCACTGGTAGGGTGATAGTAGAAGATGAAGGACTAAAGAAGATGAATAAAGAGGAACAAACTAGAAATAAATAACAAAAAATTGAACCATGGCTGATGACCATTATTTGGAGAACAGCAGGATCCTGAAAAAGATGGGGAGGAAAGGGAGCAAGAGATTAAGAAAATGAAGTATTACTAAAAGCAAGAAAGGAAGCCAATCCTGGGAAATGTCAGGAAATATGAAGTCAGAATATTTTTTTTTTATTTTCACTGTCAGGAAACTGAAAGTTATAAAACAATCTTATTGTCCATCAATTTTCACAGCTCGAGAATCAGAGTCCTAAGAGAAATCAAAAGTATTTTTCATTCAATATAATTGAGAATTAAACTAACTCAGAAATATTGCATTTGATCTGGCTAAATTTCACCCAGAGAATACAGCTCTGTCCTTATTCTCTATTTATTAAAATTACTCTTTATTCTCAATGACAATTTTTTTAATCTTCAATCTTTTGGCCACCCAGGGAAGAAATTAGATCTGTCTCCTTAAGTTCCTGAATATTTCAGGGGCTTTAAGTATAAAATCCTATGTAAACCCACAAAATAAAGCAATCAATCAAAATCTAGTTCAGGTAACCAAGCTACAGTTGAAAGCATAATTGGGGAGAGCAAATCCAAGAAGTTAAGTGAGAATCAGGGAGGTGTGCACCAGCTAACAGCCATGATTAGGTACCAGTGGGAACACAGCCTTGAGAAAGAAGGGAAGGTTTCACAGGTGAAACCACACATGCCAAGTCTAGCACCTGAATGACATTCAAGGACTTGGGTTCACAGCAGCCTTGTATATTCTCACTTGATCTACTCCTATCCCAATGGTTTACTTACTTCCCTACAGAGTTTTGACCTGGGTTGTTCTAAATCTTTATTTGCTACAAATTCCAGGAGCCTTTAAATTTAAGTGTTAAATTTATGAATCATTCTCAGGTTATGAATATTTGTTCCTGATTCATGTTTTTTTTATAGCAGCTCATACCCTGATCCAAAATTATATATATATATATATATATATATATATATATATATAGTGCTAGTACTATTTTTAGAAATCCAATTAAACCTTAGACCACATATTTAAAGTTTAATTTTTCTACTGTCACCATTAAACTGTTCCTTGGTATAAAAGCAACCCACATTTTCAACATAAAATATATCTGCTATCCTATTTGCAGTTTGGGAAACCATTTTCACTTCTCATTGACTTGTGTCATATAGGTGGCATTTGTATTATTTTAAGCTTCTACACACAGTTCTGTCATGATTACAGTGATTAAAATAAATACACATTCTAAATGTTTGAAAAAACTTAGTAGATTATTCCAGAAACATCTTTCCAAGCCACTAGACTCTGGGTTTATGCCATATGGAGTGTGCTATACTATATTGAGAGCTGAATCATTCGTGTTGCCTGTTTGGCTGAGTTTTTGTACATATAGACTGATGATTGCAGATACTCAATCACTTCATTTTAGTCTCTTCAATCTGGAATCACTACATTCTTCTTGTCATTTAGCTGCAGAAGGGACTGTGTCATCACCCACTAATACATCCATTTTCCATAAAATAAACTCTTTCTGGACCATGATTATGTACCTCCTAATTGCATCATCAAGCCCACATCAGTCTTGACCACTGCTTAAAATAGTGGTCAAAAAAGGGTTGATACAACATTGCAAATTGAATGTACATACTTTATCACCATCTTCACCAAAACCCATTTGAGAGAACAGTAAAAATGTGGGGTTTTTTTAAGAAAAAAAAAAACAAACAAACATGCAAACAAAGAGAAAAAGGATATAGACCATAGTTAATAAGGTTTGTCAGCAAATTTTTGGAAAATGAAGAGAGAATAGATAGGAGTTAGGTGAATTACAAATCAAAGGAAAGAAGAAATGGAAGTGCTCATGGAAGAGAACAGCAGTAAGTGGGCCAAACCCCAGAAAAGTTCAGGTCAAGGAGGCACTTAGGAAACAGGAAGCTCAGAGTGAGAATGAGACAGACTACTGAGTACAAGGCAGTCCAAGGCACCATGTGTTTTGGTGAAGATGGTGATAAGTATGTACATTTAATTTGAACTCCACAGAAGGAATGATGGGATTCCCTAATACCCTCACTTTTATCAGCTCTTAGTTTTCTAGCAGCCAGGATTACAACACCAGGATATCTCCTTTTATGACTAGAACAAAACATATTTCCATAATATAAGAATGGAGTATTACTGTCTAGGGATAAACCTAAGGGTACAGATACTGGATGGGTCTAATTACCCTGAAGGAAAGCTCTCAGTTCGGCAAACACAAACTCCCTCTCACAAAAACAATCATGGAGACTCAAATTGGCTTTTTATAGTGTCTCACTCTAAGACAGAAATATATATTCAAGGAGCAACAGATATTCTTGGAGAACCTCTGACATGGAACAGAGAAACCAAAGCAGGTAAACAGAAATAAAATTTCAAAAAGAGGGTCTGAAGGAAACAGTGATAATGTAGGAAACATGAGGTAAAACTAAAATAAGCAAACAGACATGAAATGGTCTTAATATTCTCAGAGAGATATTCCATCCATAAATTAAAAACACATGGATTGTTTTAAGTGAAGCATTAAGATGATAATAAACAGGTCTTGGAAATTAAAATGTAGTTTTAAAAAATGTTTTGAAGTCAATAGATGTTTCTAAAGTACATTGAGGAAATCTAGAAAGTAAAATACCAAAGATCAGGGACTTATGTAAACAAAAACAAGAGGGTCTGACATCTAAAGAGGAGAAGTTCAAGAAAGAATGAGTAGAGAAAACTGAGGGAATGAAATCATAAAATAAAATTCTGACATCTAAAGGAAATTAGTTTCTTGATTGAAATAGCCCACTGTATTTCCAGCAAAATGAATATAAAAGGACCCACACCAGGGCATATTTCTGATCACCTTAAAAGATTCCAGAGAGAGAGAGAAAAAAAAATCAAAGCAGCCTATATCCAAGGAATCGGGAATCAAAATGGCAGACTTCTCAGGTGCACCTCTATAAGGAGAAGGCTTTGGAGCAATTTCTTCAAAGTTTTGAGATTAAAGATGCCCAACCTGGAGTCCTATAGTCAGACAAACTATTAATCAAGTGTAAGGATTCAATAAAGACACATAAGAAAATGGGGACTCCTTTCCAGGCAGAGAGAGGAGTGAAAGCAACACCCTGAAGCATGACACATCCTCACAGTTTGTTACAGATTTAATACCTGGAGAGAGAAGGTGGAGTCATGTCCGGTGAGGTCTTAGCCATGCCAAAAAGCTGCCTATTTCCCTACCTAGCCCAGGGGAATAGCTGAGGACTTCAAGAAGGAAAGTGGCATAATTCTATTTTTTTATTTGGAAAGTCTAATCAAGCAACATTGGGGAGAATGAGTAAGAGTTTAGGAGTGTTGGTGGTCGGAAAAAAAGTATATATGACCAAATGTTGGTGCGGGCCTTGACCATAGGTGATAAAAGGGAGGAAAGAGCCAAAAGGATGGACTCCCAGGCATTTACAGAGTTACAGTCACTGTTCAGGTTCTGCTTGAGTGTGGCTGTTCACTGAAGGGGTCTAGGATGGTGCCCAGGTTTGCACTTTAGATGACTACATGAATGGTTGCTGTTCCCTAGCAAGAGGGAAGGATCTTTTTTAAAAAAAAAGGAGTTCAGTCTGGGCCATACTGAGTTTGCATTACTCACATGCCACTTTCTCTTTGTCCTTGTTTACCCTTATGCTTCTATACTTGTATATTCTATTTGGGAATTCTACCTAACCCCTCCCTGCATTATCCTAATAAAAGCTTAAATCAATGTAGGAAGAAATTATTCAGTTGAGGGAGATGGATGAGTAAGAATATGAAATATTTGTTGACTGGGTGAGTTTACTTGGAAATGACTAAGATTGCATAAAAAATGGTGGTTCAACAAAAATGTAGTTTTAGGAAAATAAATAAAAATGCTCTTACACAAAGAGAGAGAGAGAGAGAGAGAGAGAGAGAGAGAGAGAGAGAGAGAGAAGAAGAAGAAGAAGAAGAAGAAGAAGAAGAAGAAGAAGAAGAAGAAGAAGAAGAAGAAGAAGAAAACGGAGGAGGAGAAAGAGGAGGAGGAGAAGGAGGAGAAAGATGAGGAGGAAGAGGGAAAGAAGTTATTTACAACTTCAACCAAATTCATATTTTACACATTTCTATGTTCACTTTTAATCCTTGTTTACTACAGAATTTTATATAATTATATCGATAATAGAGATGCAATGTTATACTCTGTTTTGTTCACTTAAGATATTTTAGGTGTGCTTCTCTGCTATTCCATATTGTTATAATTACTACTACTATGCCTGCATAATATTAAATCAGGTAATACTTCTTTGTTTTATTTATCCTAGCCACTCTTGTTGAACATTTAGGCAGTTTCCAATTCTTTCTTTATTTTGCTGAATAATACCACAATGAGAATTTTTGTGCACATTTTTTTCTTTCTTTTTTTTCTGAATTTTGTCCTTGTGGATATTAGGAAACAGTGATTTTTCTTTAGTCCCAATGTAGAGCCATGACTCAAAGATATAAGAAATTTTAATGGCTGCCCTTTGTTTTGCACAGATGCGGGAACATTTTCTCATGCCAAATCTATGTCCCTTCTGGATTTCTCTCTGCTCACTGCCAGTGCAGCCACATAACAAATAATGGCACTGCCCAGGGCCTCCCTCCAGGCTCCTCTGTCCAACTCTTCTACTACACCCCGATGGAGACCTGGACCATCTCACTCGTTATCACTTCAAATTGATGACACAGTTGGACTATCTGCCTGGCTTCTGTTCTGGTGTTTATGATTGGGGGTTTATGATTATTACCTGGACTCTCCGTGCATGCAGCTTGTCAGCAATCCTAACATGTGTCCATGGCCAAGTATCCTACCCAGTTCCAGTCCAGCTATCTGGAATTCACTACGTTCAAGAGGAGGAATCAGGCAAAATGGGAACAATGAGTGAGACTAGGTAAAAATTCAGTGCTTCTTATTTGAAACTGGCCTCCTTGCATTTCCCTCACTGCAGTGGTTAAGAGCATGGGCTCCACAGTCAGGTGGGCTGTTGTGTTCCCTTGGGCAAGTCTGCTTAGTCCCTGTGTGTCTCTGTTTTCTCAGTTCTAAAATGGAGTATGTAAATGCTCAGAACAGTGTCTGGAACGTCCAAAATCTTCATAAGGATTTACTATTATTAGTCCTGTCACAAGCCTAGAAAAATTAATATAGTACACCTACAAAGGCATAAAGTAGTGACAGCTAAGCATGTAGTGCAATTGTGTGAGCAACATTATTCTCAGGACTCTATACACCATCTATTGAAATTTCCCAATACCACCTGAGGCAGCTGCTGTGGACCCCCATTTAAAAATAAGTCAAGCCAAAACCAGTTTGGCTCAGTGGTAGAGCGTCGGTCTGTGGACTGAAAGGCCCCAGGTTCGATTCCGGTCAAGGGCATGTACATTGGTTGCAGGCACATCCCCGGTAGAGGGTGTGCAAGAGGCGGCTGGTCGATGTTTCTCTCTCATCGACGTTTCTAGCTCTCTATCTCTCTCCCTTCCTCTCTGTGAAATATCAATAAAATATATTTTAAAAATAAAAAAATAAAATAAATAAAAATAAAAATAAGTCAAGTGAGATACAAGAGTGTTAAGCATCTGCCCGATATCTCATGGTGAGGTTGAAATACAGGGATTCAAACCAAGGAATGTGGTTTCCAGAATACACTCCTAACCACTAGGCTACCACCTCTCTGAGTAAAGCGGTGGAAATTAACTGGTTCAGGATGAAGGAGAGGATGGCTAACAAACCATCTAATCTATAGTGATGTGATTCTTCTGTTGTTGCTTCCAGGGAAAAAGCTAAGTGCCAGGACACTAAAAACTCTTTACAGCCTTTACCTCCCACTTTACTTGTACTTTGAACCTCTTCCAGATTGAATTCAACACTTTGGGTATTCAAATGGCATTGTGAATTAATGGTGCTTTTAATCTTCATCTTATCTCTCAGCTGTCGTCTTTGTGGCTGTTCCTAACTCTTAAAGTGTCAGATCAAGGGCTGTGAGGCTTCAGTAAATCCTTCAGAGTTTAAGATTAATGAGAAGAAAAACTGTTCAATGTCAGTTAAGTGATCATGTTCTATATAGTTCTGTTTTAAATTTCAGAGTACAGAAGTTTGTTTCTAAATAAAGAAAAAGTGCTTTGTCCTGGGCTCATTATGCAAATCAAAAACAGGAAGGAAACATCTGTATAGCTAGAAGATAAGTGGCCAGGGAAGAAGACTTCTTTGAATAAAAGAAACGCTAATATTCTCTCTGCCAGATCACCACTGGTAAGGGCTGTGTTGTAAGAGTGGCTGATTTCTCATACTGATGATGTGAAAAAGTAGGAAATTCTACCATAGGTAGAGGACAAGACGATCAAAGTAAGTTATGGAGTCCATCTCAAAGGTTCAGGGATATACAGGGGTGGGCAAAGGTTTACAGTTGCAATACAGATAAATCATACAATAATTAATAAACAAGAATACAAGAATAAACTCTGTGGTTTGCATACTCACAACTATAAACTTGTTGTTGCCCACCCCTGTACTTTAAATGGGGAAGGAAAGAGGAACTACCTAGATGAAGCTGGAAAGGTAAGAAGAGGCCAAAGCATAAAAGGTTTCTAAGCAATCCCATGTGCTGTAGAATGTGAATATTTTCCTGTAGAAAATGGGAAACCACTAACTGATTTTATGCTGGAGTGACCGGTATAAAAAATTACATTTCAGGTTTAAAATTATTTTTCTGGTTTCCTGTGGAATGGTGAAGAGTGGGACTGGGTGCCAAAAGAGGAGCAGGGGCTATTTGTCAGCAGTACAGTTGACCAGGGAAATGATACTGCTGGTGACTGAGGACTCAAGAAGCAGCCAGGAAGGTGGGAAAATGAGAGAGAACTTAAAGAAGAGCTGGAAGGAATAAATAAGTTTTAGTGGCAGATTGTACATGCTCTTTAAGGAGTAGGGCTGTATTCTAGGTGAGTATTTTTCCATTTTAAAATCTACAATCCCTTTTCAACAAACATAAAAACCTCTCATCCTCCATCCAGCACACTTAAAAATTACTTTTTTTTTTTAGTTTATCCCTACTGACTAGGAAATATTTTGTCAAACTTTACTTTTATAACTTGTACCACCAAACAATGGGAGTTTTTTTTTCAAACTTAAAATAACATTTTAATGTAAAATAGAAATGTTTAATCTAAAGAGTGGGACTAATCTCCCCTGACCCTGTTACCAGAAAAGGGACCTGGCTCTTAGTGGGTCCTGCCTCGGGCTGGTTCTTGACTTCATGCAGGAAAGATTTCACGAGAGTCCAGGTAATTCTGAAGGTTTGTTTATTAAAGCTGGGGACAGTGAAAAAGGAAGGACCAGGCATAGAAGAAGCAACAGGAGAGAGACTAGCTGGGGCTGCGCTGGCTCTCTAGAAACAATATGGAAAAGAAGTGAGCCAGAGTGAGGCTGCTATCAGCTTACTGAAGAGTCAGAGAAAAGGGGATTTGGGAGGAGGTTCAGGGGATTCACCCAGACGAGCTGCTGCTGCTGCCCATTGCTCCCCTGGTGGTCAGTCTCATGGGGTCCTTCAGAGTAGGGAGATATGCCTTTGGGGGAAGGAGAAGAGAAAGGGAAAGGCATTAATGTGCTCCCAAGAGGAAGAATACACCCTGGGTCCTTCAACTTGAGGGCTTTAAAGTCTAGGAGTTTAGGGGAGGTCTTAGGGAATGATCGCAATAGAATATTCATCAGCTTTTCCATGTGTATTTTTCCTGGGTCATGGTCTCCACTGATTAGTGCCAGGGCAGGGGGTCATTAGCCATCTGAGCTGATCCTGGTTTCTTCCACCTGGTTTTGCCACTTTTCTGGACCTGGAGCTGAATGAAATACAACTGAGGCCTTGATGTCATCTTTCGGGAGGAAAGGTAATATGAAAGGTCAGGGGGTCTAAATCACATGACTAGTGATATGCCAGGGGAGGAAAGGCCACCTTGGGGCAAGTTCCAACACCAGTTTTGCTCGTTGCTAGGCACCAGGGGATTTCTGACCTCGTAAGGTGCTATATCTGGCTGAAAATTACTCATCCAGTTTGTTCACCTCTTTCACTTTCCCCATTCCTCTTGCCAGGGAATTTTCCTAGCTTCCTACTGAACAGCCTTTCTCTCCATTACAGTGGATGTGCCAGGATGGCTCCTGGGTTTCTAGCTTGGGCAGAAAGGTCAATTTTGAATATAAGAAAAGAAGCTTAGGAAAGTAAACACTGAGTATAAAGGGAATCACTGGAGAACAAGAACCATTTTTTAGTACTGAATAAATGAAAACAGTGAGTGACTGACCCATACCTAAAATTTTTTTAAATTAAAAAAATATACATTTGTTAATCTGAACTAAAGTGGCTATTAGTAATCCAGAACAATACAGTGAGTAGGAAAGGCAGAGTTAGAGATGTGGAAAGAGGTCTGAAGGGATATGGTACTTTGAGGTGATAATAATATAACCAAAAATGGCTTTTAAACATTTGCTTATGAACCATTTTGAAAAACTTATAAAGCTATCAATTTCCCCCTGTCTATCAATATGTGCATACAATTTCTGGGAGGTTCATTAACCCCCTAAAGTCTTACTTGGACCTTTAAAATTTTGAGCCCAGTTCAAAAATCTCTATACCAGTGATAGGTGAGTCTTAAGTTAGGTCTACACACTTGGGGATAGGATAGAAAGAGGAAAGATCTAAGAACAGTGCCTTGGAGAATGCTAAAATTTAAGAGGCAGACAGAGTGAGATGATCTTCCAAAAAAGAATGAGCATAACAGCCTGGCTGGCATGGCTCAGTACTGACCTATGAACCAGGAGGTCACAGTTCGATTCCTGATCAGAGCACATGCCCTGAGTTGTGGGTTTGATCCCCAGTGGAGGGCATGCAGGAGACAACCAATCAATGATTCTCCCTCATCATTGATGTTTCTATCTCTTCTTCCTTCCTTTCTGAAGTCAATAAAAACATATTAGAAGAAGAAGAAGAAGAAGAAGAAGAAGAAGAAGAAGAAGAAGAAGAAGAAGAAGAAGAAGAAGAAGGAGGAGGAGGAGGAGGAGGAGGAGGAGGAGGAGGAGGAGGAGGAGGAGGAGGAGGAGGAGGAGGAAGAGGAGGAGAAAGAGGAGGAGGAGGAGGAGGAGGAGGAGGAGGAGGAGGAAGAGAAGGAGAAGAAAACAGTCACAGAGGTAGGGCCTGAGCAGTGTGATTAAATCAGGAAGGACTTTCAAAGAACAGAATTAGGTATCACACACTGCAGAAAGACAAAGTAAGATTATGATTGAATTATATATTTTAGATTTGGACATTGGGGCACACTTAGTGACCAGTATTTAGTCCTCGGCCTCCTAGAAAGAGAACTCCAACTTTTTTCTGAAAAATCAATCCCCTGTTTCACCCAATCTCAGCCATGTGAATTCTATGGGATCAACCCCAGCCCCATTTCCAGAGGATGGCATTTTCTTGCCATAGAGCTGAGCACATAAAGATGGTCTAAGTGAATATTAGGATGTTATTAGAAGTTCTGGGACATGGAGCCTCCAGAGGTAAATGAGAAAGCAAATGGCCTTGGGAGCTGCTGATGGCCATCTCAGGACAGAGGCAGGTCACTGGTCCTCTTGGGAAGCCACTGGATCTTGCCTTTCCTAAAGTTAGTCAACCTCCGAACGTTTTGATTTGATGAGACCATTTAAATCAAATCTGCTGATACTTCCAACGGGAGCATCCAAACTGACACATATCTTTGCAGCAGCTGTCTCAGTAAAAGACAGAAATAAGACAGCAGAAAGCTCATGAATGAGTGGGAAAGGTAACGCTTCAGTGACCCAGACCACATGCTTTATTTCTAGCAGATTTATTGTGGCCCTTTAAAATCCAATATAAGTGTTTTGGGTTTAGTTTTATTTTAAATTCTTTTCCTCATAAGGACTTCAAGGAACATTTGACTCCTTTCCTAGAACATAGGTTAAAGCTTAAAATCTTAGAAGGAGATTCTTCCTCTTACTTATTTGTTTATTTATTTATTTATTTATTTATTTATTTATTGTAATTTCAGAGAAGAAGGGAGAAGGCAAGAAACATCAGTGATGAAAGAGTATCATTGATCGGCTCCCTCTTACATGCCCCACACTGGGATTGAGCCTGTAACCCGGGCATATGGCTGACAGGGAATCAAACAGGGACCTCCTGGCTCTTAGATCAATGTTCAACCACTGAACCATGCCAGTCAGGCCTTCCCCTAATTTATTAATTTATCTTGGTCAGCCAATATTGAATTTTGTCCACCAGTTTTTCTTCCTTCTTATATTAAGCTATGCAGTATAGCTCTGCTGAGATCATATTTTCCTGCTCAAAAAAATGCAAATTTAAACATTCTTCTGGATCCTCCCTCTCCTAACCTCTTCGTGTTTCAACTAGACCAGTGTTTCCCAAACTTTTGACATATGTGTATCCCTTCTATAATTTTCGTAATGCTTAGTACCCCTCGTCAAAAAAAAAATGGATGTGTTTTAATAACAATCAAAATATATTTATTTTTTCTTTTTTTGGTACATACACAAAATAATAATAAACAAAAAAATAAAACTATTCATAATAAAATATAAATAAAAGTTATATTATAAATAACATTTATTTGCACACCAGACCTCACAAGACTGTCTTGATTTGACTCATGAGAACATAGAATTAGGCACAGCTAAGCACGGTGTAGTGCATATCCCCACCAAACTCCAATACAACACGTACCCCCACCAAACTCTTCCAGTACCCCTGGGGGTACGTGTACCACACTTTGGGAAACACTGAACTAGACCATTGGAAGGGCACACCACCATGCTTCTTTGTTTTTGTTCTTGCCCACTTTCAGTCTAGTGTCTGCTTGGAACCAATGGCCCTTATGACTTTGATTAAATATAGTTTTACATCCTAGCTTACAAATCATCTCCCCCTCCCCACCCCACCCCCACCCCTACCATAGAAACGTAGCTGTTCCCCAGCTAATCAGCAACTCCCAAGGCAGCAGAAAACAGTAGTCTGGACCTGACTAATGGTCACAGGGTCTGGACCTCTAGCAGGCTAAAAATAACATCTTGACCTAAGTTATGATTCAGTTAATTTAGCTTGGTCAGCCAACATTGAGCCCTAAAGTGGAAAAAAAAAACCCTGGCTACTTTTCCATGGGATATGACAGAGGAATGCTGGAAAAGACCTCCTAGTGTTCTGAAGACCTGAAGAAAAGAACCATCACCTTTATCTAACCTCTGAACAATCCACTCCCAGCATGACCCGAATGCCTAACCTATGGTGCCTTTGTGATTTTTCTGTGTATAATCTGTAACCCTACACACCAAAGGGAGGTTTGGGCTTTGGGGCATTAGCTCCCATTCTATAGGTGGCTTCATTCATAATAAAATAGCTAATATTTCTCCACTGTGATTCTCGGTATTTAGCTCTGCTAGTGCCGGTAGATGAACTCTTTCTGTTCTGTAATATACACAGCAATCAGAGTGATCTCAAATATAAAAAGATTATATTCAAAGTTGTCCAGTGCCTCCTATAATGCTTTCAGAATTCAATGTTTAATAGGGTTGCTTTGAGGATAAAATTAGATCATATTTATAAAAAGCTTAGAACAGTGCCTGGGACATGTAAACACTAAATGTTTGCCTCATTACCCTGTTTCCCCCGAAAATAAGACAGTGTCTTATATTAATTTTTGCTCCCAAAGATGCACTAGGTCTTATTTTCAGGAGATGTATTATGTTTCCATTAAGTAGGTCTTATTTTCAGAGGATGTCTTATTTTCGGGGAAACACAGTATTACTTGCTATTCTCTACCTGAAACAACCTTTTCTCCCCTTGTCTGCTTAGTAAAATGTATGTTCTTTAAGATGCAATTCAAATGGAATACTATGCTATTGTATAAAGAAAAAGTCATACCATTTGCAACAACATGGATAAACCTGGAGAGCATTATGCTAAGCAAAATAAGCCAGTCAGAGAAAGATAAGTATATGATCTTACTCATACATGAAATATAATGAACAACATAAACTGGTAAACAAAAATAGGTCCAGAGACATAGAAGCATCGAACAGACTGTCAAACTCAGAGGATAGGCAGAGGAAGATGGTGGATGGGAAGAGATCAACCAATGAAATGGTATGCATATATGCATAACCTGTGGACACAGACAATAGGGGTGAGGACCTGGGGTAGGTAGGGGACAGGGGTAGGCTGGGAGAGGTCAATGGGGGGAGGGCGGGGGGAACATATGTAATACTTTCAATAGTAAAGATTAAAATATATTTTTTTAAAAGATGCAATTCACTATCACCTCTCGTTTTCAAAGTAATGACAAGACCATTCTCCTCTGCTCCCATAAAACCTAGTTCATATTTAATTTTGTGCATTCGCTTTGTCTATGGGCTTATATATGGCAAACATTAGCAAATTATTTCTTCCTCTTTCAAAACCTACATTTCACCTTTCCTAACTGGGACTGTTGGTTATAGTGAATTACCAACCATTATACCTACCCTTTGTTATGGTTGCTGACAACTGACCTATGCAAATTGATCTTTACCTCTCAGTAATACCTATGCCACTTGTTCTCTAGATCCCCTATTGTATAAGGATTCCCTAAGGCAGTGTTTCCCAAAGTGTGGTACTCATACTCCCAGGGGTACTGGAAGAGTTTGGTGGGAGTAAGCACTGCACCGTGTTTAGCTGTGCCTAATTCTACTTTCTCATGAGAGAGTTAAATCAAGATAGTCTTGTGAGGCGTGAGATGGTCCAGAGTGCAAATAAATGTTATTTATAATATAACTTTTATTTATATTTTATTATGAATAATTTTATTTTTCATTTATTATTATTTTGTGTATGTACCAAAAAAAGAAAAAATAAATATATTTTGATTGTTATTAAAATAAATCCTTTTTTTTTACGAGGGGTACTCAGCATTATGAAAATTATAGAAGGGGTACACATATATCAAAAGTTTGGGAAACACTGCCCTAAGGTGATCTGGCAGTTCTGTTGGACGAGGGTAGCTAGAAGGTTGAATGACTGAAGGAAAATGTCTCCACCAGGATTTGGGAAATTCACTTACCATATCTAAATGTGGCTTCTTCACTTATAAAACCATTCTCACAGTTGCTATGCAATTCAAGTGGAATTATAGAGGCAATAACTCTGTATAAATGTCAAAGGACTATTTCCTTTACATTGGCTATATAATCCTTGACAATGTAGCTCTGCACTATGCAGAGATGACAGCCATTCACCACAGGTGCTATTGAGTACTTGGCATGTGCCTGCTCCAAAGTGAGATGTGCTGTTCATATAAAATACACAACAGACTTAAAGACTTAGTATGAAAAAAAGAAATGCAAAACATCTCATTAATAATTTCTTTATTTTTGAGAATATGCTGAAGTATCATGGATTAAATAAAATACAGGGTTGGCCCAAACCGGTTTGGCTCAGTGGTAGAGCATTGGTCTGCGGACTGAAGGGTCCCAGGTTCGATTCCGGACAAGGGCACGTACCTGGGTTGCGGGCACATCCCCAGTAGGGGGTGTGCAAGAGGTGGCTGGTGGATGTTTCTCTCTCATCGACATTTCTAGCTCTCTATCTCTCTCCCTTCCTATCTGTAAAATATCAATAAAAATATATATTTTTAAAAAATAAAAAATAAAATAAAATACAGGGTTGGGCAAAGTAGATTTGCAGTTTTTCATATGGAAAATAATACAATACATAATAATAAAATTATAATATGCTTATTAGTCCAGATGACTTTCCAGATGAGGGAAGCCCAGGCCCTGGGTGCCAGAGGGAAGCTGGTGCCAGGAGCCAGGGGAAGAAAGGCCAACTCTTGCATGAATTTTGTGCATCAGGCCTCTAGTCACTCTCTCTCTCTCTCTCTCTCTCTCTCTCTCTCTCTCTCTCTCTCTTCCCTCACCCCCAAGCCTAAGCAACTGTTATGACTTAATGACCGGAACGACCAGTCAACTGGTCACTATGACATGCACTGACCACCAGGGGGAAGATGCTCAACACAGGAGCTGCCCCCTGGTGGTCAGTGCACTCCCACAGCAGGAGCACTGCTCTGCTGACAGACCCATCAGGGCGGCCCGCCAGCCCACTAGCAGCCACTCACTCTCTCAGGTCTAATCTTCGGAGAACAGGCCAGGCACTGACAGACTGGCACCACTGGCAAGATCCTGACAGCACCACTGGTCTCCTAGAAGTTGGCCTCAGGCACCACAGCTGCTTCCCCTCCCTAAAGGGATATAAAAACAGCCACAAGGGGCTCGGACAGCCAGTACAATCATCATCAGGACAGATCAGGATCCTGGGTCCACAAGGGCATCCTACTGCCTGCCCAAGGGCCAATTGTGTCCTGCCCCCCGCCTCTCAGGAGCCCATCTATGAACAATTCATGCACCAGGTCTCTAGTAATTAATAAATATATAAGAATAAACTGTGTTTCTCATGCTCACAACTATAAACCTACTTTTGCCAGACCCTATGTATTATTAAAATTAATTTTACCTATTTATCTTTATTTTTCTAACATGGCTATTAGAAAATTTTAAATCACATTTTGGCTCATTATTTATACTGACCTAGAAAAGAACTCCCATCATTTCATGCATCTAAAAACATGTTGCCATGGACCTTGGTGCCAAGAATACCTTGCAAAAATACACTTCAGATGACTTTTTCACCCTTCTACAAATGGGGGGGGGGAAAGAATTGGTGTTATTACACACTTGTGGGTACCCATGTTCAAGAAGGCTGGTGAAAAATAGAGTGAGAGGTGATACCATGAAAATCACCTGAGTGAGCTGGCTCACCCCAGAGTACAGCTCATCTTTCACCTCATTTGCTCACTAATCAATTTCTTTACTCCCATTCTTGGCTTCTGGCAATTCCTATAATGACTATGTCCTTGTGAGTTTAAAAGTATTTCTAATTCACAGTAGAAAAGTGTCTTTGTGTTGCTCTTCATATGCACAATTAATATCCCAAATGCTCATATAATAATAACAAAAGTAACGTTTCTTATTTTACTAGAACTTGTTTAAATGAACTGAAGCAGGCATGCTTTGTGGTGGCTACTTTCAAAATTGCTCCAGAGCTCTCTGACCTTCATACTCATAGCATAATTTCCCAAAGCATGAACTCCTTTCTTAACCAAATCTGATATGGAACTCTACCCACCCCTCCATTTTTTTGATGGACAAAGAAGAAATTATAAGCTCTCTGTCAAAGCAATAGAATAATGATGCAACAGGAAGAAAGCCGGTGGTTTGAGCAGCAGAGGGTAAACTGTAACAACATTCCGACGAAAGGCAGGACCTCATCAGCTGTCACTGCAATTCCACTGTAGAGGAGTTATAATTTTTTTTAATTAAAATGTAAGTAGAGAAGCATGACAGAGGAACTGAAAGCATCTCGATGACCAAGGAATGCATGCTCTTAATCATCATTGTCATCTTGTCATATTATCACCTGAGTAATTGAGGGAAAGAGAAGAATGAATGCAGTGGGAAAGGAATGTATGCTCTGGGTGTGCGTTTGGTTTGCTTAGGTGTGTTATAAGAATATCCTGAAACCTGGGCTATTTCTTCGGTTCATTTTCTCAACAGATATTTGTTAACACTCACTACATTCCAAGGCAGTGTTCTAAGCCCAATGGATGCAACAGTGAAGAAAGTCCCTCCATTCCAGCAGAAAAGTCCCTGGAGATGACTGCATATTCTATCTGTGTGATCTACATTTCTCTTAACATCCTTGCTCCAGTAGCCTGTATTTCCCACCTTTCTATCAGCTCCATGCCCACATTGGAGCCATATGAACTAGCTTATCATACACAGAATCCATTTTTAGAATTTGGGGTAAAGGAATGAGGTAGACACAATTCTGGACTCCCCTCCTAATTGGCAAAGTCCTCAGAGTTCCATAAATAACTCCTACTGAAAGATACCACTGTTCTTTCTTTTAGGCTGATAAGAAAAGAGAGTCCTTGCTACAGTTGAGTAAACAGCAATTGCTTTGTTCCTCATAACCCTCTCTCCTCTATCATGCCCTCTGCATGCTTCTCTGGAGTCTGCTTTCTGGCAGGGTGGACAAGATGAGTGAATAGAGTGCTAGAGAATGCAGAATTGGACTCTGGTGCAGTCTCGGAGAGATGAGGGCTTTTATATGTGAGACAAAAGTTCCTTTCAAGGAACCAAGTCCTGATCCTTCCACAAACTAACTGTGAGATGTTGGACAAGTCACCAAACTTCTCGGTGTTATGCCTTTAAATAATTGTGTGGCACAAGAGTAAGGTCAGATAGAGAAAATAAAAGATAGAGTAAAAAGCCAAGAAAGAATTTGAGGGTCATATTTGATATTTATAGGTAGTAATGGAAGGTCAGTAACAAGAAAGAAAACCAGCCTGTTCTCTAAAATGTGACTTGAGTAAGGTCACCCAGTAAACAGGAAATTTTTCTACTGTATCTTGTTGCCTTATTTTTCAACAAGGCTCAACCTATTACACTTGGCATTTTCTCAACTGGATTTGTCTGTCTATATAAATTAGTCTACAGCTGTAGCCAGCTGTTTTGTCAGAAGTAACAAAATCTCTAAGCATATTTCTTGTCAACCAACATAAAAGCTGAATCTAGTATTTTCTAAAAACAGCTTTTTGCTCTGAAACCACAGACCTAAGCTAACACTGCCTCCCTTAAAAATAAAATGTACAGACACTGAGAGCATTGCCCTGGAAAATTTTTAGGGGGGGGTAGGGAGGTGTTACTACTACATGATCTGCATTATGATTAGTAACCCAAAGACTGGATAAAAATACGGAAGAATAATTTCTCTACAATTTTCCTTGTCCTCCACCCTAAAACTGGAAAATATTCACATGGGGACTCCTTAGAGACCAAAACCCAATTTTTTTAAATCTAATTTTTCAGTCCTTCACATTTCTAATAATGGTGGGCCTGGCAGGTTCCACTAATGTTTTCCAAACACTACACAGACCACATAACTGATATAAATAGAAGTAGGTCTAAATAACTTATGAAAATAGCACTCAGGGCCCCTGCAGAGGCCATCTGTGAGAGGATCCTTTCCTAATAAGCCTGTGACTTGAGGGAGTCACGGACTTACCCATTTTGATGTAAGCCCTTTTGGGGGGATTGGATAACACTCTTTCTCTGGGCGTGGGGGAGTGACAGAAGTAGAAGCAGAGGAAGGAATGAGGACTAGAGAATGGCCAAGAGGGGGCCTATGTCAAAGTTCTGAAGATTAAAGCATGGTCAGGAACAAGGACAGTTTTTGTGGGTTGAGTCCCTCTGCCCTGAAAACATTCAATTCAGATGTCCCTTCTCCCTGGATTCTCAGTAAATACTTGACATTAAACACATAGCATTTATTATAACAGCCTATATTTACTTAACCATCAGTTCTATTTATTAAGGCACATTCCTGATGGAATTTGCATAGCATTTTGCTTGCTACCACTGTTTATCATTTCTAGCCACTAGCTGAACAGAGAATAAATTTAGGAGCTAAGAGAAGGTGAGGAAAAACAGGGCTGAGGAGGGGGTGTTGGCAGCTTGTGGGTGAAAGGGAGGGGGAAAGGGAGGGGGAAAGAAGCCAGGGAGGGGCTGCTTACATTGGAGATGCTCTCTTATAATAGATTGGCATGGCGAAATCAGTGGAACCATTCAAAGCTAAAAAGAAAAAAACACAGTTTAAACATCTTCATAACTGAATTGCTGATTTAACCATTTCATACTTTGTTACCCATTTGTGTTGTTTTGCAAACTCAGAATCCTATTAATCTACACTAATAAAAGAGAAAGATGCAAACTGGCCATACCTTCATGACACCCACTAGCCAATCAGGAGTGAGTAGGCAAATTAACCCAACAAAGATGACAGGTTAATTTGCATGTGAAGGTACCTAGCGGCTGAGCACAGGGCCGGACACCTGCATCATCCCCAGGCAATGACCCAGGCATTCTGCACCACCCTAGTAGCTCCAGGCCTCTGGGCAGCGTGGGAAGGCATAAAGGCAGCTCCGGGCCAGAGCAAAGGAAGAAAGGTGGCTCTGGTCTAGAGTGAAGGCAGTGCTGGCAGCCAGGGAAAAGAAGGCCCATTCTTGCATGAATCTTCATGCATCAGTCCTCTAGTCCTATATAATAAAGAGCTAATATGCTAATTAGACCAAACAGCAGAATGACTCTATGGACAACCTTCTGGATGACCATCCAGATAACCTTCTGAATGAAGCTGGGGCTGTGAGTGGCTGTGAGTGGCTGTGAGGGCTGGCCAGGGCTGGGAGGGGCTGTGAGGGCTGCTGGGGCTGTTAGGTCTGAGCCCCTTGCACGAATTTCGTGCATCGAGCCTCTAGTTTAATCATAAACAATCACATATCAGATAAATGTAACTTTATTAATTCCTCTGAGGATTCTAAGTACTTCATGTATACTTAAATGTGTTTAGCATCAATCTTGTTGAATGTTTCTAAAAATCAAGATATTTTACTCTGAATATACCAAGATGGAGAATGTCTATGGGCATTTCAATAAGGCTTTGGAACTATGCAAGCAGCGACGCCTCCCGTTTGCTACCCCAGTGCCCAGGGGGGCCATGTTCCTCGGGTGAGCCATGGGTCCCAGGGGGCCCTGTGCCCTGGTGAGCCGTGTGCCCCGGGGAAGCAGTGGGATCGGGGGGAGGGTTGTGAACCAAAGGAGGAGCAGATTCTATTTGTGTGGTCCTGAGATAGTCACCATAAAACAAGCAGACTGCCAAATGACAGCAGGGAGGGGAAGGAGACCTGGGGGGAGATAAGAGATCAACCGAAGGACTGGTATGCATGCATATAAGTACAACCAAGGAACACAAAACTCTGGGGAGGGAGGGCATGAATGGGAGGTGGGGGGAGGGGGAGCAATGGTAAGCTATGTACACATATAATACCTTAATAATTTAAAAAAAAAAGAAAATAGAAATAAATAAAATTTCTTCTTAAATATATATTTAAAAAAGAATTAAGGAGATGTGCACATACACACAAATACATTTTAATTCTCACTACCACGAAAGATAACAAAGAGAGCCACAGTGTTCTACATTAAACCCACATCCTTAAATGTTAACCAATTAAAACCTGAGGAAAATTATGGATTCTCATAAAAAAGACTCTACAGATAATACTTCAATTTTTAAATATTTTTTATTTTAAGATTTTTCAATATTTAAACATCATATACTTAAAAAAACGTTTAATTATATCATAAATTCTATATTATTCTAGCAGAGTTCAAAACTCCATTGAGGCCCCAGGACTATGCCAAATGTCAAAATGAAAAAAATCTGGTTTAAAAATCTTTTAATTCTGGTTTGGTCTTTTTTTATGGTTCTTAATGCCCTCCAACCACTAAAACACTCTCCCCATGTCCAATGCTTACAACCTCGTCCTTTCCTGTCAGTGTTCTGGTCTTGCCTTCTTTCTCATCAAGTCTTCCTTAACCCAGGTCTAATCACCCCAGAGATGTCTGTTCTACCTTTATACTATGATAGTGAATCATCTGATAAATTTGCTCATAATATTTAATCCCTCTTATCCCAAACTTACTAATGATGTGTATCAAATCACCAGCTATTAAAAACCTGGATTCCTGCACCTCAACCTAGACCTTCTCAGTTAGACTTTCAGGAGCTCGGCCTACCAATCTGTAGTTGAATCAAGCATGGCCATTCAAACCTCATCACTTTGCGGGCTTGGGGCCCCTGGGTCAGTCAGTGGTTCTCAGCCCTGACGAAATAGCACATTTACCTGGTGATGCTCAGGCATTACACTGGGCCAGTTTATATCAGACTCTCTGTGAACCATGCCTGAGTATCATAGATTGTAAATGCTCCCCGAATGAATCTGCTGTGCAACCAAAGAGTAGAACTATTGACCCATGTTTCTCAGAACTTAATCCACACACTATGCAGCAGAATCACTGGACTGCTCTGTAAAAAATGCAAATTCCTGGACCATATCAGGTCTACTTAGAATTTTTCTGGATAGGACATGGGCATCTGAGTATATAATAAGCTCCCCAAGTAATTCTTTCTTACACAAAGTTTTTAAAGTCCTCTGCTTTGAAGCTGGTCTTCATAATTAAGGCACATATCAAACAAAACGATGAGTCTCGTCTGCCCTAAGCTCTGCACTAGCCATTTTACCTTAGGAAGTGTGGAAAAGGTCCAGACAAGCCCTTGCATTTTGATATGTGTCTCAGTTGAACACAATTATATTAAATTTTAATAAATAAAAATGTTCTCAGGGCAAATAAATTCAAGAAATGCTCAATCTACGTTCTCATTGATTTTTATAATATGCATGGGATACATTCTTGGGAATCCTGTTTCAGTAAAATCCTCTAACTTTGATGGTTTTGTACATTGCATTATAAAGTTTATATACATTTTCTCGATGAACCCTCAAAGCACAGTTAAGAACATCGAGGTATTAAAAAAAAATGATAGCCTAAAGATCTCCTGTAGGAAAAGGCAGAGTGATCGAGAACATAATTCTCTTGACCCTCGTTTTTCAGAAGACCCTACTGGGCTCCCTTCCCCCACGGCTATGATTTAGAGAGCACAAGAAGAACCACATCAAAATGCAATGATGACTTCCATTTCCCCCGAATTTCTTTTGTAGCTGTTATTTTTTTTTTCTTTTGAGATATTTTCTTTAAACAGATTTCTCTACTACTATGAAGAGGAGAGGGGAGGATGACACCCCAGAACAGGTGTTTGTAATAATGGCAACCTCCTACCACCAGCTGACCCATATTATCTCCCGTCTGTCACAAACCTAATTCATAGAGAACAAGAAGTAACACATTTTATTTTAAAAAAAAATGTTTTACATGTGACATTATGTTCTGTTTCATTTTTCATTGATACTCTTGTCTGTACTTTTCATATATTCATAACCTAGGTAATCTCATACAGTGACATTCATTTCAGAACAGTTTTGATGGGTACTAACTGGGCAAGTGCACAATTCTACAAGCAATTCTCCAACTAACTGATAAAGCCCAGTGAAATTGGTCCTATGATACACTTTACCTAGCTAGTTCTCCCTCAGCAATGCCCTCATAACACTTTATGTCCCCCACTTCTGGACCACACACAAGGCAGCGCTCCCTCATTTTGGTTCATAAAAGATGGTTTAGAAGGAAAAAAAATAGAACTCTACACTCAGGTTCTTCCCCACCCTGGGTTCAGAGTGAGAACAAGAGTTACTGCCACATTTCTAATGTCTATAACCACAGAGACCTGGTTTTCTAATAGTTTCTTATAAACTGAAGGTTGACAGCCAACCCAACCATGAAAATAAACTATGTTCATAAACTTAAGACATAAATAAAAGAAACATATAGAGTCACAGTTAAATGGGACCTTAGGTATAGGAAAATTCCAGTCACAACAAAGATGGGCTCTAGAAATTGAATACATGGTCCAGCCATCTCAGAGGCTCCCAGTCTAGTAGCAAGTGGACCCTCAAATTCAGTTGTTGGTACCAAACATCCTCTTGATTGAACCAATTCTATCATTTTGCTATTTATTCCTTGGTACCAAATGACTTAGTAAAGGTCACTCAGTTAGCTTCTAAATTAGGTTTTTAGTGCAGGCCTCATAAATCTTACTCCAGTGATCTTACTATTGTTTATTGTTGCTCCCTTCTTTCCTACATGTTTGACTGAAGATAACACTAAAATCTCTCACCATTTGTACCAATTTGCATCCAGCCCTGCTTCTCAAAACTGAACTCTCTGTTGTCATGTCTTTATTATCGGTTGCATCCTGTGCCTCTGCCTGATCCTTGGACTTTACACTTAACATCTCCCTATATTATCTATTGTTTATTCACCTAGTATTTTAGCACAAGTATTGGCTCAAAGCCCTGAGCCAAAAGCCAGCACCTTTCATTGAAGCAGGTTTTTTGCTTCTAAATGGGCACAAAAAAACCTCACCCATTTTCTAACCAATTCCCCCTCTCAGAATTTAACTGTTTTGCCATAGAATAAATGAGGGTCCTAAAATTCTACAGCAGTCTGCATAGTTCTGGTCAAATTCTTGGCGAGGTACCTAATGCCTGCATCTCACAGTGAATGCTGCTAATTTCCACTGGTGTTGCTGTTATGTCTATTGTCTCCTGACCTTGACTCAAATCTGAATCTTGCTACTTCCTTGGCAACCAGTCCTCTCCAGAAGGGACACGGCAATCAAAGCAGCCCAAAGCAGCTGGCACCTGACCCAGGCTATTGGCAAATGCATTTTCTACTGGCCCATTAAACTGGTGAGCAACAAAATCATCTCAGGAAGAGAGTGAGGTGGCATTCACAAATGTGAAAGTGAGTAATATGAGCTTGTCAGGCCTTGTGCTTCTAAAAAACAGATTTTGTGACAGAATTAGATAAAGTTTATTTCAAACTTGCACAACTTTTTTTTTAATGATTCTTTATTGTTGAAAATATTACATGAGTCCTCCTTTTCCCCCCACCGACCTCCCTCCAGCTTGCCCCTCCCCCAGGCCTTCAACACCCTATCCTTTGTGTCCATGGGCTATGCATATATGCATACAAGGTCTTTGGTTTGTTAATTCCCAGCCACCTTCTCTCCCCCACCTTCCCTCTGACATCCCCAACTCTGTTCCATGCTTCGAGTCTCCAGTCTCTGGGTCCACTCTGTTCATCAGTTTATTTTGTTACTTAGATTCTTTGATTCTTATCCACTCAAAAACAATTACATTTAAGAAAACATTTTTTAAAAAATATAGATACCCTCCCCCCCTCTTTCAAATAAGTGTCATCGGATTCAAAGCAAACTTGGAGAAAGTATCAACATTTGTATGAGTTTCGGTACATAACAAAAACCAACCCAGAGCTCTAACCGGTTTGGCTTAGTGGACTGAAAGGTCTCAGGTTAGATTCTGGTCAAGGGCATGTACCTTGGTTGTGGGCACATCCCCAGTAGGAGGTGTGCAAAAGACAGCTGATCGATGTTTCTCTCTCATCAATGTTTTTAACACTCTATTTCTCTCCTTTCCTCCCTGTAAAAATTAATAAAATATGTATTTTAAAAACACCCCAGAACTTAGTGGTTTAGAAAAACCACAATCTTATTTTATCTCTAAAGATACTAGAAGTTAACTGGGCTCAGCTAGGCAGTTGTGCTCTGTATGCTGTCAGCTGGGGCTGCACACCAGAGGCCAGACTGGACTAGAGTCTAAGAGGACTCACTCACATGTTGCGAGGAGCTCAGTTAGGGCTGTTGACTGGAGTACCTGGGTTCTCTACGTGGCCTCTCCATGTTGCTGGAGCTTCTCACAGGACTCCAAGAAGTATCTTTACAGGATATCACTTTTACCAAAACATGTTGAACATTTGCCAAAACATGTCAGGAACAACTCAGTTCAAGGGGAAGGAAAAACTCTTCCTCTTCATGAGCCATTATACTACCTGAATTCATCATATCTGTGGAGAAATAAATAAACTAAGGGCTTTATTGTTGGCACATTAAAGTTTATCCCATTGTTGTTTATAATGAAATTTCCCTTACTAGACTCAATTCCAACAATGTCCAGAGAAAGGGATTCGCTGCTTTTGGATTTTTTTCAAGGCAAGAAAGAGTGACAATTTCTCATTCAGATTGGATTGTGACTTTAAAGGAGCCTAGGGCCCTGTGGGGCTACTTAAAAGATCAAAAGTTGTGTGGGCTTGAAAATTCCTGTGTTTTATAACCCTGTTGGGATTACCTTAAACTGTATAAATGTAAAAATAACCCAAATAATTTTCCAACAGATTCTACCAAATGAAAGCATAGTGGGCCACTTAGGCATAATTGTTAAGAGGGAGAGGATTACAGTGATTTGTCAACGTGTTCAATTTAAAGATGATTTCTGTAATCACTACTCATTTGTGTTGTTTGTTAGCTCTATTAGAATCTAAGACTAAAGAGGACAAGATTGTGGGTTCAACTCCTCAGGAGACAGGTCAACCTTTGCTTTCACCATACCTATAAGCCAAATTGTCCACATTGTAAACCTGCACTCAATTCAATTACCAATGGATCTGGAAGATAGGGCACAGATCAGTGCTACCTTGTCCTTGACACTGAAAACCATCTCACTTAGGGCCTTCTCTTGAGTAGCACATAACTTTTTCCTATTTATCTTCATCCCATTAAAAGTCAGGAAAGGACCCAGTGGTTAAGTGTCAACTTATGAACCAGGAAGTCATGGTTCTATCTACCAAGTCAGGGTATTTGTTCAGGTTGCAAGCTTGATCCCCAGTGTGGGCATGAAGGAGACAGCCGATCAATGATTCTCTCTCATCATTCATGTTTCTATCTCTCTCTCCCTTTCCCTTCCTCTCTGAAATCAATAAAAAAGGAACTGATTGTTACTGATCTTGCTACATGTCACCTACTGTACTAGAGTTTTTTTCTTGATTCATTTGTTAAATAAAATTGTACAATTTAATCATTACCATAAAGGGTTGTATGCACTACTTAGTAAATAATTCTCTTTTGATTTGCTAACATAAGTAATGAGGCTGCTGATCGACTGCGGCATTAGCAATATTTTACTGGATCAAAATCTCATATGTTTTAGGACACTATCCCTTGGTTCTCAAGTACAGAGGCTAGATATTCTCTCCAGACACAGAAATATATGATTATTTTTGGCTCAGATAAACTCAGTATATGATAAATCCGAAAAGAAATAAATCGCATCTTGATAATTATACTTTAACCTATGTAAGATATTTTGTCGCCAGATATCTATACAGAATACCATTTGACCATGATTTAGAGATGCTGCTTATTGCAAGAATTTTACAAGCTGATTTTGGATGAATCTACTACTTTAGCAAATTTGCAGTTCTCAAAAATAGGAATTCCATCCAAAATAGAATGGCAATTTTTCTTCGGGGCATGAATGATCATTCTCATTTAGTTGAATTATTTCAATAGGCTGAATTTAATCAGAGTGGTTTTAATTACCCTTTCCTCTGACACCCATTTCCAGTTCTACCTTCACCCCTAGCTTCCAAATCATCTTTAACAGAAGTTTAATATCTATCCATTTTCCTTTTCTCAATTATTGTTAATTTAGTCTACCCTTGAGTAGTTGAGAAGTTTTTGAAAAAGATTTTTAATTACCATCTCTAAAATTCAAAAGGCATTTTAATTGCAGGGTAGCTTACTTGTCCTTTGGAAAATGAGATCAATCTAAAGATATCTATGAGTCAAGAAGACAGAATGTAAAATGTTCAGAGGGTATTTATCACCAATATCAGGATATAAGTCAAGATAACACTTGAAGAGAAAAAACTAAAGAAGGAAGCATTTATCAAACTACAGGAAGACATGTTAGTGGTTACCATGAACATAAGAAATTTGATTCTAATCCTATCTATAAATATAAAAAACCAGCAACCAGAATGCCTTTATGTTCAGAACAACCTGTTGCTATGATGCCTATTGCACCTGATGGAGTATAGGGTGGCCAGCCAACCTTCTGCAGCCCCTCCCCTCCCTCAGGGTAGCACCACCCTTGACTGCCCTCCCCACCCCAAAATGGGACAGGGCCAGCTGGCCAACCTCCCACAGCCCCTTCCCCCAGCTGGCCCCACCCCAATGGGCCCCCACCACCCCAGTTGGCATGCAGCCCCTCCCTTCAGCCAGCTCCACCCCTGATTGCCCCCCCTTACCCAAATTGGGAGTGAGGCCTGATGGTCAGTTGCCTGGGGCTCCTTCCCCCAGCAGCCCAGCCCTGATTGGGCTCCAATCAGGGTGGGCAGCCAGCCAACCTCCCGCTGTCTCCTCCTCCCAACAGGCCCAACCCTGATCCACTGATTGGAGCCAGACCAGCAGGATCCCACCCATGCATGAATTCATGCACTGGGCCTCTAGTCTTGTATAAAACATCAATATCATTTGTTTATTTAAACAAATATTTTCTTTAAAAGTGGTCTTGTGCTAGCCAGTATGGCTTGGTAGGTGAGAGTGGCATCCTGTGCACTGAAGGGTTGTGGGTTCAATTCCTAGTCAGGGCACATACTCAGGGGACAGATTTAATCCTCAGTCAGATCCATACCAGAAACAACTGATCAATGTTCCTCTCTCACATCAATGTTTCTCTCTCTCCTTTTCCCTTCCTCTTCTCTAAAATCAATAAGAGAGAGAAAAACCAAGATGGCGGCCTAGGCAGTCTCCTAAGCTGCTGCCTGATCAACAATTTAAAAAAAGAAAAACAACTAAAATCAAAAAGAACCTCACCAAAACCTCAGGAAAGCTGGCGGAGTGGAATATCTAAAACTAGAAAAAAGGAAAGAGGCTCACGGATCGGACTGGGAGCTGCAAAGCACTGAGGTAGGGAGATGCTCATGCGCAGAGAGGAAGTATGGCTGCCTAATGCCTGCCTGGCGGAGGGGAGGAATTCCCGATTGCATGGAACCCTTTCTGACTGTACCGAACCCCAACTCTGGCTGAAACCATGTGGTCCCAGGCTCATACGGGTGGAATCTGGACTCTAGAGAAAGGCACCCAGAGACTCAGAGACTGGGAGACTTGGGATCCTGGAGGTGCAGCCGGCAGGGTCTACAGCCCCACTCGCGAGTGAGTACGAGCAGAGGTCTGACCACGGAGACTGCTGCTGCCTCTCCATAGCGGAAAGACTCAGAAGCTCCAGACTAGAGAGACCAGCCCAAGTCCAGGCAAGCCCCTGGAGCACCCATGCTCTTGCACTGGGAACCTGGGACAGTCAGGCAAAAACTCAGGAAAGCCGCAGAAGGCAGAGGTTAGGCTGAAACTCAGGCCAGTGCACAAGGGCAGGGCAGAAGCTAAGACTGTCAGTTCAGCCCTGAGACTCCACCCCATCTAAGCTGAGCAGAGGCTTCTGCAGTTTTTCAAGTCTGATCCTATAAGACTGTCTCCAATACAGAAGTTATCCCAGAGTAGACTCAGCTGATACCCACATCCAATTGGCCTGAAGGTCAATTGAAAACAATAAAGATTTAGCTACAACAAGGCTGTGCACGCAGTCCACAAAGGGGAGCACCAAGAGTGTCTACCTCAGGTAACTGAGGAGGCTGATCTACTGGGCCATGTAGGACACCAAATACACAAAGCCATCCTACCAACTCTGAAAAATAGTGATAATGCCGAGACAAGGAAATAGATCTCAAACAAAAGAGATGGAGGATATAGAGTTCAGAACTACAGTTCTAAGGTTATGCAAGAATATCCTAGAAAAGGTCGATAAACTTCATGAGACCCAACTAAAAAGTATACATAAACTGACTAAATTGGAAAACTATGCAGAAATCCAACAGAAGAATGGAGGAACACAAGAATCAGGTCAAAGAACCAAAAGACACTACTCTGGAGAAGCAAGAAGAAAAGAGAATCCAGAAAGTTAAAGATAGTGTAAGGAGCCTCTGGGACAACTGCAAGTGCACCAACATCAGAATTATGGGGGTGCCAGAAGAAGAGGGAGTGCAAAATACTGAAAACATATTTGAAGAAATAATATCAGAAAACTTCCCTCACCTGGTGAAAGAAATAGACTTACAAGTACAGGAAGCCTACAGAACCCCAAACAAGAGGAATCCAAAGAAAAATACTCCGAGACACATCATATTCAATATGCCAAGGGTAAAAGACAAAAAGAAGATCTTACAAGCTGCTTGCTGCAAGAGAAAAGCAGTTGGTTATCTATAAGGGAGCACCCATACGACTATCAGCTGATTTCTCAACAGAAACCATGCAGGCCAGAAGGGAGTGGCAAGAAATATTCAAAGTGATGAATGGCAAGAACCTACAACCAAGAGTACTGTATCAAGCAAAGTTATCATTCAGAATTGAAGGGCAGATAAAGAGCTTCACAGATAAGAAAAAGCTAAAGGAGTTCATCACCACCAAACCAGTATTATATGAAAAGCTGAAAGGTATTACTTAAGAAGAGGAAGAAGATCAAGTGAATTAAAAATCTGAGGAATAGAAAAAACTGGTGAATATAATCAAATCAGGGGCAAAGAAAGGAAGTGGATTGATAATGATCAGGGTGAAAGGGGTGTGGGGGTGCAGAAAGAGACTGGATTAAAATCGTATAACCTATGGATGAGGACAATGGTGGTGGGAGGGGGTAAGGGCAGAGGGTGGGGTGGGAATTGGGTGGAAGGAGCTATGGGGGAGAAAAAGGAGAAACAATTGTAATAATCTGAGCAATAAAGATTTATTTAAGAAAATAAAAAATAAATAAATAAAAATAAATAAAAATAAAATCAATGAGAAAACATCATTGGATGGGGAAATAAACAAACAAATAAATAAATAAATAAATTATATTGTCTCATTTACTTTTATGTTTAACAGTATCCTATCCTCCAAATTAAACCACAAACTTCTAATTAATATAGTTTCTAGTAGGCTGATATACTAGGTATTATTCCTAGGTGATTGTCATGCACATGGAGATAGTTAATATATTTCAAGTATACAGGTATTTTCTAAACAAAAATATTTTACATAATGTGTATATATAGACATATATACTTGTATATATCTATATGTAATCACACACACACACACACACACAGACACACACACACACAAACACACACACACTCACACACATAGGCATACCTCAGAGTGGTTTGGTTCCAGACCCATTGCAAGAAAGTAAGTATTGCAGTAAAGTGAATTGAAATAGTTTTGCTGGTGGAGAATCTTGCCTTTAGTTGGAAAAAAAAAAAAGCAACATCTTTGAATTAAGCACAATAAAGTTATGTGCAATAAAATATATAAATAAATCATACATATGTATATTTTTCCTGTTAAAGCATTTGATTGAAGATTCTGTATCCTTTAAGGGGATGTCAGCTTTAATTCAGGATTCTAACTATCCCAAAAAAGTTATCCAGTTACCCACTATATCTATCATGTCTCTGCACAAGGTACTGAATGTCATGCCCTCTAACAAATGCAAGCCATCAAATAGTGTGAGTGAATTCCTGTTCCAAGTTATCTTGCCTTCCAAAATCTGCCCTCTTCTTTCACATGAAGACACTGACACGTGCACAACCTGACTATGGGTATTACAGTCAGTAAACTTTCCTAGTCTCTTTCAAGAGAGGTGTATTTTGAACCCAACCTGTACAAACCATCTATGTGAGTATAGTATATTTGCAATGGTGTGTTCTAATACATCTTAGAATGCTAAAACAAGATTCGGGACAGTGCTTTTAGAATAAATGTTTTCAGTCCTTTAAGTGAATCTCGTTTCTGAGAGAACATGTTTATAATGGAAATCCATCCTCTAAGAATTACTAGGAGCCTCATATATATCTCCGAAATGACTACAACTCACTCCTAGAGTTCTTCTAAAATAGACAATCAGGTGCCAGGTATTGCTCATGTAGGCATTTTGTGATGGCTCCGACCATGCCAAGAATGCCTACACTTGTCCTAAATCTATTTTTAGAAATCAGTTGTCAAAACAACCCACGATGAGTGGATCTGCCGTTGAACTCCCTAAACAGATGTCACTTTATTTTTCTATTTTGAAAAATACGTCAAGTTCCCTTTGCCAGCTGCCAGAGCAGATTATGTAGAAGTAATAAGTAATAGTTTAGTTCTCCCTTAGTTTTTGTGCTTAAAGTGAGTCAGCTTTCCAGGGTGTCCCATTTATACTTGTCCTATCTCAGTCCCTATACTTCTTCATGGCAAATTTCTTGTCAAGATTTCAAAGCAGCCTTTGAAAAGATGAGCGAGCTTAGTATCTTGAGCTTAGAATGTGAGCATATTACCTGTTTATTATCAATTTCCCCCAGTAGTTATCTCTGTAAGGGGAAGTGGAACCCTGCAGACAGATTCTTCTATGCTCTTGCCTTCTGCCTTTGTAGATTTGCCATGAGAGAACAATGTTTTACTTGTATAACAGGCTGCTTGGAAAGTGCAGTGACACGTTTCATCCTGTCTGAGTTCCATCCTACATTAAGCAGGCGAAGCAGTCCTCTTTTACCGGTGGAGTCAGAATAGGCACATCATCAGAAAGGTAAGGTGCCTGCGGTAAATGCTATCAGGATGCACATCATTTTTAGTCAGCTGCCTTATTCCAAGGGGAAGAAGCTTGCTTCAGAAAGCAAGCTCGAGGCTTCAGTAGGGTGTCCACATGCTCCATAAAAGGCTCTCAGACAGAGATCTGAAGAGGCCTTATAAACAGATCCCCATGTCCCTAGGGAAACCATTTATACAGAGGTCATCTGTATAAAACACAGGGTTATAACAAACAGAATATTATGCCAAAAAAATTATAGTTCTCCCGGCTGTTTCTAGCATTTGCTTAGAAATTATAAATACAGAAAATATTTAAATTTTGACAACTAATAGACTTGGATTTTCATATCCTAGGAAAAACAAAATTTTTGGTTTGCTGGTGCCCTGGAAGAGTTAATCCAAAAGACAATATTTTTCATGAAATCTTATATATCATCAGTGGGGCTAAGATCAAATATCCTCTCATTTCCTTCTCTTCAATTATATTCAGGGTTGCAAAAATAGTTTAAACTGCAGATGAAAGGAAATAGATAAGTATTTTGCAGCATAAAAATAAACTGCCTGTTAAATATGATCTCTTAAGAAATACAAGATTTCTATAAGCGGTGTTTGTGTTACATGTGGCTCAAAGACCATTCTTCACTTTCCGCCAGCCTGGTTGTTAAGCCTGATGTTCTGAGACCATAAACTTTCCGAAGGAAGTCCTCTGTAACTTTATATGGAATCTGATGATTTAGAGGCCCATGGCAGGAACAAAAGAGAGGGAGTTTTCTCAACTCCACAGGTCTAAAGAGACTAAAGCTCATTATCTGAATCTTGGACCAGTTTGTTTTACAAAGCCACAGAATAGCTTAAGCTTTGTTAACTCCTCCAGTTTCATTCTTTGGCTGAAGTATTCTATATACCTCCTAGTGGACTGCATGCCACTGGACAGAGGGTAAGAGAGGCTGTGTTCACCCAGACCATTGGAGGATATATAACAGTGGGAAATCAGAAATTAGAAGATTAACCTAGTTTTTCATCGAGACAATCCACCAAGCTTTCCCAGAATATAAAAGGCTCTTCCAGTGACGGGGAACAACAGACCTGAACAGCAGGAATGTTTGGGATGGAGCCAGAGAGCAAGAGTCACTAACAGAGTGGTAATTTGGAATGAATTGCTGTTTTGTGTTGTGAAGCATCAGGACACAGCTGGTGTACTGGCTAACCTGAGGATTTGTAGTGACTGCATTCAAATGGTAATGAAGTTTTATTTTATGATGGCAGATGTTTGTGGATTATTGTTATTAAGCTTATTAGTGTAACAGTACAAATATGAGATTTTTATTTACTTGGTCTCTTATTTACGGCAGCATCGTTAAAGTCTTTTTAACCCAAGTCAAGAAAACAAGAGACATGCAATAACAGAAATGTGGTAAGCCCTCTGGCAGACCTTAGCGTATGAGTGCACACGCGTGTTCACATGCGCTTAATATAAGACCCTCCTATATTACATGAATCTGAATGTCCCCATCTTTATTGAGCCTCAAGTAAGGTTGCCAAGTGATCTGCTCACAGCTAAAAAGATCAATCATTATATTAACAGAGGTCACCATCACTGATCCCAGAATTGGATTGCATATCCAACTTGGCCATCTACAAGCTGTGTAACAATAGGCACTTACCATACCCATTCCTCAGCTTTCTACTCTGTGAAACTGGGATTTTAAAAATGCTATCTCTTTTGCAGAAACTGGTTTGGATCAGTGGATAGAGCTTCGGCCTGTAGACTGAAGGGTCTCAGGTTTGATTCCGGTCAAGGGCATGTACCTTGGTTATGGGCACATCCCCAGTGGGGGGTGTGCAGGAGGCAGCTGTTTGATTCCTCTCCCTTTCTTTCTGTAAAAAAATCAATAAAAATATTTTTTAAATAGATAAATAAAAATGCTATTTCTTTTATAAAGTCCTTATGTGAGGATGGAATGAAATCATCTGAATACTACTCAATTAATGTTTGCTATTACCTAAAAAGATCTTTTGATGAGGAAGAATTCTAAAGCATTTTATTAAAAGGTTTAAAATTAAAAAATCTGTTGGAAACTGTCAAATAATTCAAAGGAGGTACACACATTTTAATTATGTGGGTAACTAGTTTTCAAATAACATTCAGCTGTTATTTTACTGTTAGCATACTATGACTTCTTTTTTTGTTATTCAGAAATTACGGAAGAACCTTAAAATCTCTCAAGATATTTTTAAAAATATATTTTATTGATTTTTTACAGAGAGGAAGGGAGAGGGATAGAAAGCTAGAAACATCAATGAGAGAGAAACATCGACCAGCTGCCTCCTGCACACCCACCACTGGGGATGTGCCCACAACCAATGTACATGCCCATGACCGGAATTGAACCTGGGACCTTTCAGTATGCAGGTCGACGCTCTATCCACTGAGACAAACTGGTTTCGGCTCTCAAGATATTTTATTGATAAATATCAAGTAATAGCATGGAATGGATTGACAAAAGAGTTGAACATTATAAAAATCCCCAAATGATTTCACTTTCATTATAGTTTTCTTCCTAGCTGACTACAAGGACACAGTAACTATATAGAAAGAGAAATGAGCATGTCCAGGGAATTCAACTTCTAACTTGCTGGAACAACTTCCTTAGGTTAGAAAAATCAAAATCCCCCAAAATATCACATATTTAAAAATAAAGTCATTACCATTACACATTTCAAAATGGAAATGATTACTATTTGACCAATTAAAGAGAGAAGCCTCTTTCATATTGACTGTTCAGCATTTCCTGCCACTGTCATTATGTAATGTTGATTATTTAGAACCAATTTGGAACACTAATGAAGAGTTCTGTGTTTCTCAGTCAAATATATCAAGTCTAATGATAAATTTATAATAAAGTTGACAACTAATAGAAGTTTTAAAATGGATATATTTTCTGTAACTTTCCAACAAAGTCTTAAAATAGGTTCATGGTCAGAGATTGTGGAAAGCAATAGCTTAAGATTTGTTTTAATATATACTTTTTAAAAAAAAAAAAAATATATATATATATATATATATATATATTATTGATTGATTTTTTTACAGAGAGAAAGGGAGAGGGATAATTAGAAACATCGATGAGAGAAAAACATCTATCAGCTGTCTCCTGCACACCCTCTACTGGAGATGTGCCCAAAACCAAGGTACATGCCCTTGACTAGAATCGAACCTGGCACCCTTCAATCCACAGGCCAATGCTCTATCCACTGAGCCAAACCCGTTAGGGAATTAGCTTAAGATTTTTTTAAAGGTTCCTTTTTAAATACTATAAACTATAGTTTATAAAATCATATGTTCACCTTAATGTTGTTGATAACCTACTCCTTTAACCCAAGGTGGTCCCTATTGACTTTGGAAACAATAATAAAACAGTGTGTAAATTATAAAGCACTAATCAGGTCTGAGGGAATGTCAGGGATTTGAGAAGCAGGCCAAGTTCCCAAACACATTGACTTGTAAGGGGCAGCTTCCCTTAGGCAGTTTCATGATATTTTAAGCCAGCATTACCAATACCCTAGGTTGTCATTAAAGTTTTATAAAAAGCAAGGTCTTCAGAAATTACATTTTATAACCTCATAATTGTACCTTAATTGCTTATGATTTAAACACTTTTAAATTTAAAAAAAAAATTCACTTAAGTTCTGTTTCCTCATGGAGATTTTCCTAAAATTGAGAGTATAGTAACTATAAATATAACATAAGCCTGGAGCAGCAGGAACCACTGCATAGAGAAGGACTTCTTGATAACAAGGCCAACACAGAGGAAAGCTGAGGCAAGAGGTGGGAAGAGACAGACATTAATAAACATCATTTGAGGCCTATGGGTTCAGCCATTAGTTCTATGAGCCAATAAATTTCTTTTATGGCTTTTGCCTTTTGAAGTTGGATTTCTGTCATTTAAAAATCTGAGAAAATCCTGAGTAATGCAGGGACAGTCATCAAAAGTTTTGGGGAAATGCTTCAAACTATCTCTGTTTCTTTCAGATTCACAGCATGAACTAACTTATTGAAATATCTGAGAAAACTTTCTATAAAGAAACGTATTTGTCTTTGTTAACCCACTGTCTCCCAAACTTGGTTGATGGTAGGACCTCCTTTTAACCAACAACTATGAACATCTATTTCACTGAGCACATTCTGGTATGTGATACTCTCCTAGGTCATGGAAGAATGAGAGTTGTCAAAAATATAAGGTTGTTGTGATGTTTCATCACTGAAATGGAAGACATTAAGTAAAGTAGCCTTTTATTAGGTGAGCAAGTCTTAAGTGGTAGAGAAATGAGGGGTCTGCTCTGCATCCTATACCTCATCTCCCTGTGGCACCAGGCTAGGGACAGTCAAAACCTTCATCGTCTCCTTAAATAGTAAATTATGAGGTGCTCACTATAACGTGCTGATCCTTCTTCTGCTATGCTCTAAATATTGGCTGTTATTCCTGACTTTATTCTCCTCTACAAAGGCCTCTAACACCTACCTGTACGATGAAGTCATGCCAGGCCATTTGAATCTCTTTTATTTAAGGGGATAGGAAACCTCATCTTTCATATTCCCATCGCATTTCCCAACCTTGTACTTGCAAGCTTCAGCTTCTTAGGTGTGTCTCAGAACTCTCAAATTCTGCCAGATAACAGCCATCTTTTACGTAATCACTCAAGTTTGAAGGCCTGAGAACCAGGAGAGCTGATGATATAAGTTCTAGTCCAAGGCAGGAAACCAATGTCTCAGTTTGAAAACAGAGAGAGAACATTTCACCATTGCAGTCTTCTGACTCAGAATCTAAATGTGAGGCCCATCTTAGATCAGAATATGAGCTGGAGGCCATGGCCCATTTCTAAGGGATTAACTTACAATCTTAGGGAATCTGACTTAGAATCTTAGAATCTTAGCCCTTAGGGAATAACTGCTCTATTTGATAAAATACTGAGTCACTGGATACAGAGCAGAGATGTCAGCAGTTTCCAAAGATTTCAGTCTCTCCCTCTTACTCCTGAGTTTCATTCTCCTTTGGGGCCTCCCCTTCCATAATTCAGGGAGGAACCAGGAAGGTAGAGCCATTTGTTGAGTTACTACCAGTAGTAGGCAGAAATTAGACTATGTGCTTTACATATCTTCATTTTAATCCTCTAGTTAACCATGAAAAGCAAAAAAAAAAAAAAAAAAAGCAGGGGTGGGGAGGGGTAGGTTCTATTTTATAGATGATAAAACAAAAACGTAGAGGAATTAAGTAATTTTTCAAAGATGTTAATGAGTAACAGGGCTAGAAATATAACTGAAATCTATTTGATTCAAAAATCCATTCTTTTCCCAACATCACACTCCATCATTAGTTTAGGAATATCATCTCACCCTTGATTGGAATGGATTAAAGATTCCCCCAAAAAATAATGCTTAAAGCATCTTATACTTGGTAAACGATCAATATTAGGTTTAACTAGGTGACTGGACATGGACAGAAGCAAGAGATAAGGTAGTTTTCCACTCTATTAGGGAAATCCATGGCATCCTTTGAACAGAAATGTTCAAAAACATGATCATACTCACAAGGTATCAGAAAAATTTATGAAATTTGCAATGTCCCTGTCTCACATCTCCATTCAACATAACAGGCACTCCATAAATGACTCTTGAATAAACAAATGCTATGTAATTGCCATAATATTTGGATTTTTTCAAGGAAGGGATTCTTTAATATTTCTTATGTTTTCACCCTGAGAGTAATAATGAGAATATTATACATTTGCATAATATAAACTAGAAGAGCTCTTTTAATTACCCATTCAACTTTTTTTTATTTTTAGATGAAAGGTGAATTAATGTTAAGTATTTTAATCAGCTATTCAAAAAAGCATCATATGTCTTCCTTTCTGAGTGACATGGAAAATAAGGCTTTGGCTGGCATACTATAGACCTGAAGATTATTCATACTTAAGTCATCCCTTCAATAAATGCTTGTTGTCTGATTGACTTGAAGTAAAAATATTCTCTAAATAATGAGAAACATTAGAACTGGTTGTCGCAAATCCTAAGTTCTGCTTTTATTCCCCTTATTCACTTTTTCTAAGAAAAGAAAAAAAGACCTTGGATCTGCTAGTATCAGCAATATAAGAAACACAAAAGTTCAGGTTTCAAAAGATAAAAGTACTTGGTGCACATAAACAACATACTACCAAACTGCCTGTAGTATGTGTATGAGTCCGTGATACTGAGCCAAAATTAGTGTAACAGAACTGGTAAAAAAAAAAAAATTCACTGTATGCCCTATAACCTGGAGAACCCAGAGTATATCATTACTAATAAATAAATGTATTCTTGTGGCAACAGTCATCTAAATTATTTGACTAATCCTGCAATTTATGGGTTGTAGTGAAATGTCAGACAATGATAAGCACTTCCTTAGGCTTAATAAATCCTTATGAAGTCTGAGTAAAAGCACAGGTCTTAGTTTAAAGTGGCAGTTATTAATGGTCTACTTTTGTTTAATCCTGGGCAGTTATTTAATACTAGAAGCCTGGTGCACAAATTCGTGTATGGGAGGAGTCTGTCCAGCTGTCCCAATGGGGGCCAATTGTGGGTGGGGTCAGCAGGGGGAAGGGGGGAGTCTAATGCTGGAAGCTATAGCTTTCCTCCAGCTGGATCTAATTATACTTTAAGGATGGCCAAAAGAAAATCCACAACAGAATTGCCTTGCATTTCACGTGCTACGAGATGAAGTTGTTTATGTGTTATTTACAAACATATATCAAGATAGATGATGGCCCTTTAATGATTTTGTGTTCTTCGTAGGGCTCTACCCTCAGTTTCCCAATATGATCTTCATATCTGTTTGTTTAAACGTGGGTTTTTTTTGTGTTTTTTTTTAATGTGCCTACCCTTTGTTGTTGCTCCTGGCAGCCTGTAGGTCCTCTTTGCTGCCCCATTTAAAGAGAGACTGAAAGCTAACCTAATCTGCAAGGCACTGCGATTTCACAAAATCCCCACCCAGCCTCTCTATATTCCTCAGCAAAGAGCCACCATCCTGTTAATGCTTAGGTCACTTTTTTGGCTAACTTGGAAGGTCTCCTGGGGTTGTGGGCCATGGAGGGAGAATTCCACACCTTGACTACTATTAGCAGCACCCTCTGGAGACTCTGGTCAGGGTTAGAAGGGACTGCTAATTATTTTATTATGCTTGCATTTAATGTACATGCACCAGGGAGCCAGGCAGTGATTTAGGGGTGTTGATGGCTGATTCGGGTGGGTGCCCGCTGGGGAGAGGGGCCTTGGGCAGTTGGTGGCTAGTCCCACCCCCAATTGGGGTATTGGGGGCCAATTGGGGGCCAGGCCACTTGAGGGTGGGGCCTATCTCGGCCCAGATCAGGCCAGTTGGCTGTCGCAGTGTGTGTCTTAGCCACCTATTGTTCTGGTTGTTCTGGCTGTTACTCTGTAATGTTCCTCACTGGGCTTTTATAGATATAGATATAGCTATAGATATAGATATAGATATAGATATAGATATAGATATAGATGTAAGTCTCTTAAAAGATGTTGCAATAGATGTCTATTTCTAAGCAAGGATTCAGCATTGTTGATCTTGACTTTATTTCTTATAATCCAAGAACTAATTTACTTTCTTCTCTCTCTCTCTCTCTCCCCCTCCCCCTTCCTTTTTCATATCTCCTTCCCTTCCTTACCTTTCACCTTCCCTCCCCTTTTCATTCCTCTTCACTTACCTCTCTCATTCCCTTCTTTTTTCTACACAAGAATTTCTTAAGTCTCTACAATAGGCCAGATCCCATACTAAACCATAAAAATGAACATTATAGTGTCCCTGAATTTAAGGTGCTTACAGAAAATTAAAGATGGCAAAACATAAAAAGAGATGATTTTCAGAGCATAAGTCACTAATAATGTTGCACGATTAAAGGAGGTTATGAAATATTACCAGAATAGAGAAAAGGTTCCAATAGTAGCAAAGAGTAAAAAAATTTATTCTGAATGTGAGGCTATATACGTGGTCAAATAAATTGAAACTGATGAAGACATATCGTCACTCCATTTTTTAGGCATCACTACTTTATAATGGAAGAAAATCATAAAGGAGGTAGTCATGATATCCAAATTTCTAATAAAAATCATACTTGAACATCAGAAACACTTTATTACTAGCAAAAAATTGTTAATACTTTGAATATGTAACGATTTTGAATAGTATTCATTTTATTAAAAATTTTTTCTTGATCCAAAATATGTGCCTACCCTTTGCTGTTGCTCCTGGCAGCATGCAGGTCCTCTTTTCTGCCCCAGATTTATTTTATAAATTCTTAACTATGCCTTTATTATATCTACAAGATAATCTTTTCCACAGCTAATTCATTTAACAAATATTTATTGAATACATTTTATCTGCCAGGTACTGTGTCAGCTACTAAAAAGAAGAAGAAGAAGAAGAAGAAGAAGAAGAAGAAGAAGAAGAAGAAGAAGAAGAAGAAGAAGAAGAAGATGAGAAAAAAATATATATATGGTCCCAGTCCAGTCCTCATAAAACTTATATACTGGTAAAAGTCTCAAATTATGTAATATACATCACTGGCACAGCAGAGTTTTCTTCAGAAAAAAATGCACTTTACAACAAACTTGGCTAAAACACAAATATTCCAGTTAATAGGGCATGACTGCCTCTGCTGTTTTAGAACCACAATTCTGAAACCACAAAGCACAGGCTTAGCATGGAATGGAACTCAGTTCAAATTCAGCTCTGCTCCTTCTTGGATCTCTGACTCTAGAATCAGATGAATAACCCCAACTTCACAGGCATATTGTGAAATGACACAGTATGTGTACCTGTAGCAAACACCCAAAATGTGGTAAGCTCTTGACACTGCTATTACCTCTGTTTGTATCTCATTGTATAACTAAATCAGAATATTTTGAAGTCAAATAAAATTTCAGTTGTTACACAATGGCATGTCCTAGAACATTTGTGTATTTAAGAAAAACTGAGGGATAACTGGAATTTTTTATTTAAATATAATTGTTTGTAAAGACTTTCTAAATTATAAGAACTACCACTCTTGCTTTAATAGCCTTAATATAATCTAAGATAACGCAGTATTTTTCAAACATAAGAAATTCTGAATCCTGAATTAGGCTAAAAACATCCATGACCTCATATTCCCAGTCACCATGTACAAATGTGAAAGTGGGACAGTAAAGAAGGCTGACAGGGGGGGGGGGGAATGATTCATTTGATATATGGCCTTAGAGAAGAACTCTACAGATACTTTAGACTGCCATAAAGATGAGCAAATAGATCCTAGAGCAAATTAAAGCTGACACATCGCTGGAGGCAAAACTGACAAAACTGAATCTATCCTCCTTCTGGTACACCATGATAAGGCTGGGTCCTTGGAAAAGACAATAATGCTGTGAAAAATTGGAGGACATCAGGAAAAGGGAATACCAAGTATGAGATGGATTGACTCCATAAAAGAAGCCATGGTCATGCATCTACAGGAGCTGAGCAAGGCTATGAGGACAGAACACTGTGGACATCACTCACTCACAGGATCATTACGAGCCAGAGCCAACTCAGTGGCACATCACACACACAGATTAGTAAATATCTGAACCAATGATTCTGTATGTGTGTGTGTGTGAGTGGGGGGGTGAGAGAGAGAGAACATTTCAGTGTCTCTTTACCAGAATTATTAACATGAATTAACTGATCACTAACAAAGATGATGATGTAGCAAATGAGAGTCATGTTGAATATGGATTGACTCCCAGGGACTAGTAATTGCTTTCAGAACTCATAGGAAGTGTTCTATGTGTCTACTGATGATGGTAAAATCTCTAATTTGACTTTTTCCCATTCATTAAAAATCAAAATCAATTATAAATTACAGTTTACTGTATTTTACTGTGATTGTGTACCATTTCTAAATGATACATGAAACAACTTGCTTCTCCCCTTCCAAATTATTTCACCAATAGTTTGAAGAAGACATTTAGAAGATGTTTGCTAGCTCTGATAGTGGTAAAAGGATCACTTAAAATTAGGTTAGAGAGTTTCTCATGTACTTGAAAAGAATTGTAGTCGAAAGCATTTAAAATGAAAATTATTTGGTAATCACCTATGAAAGATTATATGTGGTAACATTTTTTATTGTTTGCATTATAGAATTTATTGTGTTTTGTGTATATATTCACATGTCCTTTTCTTTTTATTCCAATAAAATATTTGTGTTAAATATAACAAATTTGAACCAATTATAAAATTGATAAAAACAAAATTTCTAAAATGAATCCTAACATTCTCTTCCTATAAATAAGTGCTTACCTTTTCCCCAAAAAAATAAGACATCCTCCAAAAATAAGACCTACTTACAGGTTTCCTTCTGAGTGAAATATAAGGCATCCCCCCCAAAAAAAGGCCCCCAGGATTCACAGTTTGTCTGGTTTGTGTTGACAACTACCGTACTACCGTACCATATACAGGTAATACATTTCCTTTATTTTCATTTAAAAATAAATGTGTACCGTTTTCTTCTTCATGGAAAAATAAGACATCCCCTGAAAATAAGACCTAGCACATCTTTGGGAATAAACAATAATATAAGTCACTGTCTTATTTTGGGGGAAACAGGATAGTAATAAATATTTAAAATCACATATAAAAACCTATTTCCAAATGATAAGGTTTCTTTTCCTATTACATATGATGATATTCTTAGCCTGAACAACCATGTCATTGTTGATTTATTTATGCAAGATTCACATTTTATAGATGCCAATGAACCCTTTGATCCTTAAATACAGTTTGATTAAAAGTTATATTACTTGTAAGTTTGTATTATAAATGAAATCTTTTCCTTTTTGGCCCTCTACCACCCACACTCCCTTCATAAAGATTTTTTAAGGAGAAAAGGAAATAGCTAAAAGTGAGGGATACAGGGAGGAGTTAAAGTAAAAAAGCTGTTCATTTGTCAGCTGATAGCTTCTTATTTGGCACATTAGTGACCAGATTCTATCTAGATGTTCTCCTACCTTACCACTATCTAACACTTATAATAATTGTAAGTAAGTGTTTTATTTGTGGAAGGCCTGATTAATGTCTCTAAGGGGCTCATAGTGTTTGTCAGGGTCTTTATTTTTTAATAAAAAATTTAAATATACTTCTGTGAAGAATGCACAAATTATATATCTATTTTTTTAAAGCTGCGGGCGAAGGAGACACATGAAGAGACCATGTCAAAGAACATGTTCATATATTTAGCCCAAGAACTAGAATGCTGGTGCGTGCGACCTGCTCTCACGCGACTGTGTGTGTTTTGAATGTTTCTCCATTTGTGTCTTTTTTCCCTTCCCTCCCCCTGAACCTCTGAATTGTTCTTTACCAGTTTATTTCATGCAAGCCATAGGTATTACCCCTTGTCCTGCGTCTTTGAGCCTGCTTCACTGAAAGGTGGCAAATTTGGGTGAATACATTTGGTCTGATGGTTCAACATGGCTTGACATGCAGGGCAGCTTGACAATAATTTCAGAGAGCATAGTCGGAAAGAGACATCTGATGAAGAAAAAAGAGAGGTTATAGATCTATGGTAGTGCTTTTTACATGGAGATTCTGATAAGAAATGCCTAACTTCTACCATGTCCAAGACAAAGGGCACAGGATGGTCCTGCCCCCTCCACTCCCACACAACCAGCAAACCCCTACTGAGCCTCAGTAAAGCTCCAGATGTTGTGCTGAAGCTTATACAGAATACAAAAACAAATGAGGTCATGTTCCGTCCTCTTGAATTTTGAAATGCTGCCCAGCAGGAGAGATAGGCATGCAAACATGCCTAATTATAAAGTGAAATGAGTTATAGTAAACTATGAGTGTTTTTTTAAAAAAAAAGCTTTGGGAGTATGGAGAATAGAGTAATCCTATCCATTCATATATATAATTTACCCCCACTCCTTTAGGCTACCTTAAGATTTAGTCAAATCTGATGTCATCTGTATAAAACTTCAGGCAATGGAGGGCAGCAAGGAAAGCCATAAAATACAATTTTCTCTGAATCATTCTTATACCATCAATGCTGTCCTCTCATTTGAAGGGCATCGTGGCCCATTGCCTCATATCCATTTCCAAACCTGGAAACTCTCAGTGGTGCTTGTGGATAGATTAGGCCAGTCAGCAGTGTCATAGGTACAGCCTTCTCAACAAACACCCTAACAACATTTTTTTTTTTTTTTTGCCTTTGAACAATAGTGTCAGAGATAAAGCACCAGCTCCATGGGTCTGTGGTTGGTAGTTCCCATGTATAAATAGTCATTTAATCAAAATGTGTTTTTATTTAATAAAGATAAAAGTGAGTAGAAAGTGTATTAAAAATATATTAGCATAAAACATCAGTTTTCAATGTGTAAGTGATAATATGAAAAGTGGCAGATGATTAATTCTTGACTTGGTCAGTTACACTTGAGTAATCAAAAGTTGGGAGTCGTTCCGAAAGAGCCACTACATGTTAGGCAATTTAAACTTCTCTCAATGCTCTTGTAGAATTTTCACTCAGACTTGTTCATATGTCATACTGGTTCCCAACCTTCTAAAGTCAGAATGGATTTATACCAATAAAGGGCTGGAAACTGACAGAGGGTTTCTTAGAGAGCAAAGATACCAATCTGGTATTGTACAACTAGTAAGAGATGAAGTTCAGCCAAATTGTGGTACCAAGGTTGATGCAGGATAACTCTGATTTCATTCCTTTGACAAAGAAGCTACTCCTTAAGATGCAAGTCTTTGAACCTTTGGCTGAGTTTCATTTTCTGTTTCTAATTCCAAAAATGTAAATCCTCTATGGAAGGACCAAAAAAGACTAGGAGTATTTTTTCCAGTAAATAGTTTAATAAGTGGTCAATTTGAGATTAGAAAATGCAATAAATTATGATGGCCTTAAGTGTTTAAGCACTAAGTAGATCTTCCTCTACTCAATATAGAAGTTAATTGTTGTTTTACAAGTTCCTCTTGAATTCCAACAGTGATCATTATGGAAATAGTTTGAGAAAAGACACACCATATTGACATTTAAAATCATCCTCAAAACTGCAATTATTTTATATCTTTATCATATAAGTATGGTTGAGAACTACATACTTATATGCAGCATATCTCTTCTTTAGAGTCTTTGGTCCAAGTCAACTGCAAATACACAATATGAATAAAGCAAGACACATAAATACACATTTTGCTTGTTGAAGTTAAGTTGATCCTGAGAAAAGAAGTAATTTTCATACCTTTTAGTATTTCACTAATAAATATCTTGAACACTAATCCAACCCTTGCTAAAGTTCATTGCTGCATTATAAATGCATTTATGCAGGACTTTATATGTTCATTGATCTACTTGTGTTTTCTAAATTGTTCTCATGAAAAAAATCTCATTTACCCAATCATTGAATAATCTATGCTGTCGCGACAGTTATCAATTCGTACAAGAAGGAAGAAACTTGGCATAGTGGTTGTTTATTAGAGTTCTCCAGAGAAACGGAACCAATAGGTGATATGTACACCAGTACATGTGAATTGGCTCATGCAGTTATGGAGGCTGACAAGGACCATGATCTGCCATCTGCAAGTTGGAGAAAGAGGAAAACCTGTGGTATAATTCTGTTCAAGTCCAAAGGCTCAAGAACCAGGAGTGCACTTATTTAGGGAAGAAGATGAATATCTCAACTCAAGCAAAGTGAAATTCTCCCTTCCTTGCACATTTTTATTTTATTGAAGCCCTCAACAGATTAAATGATATCCACTCACCCAATGGTGAGGGTGCTCCTCTTTACTCAGTCTACTGGTTCAGTGCTAATCCCTCTGGAAACACCCTCACTGACCATCCCCAATAGTAATGTTTCACTGGCTATTTGGGCCTCCCTTCATCCAGTCAAGTGCACAAATAAAATTAGCCATGACAGGTGCTGTTATCAGCCTTATTAACAACATGACTTCTGACATTCACTTACAATTTTTTATGGGCCTGGCACTATGCTAACCATTTTATATTCATCATTTCATTTAGTCCTCTCAACAACCCAGTGTGACAGGTACCCAGTGTAATAATCATCTCGATTCTTCAGATTAGACAATTGAGACTTAGAAAAATTCACAGGATAAGAGGTAGAGCAGGCATTAAGCACACAAAAGTTAACACCCAAACCTTTAACCCTCTAATTAACCACTTCCAACTTAAAAAAACAGGTACTTGGCTATTTTAAACATCTTATCTAAAACATCTTAAAAGTCAAGGGATATTACTGTTTTTGGTGAAATAAACAATATGATTTATAGATTTTCTTGAATTGAGAGCTTTCATGTATTTACTTATTATTTAGTAGAGGCCTAGTGCATGAAATTCATGCACTGGGTGGAGAAGGGTCCCTCAGCCTGGCTGGCGCCCTCTCGCAGTCTAGGACCCCTCGGGGGATGTCCGGGATCCCTTGCTCCTTACCACCCACCTACTCAATGCTCCTTACCACTCAGCTCGCTGCTCCTTAGCGCTGCCATGGAGGCAGGAGAGGCTCCTGCCACCACCGCTATGCTCACCAGCTATGATCCCAGCTTCTGGATGAGTGGCACTCCTCTTATGGGGGCACACTGACCACCAGGGAGCAGCTTCTGGACTGAGTGTCTGCCCCCTGGTGGTCAGTGTGCATCATAGCAACCAGTCGTTCTGGTTGTTCTGTTGTAATGGTAGCTTAGGCTTTTATTATATAGACTAGTGGCCCAGTGCACAAAATTCGGTGCAGGCAGGGATCCCTCAGCCCAGCCTGCACCCTCTTCAATTGGGGACCCTTTGGGGGATGTCTGACTGTTGGCTTAGGCCTGATCCTTGTTGTCAGACATCCCTCTCACAATCTGGGACCACTGGTTTCTAACTGCTCACCTGCCTGCCTGCCTGATCGCCCCTACCTGCCTCTGACTGCCTGCCTGATTGCCTCTAACCCCTCTGCCTGCCTGCCTGATCACCCCTAAATGCCCTCCCCTGCTGACCTGGTTTTCCCTAACTGCCTCTGCCTGCATGATTGCCCCTAATTGCCTCTGCCTAGCCCCACCACCATAGCTGGAAAGAAGTTATATGTCTGAAAGATGGTTGGTAGACCCAGTCTAATTAGCATTATTACCATTTTATTAGCATAGATAGGTTATATAGGATACTATTGCTTAAATGGGGGGGGAGCCTTTTTCAGCAGGAGGAGATGCTCTTGTCAGACAAAAATACATAATCCTTATATCTGGACTGATAGCCAACCATATGCACTATACTGCCAAACCGGTCAATAAAAAATTGAACCACTTTCTTAACACCTTACACCAAATAGCTGTTACCCTTAAAACCCCTCCTTAGCCCCAACCTTAGGTTCTGCCTTCACAGTTCACTCAGATTAAGTACTGATTGGTCAGTTTCTATGGCAGTCAGTATCAAAAGCTCCGTCTCCTAGACAGCCATTGGCTCCTTGCAATTCACCCAGATTTAGTTCTGATTGGTCGATTTCTATTCCAGTCAGCATCTCTGGGCCTATCCCCAGGCCTGATCAGATAGGCAGGGCTGATCAGCAGACCCCACAGCTGCTGGTGAGGCCCAGAAAGAAAGAGAAGCAAGGCTTGATCAACAGCTGCCATGGAGGCTGCGGATCAGACCCTGTTTCTCTCTGGGCCTGATCTGCAAACCCCTCTGCAGTCAGTGCTGGTCGCTGTGCCTACAGGACTAACTTCCGGTGTTTGATCATCTGTTCAATTGTTTTGGAAGTTATGGACCCTGACTCTTTATATATACAGATACCCTATCTTGTCTTAGAGGTAAAACTGGGATTTAATACAAAAAAAATCTGCATAAAAAGCAGTTGGTCAGAAAACCAATTTAGCAAAAACAGAAAATGTTTGAACCAGAGTTATACTAGCTGCCATGAACACATGTCACTTTACACCTTCTTTCTTCCCAGGGCCTATTGGGAAAGCATTAAGTTGACCTCAACTCCAAGTTTCCTGAGGTTTGGCAGACATTTTCTATTGAGGGTTGGGATGACCACACAAGCAGTCCAAGCAGCTGCTCTGGGACTAGGCCGCTCAGGGTGTGGCTGTTTAGGCTGATGTGGGTGGTAGCAGTGAGCAGACCACAGGGCCAGGTTCCTGCAGCAGGCCTCTCAGAAGCCACATGATCAAAGGAGGTCTCGGTATTCTCCCGCCCCTGTCACATAACCTCAGTTTATCCAGATTGTTGGTCAGTCGGAGGGAGGCTTCCCCTCCAACCAGAAGAACAAGCTGAGGTGGCAATATTCCACCCCAATGTGGGGGAACGCCAGGCTTCCAAGCAGCCATGTGCCAATTCACAGGAGCTCTTGGGTATGAAACAGGCCTGTCAGTATATGTGTCAGTGTTCATCCCACTGATGTGACTAAGCTGGGAGCTCATTCTGCTGTGGGGGTGAGCCTGTCCTTTTCATTCCTCTAAGGATTTCTTGAAAGTTGAAGGATCACGAGGAGCTTCCAGATGGGCATGTGCAGATGGCAGGTAAGAGTTCACATTAGCAAAGAACGAGCACTTTTTTTGTGGTGTTTTTTTGTGTGTTTGTTTTTTTGGAGTGGCAAGTCACAATCAGCGATTAACACAGGAGGCTCACTGGGAAGCCAAACAGAAAAGCACATTGATATTCACATTAGGCAGAAAAGAGCCCACGAAGCTGTTAGAAAACCTGGAAGGAAATAGAAGCTGAAGAAACTTTCCTATTTACACAGTAATGAGGTTTATCTGCCCAGAGACTGTGGTGGTACTTTAGATACAAGTTAGGGGCATTGAGATTTAACTTAACACTAATTAATTATAAGTTTATTTTGGATTGGAAGTTTCAGAATAGTAACTCAAATATTTCAGGAATCTCTGTTTTTTCTTACACTGTGTTTGCCTCCATTACCAAGTGAACAGCTCTGATACAGTAACCCACCCAGAATAATTGACTCCTACCTCTATCCTGGCTTCTGAATATTCAGCCCACACCTGGGGGAGTGAAGTGAGAGGCAGGAAGCCTGACAGCAAAGAAAAGCTCTCTCAGAGGCTTTGGGAGTTGGGAGATGTGTTTTCCAGAGTGTTAGACACACTTCTTTAGTCCTAATTGAGAACGCTGTTATCAGCATCCTGTAATTCAAATGCAAAATCTAAATATCAATTTAAATTAAACAGGAACGGGGGGAAAAAAAAGCTCAAAAAATACTCTGATAGGATAAAACCTTCGTTTCCTAGATTATCTACATAAATAGCTATCTAGATCCATATCTGGATATTGCATTTTTGATATGAAGTAACGGAATAAATATAAACATTGGAATCAGAAAGCTCACATTTAAATATAGCCTCTCCAAGGGTGTGGAACCTTTTTTTATGCCAAGGGTCATTTAGACATTTATAACATCATTCATGGGCCATACAAAATTATCAACTTAAAAATTAGCCTGCTATATTTGGTCAAACATTTAATTAACTCACCCCTAATGCCTTGGCAGGGCCAGACCAAAAGATTTCACAAGCCTTATACAGTCCATGGGCTAGGTGTTCCCCACCCCTGAAAGTCTATTTCTTCATATGACTTTGTACCAATTATATACACACTCTAAGCCTTGGGTTGTCATCTGAAGAATGAGGAAATATAATATCTGGGGAACAGAGAACAAAAGTCCCCACCGGTGCACTAATCCATGCACAGGGCTTCTAGTAGGATATATAATAGGTTCATGCTCAGATATTCTAACACATTTATACTAAGGATTGCCTTTGAGTCTTTTCTTTCTCTTATTGCCCTTATCAAATTCATTAGCAAGAACTGTTACTTCAACCTCCAGAATATCTCAGTCCATTCACTCTGTTCACCTCTGCTGCCATTATCTAGTCTAAGCCATGATTCCCTAAATGGACTCTTGCAATAATTGTCTAACTAAGTCTCTCCTGTTCACTGTGCCCTTAACAATCCATATGTGGATTTTTAGTCTCATCTCATGGGATTTTCTTCTCTCCTGTCCATGCTCCAACCATCTGTTTCTCAGATATCGAATTCTTGCTGTCCTAAAACCTTCATAGTTCTTATCCACTCTGCATAGAAGTGCTTTTACCCTGACTCTTATGTGGATTGTTCCTGCATATGTACCAGGTCTCTACTCAAACATACCTGTTCAGAGAAGCTTTCCCTATTTACCAAGTTTTCTTTACTAGATTTCTCCATTTGTCTTCTCTATTTGCTTGCTTATTTTAACTTAGACTAAAATATGCCTCCGCTATTTATTGGCTGTGAAATCTTAGGCAACATAATTAAATACTCTCACCCTTAGTATCTTCATGTGCAAGATAAAGATAAAAATAATGTCAGCATCAGAGAGTTGTAAAGCATAATTGAGATATAGTATTATGTGGAAAAGCCTCTGAACATTATCTAGAATATGTACTTGCTCACTTAAATTAGCTATTTTTCTTATATTTACTATTATAGTCATCTGCAATAATGCAGATTCCTTGAGTGCAGGAACTGCATCTGTGTTTAGTTTTTTTCTTCATCTCTGCGTGTTTAAATATACATCAATATTCTAGTATGTTTGCTAAATGAATGAATAATACCTGAACAGGCCATATACATTTAAGATGAAGAGTTACTTATAAATACACATGCATGTTTAAATATACATAGGTTAACTTGCTGTAACACTATGTGAGGTACAGAAGAAAGGGGAAGTTGTTATCTAACCACTTCTTACCATCTCTACCACCATTACTCTGGCCAAGTCACTGGGTTACTATAATAGCTTCCTAATTGTCCTCCTTTCTTCTACTCTCACCTCCTTACAATCTAGTATCTCACACAAAAGTCAGAGTAATATTTTTGATACACATATCAAATAATGTCACTCTTGTCCTCAAAACCCTCCAATAGTTTCCCACACACTTGAAATACAGTGTAAACTCCTTGCCATAGGCTAAGACTTACATAATCCATCTGCTGCCTTACTCTTCAAACTCTTCTATATTTTGTTCCCTGATGCCTGACTCCTTCCTCATCACCCACTCATGGTGCTATAGTCAAGAAAGAAGTAGAATTTTTAAATATTATTAAAAATAAATATAAAGTTGGAATGATCAAGAAGAAAAGAAATAGCAAAAACACAATAAAGGAAATAAGGGTAAGAAAGCAAACAAAATAAATGAAACTAAAAAATAAAAAAGTAGTAGATAGAAAATATGAGTAATAGAAAACTGACAAATGAAATCCAACATTTGCACAGACCTAATAACCCACTAAAATAAAAATTTTTAACAAAACAAATATTTAAAGTAAGAATTTAAGAACAATTTAAAATACAGATTTGAATCTGTATACTGCAAGGGCACATTGTTCTGTGATAGAAAGCACTGACCCACAATGATCATTAAATAGTCTTATATTAATAAAATGATTAAATGCTTAAAATAAAGAAAGAATTGCACAGCCAGGCAAAAATGTCCTTACTTATATAGGAAGGAAATCATATTGGAATCATATTTCTTCACAGCAATTATCAATGCCATGAAAAATAGAGCAAAATCCTCAAAATACTGCACAAAGAAAGGGTTAATTAAGAATTCTATATCCAGATAAACTGATCCTCAAGAATAAAAATTACAGATGTTTTACATATTTAAAAATTCATGCAATATTGTTCTCATGGACACTTCTCAAGAAACTACTAGAGAAAAAACTGTCAATAAATCAAGATGTAACTGGGGAAACTACAGCAAAAAGACTAGTAGTAACCATTAAATGAATACTTAACTGTTCAATTAAAAATAATACAAATTGCTATTTATAATCTTTAAAAAATTGTATATGCCTGACAATAAAATGAGAACTGAACTTTAGAAAAAAAAAGTGGAAGGGAAAGAATAGCAAGCTCTTCCATCTGCAATGGCCAAGAATAAAATGCTATAATTTAAAATTGATATAGAAGCATATGTAACTTTACAAAAAGAGCCCACTGAAAGAGACTTAACTAAAATTGTGAAATGAAAAGGAGAGATGTGAAAAGAATTGTTAGCAAACTACCTTTATCATTGTTCAGAAAATAAAATTATATGTTTTATTTAAATAAAATTATGACTTATGGCATTATAAATAAACATAATTATGAAAAATATTAAAATCTATATGTATAAAAGCCCAATGACAGGAATGGAGGAACAACCAGAATGACCAGAACGAATGGTGGCTATGATGTGCACTGCAACAGCCAACCAGCCTGATCTGGGCCCCAATCGGCCTTCCCCCAGGCCGGCCTAGCCCCTAATCAAACCCCAATACCCTGATCAGGGGCTGAGACAGCTCACCAACTGCCCATGGCCCTTCTCCAGGGCAGGCCCTGCCCCCAAAGGGCCCTCCACCTCAATCAGGGGTGGGGCTATATGGCCAACTGCCTGTGGCCCCTCCCCCACACTGGCCCAGCCCAATGGGTTCCCATAGGGGTGAGCTGGCCAGCCCCCACCTGTGTACGAATTTGTGCACCAGGCCTCTGGTAAATATATAAACCTCCATAAATTCCAGCAAATTTTCATACTGAAAACAATAAGCAAAACATGTGGTAACAGACTTTTAAAATCCTATTTAATAAAAGAGAAACATGCAAATTGACCATCACTCTGTTACACCCATCAGCCAATCAGAGCAAGTATGCAAATTAACTCTACTGAAGATGGCGGTGGCCACAGAGCTGGAGCAAGCAGGAGGCTTGGGTTATCCCGGCGATGGAGGAAGCCAAGCTTCCCACCCACCCTGGCCAGTTCTGGCCTCCACTCAAGGCACAAGGTTTCAATTATAGAAGATAAAGAAATCCCAGATATTTGCTTCCATTTGGCTCTGTCCTCCACTCAAGGAGGGGCTGGAAAAAAAAGGAGAGGCTGGGAGCTTGGATCACTGGGGAGTGATCAGGCCAGGATGGGATGGCAGTTGTGGGTGATCAGGCTGGTGGGGAGCGGAGCAATTGGGGGTAAGCAGACCGGCACAGGGGCCAGTTGGAGGCAAGCAGGCCATCAGTGGGGGGTCAGTTGGAGGTGATCAAGACAGCAAGACAGGGCATTTTGGAGTAATCAGGCCAGCAGGGGGCCAGTTGAGGGCAAGCAGGCTAGAATGGGGAGCAGTTGAGGCTGATCAGGCTAGTGGGGGAGCATTTTGAGGCAAGCAGGCAAGCAGGCAGAGTAGTTAGGGGCAATCAGGTAGGCAGGCAGGCAGGTAAGCAGCTGGAGCTAGCAGTCCCAGATTGTGATTTAGGCCCAATCTCTGCAAACTGGCAGTAGGACATCCTTTAAGGGGTCCCATATTGGAGAGGGTGAAGGCCACTCTGACTGATGAACACACACCCCTGTGCACAAATTTTGTGCACCAGGCCTCTAGTAAGTTATAAAGTGAAATGACATAAAAGAAAACTAAGACCAAAAATCCCTGTCATATCAATAATGAAATTGTCTTGATTACCTTTATAATGCAAATTTTTCACAGCTTGAATCACAAAGTAAAACCTTACTCCATGCCAAAACTCTACTCCATGCCAAAGAAAAACTAAGATAAAGGCTCAAAAGAGTGGTTAAAGATTATACCAAACAAAAATAAATAATATTCTAAATAAATAAATAATATAAAGCAAAAGTCATCACCTTAATATTAGACAAGACAGAAAGTCAGGTCACATGGTATTAAATAGGACAAAGAAGAAAAGTTAATGCCAAAACATACAATTCCCAATAAAGTTATAACAAATATATCTATACACCAAACAATATGACATCAACATTTATAGAGTAGAAATTACAGGAGATATAAATAAACATAAACTCACTAGTCTTGGGAGACTTCATTTCATCTTTCCAGTGTATCATTGATCAGATGGACAAAAAATAAATAAGGATAGAATGACCTAAATACCATAATTGATGCATATAAATGTTTGACATATTATAAACTATGTAACCTGAAAATAGAGAATCTTTTTAAATAATGACCAATAGAAAATTTTAATAAAATCTGAAAATATAGAATCATATAGCTAGCAATCTTTGACCACACTTACTAGAGATTAATCACCCTATTAATAATGATACACATATTCTAAATAACATATTAGCAAAAAGAATCAAGGAGCTCATTTAAACAAATAAAACATAATTACCAAATAAGGTAATAATGGTTCAATACTAGAAACTCTATTACTGCAGTTCATCATATTGACAAATCTAAAGAAAATAATTCATAGGATCTTTCCATAAATCCTGAAAAATCATTGGACAAATTTATCAGAATTTCCTAATACAACGAATAAACAAGAAAACATTTAATAAATAGAAATAGAGGATACTATCTTATCATGATAAAATGTACCTATTTCTATCTAAAGCCATCAGAATGGTCCTGACTTTTATGGAAATTCCTCATTGTATTGGCTAGTACCCACTAATACCCCTACTACTTAACATTGTGATATTGTTCTTAGCACAGTTACCCAAGGGGGAAAAATTATAGTTAGAAAAATTGGGAGATGTGTAAAATTAACACTAATTGTAGACAACAGTGGTATAATGGAAAAACTCAAAATATTTTATTAAATACTATAAACAATAAGAGAATTCAGTAATAATCCAGGATAAAATCAATGTACAAAATCAGTAGATATACATTCAAGCAATCAGTTAAAAGATTTAATAGGAGGATCCAGAGGGTTGGACCTAGGGGCAATGAGAAAATGAAAGGCATGAATATAAATGACACTTTTAACTGCATAAATTCTTATTTTTTTTTGAACCACAAAAATGCTTTATCTATTCAGAATTAAATTTAAAATATTTAATTAAAAAGAAATAGCAATTTGTTGTAAAATTAATACTGATGTGTGTTTTTCATTTTTCTTAATTTTATGCATTGTTTAATGTATTTAATAATATGTTGAAAGCATTAGTTGACTCTTCATCTCACTATGCATAATTTCCTTTTTAATAAATGTACAGCATTTTCACAAACCTCAATATTTCCAGCAGGAAGGTACATACATAGAAGAACCAGACTATAAAACTGATGACCTTTCAACTGCAAATGGTTTCACTCTAAACAGTTTGCCTAGAATGCATAATTTCCTGGTCACCCTGATTGGCAGCTGTCTAATGATGAAAGTATTTTTAATAATAAATTAAAATGCACATAGAACATATCTACTTGCACTAAGCTTCGAAGGCAGTGGAATCCATAGTTGTGCAAAGATCCCATGTTAGGACATGCTACCCAATTTCTAATTGACCAGTTAATATATATCCAGTGTATTAAATGTAAGAAATGATATATATGTCACTCACCCCAAATTCTTTCAGGGAATATCATTGGAAATAGTAAGAGGTGGTTGATTCATAATGCCCCATCCACGCACACATGGCCATCCAAACTCCAGACAAGCTACTATTCCACTTGCTTTTCTCATGAAGTCTGCAAGCCAAATGGTGGCACTTCAATCCCCATGTCATATGACCCTGCAAAAGATTGGAGGAGCCTGCCCTATCCCCTTTTGATGAAAATAAGAAAATAATCTAAAGAAGACATTCATGTTTTCATCATTATTCTATCTGCACTCTAACTTCAGGATTAATGCACAAGTAGGTAAAAAATATAATAATCCTATGGCAATGATGAAGAGGGCTGTGAAAATTTAGCCATAAGCCTTCAAGTTTTTATAACAATTGCAACACAAATATGTTGGTTAGAAAACTAATGCCTCCCGGTGTTTCAAAACCACCTGCAAACCTATAGCCTTGAGAGTAGCATTCAGGGACCTATGTAAGGCATGGCCTGGTGAGCACCATCTGCAAAGGGAGTACTAACATTTACAGTCGCTTTCGATTCAGCTTACATTTCAGTCTGAATCTGAGCAGCATTGTGCTGACGTGACACATTCATAACGAGAAGGGAGTTTCCTGTTCTTTTTCTGAAGCTTTGTAACCTTGGTTTCTAGGACTCCTTGTTTTGGAAAATATAATCACATCCTGATGATTCCTGTGCTAAGTAAAATGGATTAAAAATAATAAGTAGCCGAAGCCGGTTTGGCTCACTGGATAGAGTGTCGGTCTGTGGACTGAGGGGTCCCAGGTTTGATTCCAGTAAAAGACATGTACCTTGGTTGTGGGCACATCCCCAGTGCGGGGTATGCAGGAGGCAGCTGATCGATGTTTCTCTCTCATCGATGTTTCTGACTCTCTATCTCTCTCTCTTCCTCTCTAAAATCAATAAAAAAAAAATCAATAAAATATATTTTTAAAATAATAATAAGGAAATGAGCATGCTTTACATAAAGATGTGCAAGTGATCTGTTCTATTTGCTTTTAATTCAACTTAAAATTTGACCACACATTATTGTTTTCCCTCTGTGAATATGACAGAAAATAATAAGGTAAAACACCCTGGCTTGCTTGGTGCTTCTAAAAGGTGCTCAGTGGAAGAAAAACCACACAAACCACATGATTGTGACAATTACTATGGCAACTAACAAAATTGTCAAATTCAAATACCCACTGTCAAGCTGCCCACACAGAGTGCTTAGATCTGGCATCCACTTCCATTTCAATGTACAGTGTGCAAATTTAGAAGCCCCAGGTATCTTGTAACCACAGTGAAGAAAATTGCCTTCATTAATCATGCTACATTCTTTTCAGACACGTCTTGCAGCACGCCATTCAAAAGTGAAGACCAGAGAGTTGCCTGCCCAGCCTAGAAAACTGCATGTAAAGCCTGAAGCAAACATGGTACTAAATTAGCAGTACCATCCATATGTTTTCTCCTTTGTGTACTCAGAGTCATGAAAATAAGTTCATTAAAAATAACTCTTCTATCGCAGAATATATCTTTTTCTTCTCCTAAATCAGATCATATTAATGTCTGATTTAATTTCCCAAAATCAAGGCTCTCGCATGCAAGAGGTCTTTTCCTCAAACTTTACAGAAAGCTGATATGCAATCTATCTCTACTACTAAAGAGGTAATATATTAATTAAACCGAGAGACCTACAGGACTTTCTTCCAGACAAAGCCATGGTGGCAGTGCTGAAGCAGAGGCTATTAGGGGTGATCAGGCCTGCAAGGGAGGGCAGTTGAAAGTGAGCAGGCCAACAGGAGGGGACAGTTGGGGGGAAGCAGGCCAGCAGGGGGGCACAGTGCTGGCAAGGGGAGCAGTTAGGGTAAGCAGGGTGGCTGGGGGGTCAGTTGGGGGCAATCAGGCTGGCGGGGGGGGGGAGTAAGTGGGGGTGATTAGGCCAGCAGGGGGGGTGCAGTTTGGGTGATCAGGCCAGTAGGGGGGTGGGCAGTTGCAGGCGAGAAGGCTTATGCCATGGGCATTTGGGGGCAATCAGGCCAGCTGGCTGAGAGATTAGGGGCAATCAGGCAGGCAGGCAGGTGAGTGGTTAGGAGCCACCAGTCCCGGATTGTGGCAGTCAGATATCCCCCAAGGGGTCCCAGATTGGAGAGGGTGCAGGCCATGTCAAGGGACCTCAATGGTGCAAGAATCCATGCAGCAGGCCTCTAGTAAAATTATAAATAGTTTGGTTGGAATGTTCATTTTTATTTTCAGAGACAACAGAATTCAGGCATCTTTTGACTCATTATCATGCACTGATGAGGAAAGGCATAGTGCAGTGATCCAGGCCATTTGGGGAAAGATGGAAAGATGGGAAAAGTAATAAGAATAATCCCTGCCCTAGCAACACACCCTTTGAATCCAGGGGAAAGAAGTCATTGGACAGAATCCTGCTGTGTTCAGCAAACATCCCTGTGTGATTCTTCTCTTCCTGCTCCTGCCTCAGAAGAAACAGGAACTTATAGAGCAAGAAAGTCAGAGGAAGTGATCTGCTTCTTCTTAGCAGGATAGGCACACAAGAAAGGCCAACTGAGGTCTCTTTTACTAGGACATATGAAGTTAGGACACATGAACCCATTACTGAGATAAAAATGCTCCTATTGGATAGCAAAGGCATCATCATAATAATAACAACTAACTACACAACACTCACCCAGTGCTCCTATGAACCAGGCATTGCTAAAAGTGTTTTATATAGATAGACTAATTAAATCCTTACTTTCAATATGTCACAATTGTCCCCGTTTTTCAGATGAGAAAACTAAGGCACTAATCTCTAAGCAACTCATAAGAGTGGAGCCAGTATTTAAACCCAAGCAGTCTGTTTTCCAGTCTTCAAAAACTGAAGTGATAATAGGTGACTGGAAAAGTATGCATTCCCTTTGAGGCAGTTGGCTTTTGAAGTCTAGACACACACAGAGACAAAAGAAATAAAAACATTGTTTACAATAGTGAAGCTTGGTGGAACCAGTGTTTAATGAGAGAATAATTCTATAGTTGGTGGAAAATGTCACCTGTGTATGGTTCAGACTAGCGGATTAAGAGCTACTAAGCCGACACCGGTTTGGCTCAGTGGATAGAGTGTCGGCCTGTGGACTGAAATGTCCTAGGTTCGATTCTGGTCAAGGGCATGTACCTTGGTTATGGGCACATCCCCAGTAGGGGGTGTGCAAGCGGCAGCTGATTGATGATTCTCTTTCATCAATGTTTCTAACTCTCTATTCCTCTCTCTTCCTCTTTGTAAAAAATCAATAAAATATATCAAAGAATAAAAGAGCTGCTAAGCTCTCACAACCAACCTATGGCAGCATATCTAAGTGGCCTGAGCAGTATTTTAAAAGTTGAACAAGTTACTAAAATGAAAGCAACCAGTAAAGGGAGGCAAAATATAATCACCTTTTAATTATTTATGATTTATGGCTGGGAAACGGGTCATTAAAACAGCTGCCATAGCCCATAAGTTCAACTTTCTGCCCATGCAAATGTCATGTATTCGTCTTCTATTACTACTGTAATGAATTACCACAAATTTTGAGGCATAATACAACACAGACTAAGTGTCACATAGTTTGTAGGTCATCAGTAATGCAGGACTAAAATTAATGTGTCCGCAGGCTTCATTTCTTTCTGAAGGTTTTAAAGGAGAATTCATTTATTGCTCATTTGGGATATTTGCAGTTTGTTGGGATATGATCAAAGTTCTTATCCTCTCACTTCCTGCACACTGAGGACCATTATCAGCTTCTGGAGGTCTCCACATTCTTTTTTTAAAAAATAAATCTTTATTGTTCATATTTTTACAAGTGTTCCTCACTTTTTCCCCCTCCATTGCTCCCTTCCACCAGGTTCCCACCCCACCCTCTGCCCTTTCCCCACCCCATATTGTCCTCATCCATAGGTGCACAGTTTTTATTCAGTCTCTTCCTGCACCCCCCACTCCCTTTTTCCCCGAGAATCATGAGTTCACTCCCCTTCCATACCTCTGATTCTATTGTAGTCAACAGTTAATATTGTTCATCATGTTTTTTACTTCCCTTGGCTTTTAGATTCACTTGTTGATAGTTACGTATTTGTTGTTCATAATTTTTATCTTTATTTTCTTCCTCTTCCTAAAGAACTCCCTTCAGCAATTCATATAATTCTAGTTTGGCAGTGATGAACTCCTTTAGCTTTTTTTTTTTTTTTTTTTTTTTTTAATTTGTGAAGCTCTTTATCTGGCCTTCAATTCTGAGTGATAGCTTTGCTGGGTAGAGTAATTTTGCCTGTAGGTTCTTGTTATTCATCACCTTGAATATTTCTTGCCATTCCCATCTGGCCTGAATGGTTTCTGTTGAGAAATCAGCTGACAATCATATGGGTGCTCCTTTATATGTAACTACCTGCTTTTCTCATGCTGCTTTTAATATTATCTCTTTGTCTTTTGCTCTTGGAATTTTAATTATCATATGTCTTGGTGTGGTCCTCTTTGGATTCATTTTGTTTGAGGTTCTGTGCACTTCCTGGACTTTTAAGTCTATTTCTTTCACCAGGTGGGGGAAGTTTTCTGTCACTATTTCTTCCAATATGTTTTTGGTATCTTGCTCTCTCTCTCCTTCTGGGATCCCCATAATTCTGATGTTGGTTCGCTTGAAGTTGTCCCAGAGGTTTATTACATTATCTTCAACTTTCTGGATTCTCTTGTCTTCTTGTTTCTGCGGAGGAGTGTCCTCTGGCTCTTTATGTTCAAAATCTTTAACTTGATTCTTGTGATTTTCCATTATGTTTTTAGGACTCTGTATAATGGTGTGTTTTTTTTATTTCAGACAATGTATTCTTTATTTCTAGTTGATCCCTTTTAATATCCTCATAGGTCTCACTTATTTTATCGGTCTTTTCTAGGAAATTCTTGAAAAACCTTATAAGCGTGGTTTTGAACTCTATATCCAGTCACTTATTGTCCTCCATTTCTTTTGTTTGTAATCTGTTTCCTTGTCTTGGCATTTTCACAGCTTCCCTGAGTTGGTAGGGTGGCTTTGTGTGCTAAGGTGTCCTATATGGTTCAGTGGGTCAGCCTCCCAGTGACATGAAGTGGACACTCTTGGTGCACCCATTTGTGGACTGTGTGTACAGCCTTATTGAGTTAAGTCTTGATTGTTGTTAGTATCACTGGGAAGAACTGAACTTCAGGCCAATTGGCTGTGAGGATCAGCTGTATCTATGTCGGGAGACAGCCTTATTCAACTAGACTTGGAAAATTGCAAAAGCCTCTGTGTTCAGCTTGGATGGGGTGGAGTTTCAGGGTGGAGCCTACAACCTTGGCTTCCCATTAGCCCTGCCTATGAGGTTCCTGAGTCTCAGTGTTCCTCAGTGTCCTTTGGTACTCACTGCTTTGGCACTTGCTGCAAGCACCTCTGAGAGAAAGGTGCCCTCAAGTTTTGCCCGCTACCAGACAGTCTAGTCTCTCCCTCAATGAGCCTGGAATTGGGGTTCAGTGCAGTTGGAAGTGAGGTTCAGTGCAGTCTGGAGCTTTTGTCTCCTTCCCACTAGGGCAATCCAACAGTACAGTCAACAGTCCGTCCTCTGCACGCAATGTGCGCACCTCCAGGACTCTGCCTTTAGCCACTCCCCTGAGTTGTCACCTTACAGCCCAGATTTCCTCCGTATGAGTCTGTGTCGCTAGGGTCTGGCCTAGAATTGGGGCTCAGTGCAGTAGGAACTGGGGCCCAGCACAGTCCGGAGCTTTTATCTCCTTCCCGCTAGGAAACACCAGCCAGGCATTCAGCTGCCCCCTCCTCTCCAGCTCAGTCCTCCGCACGTGCACACCATCTCAGTACCTTGGGCTTTTACAGCTCCTCTGATTTTCCTTCTAGTTTTCTCTTTCTTTCTAGTTGTAGAATTTCCAGTCAACTTTCCTGTAGTTCTGGATAATATCCATTTTGTAAGTTGTGTTTGTTTGTTTTTTAATTGTTGTGCGGGCTACAGTTAGGCGTTTCCCTATGCTGCCATCTTGGTTTTCCCGGCCTCCACATTCTTTGGATTATGGTTCCTTTCCTTTATCTTCAAAACCAGAAATATCAGGTTGATTCTTTCAGATATCTGCTCTTTCTTCTGTTTTATTTTTCTGAGCCAACCAAGAAAATTTTCCCCCTTTTAATGGTTCATGGGATTTTATTTGGCCTATGCAACTAATCCAGGATAATACCCTGATTTTAAGGTCCATAACTTTGATTACAGCTGCAAAGTTCCTTTGCTATATAAGGAAAAATATTCACAGGTCTGCACATTTCTGCATGCTCATATCTCCAGGTTGGGAGACAAAGACATGTGCATCTTTGGGGGAGAAACATTATTCTGCTACCACATTTATGAATACATGCACAATTGGAAGATTTATTAGATCCTCTTTTTCTCTTTATTAGCTTTACTGATAATTAATTGATATACATTAAACTGAACATCTCTAAAAGGTACATTTTATTAGTTTTGACATATGTATGGAGGATACAACCATAAATCCATCATCACAATCAAGATAACGAGTGTATCTATTATCGCTAAAATTTTCTGTTTCCCTTTGTAATCCCTCCCTCCCTCCTCCATGCCATATCCAAGAAATCACTGATCTGCTTTTCATCATTACATATAAGTGTACATTTTTCTATAATCTTACATAAATGGAATATATAACATGTACTTCTTTTCATTCTGGCTTCTTTCACTCAGCATAATTATTTTAAGATTCATCCATATTGTAGCTTGAATCAATAATACCATATGACCTAGCCATCTCACTCTTAGGTACTAATTTTATGGTTTCTGCCTGGAACTGTGTTAGGAAGATAAAATAGATTGAAAACAACCTAAGTTTTTCTGACCTCCAACCTAGTTCAGAGACATGTACAAAACCCAGAATAATTTAGATATTTAAAATCTTTGACACTCAGACAATATATTGTACTATCAATTCATTTTTTGCTATGTAAGAAACTACCCCCAAAACTGAGTGGCCTAAAACAATAGCCACTATTCTGTGGACCAATGACTTAAGTTCCTCTTTTCTGGGAGCTTTGGTTGGGATTGGCTAGGCTCACTCTGCAGTTGAAGTCAGTGGGTAGGCTGGCTAGGGGCTGGTTCAATATCTTGTTCAATGTGTAGTGGATGGTGCTTGCTGTTGGATGATGCCCACTGCTGCAGAGTGACAAAGATGACTGGCCACAGGCCTCCAGAAAATTGGTCCAGGTTTATTTTTACCTGGTGGCAATCAAAGGGTCCCCAAAAGCAGCAGAAGAGGCAAGCCCCAATGCACAAATGCTTTTTAAGCTTCTGTTTCCATCACATTTGCTAATGTACCCTTGGTCATAGCAAGTCACATGACCAAGCCCAGCTTAAAGAACGAAGACACAGATTTGGCCTCTTGATGAGAGTAACTACAAAGAAACCCTGAAAGGGGTAAGCATACTGGTAGGAGAAGATTTTATAACCATTTTTGCAGTCTACTACATCTACCTCTCTTCATCCTTCATTACCTTCATTTCTTCTCTACCCACTCATGCCTGAGGTTGTTGTCTCAAATTCTGTTTCCTTACCCATCACTCAGCAGAATCTATCCTCAGTTATCAACAACCTTCTTGGTTTTTACTAAATCCAGGAAACCCATTTCACTTATCACCTCATTTGGTGTCTTGCCATAATCTTCTCCACTGGCTTCAATGACACTACTCTTTTCCTTATAGTTCTCCTGGCTAGTTCTTCATAGTCTCCTTTATGGAAAAATTATGTAACATAATGCATGGCATAAAACATGTGTTTAATTGTTTTGCTGAGTGAATGATTGAATACATAAACGAATGAGAAAATAAGATAAAATGTCCTCCCCTACGCACAAATTAACTGTTGGCATTTGCCAGGTTTTAGTTACTACCTGATGACTTCTACTTTGATGTCTCTAATTTAAATGTCTTCCCTGTACTTCAGGCATGTATGAGCAACCTCCGATTGGACTCACCTCCCACTGACACTCCCAACTCAACCTGTCCAAGTCTCACTAACCTCATTAAACCTCCCTGCCAGACCTACTTTTCTTTCAAATTCTTCCACAGTCTGCGCAATAACCCAAGCCAAAAATCTGAGTGTCATCTGTGGCTCCATTTCATCAGTCACCCAGTCCTATTGCTGCTTCCTTTTGAAATTTGCCCTCTGATCTCCAACCACCTTGTTTCTATTACTTTTGTTTAGGTCTTCATTAGTCCTCCCTTCAAAGCTTACAGCCACCACCTTGCAAAATCTCTCTGAAGACAGGAAGCATATATTTTAATGCTTTGGTCCCTTTAATGATTACTGGCCCTTCTCCAAGTCTTCTCAACCAGATTTTCAAGGAAGAAGCCTGGGAATTTGTATGTTTAAAAAGAGTCCCCAGGTGATTCTTATTATTGGAAAATTTGAGAAAACACTGTTCTAATTTGACTCCAAAGAGTTGTGTCCCATCCTAAAACCCACTCTCCACAGCATTGCTGAGTGAACTGTTTAAAATACAAATCTTATCAATTCTTTGGTTCTTTATGGTATCTAGGATAATATCTACATTCTTTAACAGAGCCTTCATATCCCTCCAACTTATCTTTCACCCCCCTCAGTTATGGACCCCACCCTTTATTCTTAACTCTTTCCTACATGCAGCATTCATGCCCTGTCAGGCCACTGCAACAGCCCTACCTGCTATCTGAGACACTCACCTCCCCACCATTTTTTTTTATTCGTAACACACATTAAGGAAGATACTATTCTGAATACTTTGGAAATATTAACTCACATATTCATCCTTACAATCCTGGAATGGGTAAGAGGAAGGTATAATTGTTTTTCCCACTGAGGGAGAAAGGTGAGGGACATTTGCCTGAAGCCATGCATAGTATCTGGCAAAACCAAAACTTGAACCCAGACAGCCTGGTTATAGAATCTATGCACTTAGCAACCATGTTCTAGTGCCTGCCCTTCATGTGGTTAAACCCATTCTTATTCAAAACTCAGCTCATGCCGAAACCGGTTTGGCTCAGTGGTAGAGCGTCGGTCTGCGGACTGAAGGGTCCCGGGTTCGATTCCGGTCAAGGGCATGTACCTTGGTTGCGGGCACATCCCCGGTAGGGGGTGTGCAGGAGGCAGCTGGTCGATGTTTCTCTCTCATCGACGTTTCTAGCTCTCTATCTCTCTCCCTTCCTCTATGTAAAAAATCAATAAAAATATATTTAAAAAAAAAAAAAAAAACTCAGCTCATGCATTTATAGGTCCTAGAAGCCTTCTTAGAGTCCCCTAGTCAGAGTTAGCATTCTGGGTTTATTTTTGTCACAGCACTTACAGCACTGTAGTTAAAATCTGGTTTGTCTTGTCTCACAAACCAGACTGTAAATTCTTTAACAGAGGGAGACACGTTTTTTTGAATCCCTAAAACCAACACAATGCCCACTATGGAATAAGTACTAACTATGTTGAGTAAAAATTTTTTAAAAGAATGAATGAATGCATATATTAATTTATAAACAAGGAACAAGGGACATCGACAAAAGATAATCTGAACATTTTGCCCCTGAATTGTTGAATTGTCTGTACACGACTTCATAGGCATTTCAATTTTTGGCATATAAGATGGTCTACCTTGTATCAAAAATAAACTTTGGAGCATTCTTACAAATTCTACAAATCTTCATGGGAATTCAAGTTAAATGCATGATTGAACATTTATTTGTTCAATTTACACAGTAGATTTCTTTCATTTCTCTGTGTCAAGCATGAAAGTTAAAACTATTTCTAGACCTTTCATCTCAGCTCAGCTTTCCCCTTAATTTCTTCACTCCAAAATGTTAAACAGAGCAGGTCCCTTTTTGTGGTTGGAAAGTTTGGCTTTACATAGACCTTTCAACACACAACTGTCAGCACCTGATTATGGGTCATTTTTTAGCCTCTGACTTTCACTTCCTTCCTTAAATAGGTCTTTCCCATGAATCATGTCCAGCCACTCTGTGATTGTGCAGCGTATAAAACGAACAGGATGCGCTCAGCTTCTTCCCACCTGGTATCCTCTGTGCTCTGATTTGGGGGGTTTCGTTTTTCATTCAGTAAAAATTTGAGTGACTACTGTGCGCTGGGATTTTTGTGAGCTGTCAGTTCATTAGCACTTTCAACAAGAGCCAGAGGGAGCAAAAGGCTGGGAAAAGCTCAGCCTCACTAGTTTCCAGCTTTTTGGCTTATCTGGATTGAAGAGGAGTTTAGTGAAAAAGAACATGGATGAGACTTTTTTACAATACTTGTGCATGTTATTATTAAAACAATCATGTGTGTATAATACACTCATTACATAAATACATATATAAGTAGCAGGAGCCACCTATCTACTCAAAAATTCATCTCTGAGCCCCAAATCCATGAATACTTCATCAAGTCAGTTTCTACAATATGCCTGCTGGTAGTCATAGCTATTTACTTGTTAAGTCAATTTTGGAAAATAATATATTTTGGTAAATAATCTCTTTAATGATGGCTTATTAAGTTGTGTCATATGTAAATATACCCAAGAATATTAATATAAGAGAATCCACTTTTATCCAAATGAGACCCCCCCCAAAAAAATTCAAAGTACCAATACCTGTAATACTAGAATGGATTAAGGAAAGAAATGTTTACAATAGGAATTATTGACTTTATCTTCCATATGAATGACATCCTAAATATGCATGTCCTGACCTAGTTTTGATACTTGAAAGCTGTTTCCTGAGTGAACCACAGCTGCATTGAAAAGTGCAGCAACAGACATACAAAAATGTATAGGCAGCAGCACTCTGACTGAAGAATTCAATAGGCAAGAGATTAAAGGCATAATGTGCAGGACCTTGGATTTGGTAGGTTTACAACTCATTTAGAGATATTCCTAGCCTGCTAAAGAAGATTATGGCTTTGCTCAGCTTCTTACCCCTCCTCTGACTTCTGAGAAGAGATGTCAAAATAAAGCAATGCTTTGGACATTAGTAACGAAGAGTTGTTAGAGAACTGTCGGGGTGGAGAGAGAGAGAGAGAGAGAGAGAGAGAGAGAGAGAGAGAGAGAGAGAGAGAACGCAATGCCTGTGAAATTGTCAGAAGAAGGAAAGCAGCCCTAACTGGGGGCAGAGGAAATGGCTTAGAAAAATAAGTTAGAGAAGTGAGAATAGATGTGGAGTGTGAAGACAGTTTATGAGAAAAAGAAAGGGGGAATTTTGAGGAAAATTTCTGAGAGTTATTTGTACCCTCCCTAGTGTTTGAGAAATACAGGTTAAGTATTGGAGATATTCTAAAATCAATGCTGGTGGCTGAGTTCCTTTGCACACAGTACTGGCCTGAGATAGAACCACATGCCTCATGCCTTGATAAACATTATGTATCTTGCAGTGAAATGTTACAAAACCCCTTCACCTTCATCTGGCCAGCAGGACTTGTTGCCTCTGGATGGCTTGCTAGAACCCTTTGGAGTCTGAAGACTAACTCATTCTGTACCCAAAGCATATGGTCCCTTCTCCTTCCCCTATCTTCATTTACTGTTATTGGTGCCCTTCCTGGTATACTAATAACCTATGAGATGTTAACATCCTTGATTCTAGGAACTGTGTCTTTTTTATCTTTCCATTTTGTGTCATATCCAGCAGGGTACCCAGGACATAATTAGATATTCAGTTATTAGTTAATCAGTCAATTAATTCTATAAAGAAAGTCTAGTAGTTTGGGGGGTATTTTTGAGGTGCTTTAACTATTATCATTTTCTTACTGATTTTATCAAATATTCTGATTTGACAATATATTTGTAATCTCAGAACCATTATATACTCTGTCACTGGTGATTTAATTATCACGACTTTGCTTACTGACCTGTCTTTATTTCAGCAATATATTTACAATTCAATAGCTATTACTACACTTTCCTGCCTCAGAAAATATCACTAACTTATGACTCTTCTGTAAAAAGTAGTTATATAAGTAGCATTAATACCATCTAAATTTTCCACCACTACTGTATAAAAATTAACTACAAAATAGGCCAACTTCAATTCTATCAATTTTATGAAGGTACACATAATTATAGCTATAGCTCCCACACTGTTTGATTGTCTGAAAATCTTTGTTTTATCATTAGCTACTATCCATCTACAGAAAATCCTGACATAATGAAATGTACCATGCCATCTCTGGATCTAAAATTGTAGTGTGCCATAAGTAGTAAAAAATACTGAGATTTAATAGCCAAGTAGGAGCACCTACGGAGAATCTGGATTGAAAGCACTGTGCTCTGGTAATTGTAGAGAATTACAATGAAATAAAAACATGTGTTCTCAGAAATGCAGAACTTACATACAACATACACAAAATAAGTTGTTTTAATATGAAATGACAAACATAAAAAAATGTATGTACATGCACATTTCTGTCATGAATTTCCAAACTTGCATCTGATTGGGTGCTTCCTCTCTCCAAGTGTACACGCATCACCAGACAGATTTGTTATGACCAAGAAAAGTAGAAGAGTCAAGAAAAGGCAGCACTTGCTAGCTGTGTGGTCTCTGGCCTCACTGAGCCTCCAGTTCTTCACCTGTGAAAAGGAGTAAAGGAGGGGTGAGCGAAGTGCACGCAGAAGTGCCCAGCGGAGCACTCCATACCCACTCATTCTTTTCCCACATAGCATTTACTTTGATCTCCGACTGCTAGCTCACAATCAAGCCTGCACTCTCTTGGCAGTTCTGCTTCTTAAACACCATGATTAAAAAACCAACCACACAAAAAACAAAAGTGTCTTTCTGATTACTATATGCCAAGCAGCTTTATATATTGCCTGTTATAAACGCATGAAACCAGACATGCCAGTAACAAGGAAATAGCACTAAATATATTGATATGGAAAGCTATTCTGATATACATATAAATATTTAATTATTTAAAAAATACAATGAGGAATGCATATAAGGGAGAAGAGATTTCTGTGGAGATGGTACAACTAGAATATATAACTTGAAAATAATATATAACTTATTTAACCAGACCTCAGGTCTGGTTAAACAAAAAATGTATAATATTTATATTTTAATTATGATAGGATACACACTTTAAAAAGAAAATTTGGAAAGTATAGAAATATAAAAATAAATATACATACAATCAACCATAAATTCATACCATATACAAACCCTATTAACATTTGGTGTTTTCTTTCATATACATTTGCTATGTTTTACCTATTCTAAATTATACTCTCTGGCTTTACAGCTTGGTCTTTTCTTTTTGACTATATAGTAAACATTTTCCATGCTATTAAACATTTTCTGAAATCGTGATTTTTAATGATTTTTAAAGGCTGCCCATTTTCCATAAGATACATGTAATATAACTCTGAATTTCACCATTTACCTATTATTAGTCCATTATGTTGATCCAATTTTTTTTTCACTTTTTGCAGGCTTTTAAATTATATGAATGGTGTATTTTAGTTAAAATTAACATTTTGAACAATATGACAGAAACCTTATAAGCTGAACAATAAAGAGAAAGAGATGAAGGGGAACAGCTCAGAATAGAAAGCCACATGGAGTTATGTTATCTTTAATATACTGTCAGATAATAAAACAAAGCAATTGTACTTCTAAGGAAATCAAAAACATCTTAAGGAAGTCAGAGGGAGTTTACTTACACCAAGGGATAGATATGAATTAAACAGTGAAAAGAGTGTGTTCCTTCCAAGATACTGATGAATGTGAGTCTTGAATTGACCTTTGCTGTCACAGTTGGTTTCTGGAAAGTGTCGTCTATAATAACAAGATGCCATACTTAATAAACATGAAATGGCAGAAAGAAACCATCAACAAAACAACAAGAAAACCCACTGTATGGGAGAACATATTTGCAAACGATATCACTGATAAAGGTTTAATCTCCAACATCTACAGACAGCTTATACAACTCAATAAAAGGAAAATGAATGAGCCAATTAAAAAATGGGCAATGGACCTAAATAGAATTCTCCCAAAAGAAGACAGAAGGAAGGCCAGGAGGCACATGAAAACATGCTCCAAGTCACTAATTATCCGAGAGATGCAGGTCAAAACAACAATGCGGTACCATCTCACACCTGTCAGAATGGCCAACATCAACAAAACAACAAACAACAAATGTTGGCGAGGTTGTGGAGAAAAAGGAACCCTCCTGCACTGCTGGTGGGATTGCAGGGTGGTGCAACCACTGTGGAGAACAGTATGGAGCTTCCTCAAAAAACTGAAAATGGAACTCCCATTTGACCCAGTAATCCCACTACTAGGAATATACCCCAAGAAACTAGAAAGACCAATCAGAAAGGATATATGCACCCCTATGTTCATAGCAGCACAATTTACAATAGCTAGGACTTGGAAACAGCCTAGGTGCCCGTCAGCAGATGAATGGATCAGAAAACTATGGTACATCTACACCATGGAATACTATGCTGCCATAAAAAGGAAGGAATTCTCATCATTTGCAGTAACCTGGATGGAATTGGAGAGCATCATGCTGAGTGAAATAAGCCAGTCAATGAAAGAGAAACACTACATGACCTCACTCATTTATGGATATTAAAGAACATTATAAACGAATGAACAGAAAGATAGATATAGTGACAGTAATGTTGTTACAGGCAGACTGCCAAATGACCCCGGGGGGGGGGGGGTAGGGAGATCTGGGGGAGATAAGAGATCAACCGAAGGACTGGTATGCTTGCATATAAGAACAACCAATGGACACAAAACTCTGGGGAGGGAGGGCACCTATGGGGGTGGGGGGCAATGATAAGCTATGTACACAGATAACACCTTAATAAAAAATATTAAAAAAAATAAAAAAATAAAAATAAAAATAAAATAAAATAAATAAAAAATAAAAAAAAATGAAATGGCAGAATGATATCTAGGTAAATAAAACAGCTCAATAGGCGCTAACCAGCTTGGCTTAGTGGATAGAGCATTGGCCCATGGACTGAAGGGTTGAGGGCTTGATTCTTGTCAAGGGCACACTCCTCAGTTGTAGGCTGGATCCCTGGCCCTGGTTGGTATGCATGCAGGAGGCAACCAATTGATGTGTCTCTCTCACATCAATGTTTCTCTATCTCTTCTCCTCCCTTCCATTCTCTCTTTAAAAATCAATGGGAAAATATCCTGAGTGAGGATTAACAAAACAAACAGAAAAAACAGATAAGGAGCCCATCTCATGCACATGTTAAACTCAAGTAAACTCTGGATATAATTATTATGATTAGTATCCAAGTGAACTCTGGATAACCATCAAAGAGTGCAAGGAGCCCTAGCCAGTTTTGCTTAGTGGATAGAGCATCAACCTGTGGACTGAAGGGTCCTGGGTTTGATTCTGGTCAAGGGCACATACCTTGGTTGCAGACTCCCCCTCAGCCTGGGCTCTGGTCAGGATGCATGCAGGAGGCAACCTATCAATGTGTTTCTCTCACATCAATATTTCTTTCTGACTTTCCCCCTCACTTACATACTCTCTAAAAATCAATGGAAAAATATTCTCTGGTGAAGATAAATAAATACATACATAATTTTTTTTAAGAAAAGAGTGCAAGGAGTACTGGCAGAAGGGTGAAAAACAGAAGATTTCTTCCATTCAAAAGCCTACAATTTCATGTAATCAAGTTCTTTCCTCCAGTGCCTTCCCTTCCTTCAGCGCAAGCTCTATCCACTGTAGGTGTGGACACATTGTCAGTTCACAGACTCAATTAAGTGATAGCAATGGATAGACCCTAAGAAGAACAAATTCAGTGCCATGCCTCTGCTCCCCTTTTGTAAAACACTGGACAGTCCCTTCTAATGCTCCATAGATGCTCCTTTGTTACAACAAAACTTGAGCAACAACAGACTGTCAAATGAAGGATTATAAAGCCAAGACTAGGAGAATTACAGGAGAAAATAAATCAAGGAAGAATATGGACCCAGATTATGGGAGCACACTGATCAGATAGCCTGGGGACAGGTAAAAAATAAATAAATAAATAAATAAATAAATAAATAAATAAATGCCAAAAGAGAGAAGAAAGTGGGAGGCAAAGGCAAAGAATCAGAAACCAGGGAGTCAGGTCAGATAAGGCACGTGGGCAGGAGGAACTCAACAGTCAGGAGGACCAGGAGTCATTGCAGAGCTTCAGAGACAGTGTCTTCAAACTGAAGCTAGAACTGCCCCAATGGAAGGACATTGTTTACTCATTGCCATAAATCAAGATCCAGATTGATTGGCATCCCAGACATAGAACCAAAAGCGCAAGATGGCGACTTTGGGTTTGGTACACCAGCAGCCCCTTTGACTCCCTGAGGCACAGCAACTTATCAGCCTTCAGGTTGGGGTCCTCCTCTTTTATCTGCCCTATCTCCTGTACGCCTGTCTGACAGCAAAACTCTTCTTGCTCTACCTTTTGGAGTTGAGGAAAATGGGAAACAATATGCAAAAGCTGGTACCTCTGGAACTTTCAAAAGCTCAGAAAGCTTCTTCCAAGAAGTATCGCTCTCCCTGGGCAGAACCACACATCCGCATCAGCGGACCCCATGCAGTCCCTCAACTTTGCCTTAGTGTCTACTCTCTCTGCTACCCTTTCCAGGAACTCTGAACCATTCTGCTCTTTCTTTGTATAGCCTTTTAAGAATACACATTTGACCTCTTTCTATTCTCCAAGCATAGCTGAAGCTTTCCTCCTCATACCATACCTTTGTATTTAAAAACTAGGGGGCGAGTGCATGAATTCGTGCACCTTAAAAGGAACTGTGGGCTGCAAAACTGCAGTAGGCACAGGAGCGGGTCTTGGCCCATCCTCTGCATCCCCACCAAGTCCCTCCCACTGGTGCCCCTGGTCCCCTGTCTGCTGGCAGCCCCACTCCCACTGCTGCCACTCCCACACGCTGAAGGTGCCAGCCTCGCTCATACTTGCTGAAGGCGTGGAGTGATTGAGGCCAGTGCCAGCAGCGGGGGCAAGCAAGGCCGGCACCGTCAGTGGGTGCAAGTGGCAGCTGCTGCCCCATCACCCGTCAGGAGCAGGGGGAGGTGAGAAGCCCTCAGGGTGATCAGGGCCAGCAGCTGCTGCTCACACCCACTGTTGGCACCGAGCGATCAGGACCAGCACCAGGCACTGGCAGCAGGTGCAAGCGGGGCTGGCACTGGCAGTGGGTGTGAGCACCATTTCTGGCACCAGTAGCAGGTACAAGCAGGGCCATTGCTGGCAGCACATGAAAGAGGAGGCTGCCAGCCCCAATCTCCCTTCAGGAGCAGAGGGAGTTGGTGAAGCCCTGAGGGGCGATGGGGGCTGGCAGCCACTGCTCACACCTGTTGACAACGCCTAGCGCCATCAGTGGGTGTGAGCAGAGCTGGCACCGGCAGCAGGTGTGAATGCCAGGCAGGACTGTGGCATGCGGGAGCAAAGAATTTTCAGTAACCATCAGAGGCTCGGTAGCCCAATGACAGTGACCGGTGCCCCACCTTGGTGGCCCCCTTTCCCCCCACTCACCTGCTCCACCATCCCGCTGTGGCCAATGCCCACCATGTTCTGCGCACGCCCCTTTGTGGTCAATGCATGTCATAGCAACCGGTTTTTCGGTTGTTCTGTCATTCAGTCTATTTGCATATTAGCCTTTTATTATATAGGATTTCTCATTCTGTGAATTCGTAAGACATATTTACATGTAAAAGACAACATCAAGGGATTCCAGTACATATGTAAAACTCCTGAGGAGAAAAATTGACATTTTAGCAAGAATAATAATGTAGATCATATTTTATTGAGTCCTTACTAGATGCCAGGGATTCTGCTAGGTACTTTATAGTATAAATTATACTATATTTTATACTATACTGTTACATTATATTATACTATATTTGATTCATCCAAGAGTTACCAACATTTCATGATTTTTTTCCCCCATTAAACCTTTTATCCCCATTTCACAGGAGAGAAAATTGAAGTTCACAAACAGTGTATGATAGAGTCAGGACTCAAGCCCAAACCCACGTGACCCCAACATCCATGCTCTCGCCAGTATTCTATACAGTTCTTTGCTCTGGATAACCCTGGCATTGCTGTCTTTGGCATTTGTGTGGCAGGGAGGGTGGCAGTTTCCCACATCCTGCGATGAAGACACAGTTACTACACAATGGGAGACCTTGGTCACAGAATACCCTGGCTGCTCTGAAACGGCTGAGTACATTAGCATGCTTGGACTCCGTCTAAACTGTCATACTAATCACCATCTTAAGTAGGAGTAGGAAGGAAAAACTGTTAAATCATCCCTTGACTGCCCTCCTGGGAAGTAAAAAGGCATCTGGAGTCGTCTTTCATTTTCCTTCAAAGCTTTTGTAGGAGGAATGAAAGACATTTTCATCCAAAAGCTGCTTTTGCTTCGCTGCCCCTCTCTAGATCAGCTTTCCTGTCCCTTATAAAATTAGAATCGAGCCCCAAGGCTGGACCTCAGGACTCTGCCAGCCCCTCCCGCCGCTTCATTGCCTTTCTCAGGAGGAGTTTTGAGTTCTCACCACTCCCGGACAGATGTGCCTGCTGCCCCGCACCCACGGCTTATCTCCTTCCTCTGCCCCGTAGGACCTCCCACTGCGAGGCCCCAGGCCTCACTGCTCTGCAGGCGCCCCTGCCTGTCCGCTGTTGTCAGCCCTTCACTCAGCACCCTCTCCAGTCATACTCACTTCACCGGGGTGCTACTTTGTAAACTGTCTGAAGCCTATTTTAAGTCAATGGATTAGGTGTCTCCTCAGCCAGAAAGTAAGGCCTTTGGGGACAAAAATTATATTTTTCATACATTGCAGCTGTTAACTATATAGTCGCTGGGTTCAGGAAATAGACATTCATCAATCTCTGATGCAAGTAAGCATCCACATCCATCTAATCTTTTTAAAATATATATATTTATATTTTTTTATTGATTCCAGAGAGGAAGGGAGAGGGAGAGAGAGATAGAAACATCAATGATGAGAGAGAATCATTGATTCGCTGTCTCCTGCACGTCCCCTATTGGGGATTGAGCCCACAACCAGGGCATGTGCAGTTCGTCGGAATCAAACCCAGGACCCCTCAGTCCACAGGCCGATGCTCTATCCACTGAGCCAAACCAGCTAGGGCCATCTAATCTTAATAGTTCTCATTTTTTATGCTTTTGTTCATAAAAGTACACATACGTGTTTTTTAAGTGTTGACATATTCTGACAACTCTGATACTTTGAGCACAGGTTAAAACAGGAAGCCAGAGAAAAGTAGCTTATTTTAAAGCAGTGATTTCATCTGGGGACAAATATCTGGAGATACTTTTGGTGGTCATAACTTGGAGGGGTGGGGATGTTACTGGCATCTGGTGGATGAAGGCCAGGAAGCTGTTAAACCTGCAATGCACTGGAGAGCCCCGACAATAAGATACCCATCTCAAAATGTCACTCTGCTGAGGTTGAGAAACCCTGGCTCAGAAGGAACAGAGTTGTGCAGAGATCAAGTTATCATCATTGCTTAATTGGGGGAGGGGGGGCGCAGTTAAAAGTTCATGCAGAGAATAAGGATTCTATTTTTAAGATTAAGAACACTCCCATTGCCCTAGACAGTCTTGCACAGTGGGTAGAGCATCAGTCTGTGGACTGAAGGGCCCCAGGTTCAATTCTGATAAAGGACACATACCTCGGTTGCAGGCCCTGGTCCAAATGTGTTGGGGAAGCAACAGGTCAAGGCGTTCCTCTCACATTGATGTTTTTCTCTCTGTGTCTCTCCCCCTCCCTTCTACTCTCTCTAAAAATCAATGGAAAAATATCCTCAGGAGAAGATTAACAAATAACAATAATAGTAATAATAATAATTCTTTTAAAAAATTAAATAAAGGTCAAGAGAAAAAAAGGTGTCACAGCCCATGTGGCTACTTTAAAAAAAAAAAAAGAAAAGAATTATTCTCTAATTTACATATCTTTTTAGCTAACCTTGATTCATCTTTATAATCAAAATTACCATCTCAACTTTTAAAATTATTTTTATTAACTTTCCCATTTTTACGTGCAATATAAACCAGTTCCTAAATCCTAAAAAAAAAAAAAAAAAGTCTTTGATTGGAAGATACCCTTTCATTTTACACATGAAGCAACTGAGACCCAAAGTAGTCAGGGGACTTTTTAATAGAAGAGGCAGGATTGGATTCAAAATCTCCTGATCCATATTCTAATGCTCTTTAAATATCACTTAATGCGGCCATAAATCAATGAAAAGGAGTAAGTTCTTTGGGGGATTATTTTCTAAGGACCAATGTTAGCGTTCCTGTATCTAATAACTGTGCTCCATAACTAGATTCACTCATCCTAAACTAGAAAATAATTGCTACAGTAATACTAGTATGTGATAAAACATTTGTCCTCTGAAGAAACAAAATCAAGCACTAAAATACCTTTTTGTAATTGGAAACTCTAAAGCCATCTGGCATTTTTTCACTTTTAAGCTCATTTGGGTAATATGTTTCAGAATATTCCAGGGTTGCTTTAAATAATTAGAATTTAAGCCTTGATCTTTATTGGGTATTATTAAATATTTTATTGGTAAAGTTAATATTTACTTGGTAAGATTATTTTGTAAATATTTAGATGATGAAACTTTAATAAAAAATTATTTGAAGAACTATTTTAATATTTTTTCCTATGTAACACTTTGGTTTTCAGCCCATTGCCAAATGAATTACTGCAATGATACGGTAATGAATTTGTTTATAATCATGCAGTATATTACCTGTGAAGAAAGGATTAAAGTGCTCAGTTTTGAGGTTTTTGTTTTTTGTTTTTTGGTTTTTATTGGCGGTTTTGTTTTCGGTTTTGGGGGTTTTTTTGGTTTGGTTTGATTTGTTTTGCAAAACAAATTGCCCTTGAATTATGCATTAGAGCAAATTCTCAGTTTGTTGTACAGCCTACACTGTGTCTGGGTGGTGTGAATTGGGTAATAAAACTCGTTTTGCTATTTCTCAATACTCACTATTGAGCTAAGTTTGTTAAAATATTTATGATATGAATGTTGCAGATAAATTTGCAACTTTACCCTTTGCCATTCAAATTTGAACTTATGCCATTTGTCCCAAAACAGACTCTGGAAATGCATGACAAACCAGTTTGAATCGAACACTTCAACTCAAAGAATAATTCAAAACAAGGATCCACTAATCAAAGAAAGTGTCACTAGTTCCTATTTTGATTAAAAATGAGGAAGAGAAAGAAGGGTGAGCAGACTGAAACTTCTTGCAATGACTTGGTTGGGATTTACAACAGAAGGAGGAAGTTACTTTTCCAGAAGCTGAGTCTGAAGTATAAAGAAATCTGCTGCTGGCACAGAAATACCAGGTAGGCTGACAGCATTGTTAGAGGTAGGAGTGATGTGCACAATAAACAGCCACTAATTGTAGTAACAACTTTGAGTGACAGATGAAGAATAAAAATAAACAATTTTTCTGATAACATCAGGAAACAAATGTCTCTTTCAGGGGGGAAAAAATATGTAGTATTATTCTGAATTCAAGCGACCTCCCAGCTGGTGAACCTTTTTGCCCTGACAGAACTATAATTTCAGACCAAAATGGAGCAATCCCTTTGTAAAATTATCACCTCTTCACTTCATTGAAGGTTTATAACAGTTTATTTTGGCTGTTTCTGTCCAATTTTAACAATGTGTTTTACACTTGTCTGTGGTATAATGAGATCCCAAGAATAGGTTAGGCATTTTGACTTCCATAGGCCAAAGGCCATCATAAGTTCAGATTGTACTCAGTTTTGATCTTTGCATAATATAAAAACTTCTCTCTGGGGGAGAAAAAAAGTAATGGCTGGTTTTTCTTTTCTGTTTAGTACTTTAATTAGAGCATACAATTTATAAGGCAAGGCCTGGCTAAGAACACACCTCCTTAACATCAGAATTTTCCCTTACCTTCTCATCTCCTCAGCCACAGTGATTTCTCTTTTACCCTTACCCAGCTCCTGTCTACTACTGGATGCTTAGCATTTGGAAGAATGAGTTAGCTGATGTGACAATTCATCATCGAGCTGACCCTTGGGGCTTCACTCACAGAACCTACACATTGATGTCTTCAATTCTAAGAATACTAGTAACTGCGATCATAGTTATTGAGCACTTACTACATACTGGCCATGACAAAGTCTATAAGCATCATTTAAATTAATTGTCATCACAATCCTTTGAGATATTGCTATTGCCTTTGACATACGAAGAAACTAAAGTTTAGAAAGGTTAAGGGAACATGCAGATAGAAGTTGCAGTGCCTGAATTCAAACCCAGATCTAATCATTTTTTGAAAGAGTAAGAATGAACCATTCTCTCCTCTCCCCAAGGAAAAATCTAAAAAGAACGAGGGACAGTGGTTAAGGATTGAGTTGAGTCTTTACTAAACTAGGGGTCTCTAAGGTTCTACTTGCATGACTAATGAATTGAGGCATTAGGGGAAGTAATCCACCAAACAGGTCCCTTAATGTATTCTCACCCATCAAAAAGGGAAATGTGAGAAACAATTTGAAATTTTACAAAATATTTAACACTAATATAGCATCAACTCTATGTCAGGCATTAGCTTATGTACTTGATAAATATTAGCTCATTTTGACCCTTATAATAATGTATGAAATAGGTACTATTATTGTCCTTATTCCACAGATAAAGAAACTGAAATATAAAAAAGCTAAATTACTTGCCCCCAAAGCTGCTGTTAGTAAGGGACAAAGTTAAGATTTAAACCAGACTGGGCACAGCACTGTAATATACTACTCCTGACAGGAAAATATTTTGTTCCTTTTTATGGGCTTAGACAGCAATTTTCAACTGGTGTACCACAAAAATGTTAAAAACATGCAACACCTGACTATTTAGTCAGGGACACTGGTCTCTTTTCCCTCAGATAGCCATATTTAAAATGGCAACAGCCAACACAATAGTCTAGTATGAATGCCCTGTTTTGAATGATAAATATATAGGTCATATAATAAAGTTGCGTCTTATTGGTCATGTCAAATAATAAGATTGTGTCTGATTAGTTAATTCTTGGTACCAGAAATCCTTATATACAAATATAGACACCCAATTTTTAAAAAAAGTCACTTTAAAGCAAAAAGGGTGGATAATTACTATTATTTTTGTAAATCAATAAAAATCGTACCTATTTCTTGTCAGATTGACAAAAACAATGTCGTTTTTGATGCGCCACAAAATTTTAGTAATTAGCACATGTGTGCCATAAGATGAAAAAGGTTGAAAATCGCTGGCATGTTTTCTCAGCCTAGGATCCAAGATTCCCTGGGGCCCTCAAACATTTTGAAAGGGCCTCTCAAGTTCTCTTCAAGAACTTTTAGTTTTAGGTTTAGTTCTCAGCTTAAGTGAAGCTTAAGCTATAACTAACATAGTTTTCCCTTTCTTTAGAAAGGTAAGTTGTTAAGAGGGGCCTCATGCTAAGAGGAGCCTCAAACCCAGGGTCTGCCAGCCAGAAAGAGCGGAGCGAGAGGTTGGGGCAGCCAATAGTGTTGGATACACTACCCACCCTCCAGATCTTCAGATGTGGTCCCTTTCATGAGGATGCTCCAGTACCCCACCTGCATGTGCTCTCTGGCTGCTTACTGCCCATTGTGTGTACCTCTCTTGTGATCCCCTCCTCACAAGGACCAGTGTTATTATTCTCTTTTTATTGACCAACCAACGTCTACATTGGAACTGCCTTGAAAGTGCCATATACTCTGCTGGTTGCCCTCAATATGCAATCTTCCCTTTGTCTGTAATGGAACCTTTAATTTTTAGCTGGGTACATTGCCAGGCAGCTAAAACCACTTTCCCCAGTCTTCCATGCACACAAAGGGAACTCATATGACTAAGCTCTGACCAACTGAGAGGTAAATGTGGATTCAAACTTCCAGAAATTTTCCTTTAAAAAGAGAGATTATGATAATGGGAGGATATGCATTTTTGTGTGTGTCAGGGATGGGGAGGCAGTAAGTATACGGGAAGTTTCTGTACCTTCTGCTCCATTTTATTGTGAACCTAAAATTGCTCTTTAAAGAAAAAAAGTTAGCCCAGCCAGTGTGGCCCAGTGGTTGAGCATCGACCTATGAACCAGGAGATTCCTGGTCAGGGCACAACACAGGTTGTGAGCTCAATCCCCCGTGGGGGGTGTGCAGGAGGCAGTCGATCAATGATTCACCCTCATAATTTATGTTTATCTCTCTCCCTTTCTCTTCCTCTCTGAAATCAATAAAAAAATATATTTTTTAAAAGTCTAATAAAAAAATATAAGTAATGGCTGTGCCCATCTCTTCCTTTTTCCTCTTCCCTCCTTCCTGCTGCTGTCATAGAGTAGGTAGCTAAATCCTAGTAGACACAGAGTAGGTAGCTAAATTCCTGAACCCATCATGGGCTTTAGTGGCCCTGGGAAGAGAAGCCATATTCACAGAAAAGCAAGGGAAAGAGACCTGAAGCCCTTCACTAGCCCTAGACTGCCTTATTAGCGGGAGGGAGATGTACTTCTCTCTCTGAGGTTTTTTGGACATTTAATCTGAGGTTTTTTGGATATTTCTGTGATATGCAGCTGAAGTTGATCTTCAGTGGTATATGTGTAAGTACAGAAATAAGGTTTTATTCGCCATTCATTGAAAAATGCAGCACAGACTCAAGAGGGCAGGTTCTGTTGAAAATATATTTATTGAATCGAGCCTCAAAAACTATTGAAAAGGGCCCAGAATTAAGATCTTCACCATATTTCCCCGTGGCCTTTTGCCCACATCAAATTCATTAAAAATAAATGTCATAATTATTTATTTTCAATTTTTCTTGATCACAAGTTATACAATAGAAAAACATTTAACTAAAATTATATATAAATATTATGTATGCTTAACTATATTAACTTTAGAATAAAAGGTGTTACTAGAGGATTATTTTCTGCCTTTTATTTTAAAAAAAACTTTAGCTTTATTTGTATGGATTAAATCAGTTTTGAAAAGAAGGGCTAAACTGAAAAAAGCTAGCACTTGCAATATATTTTCTGTAAGAAAAAATCATTCTGAGTTACAAACTAACAAGTTACAAGGACACTTTTAGAAGACAACGTAATTATAAATTCGTGGGTAGGGTTAAACGGTAGACACGTAAACTCTAAAAATCAATACTGTAGTTTCTGGATTTGGGGAACTATGAAACCTTTGGATACCCTTTAATTATTATAATCATTAATTGTTTTACTTTTGACAATTTTAATTAATAGATTTTAGAATTCTTAAATAAAAATATTATTAGACAGTGAGTAAAATTCTACACATATTTTAGACTTCCATATTACACAAGTAAAAGAAAACCTATTAAGTTTTAATGTAATTTTATAAATAATGAAATATCCATAAAACCTCTACATTAAAATAGAAACTATTCATTATTTTATTAATATTTATTTTGTATCTCTTACAGAATCAACTAGAAACATCTACTTTCAAGTTTTAACCAGTATTATCTAGTCTAAGCTTTAATCAATAATTATCATTATTATGAATAATAGTAGTCAATATTTATTCAATATTTTTTGTGTGCTAGGCACCGTTTTAAGAACCTCACATATTCCACAAATAAAATACCAAAACTCAAAAATGACAGCAATACACCCCAAATCATACAAATAAAAAGTAGAAGAACTATAATTCAAATCCAAGTCAGTCTGACTCAGAATCTAGGGTCTTTTCACCAGCAGATACTGTGTTGTCTTCTATTAATGACAAGAGCACTCTAATTTCATTCTTTTGGTCATTACATTTTTCTTCAAGTAAGAGTTGGTTACATTAATACCAAAAGATTTTGCTAGCCAATTTCTCAGAATCAAAACAAATTTTGTCTTACCATCATATGGGTAGTCCAATCAATATGTCCATTAAGTGAGCACAAAATCTTAGATGACCCAAATGTTAAGTTATGCCTGATTTGACTACTTTTATTTAAGTGGTAAAACAAATTGCTTCATTATGTCAAGACTGCATCATTACTATTATTATTTATCTTCGAGCTTCCAGAGAGCAGCAAAGCAAATATGATAGGCTGCATAATTCTTGTATCAAAACGTTTGTTTCTGGTACCAAACTTTAAAATAAATGTAATATATTAGATTTATGCAGAAAAATAATCAACAACCTCAGTCTTAGAAAGCACTTTCACAGCAAAACAAACAAACAAAAAAAACCCACAAAAACACACAAATAAATAAATATGTGAAGTTGTCTGCCTGGCTTCGGGTCCAGGCCTCTATGAAAGTCAATAAGGCAACTGTAAAGTATTACTTAGCAATAGTGATTTTTGCAGAGGTATCACAGTTAATATCTACAAATATTCCAATAGAATCAAATTTTCATTTAGCTAACAGTTACACTATATGTATAAATATGTTGGAATGTCAAGTCCACTCAGTCAAGCCATAAAATAATGTAGTTATCCAGATGTTTCCCATGAAGCCAAGTTGGCGCAGCATCTCAGAGTTGAACAATGCTGCACACAATTACACTAGGTCTGTGTATTCAACTCTCCCCTTGAGCTCAAAAGCCTCACCAGCTATTTATTCACCTGAAGCAAGTATCCTTTTGCCACCCTGAAACATTTTCACTTCATGTCACTGAGCCTCCCTGGACACACAGTCACAAAACCATTATGTCTACATGTCCACTGGTTCCCTCCAGCTCCCAGCTCCTCCCTATTTCCTAACCCCAGAGACAGGCAAGATAAAGAGAGAGCGAGGGCAAAGCTACCCGAGTTGACCTCTTGCATTAAAAGTGCTTCCTCTCCCCCACTTCCAGCAGCAGGCCATTCGAGCCCCTGGAAGCCGTCCTGTCGTCCTGTCCTGTGTGCATGCTAAAAGCTGCCTTTGCCTGAGCGTTTGCTTTGTGAATGAGGTCGCTTTAAGACACAATGGAAGTGATATGATGACAAGGCTTGGTCTTTTTCCTCATTGAGACATTATGTAAAATACACAATTAGATATGGCCCCTCCTGAAGAAATTTAATTAGACATTTTAAGTTCATAATCATCATCACATAGTCAATGGTAATCAGTAGCAGGAGACTTACCATGAATATATTGAGGCATAAAGGGAAAGCAGAAAGAAGAAAATTGCTTACCTAGTTCACAAAAGGTACTGGGAAGCTTACTGCTTCTAAAGCACTTGAACTGCAGACACAAGCATTATCTTCTTACCATGACACTGTAACAGATGTCCATGCTGTCCCATCTTCTATTAAATGAACTTGGATGTTGTATGCATTTGATAATTATGATAATGGGTAATCTAATTATAGGATCCCCTCCACAGGGCATTTTGTCCATGAATAAAATTGTCTTTATCCTATAGGAGAAAATATTTCTCAGCTTGAAATAATTTATTTTTCTCATCAGTGGGTCATACACTGTGCCTTTGGCTGTGGTGTGCAAAAATGTCTTTGAGACAAGTGCCTGTCTTAAGAGGTTTCTTTAAAAAAAGAGAATGAAGCTTCCATTTGTACCACGTGACACTATCTTATCTGTTATCTAGACTGTGTTACCAGTTCAGATACTTTACTGTTGGGTGAATTGAGTTTAAAGGTAGATAAAACAAAGCTATAGTTACACTATGTAAGCTGATCTGGGGGGAAAAAATTAACAGGCAGTTTACCTACCATGACATTGTACACAGAACTTGTGTTCATTTTGCTTAGTTCTAGAAATCTTCTATAATTCATGCTCAACATAAATGTGTGAATTTTTTTAATTACTTTATAAGTAATTTGGGGTTTAAGAATCAAAACTTCATGAAGCTTGTTATCTAAGTTTCACATTGTGAAGTAAGTCAACTTTTTAGTGCTGCTTTATTTTTTGTGGGTTTTTTTTTCTTTTTCACTGTGACAAAAAAAAATACATTTTGCAATTTTTGCAAATACATTTGCAAAAAACATTTGCAATTTTCCTACTAATTTTTTATTAAAACTTAAAAACTTTCATTAAAAAAGCTACACTGTTTACAAACTAGTTTCTTTATAAGAACTATGTGCCATTCAAGCTTTTCATTTCTGCCTAATAACTGTTAAAATATTTCTGTTCAAACATTGAGTATTTAGCAGCAACTGTCTTCTTCAGTACTACAGTCACCTTCATAAGAATTTAAGAGATGAATTTAGGTCTCTCTTTCACCAAAGTAGATATTGATGCTTGTACATATATTTCAATAAATGACTGATGCAAAACTTTCCTGACTCCTTTTCTCAGCCACTTTTGAAAAGTTGAATTCAGACACTTTGGAAAAGATAATCTTTGTACTGTAAACAAAAGGAAGATATAGAAATTTGCATAGCTGTGTGTGTGTGTGTGTGTGTGTGTGTATGTGTGTGTGTGTGTGTGTGTCAGAAGAAGAAGAAGAAGAAGAAGAAGAAGAAGAAGAAGAAGAAGAAGAAGAAGAAGAAGAGGAAGAGGAAGAGGAGGAGGAGGAGAAGGAGGAGGAGAGGAGGAGGGGAGAAGGGGGAGGGGGAAGAAGGAGAAAGGAGGAAGGAGGAGGAGACCAAAAAGATTAATATCACTTATAGCCTATTCTAGTTTCCTCAAAATGAAAAACTCAGTAGCTCAAACTAAAAAAAGGTTAATTCCTATTACTTTCCAACAGAGTGGCACACTGCAAAGGATTGCAAAAGACTTTTTGAGGAAAAGCTCTGCATAAATACAATAAGGGTTTTCCAAAAGACTGGGCACATTTGAAAAACACAAGCTAACATAATTAAAAGATGTAAGACCTTAACATATAACTATTTGAGGAAAAATTCTTAGATTTTCTAGTAACAGGGTTGTATCTTTGCTAAAAATGTTTTAACTCAATTAGTTAAACATTTAGAAAGAAATCCCAAGATTGGATTGGAAAGGAAACATAAATGTACAGGATAGAAGGCTCATATGATAAAAATAAAAAATAAAAATAAAAAACCTTGTCTAATGTGCCCCGGGCGGGGGGGTAGGGGGACGTGGTGGGACCCGGGGGGAGCCATGTGCCCCTGGGGAGGGGGGTTGTGGGACCCCGGGGAGCAGTGTGCCCCGAGGGAGCGGGGTGACCCGGAGAAACCATGTGTCCCGGAGGGGTGGTGTGAACCGGAGGAGGAGTTGATTCTATTCGTGTGGTCCTGAGACATTTGGACAGTCTGCAGCCATTAGCTACAGAACACTTTGTTGTATTTCCCTACAAAAACAAATGGGAGAGAGTGTCCCACTTGAAATTCATATACGGAAAAAAGGAAAAGAAAAGAAAAAAAATCTGAGGAACAGAATAAACTGGTGAATATAGTAGAATCAGTGGCAAAGAAAGGGAGTGGACTGATAATTATCAGGGGGAGAAGGGGGTGGGGGAGCAGTGAGAGACTGGATTGAAATCGTATAACCAATGGATGAAGACAATGGGGGGGAGGGGGGAAGGGCAGAGGGTGAGATGGGAACTGGGTGGTAGGGAGCTTTGGGGGAGAAAAAGGAGAAACAATTATAATAATCTGAGTAATAAAGATTTATTAAAAAAAAAACTTGTCTAGCATACAGTTCCATGTGGGATCTAGATGTTGCTACTGGCATCATTTATCTCTCACTGCTTTGCAAACATAAAATGTAATGTCACGTAAAACTTTTTTATAGCTAAGGGATCTCTGTTCTGTTTTGCCTCTCAGCTAATGAAGTTTTATTATTTACTGTAGGTAGTCCATAACTCATGAAACTTATTTATATATACATATATATTTTATTTCTATCTTTATCTCCTATACTCAATTTTATTAAAAATCCAGTCATCTAACATTGCACTTTCATAGATACTTACAGGGTTGGCTGACCAACTGATGTTATTGTCTTGCTACAGAAGGGAGGTTTAGAATTTATTTAGAATTTATTCAAATCATGAAAATGAAGGTGTCCCACTTCTGGAAGGATCAATCAGTGCAGACCTTATGTATCATGTTTAATGAAAGTGAAATCTCCAATCATTTAAATATGAATAAACTGAGCTTGGAATTTTAGACTGCTTTCTTACCATGAAAACAGGCAACTATATCTGGAAACCCAAGAAAATGACTAAAAAAATGACTGATATTAATTTTAATTTTCTACAGTAATCCCCATTCATAATAATTTATTTTAAAGTGTTTAATCTCACTCATACAATGTGTTTCATAAGAATGTTGTATCATTTGAATAGAAAGCAAACAAAGCTATTGTTTTGTCAAATTACTCATTAATATTAGTACCAAGTGAATTAAAAATCTCAGGAATAGAATAAACTGGTGAATATAATAGAATCAGGGGCAAAGAAAGGGAGTGAATAGATAATTATCAGGGTGAAAGGGGTGTGGGGTGCAGAGACTGGATTAAAAATTGTATAACCTATGGATGAGGACAATAGTGGGGGGAGGGGGTAAGGGCAGAGGGTGGGGTGGGAATCAGGTGGAAGGGAGCTATGGGGGAGAAAAAGGAGAAACAATTGTAATAATCTGAGCAATAAAGATTTATTAAAAAAAAAAAAACAAAAAAAAAAACAAAAAAAAAAAAAAAAAAAAAAAAAAAAAAAGAACCAATGGTGAAAAAGGAGATAAACTTCAGTATCTACTAGTATACTTCTGTTACATTCACCATCAATTATTTCAGTCTTCATTAATTAGTTATATGAGACACAAACATGTGTTCTTCAAGGAGTTGGCCTCATTATAATTAGATAAGTATGGCTTTGTAGGGATCTTCTCAACATATTATATAACTCACATATAGGATAACTTGTAACCATGCCACTCTTTATTATAATTTCACTATGTTATTAAACCAGAATCTCATTAATAGGGAAATGACAATGGAATAAAGTTTTCTCGGTATAAGATCATTTTTTATAACAAAGAGAAATAAAAAAAATCCTATGAGAAAGTTTGGAATAAAAGAATATCAAAGATGTTATCATTTTTCATGTGATTTAATAGCTTAGTTATAAATTTAGCCGAACACTAACACAGCTTTAAATCTGATGGCGGGTAATTTTTATTCAGCTCTTAGTGATAAGCTGAAGTCATTGCTCTTTTTCACTCTATAATAAATATACTCCAGATGTAGGTAAATGAGTTTTTAACTTATCTAGGCAGCCTTTTAGCTTTTAAACAAACTTAGCTCTTATTCCAATTACTATTTAATATAAGAATCATTACATTGTGTTTTCCAGTTAATAGAAAAGGCAGCCAATACTTTTAAGGGGGGGGTGATATTTTTAAAAAATAAGATTTGTACAGGTTTTTCTCATCTCTCTTTGAAATCCACAGTCTACCCACCGCCAGGGTGGAACCCTATCATGGTCAAATCACGATGGTCCAGGCTGCTTCATGAGACTAACATCCTCCTGCAGCAATGGGAAGGAAACCTTATCTAAGAGGCTGTGCTGTAAATGATACCAGCCTCCCTGACTAGGATACAGGCCCACGGAATTGTTTTCTCTGTTAAGTATGATATACACTGAAGGGTAAAATTAATCGCTAGCTTCCAGGAGAAAGATATAATTTTCAGATTACTCTACCAAAACCTGCTCAGAAATTTCCTTTTGGAAATCGAAATCCCTTATTTTATAGTCTCTGTAACTAATGATTAGCCGGCAGGTTAAGATGTTAGTTTTTCCTAGACGAATAATTAAAATAGCATTTTTTTTTTCTTTTTTGTCCATTCAGTCTAAAGATAAAATAGCACATTTTAAGACATTTTAGGCTCTTTTTGATAGAAGAATTCATTATAATCATTCTCAATCTCTTTTAAATATTTTTAAGATTTATTGCCCAAATAAATAAATATATATATATATGATCATCCATGTAAAAAGATCTATGTAACCATGTAAATAATACACAACAGCCTGTCCTCAAAGAGATACATGAGAATAATATCTAGACTTTTTAGCAGACTTTACCCTTGTTGCATGTTTTGGCTTTTGTCCTTGCAATTTCATTTCATGCTCTACCCCTCCTCACCTTACAGAATCCTGCCACATTGATCTCTCTGCTCCACAACCATATCTAATCCTCCCTGCTGCTCCCTTTCCTGGAATGCTCCTCTTTCATCTCTTTGAATGGGTGCTACTTCTCTCTTAGGACTCAGCTTATACATCACGTCCTCCATCAGGCTTTACCCAGTGATTTGTCAGAAGTGTGGATCTCCTTGTTATTTTCATAGTTTCTACTTCAAAATCATGTTTGTGTCTTTTTTATACCAGCCATAATTTGTCAATTTTATATTTATCTGTCTCCCATTTGATTGCATGCTCCTCTGGGGAGGAATCAAAAAGACTTGTTCTATACCATATCATGAGTACACGTTGCTGTGCCTGGCTCTTCTCAATAAACATTGTTCAGTGAATAAATCGATACCCAAAAAGAGGTCACAGAGGAAAATTATTTTGTTACTTTATGTTGGCATGCCATTTTTTAGAACCAATGCTAAATGGCAGCCTTTTTACAACTGTAAACACTAAGTCCTTCCAAAGCAATTCCTTCTATACAATTAGTGTTCATGTTTCAGGAACCTCTCACCAATGAAATGAAGTTCAAGTTCCTTACAGTGACACATAAAGCCTCCAAAACTGATCTCAACAGCCCTGCCAGTTCTGTTGGCCTCCATCCCCTGCTTCCCTCTTCGTGTTCTCACAGTGAGTGGCAAGCTTTGCTGATCTCTGTGCCTGGGTCAGAGTAGGCGCTCCACAGATATGTGATGAATCAGCTGCTGGCAGGTCCTGCACACACCTGCCTGTTGGATTGTGTCAGTTGAGAATGGAGAACTAGATAGAGACAAGATCTGGAAAGAACTCTGCATGACATGTTAGGAATTAAAGTCTAGACAAGTTGTGAGAAGGGGAATGACATAAGGATGGGCCCCTCGGAGGAAAGCAGCACTTGCATCCTTCCTGCGTTGCCTTAACTTAGCCTGTCTTTGCTAGTATAGGATCAGCTCTGAGGGTGACTTCACCACCCACCATGTGAGGAAAGAACAGACTCTGGAAAATATTTCTAGTTGGTAGTTTCTGCTTGAGTTGCATCTTGTACACTTTCAGTTCTGTCTTTTATGGAGCACATAAGTTTTGAGTAACTCCCAAAGCCACCCAAGTGAAAATAAACCAAGAAAGATTGTGTTTTTCACTTCACTTCTCTTCATGTCCTTAGGCAGGAAGAAAGCCAGCATGGGGGTCCATGTCTTTGCGAGTACGTATTTATCTGTGAAGCACTAATGAATTTCCAATGACTTTCATCATTTTTCAAAGTACAATAAGCATGGGAGCAGGCAAACAAAAACCTCCTATTTAGGGTACAAAGAGCTTTCAACTTTATATTATTTGTTGAAATGTTGTATACTGATATAATATTTACTAATGTTTGCATTGGTAATGATTACACATCTTTGAATAAGAAATGCCAGGGCAAATTTTATTATTATCATCATCAAAGAACTCCTCATGAAAAAAACAGATCTCTAAAAGTCTTTTGGGCCCTAGTCAGGTTGGCTCAGTGGATAGAGCCTGTGGACTGAAGAGTCCTGGGTTCCATTTCAGTCAAGAGCGCACTGAAACCGGTTTGGCTCAGTCGATAGAGCGTTGGCCTGGGGACTGAAAGGTCCCGGGTTCGATTCCGTCAAGGGCATGTACCTTGGTTAGGGGCACATCCCCAGTAGGGGGTGTGCAAGAGGCAGCTGATTGATGATTCTCTCTCATCGATGTTTCTAACTCTCTATCTCTCTCCCTTCCTCTCTGTAAAAAATCAATAAGATATATTTTTTTTAAAAAAGAAGAACGCATCCCTGGGTTGCGGGCTTGGTCTGATGTGCAGGAGGCAGCCAATCAATGATTCCCTCTCATTATTGATGTTTCTATCTCTCTTTTCCTCTCCCTCCCTCTCTGACATCAATAAAAAATATTTTAAAATAATAATAAAAATAAAAGTTTTTGGGTAACTTTTATAATAAATATGCATGAAACTAATCATGAATTATTTATTTCCTTTGCAGTATTATTACCTGGTGCTGGTATGTTTTTTTAATGGGTTAGATATTAAAACTTCCTCATAACTATTAAGTAGGAACAGTTTTACTTATTAGTCAAAACAATCTCAAGCTAATTTGACAACATAAACACAGCATGTGCAACGCGATGAAGGTACATTGTTCTTTGAGGTAGCAGGCAGGTAGGCAATGACTAGGCATTGCATGTCTATTATTTTTTTAAAATAAATTTCTGTAACGTTTACATAAAATCCGAATTCAAAATCAGCGCTTCCCAAAACTTCATGAAATAATCTGTAGGTGCTGACATACGGATAGCCTCTGAGCTGAGAAGAACAGAGTTCACATGTCAAAACTGGTTGCATTTTGGAAAATGGTAACACCTGGGCGTCAAGTTAGACATTCTCTCATCAGTCAGCCTCAGCTCCTCACCCTCGGCTCCCAGAAGAGGACCGGGGATGAAAAAAGAAATGGAGGCACGCTGAAGTTTGCAAGATCAGGCCAGGCACCATCTGGGCTCTGTAGGAGGGCTGGTGGGGGAAAGGGAACATGATGGCATATGCTCTGAAAGTACAGATTGTAAAGAAGGGCAGCACTGTTGTTTTGCAGACAAGTCACTACACTTATGTTGCAAATGAGCCCTCTGAGACTGGGAAGAAAGACAACACTCCGGTTTCCAGTTAGCTGCCTTGCAATATTCTCCAACACTGAAAGGGTGGGGATGGGAGAGGCAACGTGCCTTTATTATAGCCCCAATAGGTATAAATAAGTGTTCATGTGAAAATCTCTTAACAGCTGACTAAGAATCTTAGGGGAGGAACCATGTCTAAAATGTCTCCTGTAATCCCACAGAAATGCAATGCTGGGCCTGTGAGAGTGGAGGAAGCACTGTATTTGGGACTTAAACATCTGGGTTTAATTATCATCTGTGTTTTTGTGAGAAAGTCAACCTCTCTCAGCATTTACAAAAGAAAAGAAAGGGGAGGGGGTACTAGTTAATGCGGTCCAGCTTGTTTTCTTAAAGATTTTTCTCAGAATTAATAGTTTAATATATGTGAAGATGCTGCATAAACTAAAGATATTAGACCTGGAACAGAAGGGTAACAAATAGTTGTTGATAGACGGGTTTCTTGATTTGGATATAATCATGACTCATCTATGGAAGGATTCCCTTCCATTTACTTCAGGGTTTCTCAACGTCAGCGCTACTGACATTTTGAACCAGGTAATTTCCCTCTAAGATGGAGGGGTGAGGTGGGGGTTGCCTGTGCATTGTGGAATGTTTAGAAACAAAACAACCCCATTACCTCAACCCATAAGATGTCAGTAGCAGCCCCTAACTTACCCCAAGGAGCTGGGAAAACCAAAGATTTCTCGACATTGCCAGATGTTCCCAGGGGTGAGGGGTTTGGAGTGTGGGCAAAGTTATCCTCCATTTAACTGATTTAACTTAGAGACCAATGCCACTGCATTCTGCTAAAGTCATAGGAGGTTTGTACTACCTACCCCCTGAACCATCCATGATCGCGAGCAGTGATTATCTGGGATTAGTCAGTGGAAAGCTCTGGACTAAGCTATTTGCCTAGATTTACTCATCTGATCCCTCAGCAATGAGGAAGTTCAAGTAATCCTCATTTTGTGGGTAAAGAAATTGAGGTTTCAAGGGTCAAAGTGACTTGCCCTGGTTAAAAGTTAGAATAAAGCAGAGTTTATGTTTGGATCCTGCTCTGTGGGATTCCTGAGACTTTGCTCTTAACCAATCCCATAATACTCCTTCACATGAGATAAGACGATCAAAAGAGCCCCACTCTCTGCTGAATATAACACAACACTTGCCGAGGTGAACCTGACGTTAACCTCCCAGAGATAAAGCACACAGCCATCTGAGGGCTGTGTCTGCTCAGTAAGGATCAATTACACAAGCCGGGGAACTAGGCGAGGCATAACATATCAGGCATGCCTGCAAGAAGACAGGCAGCAAGTCCTAACGTATCCATCATGCAAAATCTTCATTGAATTCCACAGAAACAGGTTTCTGTGGGGAAATTTTACTTTCTTTGTTACTATTTACGTTACTGTTTATGTTTTCTTGCATCGGTGATATGAAAAGAGATGAAGCTGTCCAAAAGTAGGAAATAAAATTGGTGAGAAAAGTTGATTTAAGATAGCTATTACTTGATAGATCTGAATGCTGAAGGCTTTTCTGTGGGCTCAATGAGCTCCTGGCGAATGCTACCTCTATTCACTAAGCATCTCCGTGGGTATGCCTTGCCAGGTACTTAACAAAACATTAATGCTCAATCCTAATCTAGGATTTAGGCTCTTTCAAAATACAGAAGCTGCTGATATTATTCCCAAATCCTAGGCCCAAAAAATGTGGAGAAGGGGATGTTGGGCGGTACAAATGAAGACGTAGAAGTGAAGAGAGGGCAAAAGAAAACTTTAATTACAGGCTGATGTATAACTCGGATCATCCTACATGTAAGGTCAATCATTAATGCCCACTGAAAGAGTACCCTGGATAACAAAGGTATTTAGTTTCTTAAGAGATCCGTCTCTTGTGGATGATTCCTTCTCGCCTGACCATGGACCAGATTGTAGCTGCTACTTTACTGCAAGGAAGCCTGGCTTCTTTCTCTACAGCTTCTAATCTGCTCCCCCAATCAATCAGAATTCCTAATGCCTACAATTTGATACACGTATTGATACACGTAATAATTTTGAATCTTGATAATGCGAGAAGCATGCCTTTCTACCGATAATAAGGACATGTTCGTGTTCCTCCAGGGGGCAGAAGATCTGGCATCCGGGGGTTCAGTCTGAGCACATGCACACAAGGCCTCGGTACGGTTTTGTCCTCAGCTTCCACAGTCAGTCAGCACCACATGTGTCAGCCACCCTTGCACCTGGAGAGTCCCTCTGTGTTTGCTCCCCAGAGGCATTTTATACCTGAGAGTCTTATTGTGCCTTGCTGCCAGCTTTCATCTGTTTCACACCAAGTCACAGATGATGCAAGTGCCTGAATTCTAAAGAACACAGAAAATCCCTTCTGTTACAAAGTACGGGAACCCATTAGTTTAAGCAAAACTGGGCAGTTTCTATCTTCCTTAAATGAAAAACTTTAGGCATGAACGGAACCAAAGTTCATGAGAGTTCAGGAACCCTTCCAATCCATCAGTACAATACTTGTAAGTTATTAAAAAAAATTTGTTTTTCTCATTTATTGGATTGTTTAAAAAAAACACATAAGTAGTAGGAGAGGTGTTGATGTCACATTTTCTAGGTGCTATTACATAAGGTGTAGATGCTGTTAAGATCTCTAAGTTACATGGCTGATTATTCATTTAACCCAGGTATGCTGGATCCTAAACACTGCACTTCCCAGATAGTGTATCTGTAAAGGAAAGCATTAGAGAAGATCCTTGTCCTCAAGACACTCAATTAATAGCAAAATAAATAAACAAACAACAAAATAACCTGACATTCTTGAAAGCACTTTTCAAGTAAAAAGTTGGTCTGTGCTGTAATAATACTACTTTTTTTTTTAATAAGAGGAATTCTACAGGGATATTTTATGGAATTTCTAAAAGCAAAGGAAAAGTTGATACTTTATTTTTTCACCATCATACTAAATGGATAAATGGACCAAGGGTCATATAATACCACCAGTACATGACCATTATGTCATTGTCACCAGCAGCAATCACAAGGATCTTGAAAGTAACTCCTCGGCCCCATGTGCAACTAGAGGGTCTCAAAAGCTGACACTGCATTTTATTCATCACTATATTCCTGACATTAAGCATAATTTTGGCTGAATTAATGGAGAACAGGTTCTAATGTGTCATAAAATCTGAAGAATGAGTAGAGGAGAAAAGGGACTCTGGAGACTTTATGAGGGTCATGACTAAAGATATTATTCTTTCTGAACATGTGGTGAAAACTAATCATTTCTTGAAACTCCCATTGGTTATAAATGAAGATTACTAATTTATGAAGGACACATATAAGTTACCCTATTGTTGTGCAGCTGTATAAAGTTTCAACAGGATTGAAACTCCTGCCACCTGTGCCAAGTCCCATTCCCCCTCCCACATCAGGGCCTTTTGTCATCAAATATTCACTCTTCACTTGCAGGTTTCCTCAACATAACATGGTAATCATCAATTCCAATGTTAAAGCAGTGCTGTCTCCTCCTGCATGCCCCTGCAGCTATCCTCTCTTCCCTTCCCTCCAGAATCCAGAGTCATTATCTCCATTTCTTCTCCCCTCATTTTTTTTCACACTGTCACTCTGTTTTCACCCCCTCTATTATGCTGAACTTGTTCCTGTCAGTTGCTGATACCATATACCAATTTCAAATTTAAAGTATTATTCTATTCCTTATCTTACTTGAGCTCTCTTTGGCATTTCTCTTGATAAATTACTACTTCCTTAAAGCTCTGTCCTCTGAAAGTTCCGAGATTTTTCCTACTTACTCCTTCTCACTTAGATGATCTCCCTCCATACCATTCTCTCTCTTCAACTTTATTATTCCCCAATATTCCATTGTCAACTATTTTTCTACATACAAACTCTTATAGAAAAGTTTATCTGTGCCTATGCCTTCAATGACTATCAATGATTTAATGTCTCTCAAATCTTTGTCTCCATACCTTGGTTTAATATCAATAAATTGCAAACAGCTCAGCTTGCATGGCTCAGCAGTTAAGCATCAACCTATGAACCAGAAGGTCACTATTTGATTCCCGATCAGGGTACATGCCAGGATTGCGGGCTTAATCCTCAGTGTGGGGCCTGCAGGAGGCTGCCGGTCAGTGATTCTCTCTCATCACTGATGTTTCTACCTATCTCTCTCCCTCTCTCTTCCTCTTTAAAATCAATAAAAATATATTAAATAATAATAATAATTAATTAATTAATTAATTTAAAATATTAAATAATTAATAAATAAATAAATCACAAACAATGCATTAGTCCCACAGGTATCATAGTTTCAACATGACCCAAACCAACTGCATTAGGTTAAATCCCACCAACATTCATATCACTTACTGCCTGTCCCCATGAAAACCAGTCTTATCTATTTCATTGCCAAAGTTGGAAACTTTAGTCCTTCCAGACAATTCTGCAAATTCCCTCAATTCTACTTTCTTATCTTTTTTGCCGTGCTCACTAACATTCTCAAACTATTTCTCCTGGTTGTAATTGAAAAGCTCCTTATATAGAAACTGTATTACTTTAAGGCATACACAGCATGATGGGTTTATTTACATATACTGTGAAATGATTACCATTCAGTTAACATCTATCTTCTCATAGAAATGCAATGAAAAGAAAAAGAAAGAATAAAGAAAAACATTTCTTCCTGTGATGAGAATTCTTAGGATTTACTCTCTTAACAACTTTCCCATATATCATAGGGCAGCGCCAGCTATAGACATCATGCTGTATACCATACCCCCAATACATATTTATCTTATAACTGGAAATTTGTACCTTTTGACCCCTTTCCTCCAATTCCTCCTTCCTCTACCCCATCAGATGAGTCTAATGTATTTTTCTATGAGTTTGGGAGGTTTGGGTTTTGTTTAGATTTTGCATATAAGTGATATCATAAAGTATTTATATTTTTCTGTCTGAGTTATTTCACTTAGAATAATGCCTTCAAGGTCAATCCATATTGTTTCAAATGGTAGGATTTCCTTATTTTTTCAGGACTAAATAATATTCCATTTTATGTATGTATGTATATATAGGCTGTCCCCCACAAAGTATACACACTCTGAATAATTATTAATTCCAATGGGTTAAATCTGAAAAGAAACAAACATCAACTGAGCTATCAGCTGTTAAGTGTATACATTTGGGGAGGACACCCTGTATATCACAACTTCTTTATCCATTCACACATTGGTGAATGCTTAGGTTGTTTCCATGTCTTGGCAATTGTAAATAATGCTGCTACTAACATGGGTGTAGATATGTTTTTGAATTCACATTTTGTTTTATTTTACCTTTTGGTATATTCACAGAATATAATGGTAGATCATATTTTTTTTAATTTTTAAGAGGCTTCCATACTGTTTTCTATAGTGACTAGATCAATTTACATTTCTCCCAACTGTTTAAAATTACAAATATTATTTGCATTGTATTTCAATTAACAACACAGTTCTAGGGTTTGGGAGAAGAGTATAGAAGAATTATAAGTAAACAGATTGAAAATGAAATCTATTGATAGGTACATTAGAGAGTATCTGAGTAGGCTTCTTTAGATTGAGTGATTAAGGAGGGACTCGCTTTTGAGCAGAGACCTGAATTATATGAAGCCATAAGTCACACAAAGATTTTAGGAAATTTTTTCTTGGTAGAGGTAACAGAAAAAAATATTTTCTAGGTAGATTTTTTTTCAAGTGTAAAACCCTAATGTGGGGAACAAATTTGGTTGGTTAAAGGCTTATAAAGAAATTCTGTGAAGAAGGAAAATAACAGAGAAGTTAACATCAGAAAGGTAGGAGGGCTCCAATTCATTCTGAGGTCAACAGAAAGCTGCATATTAGTTATTGATGTATTACAAGCTACCTTATTAGTTAGTAGCTTTAAACAGTGATAATTATTGAGCTCACAATTCTATAGTTTGGCAGTTTGGATTAGGCTCAGCTGGTAGTTCTTTTGGTCTCTATGGAGATTACTAATTCATCTGCAGTCAGATGCTGGCTGGTCAACTGGGAGTTGGATAACCTAATCTGGCTCCATTCATGTGTCCAACAGATAGTTCACTGTCAGGATGGGTAATGGGGACACCTGGGTCACTTTCCTCTTGCCATTGAGTAGGCTTATTCACATGGAAATGAGAAGAGTTCAGAAAGAAAGCATGCAAGACCTCCTGAGGTCTAGACTGGGAGCTGACAAATGTTGCTTCTGTGGTATTCTATTATCCAAAGCAACAGAAAGGATGAAGAAAGATATACCTCTTAATGAGTGTGAATAACTTGCCAAGTTCACACAGCTACATAAGTACATCTTTCTCTCTCTCAGATATTAATGACTTCACTTAGCATTTTAAAAGACATTAAATAGTCATAAAACTATAAAAATCTTAGAAGAGAACATAGGCAGCAAAATCTCAGACATCTCTCTTAGAGCAATATTTTTACTGATATATCTCTTAGAGCAAGGGAAACAAAGGAAAAATAAACAAATGGGACTACATCAAACTAACAGGCTTTTACACAGGAAAGGAAACCATCAAAAAAATGAAAAATGAGCCTATTGCATGGAGAATATATTTACCAATGATATATCTGATGAGGGGTTAATTTCCAAAATATATAAAGGACTCAACACCAAGAAGACAAATAACACAATTTAAAAATGGGCAAGGACCTGAATCGATACTTCTCCATAAAGGACATAGGGATAGGCAATAGACATGAAAAAATGCTCAACACCACTAATCATCAGAGAGATAGATGCAAATTAAAACCACAATGAGATATCACCTCACACCTCTCAGAATAGCTACCATCAATAAATCAACAAAAAGTACTGGTGAGAATATGGAGAAAATGGAACCCTAGTGCACTGTTGGTGGGAATGCAGACTGGTGCAGCCAATGAGAAAAAAGAATTTGGAGTTACCTAAAAAAAATTAAAAATGTGCCTGGTTGGTATGGCTCAGTGGTTTGAGCATTTTGTCTACTGCACCAAGAGGTCATTGGTTCAATTCCTGGTTAGGGTATATGCCCAGGTTTTGGGCTCAATCCCCAGTAGAGGTATTCAGGTGGCAACTGATTGATGTTTCTCTTTCATCGGTATTTTTATTTCTCTTTGTCTCTCCCTCCCTCTGTCTCTAAAATCAATTATTATATATATATATATATATATATATATATATATATATATATATATAAATTTTAAATGGAGCTTCCTTTTGATCCATGATCCCACTTCTAGGAATATATCCTAAGAATCTCAAAATGCCAATCAGGAAGAATATATGCACCCCTTTGTTCACAGCAGCATTATTTAAATAGCCACAATCTGAAAACAGCTCAAGTGCCCATCAGTAAGGAGTGGATTAAAATCCTGTATATTTACATAATGGAATACTACTTGGCTGCAGAAAAAGAAGGATCTTTTACTCTTTTGAGACAGCATAGATGAACCTGGAGATTATTATGCTAAGAAGAAAAAAAGAAAAAAGCCAGGCAGAGAAAGACAAATACCACATGATTTCACTTATCTGTGAAAGTGAATGAACAAAATAAACTGACAAACAAAATAGACACAGAGGAATGGACACATGGGATAGACTGACAGAGATAGGAGAAGGGAATGAGAGGCCTGTATGAAAGAAGGTGAAAAGATTAGCCAAAGAACATATATGCATAGCCCATGGGTGGAAGTGGGTAAAGGCAGGAAATGGGAGACATCTGTAATAGTGTCAACAATAAATGTTTAAAAACTGGAATCCAAGGAAATATTTTAAAATTGGCACTTGACTAGCAGTCCAGACTGTAGACTGTCCCAACAGCTTGCTAAAATACCCATGAAAGCAAAGAAAAGACAAAAATTGAGGACAACAAAAACTAAAAATGACACTCATCTTACAACCAGAAACAGAGAAAATTCCATTGACTGCAGGAGCTACGGAGATGAATTGTAATCATAATTAGCCACTTTAAATAGGGAAAATTGACAAAACAAAAGACTATAGGAATAGCTTTGTTTTATCCTTCTCTGTACATGATGCAGATCAAAGACACAGGATCAGTGCTAGCCACTGTACACAAACAATCTTTGCATGGTAAGAGCATGCTACATCCCAACCTGGCCTTCATTATTGCCTCCCTTTATTTAGAGAATGATACTCCCAAAACACACAACAAAGGTGTGTGTGGTATGCATTTGTGTGTGTGTGTAGGAAGAGAAGGAGGAGGTGGTGGTGACAATAGATATACTTTGCAAGAAAGCTTTAAACAAGTAAGGTACTATGGGCAGAAATGAAAATAACAATCCTGTTAGTCAACTATAAGAACTCTAGTTTGGCTTTTACTCCTTTGGATCGGAGTATTAAAGAACAGATATTTAGGATGGCTAGGAAACCATTACAATGCAGCCACCCTGCAACATTTAAATAGTCTAGAATTTATGAACATTAATCTGCTTCGCAACTAGAAATCTAAAAAAGTAACTCTACTGACAGTCAATAAGCTGTATACCAGATAGGAAGCTAGCCATAGACCCTATCTGTTGGCAAACACCTTGTAATAGGATGAGTAAGCAGAAACCACACAAACATGAGGGCTTATGACAAATTCTTTGGCACAAGAAAAATTCTTAACAACAATAAAAGCAAAAGAAAACTAGATTTTTTCAATAAGGACAACAGAAAATAAGAAACCTTTGAATTAGTAGTAAAATTCAAAAGGGGTAGCATAATAAATGTAAAAAGGGAATTGGAATAAGTTAAAATTTAAATGACACTAGAAATAAAAAGACTATATTAAAATATAAAGCTATAATAAAACTTAATCATTAGTAAAACAGACACACAAAAGGTATTAAATTAGTGACCTGAAGGTCAATATTTAGAAGGCTTTTGGAAGAATTATATATATATATATATATATATATATATATATATATAGTAACAATAATTAATATAAAGTACAGCAAATAAAATCCAAATCTTAAAAAATGGATAAATTGGTATTATTGATGAGCCTTGAACCACAAAATCAAAGTCAAAATTGAAAATATAATAAAAGAAAACTTTTCTAGCTGAAATGAAGATTTAAGTCTTCAAATTTATTTTAAAGGATTTAAATTTTATTATAAAAATTATAAGAAGAGAGCCATAAAAAGACCCATTATAGAAAATGTGTATTACAAAGATAAATAATCCCTATAAGTACTTTTGTGGAAAGAAACAGGTTTATAATAATGGAGTAGAATAATTATGGCCTCAGAGTTCTCTTAAATATTAAATACTTACAACAGTGTGGTTTATAAAGTTTTGAGAGGCAAAGAAAAAGCCAGCTCCATATTATATAAGCTATTTCAAAACATAAAAAGTCTATCATTTTATGATGCTAACATAATAGAGTTGTCAGTTTGGAAGTAACTATTGTGACTTATCAATAAATATATGTGCCCACAATTTGTCTCTGATATCATACTTGGTATCATATACCCCAAATTGACAATTATTAATAGCTATAGCAAATCCAACATCATCATTGAGATTTATTATAATCCTTTAAAAATAATAAATGATCTATTTGTTCTAAAAGTGGATTTTGGTGATGGTTTCATAAAATGAATAAGTTGAGTATACCTTTACTACAAATCATTGAAAGCTATACTTAAAATGGATGAATTCTATGGTATGCAAATTACATCTCAACATAGTCTGCCTATGAGAATTAAGCTAAATAAATAAACCAATTTTTTTTTAACAGAAATGTTCAAGTGTCTAGGTATCTTAGTCTATTCTGGCTGCCATCACAAAATATAGGACTAGTGGCTTAAACAAGACAATTTTTCTTCTTAGTTTTGAAGGCTGGAAATCAAAAATCAAAGTCTGACATGGTTGATTTCTAATAACATTAGATGATATTAAAGAATTACTATTTTAATTTTGATAAGGCTGATAATGTACTGAAAACAAAATAAAACTTCTTATATTTTAAAAAGCAATACTGATGTACTTATGGGTGAAATTATATGATGTTTTAGATATGTTTTAAAATATTATAGCAAAAAAGTAAAGATAGAGGATGAATAAATAGTAAAGTGGGGAATAAATGAAGAATGAATGGCAACATAAAATTACTAATTTCAGCACAAAAAATGACCTATAAAACCTTTGTGAATTAATAAATACCAAAAATACAAATATCAAGAGACTAAGAAAGTAGGACCAGTCATCTAAAGACTATGAATGTAATAAATAGAACAGCAAACAAATAAACTCATATGATTTAGGCTAGTCTTAGTAGTTCGCTGAGTTAAAATCAAGAGAGATAATTTCTTATGAGATGTTTTATTTATTTTTTCCCTTTGCCATTTTTGCTTTATTGAGGTCAGCTTCATTGAGATGGAGTCTTTCCTAATTAAGATTTGTAAGGAAGACCTGACTCATCAATCAGCTTCTTTGCCAACAGCACATACTACTAATCAGAGACAACTTCTGCCTCCATGAACTTCCCATTCTTGCCATGAATTCTGTCAACTGCAGTTCTCTCAGGTCAGATTTGTGAAAATCTTAATTTAGCATGGAAATATGATTATTCTGTCAATGTTTACATCAATAACTATTTTTTTACTAGTAAATCTTTATTGTTCAGATTATTACAGGTGGTCCTCATTTCTCCCCCAGATTATTACAGGTGGTCCTCACCTCCACCCAGTTCCCACCCCATCCTCTGCCAATAAACCACACCCCCACCCACTATCTTCATCGATAGGTGTACAATTTTTGTCCAGTCTCTTCCCACACCCCTCACACTCCTTTCCCTGGAGAATTGTCAATCCACTCCCTTTCTATGCCCCTGATCCAATTGTATTAACTAATTTATTCTGTTCATTAGACATTTTATTCACTTGATTTTTAGATTTGCTTATTGATAGATATGTATTTGTTATCACTTTGTTGTTCATAGTTTTTGTCTTTATCTTTTTCTTTTTCTTCCTCTTCTTAAAGAATACCTTTCAGCATTTCATATAATTCTGATTTGGCGGTGATGAACTCTTTTAGCTTTTTCTTATCTGTGAAGCTCTTTATCTGACCTGCAATTCTAAATGATAGCTTTGCTGGGTAGAGTAATCTTGGTTGTAAGTTTTTGCGATTCATCACTTTGAATATTTCTTGCCACTCCTTTCTGGCTGCATAGTTTCTGGTGAGAAATCAGCTGACAGTCGTATGGGTACTCCCTTGTAGGTAACTAACTGTTTTTCTCTTGCTGCTTTTAAGATTCTCTCTTTGGCCAAAACCGGTTTGGCTCAGTGGATAGAGCGTTGGCCTGTGGGCTATAAGGTCCCGAGTTCAATTCCAGTCAAAGGCATGTAACTTAGTTGCGGGCACATCCCCAGTAGGGGGTGTGCAAAAAACAGCTGATCGATGATTCTTTCTCATTGATATTTCTAACTCTCTATCCCTCTCTCATCCTCTTTGTAAAAAATCAATAATATATATATATATTTTTTTTAAAAAAAAAAAAGATTGTCTCTTTGTCTTTTGCCCTTGGCATTTTAATTATGATGTGGCCTGGTGTGGTCCTCTTTGGATTCCTTTTGTTTGGGGTTCTCTCTGCTTCCTGGACTTGTAAGTCTATTTCTTTCACAAGATGGGGAAAGTTTTTGTCATTATTTCTTCAAATAGGTTTTCAATATCTTGCTCTCTCTCTTCTGGCACCCCATAATTTGGATGTTGGTATGCTTGAAGTTGCTCCAGAGGCTTCTTAAATTATCTTCATATTTTTGGATTCTTTTTTTCTTTTTGCTTTTCTGGTTGAGTGTTTTTTACTTCATATTTCAAATCTTTGACTTGATTCTTGGGATCCTCTATTCTGCTGTTGGATCTCTATATCATTTTTTTATTTCAGTGAGTGTATGCTTAATTTCTAGTTGGTCCTTTTTCATATCCTCAAGGTTCTCACTAAATTTATTAGTTGTTTCTAGAAGATTCTTGAGTAACCTTATAACCACCATTTTGAACTCTCTATCCAGTAGTTTGCTTTCCTCCATTTATTTCATTTGTGACCTGTTTCTTTTGTCACCACATTTTGGCTGCTTCCCTGTGTTGATAGAGTGGCTTTGTGTGCTAGGTGTCCTATAGGGCCCAGTGGCTCAGCCTTTCTAAATAACTTAGGTGGACACTCTTGGTGCACCTCTTTGTAGGCTGTGTGCACAATCTTGTAGTTTAACCTTGATTGTTGTTGGTATCACTGGGATGAATTAACCTCAGGCTAATTGGCTATGAAGATCAATTGTGTCTATGATGGGATAACTTCTGTGCTGAAGAAACCCTTATGGGGCAAGACTTGCTTCAGTGGGGCTTTGGTGCTCACTATGTCTACCCTGTGAATGTGTCTCTTATGGAACTGAAGAGTTGTAGTCTGGATGGTCTCTCTCTGACCATGGGGTACATTGGCTCTTGGATCTCCAATGAGAGAGATTCCTTCTCTTGTTTAGGCTTTGGAGGTGCCCAAATGAGACCCAACTGGAAAGCAATGCAAGCTACTTTGAGCCTTGGGTCTTCTTTTGGAGGCTCTAGGGCTCTTTGACTCAGCTGCAGTACATTAGGTTTCAGATTACAAAAGGCCAGGCCATTCACATGCAAAAGCCTCTGTGCACAATTTGGGTGGGACAGGGTCTCAGAATCATCAGGGTGGAGCAAACAGCAATGGCTGACCATCAGCCCTGTCTGGAATGAGTCCTGTGTCTCTGTGGCACTGTGCAGGAACAATAATCGCTGCAAGCACTTCTTAGAGAAAGCTGCCCTCAAGTTCCGCCAGATTCCAGACAGTTCAGTTTCTCCCTGTATGAGTCTGGGTCCCCTGAGTCTATTATGGAATATTTTAGGTAACTCAAAACATCCTCCTGAAATTAACTGATTTAGTGAAACGGGTCTGTTTTTATACTTACGTTATTAAGTGTCTGGATTTGTTTAAAGTACCAAAATCCTTAAGTGTGAATAAATCAGTTATTCACAGACCAGATCTCATAAAAAAAGATGATGTTAGAAACTAATGGCCAGCCTAGCCAGTGTGCCTCAATAGTTGAGTGCCACCCATGAATAAGGAGGTCACGGTTTGATTCCTGGTCAGGGCACATACCAAGGTTGCAGCCTCAATCCCCAGTAGGGGGCATGCAGGAGGCAGCCTATTAATGACTCTCATCATCCATGTTTCTAGCTCTACCTCTCCCTTTCTCTCTCTCTCTAAAAAATTAATAAAGACATTTGTTTTAAATGGTCAAAAAACTTCCAGTTAAAGATGTGTTTACCTCTTTCCTTCTCCTCAAACCTCTTTAAAATAAGACTAAGGGGATTAAAAGGACATAAACCTATAAGAACAAATAGAGCAGGATAGCAACACCAACATTTTAATTGCTGAAGTAGAAGGATAAGTGGTTATTCACTTAGAAGATAGGAAAATGTAGCAGTACCTACTGTAGGACCGCAGAAGGACTCAGAAACTAGGATACCTGGCATCTCTAAATGCTCACCCTAACTCCAAAAAGAGAAGTAGAGTTTTACTCTATAGAGAAGTTAATTGGAAGAACTCTAGTTTGGAGGCACCAGGCACATCTGAGGGCTGAGATATCACACCAAATACAAGGAATACTTACTAAATATGATGTTAGAATTTGGCACCCAACTAAATAAAAGTAAAGAAGAAAGAAAAATAATGTTCTACTCACCTACCAATATGTATATCTCAAAAAACAACTGGGGAAAAATGTTCTACCAAATGAGGAAATAAACCAAGAAAACTGAAAATGTAAGATCCAGGAAACTGGGAATCCAGCATAGGAGAGAGCTATCCATGACAGCTGTGCAGCTGTGGCATGTTTCAGACCAGAGCACAAGGTCTGAGGGCATGACAAAGGATGTCTATGGAGGAAAAAAGGGGGAAAAAGAGAAAGGGACATTTAAAAGTGATCTGATAAGTTTTTAAAATCTTGAGAATTTGTGGATAAATTAGCAAAGAGGTGCACATAAAATTAAGCAAAAAGCAAGATAATTATCACCTCAAAGGAATTTTTAATCAGTGATAAAGAAAATGTAAGTCTTAAAAACTACATAATACAGCTGTAAATAATGTTCACATAGTCATAATAATGTAAACATGAAGACTTTCTAATAAAAATTTGATATCCATATAAGAAATTATTGAGAAAAGAAATGTGTGAAGGTGTTCATTGGTGAGGAAAGAATGGAGAAGAGATAAGTTTTCATCTTTCACATAAGGAAGTAAAAAGATAAATGAAAATAGAAAAACACAAGAGATAATAACATAGGCACGCTATTTAGAAATATAGGTATGCTGTTTGGAAATAAAAAGTAGATTCCAAAAGAAATTGTTAGAATATCTATGAATAGGAATATGGAATTCAGAAAGGTAGACAGGGGTTACTAAAACTGTATTAAAAATCCAGCAAAAAAAATTGACTTTTTAAACCACTGAGTAGCATTGATAAAAATAAACAATTAAAATTAAACTTTAAAATAATATAAACTAAAACCCATGAGAAAATTTAGCAGATCAGTATATTTTACCCCAGTTTATGTTTCTGTCACCTTCCATGATGGGATGTTTAATAAATTTGAGGTATGTTTCTGGAAATTGGAGGAAATATTACCACATACTTAATTTAGTGTTTAATAGTATATTAGGATTTAATGAAGATATAGCACCAGCTAATTAAACAACAAAAAAGTAGATGATACAGAAAAACAGGTATTAATAGAGCTGGAGGAGGAAGATCTGGTCTTAGCTTCCAGAAATGATTCCCAGATATTGTTAGAGAAAACTGGAGAACCAAGCAATACTTAGAGAGATGGAATTATATTTATTAAGCGCTGATTGAGGAAAATGTCTCTCAAATTCTGGGCCCCAACATGGAGGAATTTTCCCTGTTTACCTTCTTTGTCTCCCAAATATGCGGTGATACTGGCCCCCTTTGCAAGTTCTTAAAGAGACCCTATGTGCTGGGGCCTTGAGACCTCAACCAAAGGCTTGGTCTGGTGCCAGCACTGATAATTTCATCCGGGGAAGGTTTAATGGCCTCTCAAGTGGGAGAAGTCTTATTTTCCTTATTATTTAAGAGAGCAAGAATTTACAGAAGCCAAATAGCAGGGTTAAAATTTCAAACAGCAGTTTTTATATAAGGTGGATGCTTCAATATAACAATGAATTTATGTGGGAGCTGCTATTAGTGCCATCAGATATTCAGAGACTAAGGAAAATCCAAATGCTATTCCAGGAGCATTCCACCCTAGCTGAAATGCACATCAGCAAAATGGTGCTCCATGTCTCACTTCTCATCACCCAAGGAGTTAGGAACAGCCACTCTTACTACAGGAAAACAAATGCCCCATGACCAAGTGTTCCAAAGCAAGGGCAAAAGCACAACCACCTCACTTCTGACTTCCAAGTTGTGCCCATGAGTGTGGACAAAAAAGGGACCACATACTAAGCCTAAGAAGCTCAGAGGAGGCCTGCGTGGAGGCCTTACAAGCTCAGAGACTGAACGCGGCCATATAGGATGGTCTAAAATTAAAACGTCTTAACTAAAAGTGAGTCATGGTGAGTAGTCATGTCCTAGAATTGTGTTTTCCTTGACAAAGTTTATTCTTTACCTTAATTGAGCTGCCTATTATCTTTTTGCCTCTAAAATAGCATACCTTTGGAATGTCTGAGAAATCCCCTTTTCCAGACCCATAAGGGTATAGTCTCCCACCATAAAATCCCCTCATTATTATTTTGTTCCCCTAAATACCATCTCTATGTGCTGTAAAATGTAATTGTTAACTATCCTATACCTACCAAGGTAAAAGAAGTATTTGTCTCTTCATTTTACTTTTTATCCAATCCCAGAGATTTCCCCATTTTGCTTTCTCATGCCTCCCTAATCTGTCACCAATGAATTTCATTTAACCCTCCCCATGCCTCTTCCTTTGACTTAATGTATAAAATATGGTGTAAAGCTGTCCTTCTGTGGATATTTTCTCAATCCAATGAGATTTTGCTTCCCAGCAATTGTCATCAGTTTGGCTCAAATAAACTCATAAAAACTTACAGGTTTGGATGTTGACATGGATATCTTGGAAAATTCCAACTATATTGCAAACCGGGAAATGTAGGATTTGATTTTTCAGCTTCTTTTCTTCAATAAAGCATGACAACCCAAAGGTCAGAATGGAGTCGGTGCTATGGAATTTTTGGGCTGGAACCTGAATTCTTTGTCCCCCGGAGTTGAAGAATGAATCCACAGACAGAGAGTAGTATAGAAAAGATGGAGATTTATTGAAGAACAAGTACAGACTCCCATGTGGGAAGAGGGAAAGAGTCCCACAGAATGGATTCCCATGTGGTGATGGGGAAAGAGTCCCACTGGGTTCCTTTTCCCATGGCTTATAAAGGCTGCAGATCCTGGTGCCTTGATTTCCCCTCTTATTGGTCATTATCCCCTTAGGCTGGTTACTATAGTAACTCCTGAGCTCAAAGGTTGAACCTCACATGGGACATGTGAGGTTCTCTTTATTTTATAAATATAGACCTTTTGCTGTTCCCATGTCCCTCATTCTGTGGAAATGACCTGTTGTAGCTTTTCAGCTCCTCTATTCTATGGAAATATACTTCTGCTGCTCTGCAGCCCAGTGTTTCTTCCATGGTCCCCTTAATTTCTAAAATTTCCCAAAACCTGTCTTTTTCATCTCTAAAAATTTCTGTTTCATTAGGTAAGCTAAAGAACAGTGTTTTTACTAGGAGCATATAATGCTATAAATGCTCATTTATTTACAAATACCAAAAGGGTAAGTCATCCACTCAGGTCCGGACTAAAGCTAGTAAAGTTAATAATTACTTAGCATGGAACATTTGGGAAAGCTCCTTAACTGATCCTCTCAGACAAGCTAGAATTTGATGAGGAGTCAATGACATAATAATTAATAACATTATATATATATTTGCATATAATTACATATGTTACAACATTATGACTGCCATTCTGGAGACCGAAGGACATGATAATTAGGTATTCATAGACAAAACAGTATTAGACAATCTAGACTAGAAAAATTCTCTGATAAGATTATGGAGACAGTGCAAAAAGGCACATTAACTAGAAAATGTAACCCTATTTACTATTCAAATGATAGATTCAAAGCAACCTAGAATGGCCTCACTGAGGAAGTTTGAAATGGAATTCAAGAGATAGTCTTTAACTGGATTTCAGCACACTGGAGGCTCTTTCTTATGAAAAAATGGAAGCCTAATGTGTCAAAAAATGAAATAAGGGTCCTATTTGTAAGAAGTTAGAGAATTTGAAGCCTGGAAGTCAGGAAAACATATGGGAGCACTCTATGGTTTAAAAAAAAAATCCAAGAAACTATCTATATCCTAAAGCCCATGGGACGGACTGTCTCAATCCTAGACAATTACTTACTTTACATCATAAAGGCAGGAATTTAGGAAAACTGGTATACCAGATCTTAGAAGAAGCCTTCAGGCTTTACTTTAGAAGAAGACTATAGTGTTTAGAATAGGGTATCAATTGGTCAAAGGAAACCAAACAACAAATATCCTATCTAATGAAAAGGTAATATGCAAGTTAACTATCACTCCATCACAAAGATGGCAGTACCCATGACCACAAGATGGCAGGGCCCAGTCCTCTCAGACCCACCGGAGTCCCCCAGTCCTGGGAGGGCTGCTGCTGAGAGCAGGCCTGGCGGAATGCTTGCTTCATTGCCTCAGTGGCAAGACAAGTGTTCTGCCCCTGGCTGTGGATGGGCCTCTGGGCCACGAAGAGGCCCTGGGTAGCGGGCATGGAGCAACCAGGCCCTGCAGAGAGCTACTGGCACATGGATTCTTGTGCAGGACTACTAATACATATATAAACACACAGTTTTAGGATATGTGAAAATTCTATATAATAAAAGTGTAATATGCAAGTTGACCAAACAATGGAATGACCAGTTGGTGGGGAATGGGACTGGTGAGCAGGTGCTGCAAGGCCAACCAAGGTGCATGCTAGCAGGCAGAGAGAGGGGATGGAAATGGTGGGGGAGGGCAGCAGCAACCAGCAGTGGGGCAAAGGGGGCTGGCACTGTCCCCTGATCAGCCCTCCAGGGTCAACTCCCACAGTGGGAGGCTACTAGCAGGTGTGGCACATTGGACACCTGTGCCCATCCCCTGATTGGCCTGCCAGTCACCTCCCACAGAAGGAGGCCAGACTGCATCTTACACCTGCTTTCCTTGGGGAGCAGGCCTAAGCCATTAGTTGGACATCCCCTGAGGATCCTCAGACTGTGAGAGGGCACAGGCTGGGCTAAGGGACTCTGCCCTCCCCATGAGGGCACATATTTTCATACACTGGGCTTCTAGTTCCAATAGAATTTGCTAACAATTCCATATGTTATTTTAAGTAAAAATCACATCATGGATGTGCCTTTTATTGATTTTTATCAATGACACTTAATTGTCCCAGAAATAAAGAGTGTGTTGGTCCTCAGCATGTTTGACTTCAAATTCATTCCTCCCCCTTCCCCTCTTCTGCTCGGCTCTATACGCTGCCCCACAGGCTGTTTTGCCCAGACTCCTTTGTCAACTACTGTTCTGCTGGAGTACCCAATGATCAGTGCTGGTCAGAGAGTCAAAAGAGAGAAAGGAGGGTATTTCTCCCTCTGCCTTGGGAATCATCCCTGGCAGCAATTGTACCTACTTTTTTATTCCAGTTTAAGGGAAGAACAAACTTTCTACTACCTCCAGAGTCTTCTGGATGGTCTAATAATCAAATGGACATAAGACAGGTTAGCAAGGGAAAATTACCAAATTTAATATATACATATGTATGGGAACCCTTCATACATGAGAGAACCAGAGATCCCACATGTAGGAGAGATTCAGAGATAGAAAGAGGAACTGAGGTATCTAAGACGAGAGCTGGGAATGAGCTAATGCACTTTGGGGGCTTCAAAGGATCATGGCAGAATAAGAATGGATATTTAGTGAATAGACATTTGCCCAGAGTCAGATATGCCAAAAGAAGTTATATCTGATCATCTGTTATGGGAAAAGCCCCTAACTCAAGTTCTAGGTAAAGAGAGACCAACTGGTGTGGCTCAGTGATTAAGTATCAATCTATGAACCAGGGGGTCACAGCTCAATTCTAGGTTAGGGCACATGCCCGGGTTGTGGGCTTGATCTCCAGTGAGGGACATACAGGAGGTAGCTGATCAATGATTCTCACCATCAATGTTTCTATCTCTCTCTTCATATATATATATATATATATATATATATATATATATATATATATATATATATATTTAAAGGAGAGAGGGGCAGAAGTTTATCTTGAGCCTGAACCTAAAGTTACCTTTAGCTCAAAACAATCTGCATACCCAGAGGTGCATCTTGGGGTGACTCATCCTAGACCCCTACACAGCTACCAACTGAAAATCCTATCCTTGTTCCAGCTTCCCTTGGGTAACCCAGGCCACTGGATTCTGATAACTTTGTCCCACCAGTAGTTCCTAAGCCCATGCATGACCACTTGTTTTCTGAATAAAATAATTTCAGATCTTCCTGGGTCAAGAGATAGTTGATACCTGACTGTGATTTTTCTAAATAATGAATAATAATGATTCTTTTTTTTTTTACTTCGTCATCTTCCCCAACTGAAATTCTGTATCCATTCACCTATAACTCCCCATTCCCCGCTTCCTCACAGCCCCGTGTCTTTTTTATTATTATTATTTAAATTTATTATTAGCTCTTCCTAGTGGATAGTACCTGTGGGTCAAGGAGTTTAGTTTATTGGAATAATAAAAGGACCTTTGTACATGCTTAATCAGAAGATAAAATCCAGCCATCCTCTTTCTATTAGTACAGTGGTTTTCAACCTAATTCTCCATCAGAATCATCTGAAGGGTCTTAAAAACTACCTCCACCAAAGAGATTCTGATTTACACAATCTAGGATGAATTTTTAAAAAATCCTTATTGTCAAAAGTATTGCATATGTTCCCCTTTTCCCCCCTTGAATTTTGCTAGCCCACTTTCCTACCCCACCCCTGCCTAGGCCTTCACCACCATATGGTCTGTGTCCATGGATTATGCATATGTGCATAAAAGTTCTTGGGTTGATCTTTTCCTATCCACCCACTCTCCACTGCCTTCCTTCTGAGATTCAATAGTCTGTTCCAAGATTCAATGTCTCTGGATCTATTTTGTCCATTATATTCCACATACGAGTGAGATCATGTGATACTATTTTTAGAGCAGTAGTCTCCAGCTTGGTAACATCAGTATCACCTGGGAACTATTTAGAAATGTAAAAATCTGGAGCACCACCCTAGAATTACTGTATCATAAATGAGATTGGCACCAAACATCTGTTTCAACAAGTCTACCAGGTGATTTGATGTACTCTGAACTTTTAAGAACCACTATTTTTAAATGATCCAGGTGATTCTAATGTGCAACCACATTTGAGAACTACTGCTTTGGGAATATGTTATTGATAAAATCATAATTTTAATTAAACATGCATTTATTAAATACCTATTATGCTTTGGAATCTCCTATTGCCTAACAAAAGACAAAATTTGAGATTACTAATAAAATTTGGAACTTTGCATAAAGATGATGCATTTAAAGAAAAAGCCATGAAAGTCACAAATATTCAACCACACAGAACAGAAAAAGAGAAATGGATCACAAAAGTTCCTCTTTCTGAGTTAAAAATAGCTAAAACATCCCCCAATTGGGGGATGGGGAAAGGACAGAGGGTGGGGTGGGAACCTGGTGGAGGGCAGCAATTGAGGGGGGGGGGGTGGAGAGGAACACATTTGTAATAATCTGAACAATAAAGGTTTATTTTTAAAAATGAAATTTAAAAAATAGCTAAAACACAGTAAATGTACTTCAATAGTAAGGCTGCAATCTATTGCAGAATACACGTTCAATCATTCAACATTCATTTCACAAACTTGCCTTCAATTTACCCCCTATTACCAGAAAAAGAACAAAAGTTTTCTGTTAGAGCTGACCATAGATAACATGGAATCCAACAATTTTCAATCTAATTCATAGACCCTAGGACTCACAAGAAATTTTAGCAGTATATCAGTCAGAATTATTTCAAATGCAATAATAGTAATGCCAACTCAAACTAGCATACAAGATCAAATACATTTGGGGTTCATTTAAGATCCACCAGTAGTGACCACTCCTCTGCAGAAGCAAGAAGACAAGAGAATCCAGAAAGTTGAAGATAGTGTAAGAAACCTCTTGGACAACTTCAAGTGAACCAACATCAGAATTATGGGCGTCCCAGAAGATGACAGAGAGCAAGATACCAAAAACAGATTGAAAGAAATAGTGACAGAAAACTTCCCCCATCTGGTAAAAGAAATAGACTTACAAGTCCAAGAAGCACACAGAACCCCAAACAAAAGGAATCCAAAGAGGACCACACCAAGACACAGGATAATTAAAATTCCAAGATAATTAAAATTCATAGACACTAGGACTCAAAAGAAATTTTAGCAGTATATCAGTCAGAATTATTTCAAATGCAATAATAATAATGCCAACTCAAACTAGCATACAAGATCAAATACATTTGGGGTTCATTTAAGATCCACCAGTAGTGACCACTTCAGATAAAGTGTGATCCTTTTTTAAAAAATACATTTTTATTGTTCATATTATTACAAATGTTCCTCATTCCCCCCCAATTGCTCCATCCCTCCATTGCTCCATCCCTCCATTGCTCCATTGCTCAAGTTTCCATCCCACCCTCTGCCCTTTCCCCATCCTCCATTGTCCTCATCCATAAGTGCACAGTTTATGTTCAGTCTCTTCCCGCCCCACTCCACTCCCCATTTCCCCGAGAATCGTCAGTCCACTCCCCTTCCATACCTCTGATTCTATTATATTCACTAGTTAATATTGTTCATCATGATTTTTACTTCCTTTAGTTTTTAGATTCACTTGTTGATAGTTACTTATTTGTTGTTCATAATTTTTATCTTTATTTTCTTTCTCTTCTTAAAGAACCCCTCTCAGCAATTCATATAATTCTGGCTTGGTCATGATGAACTCCTTTAGCTTAAATTTATTTGTGATGCTCTTTATCTGGCCTTTGATTCTGAGAGATAGCTTTGCTGGGTAGAGTATTTTTGGCTGTAGGTTCTTGCTATATTCATCACCTTGAATATTTCTTGCCATTCCCGTCTGGCCTCTATGGTTTCTGTTGAGAAATCAACTGACAGTCGTATAGGGGCTCCTTTATAGATAACTACCTGCTTTTCTCTTGCTGCTTTTAATATTCTCTCTTTGTCTTTTGCTCTTGGAATTTTAATTATCATGTGTCTTGGTGTGGTCCTCTTTGGATTCCTTTTGTTTGGGGTTCTGTGTGCTTCTTGGACTTGTAAGTCTATTTCTTTCCCCAGGTGGGGGAAGTTTTCTGTCACTATTTCTTTCAATATGTTTTTGGTATCTTGCTCTCTGTCATCTTCTGGGACGCCTATAATTCTGATGTTGGTTCACTTGAAGTTGTCCAAGAGGTTTCTTACACTATCTTCAACTTTCTGGATTCTCTTGTCTTCTTGCTTCTGCAGAGGAGTGTCCTCTGGCTCTTTGTGTTCCAAATCTTTGACTTGATTCTTGCAATCTTCCATTCTGTTTTTAGGACTCTGTATAATATTTTTTATTTCAGAGAATGTATTCTTTATTTCTAGTTAATCCTTTATTATTTCTTGTTGATCCTTTATTATTTCTAGTTGATCCCTTTTCATATCCTCATAGGTCTCGTTTATTTTATCGGCCTTTTATAGGAGATTCTTGAACAACCTTATAAGTGTGGTTTTGAACTCTATATCCAGTTGCTTTTTGTCCTCCATTTCTTTCGTTTGTGAATTGTTTCCTTGTCTCAGCATTTTTGCTGCTTCCCTGAGTTGGTAGGTTGGGAGGATCAGCTGTGTCTATGCCAGGAGACAGCCTTATTCCACTAGACTTGGAAATCTGAAAAAGCCTCTGTGTTCAGCTTGGATGGGGCTGAGTTTCAGCGTGGAGCCTACAGCCTTGGCTTCCGGTTAGCCCCACCCTCTGAGGTTCCTGAGTCTCAGTGTTCCTCAGTGTCCTTTGGTATTCACTGCAAGCACCTCTGAGAGAAAGGCGCCCTAGAGTTTTGCCCACTACCAGATAGTCTAGTCCAGGGGTGGGCAAACTTTTTGACTCGAGGGCCACAATGGGTTCTTAAACTGGACCGGAGGGCCAGAACAAAAGCAACCTGACCATGCTGGCACTCTCATCTTGGGCTGCTGGTGAAGGTGAGCAAGAGAACCCTCCTCTCTTCTGGCTCCGTGGGCCAGATAAAACAGCCGAATGGGCCTGATCCAGCCTGTGGGCCGTAGTTTGCCCACGGCTGGTCTAGTCTCTCCCCCAGCAAGCCTGCAACTGGGGTTCAGTGCAGTTGGAAGTGGGGTTAAGAGCAGTCCGGAGCTTATTTCTCCTTCCTGCTAGGGCAATCCAGTGGCCCAATCAACCGTCTGTCCTCTGTGCGAAATGTGCGCGCCTCAGGGGCTCTGCCTTTCGCAGCTCCCCTTAGCTTCCGCATTACAGCCCAGATTCCCTCTGTATGAGCTTGGGACTCCAGGGTCTCGCCCAGTACTTGGATTCAGTGCAGTCTGAGTTGGGGTTCAGCACAGTCTGGAGCTTTTATCTCCTTCCCACTAGGGAACACCAGCCAAGCACTCAGCCGCCCCTGCTCTCCTCTCTGGCTCTGTCCTCTTCCCACTGGTATCTCTGTACCTTGGGCTTTTACAGCCCCTCTGATTTTCCTTCTGGTTTTCTCTTTCCTTCTAGTTGTAGAATTTCCAGTCAGTCAACTTTCCTGTAGTTCTGGATAATGTCCACTTTATATTTCAGTTGTATTTTTTGAAATTGTTGAGTGAGGCTGCAGTTAGGCATTTACCTATGCCACCATCTTGGTTTTTTTCTAAAGTGTGATCCTTTGCGCACCAACTCCACTCTCTGCATTTCTCTTGAATTTACTCTCCTTGTATGTCAACTTTGACTACAGACTTTACATCTCTTGTTGTAACAAGATGGCTGCAGCAACATCAGGCCTCATATCTGTGCTCATACCATCCAGAAAAAGTAGCACTCCAGATAAATTCTGAGGAGAAACTAGAATTCTTTTTCTAGAAGTCTTCAAAAAATATATACTGTTTTTTCTTCAGCCCAGGTTAGTGCAGGGGACATAATCCTTGTGGTGAGGAGAATGAACTTCAGTCATCCAGGACCTATCCCTGGAGCTAGGAATGAAGTTGTTTTCTCCTGAGATAAATGGAAAACTAGGATACTATTGCCATGAGAAAGCACAATGAATGCCAAAAAGCCTAAAATGGTAAATCTCTGCTACATGGGAGGTGTTATTAAATTGATAAGTAAAATTGTTGTTTGTATATTTTCCTTTAAATCAGAAGCATTTTTAAGCTTCTAAGAGTATATCAAATGAACATTCAGGGTAGTCAAAGAGATCAGATAGATAATTATCATGACTTACTTGTTCAGTCAATTTACCATCCAGGTTAATACTACTCCTTGAATGTTTTACTTGTTTTTCAGTTTTAAATAATTGTTATTCTTAGTCACATATTGTGTAATTTAACCTATCTATAATAGACTGTTTTGATATAAAAACACATACATTTTAACAAGTGTTGTTCATGTTCACTCAGCATCTTCTGATGATAGCACCGTAATTTCCTTTTGGGAGAACATCAGTACCTCTTCCCTAATGGGTACCATGTAAGTGGGACTGTCAGTCAAGATGTCCCACTTCCCTGAAGCTAAGCACTAAATAATGAGCATGTGACCCACAATAAGCCAACCCAATTCTTTTTCCTGGGACTTTGAATTTTACCCAAATGGCCAAGGACAGGAAAGCATGACAGAAGCTGATTCATCACTGTGATGACACTTCAGCTACTGCTCATGAAATTCTAAGAGCTCCCCAGATTCTTGCTCTTTCTCAAACCTGGTCCTTGAGCTTCCTTTGATTTTTGTGAGTCACCCTATACTCTTCCAGTCAATATTCTTTTTTTTAAATATATCTTATTGATATTTTTACAGAGAGGAAGGGAGAGAGATAGAGAGCTAGAAACGCCGATGAGAGAGAAACATCGACCAGCTGCCTCTTGCACACCCCCTACCGGGGATGTGCTCGCAACCAATGTACATGCCCTTGACCGGAATCGAACCCGGGACCCTTCAGTCCGCAGGCTGACGCTCTATCCACTGAGCCAAACCGGTTTGGGGCCAGTCAATATTCTTTTTGCATGAGTTATCAAGAATAGGTTTCTATTGTTTGCAACATGAAATCCTGATTAAAAACATAAAAACAGTAATTCTGAAAATTTTCGTCCAGATGATCAACACTGAATTAATAAACTGCATGTCTGGTCAAAATGTTTAAATGGAACATTAATGCACCTCTAGTAATTTTTTTTTAAAAAACATTGTTTAAAAGAGAAAATGAAGCAATGTGTTATTCCATTTTATTTATAATTTGGTAGAGGAAAACAGACCTTCTGAACTCTCAATGTTATTTGTGCATAAGTGCTTGGAAATAGCATCTTGAAGCCTTCTCTTTTATTCTACCATTTAGAACAAAAAGCAAAAACTACCAAAATAAGCTAGCAATTATTTAAAACAAAATGTAAGAATTCTAAATATAGGTACAAAATAATTTTTGTCAAAGTTTGGTGCACAATAGGAAGTTAAATTTTACTATATGATTTAAATCTATTCAGTTCCAAATGAAACATATTATTTTAATTGTTTCATCAATAAATTATGCTTTTTGACATACAATAAAATTCAGGAAAATTAAAGAAAATAAAACACTTATAAAGCCAAAAGATGTATTTACACACATCATGACTAATATACAATGTATTTAAAACCAATATTAAGAAAAAGAATAGGAATTTAGACAGTAATCTTTAAAGACATATGGAGCTAAAAATGTTACTTGCCTTTAAAATCATGTATTATATATTGCACATTTAATTTTTTTAATTTATAGGTATTTTTAAAAATTATAAACTTAATGAAAGCGTTTGAGTCAAAGAAAAAAGCTAAGAAACACCGATACACCTCCTTGGCAGGAATCTGAGAGGTTACACAGATAACCTTGAGAGGTGAGATACAAGCAAAGCTCCTTAGACTCTTGATGCCCAGCAGACATTCTTGCTTTCTGCTGCCAAAAATTCACTTCAGTACATGTAAAAAAGTGAATTCTCATAATCTTCTAGGCAATGTCAGTGATTACTTCAATCTTCAAATCATACATTTCTATATAATTACATATATGATTGCTCCCATGTCTCCATATGAGTCTTGAACTAATCCCACTCATTTTGAGGCTAAAATCCAGAGCAGTTGCCTGGGACTCATTGCCCATAGACTGATTTTACACATTGTCAATGGTGGACAATTTTGCTAAATTAAGGTTTCACATGTCTAAATTCACAGAGATTAAATTCCTAATATTGAAAAGAAGTGGAGAACTGAGTCCCCTCCTCCAGGTCTTTGCTAGATGTTAGTTGTCATATCAAGGCAGAGAGCTAAGAAAGGCCAGATAGTGAGTTTTATTAAGTTCGTTTTGTTGTTTCTGACACCCCAACTAGTTACTTTTGAATATTTCTGATATCATTAGCTGTCTCTGATGAAATCTATATTTAAACTTCCAATAACTCAGGATTCTATGACATTGAAAAGCTGTAAGTAACAAAGAATAATGCAGTCCTTGGAAAAGCTTATTCTTTTGTCAAATGGGCCACCCTAATAACCAGAGGAGGGCATGGAATTAGAAAGATGGATAAGGCTATAATATTGGTCTTTTAAAATTCTTTGTAAAACTTTTATATTTGCTTTAACTATAAGAACTTTTTTTACCATCATGTGATTGAGAAAATCTCATCCAAATAGTTTTCATGTTCCTTTAAGTAACCTAAGAATCCTAAGGTCTACTTAGGATTTTAGTTTTTTAAATTACTAAAAGTAATCCTATGCTTACTTTTCAAGGCACAAAAATTAAATAAACAAACAATCAAATAAATAGGGCAAGAGTTTTAGTCACTATAATATTTTGCGATGTGCTCCACCTAATTGACTGGAATTCCTGACATGATAAATTATAACAAGGCACTTCTCTTGGACATTCTGCAGCTGTGTCCAGACTCTGAGTAACTTCCTCAGACCATGTCCTGTCCTGAAATTTAGAATTCAGACTTAATGCTCATCTCCACCTCTTCTCTTCTGATCAACACTGCCTTTCATTTAATTACAGAGAACTACTATGACAATTTTTTACTCCTTCACCAATTAATTCAGTCTGTGCTCCTATCAGCATACAGTCAATGAGAAACTGCCAGTATACCCCTTTTGTAATTTATCAATGTTTTATCTAATGCCTATGCTTACTTTACAAGTCTAACACTCAGCTCTTTGATCTTTGATTTTTAGAGTTTTAGTCAGAAAATAAGTGGACAGACTGATCCTTCATAAATATTGTGGAAGGTCCTATAGGCTGAGTGAAGCACGGGTAATGCAAATGCTATGCCAGATGTGAAATTACATTTATGGAAAAGAAGGAAGAAGATTTCAGGGAGCAAACACTTAACACAATATAGAAAATATAGAAAACGCAATTAGAATATGCATAAGATGTCTGAATAGCAAAGTTAATGTCTGTGTATTATCTGACATTTAAAATTACAGAATAAGTACTTGACAAAACTCTTGATTTCAGTCTTCTACTATTTGTCCAGTTTTCCCCTTCTTGCTTCCTTCCTTTCTTCCTTTTTTTCTTGCCTTCTTTCCTTCCTTCTTTTCTTCCTTCCTTCCTTTCTTCTTTCTTTTTTCTTTCTTTCTGCCTATCTTTTTCTTTCTTCTTTTCTCATTCTACTTTTGTTCATGTTTCCCTTTCCTTGACCAAAAATGATTTACCTTTCTGATTACCGTATTTACCGGCGTATAAGACGATTTTTTGGCCCTGAAAAAATACGTATTTGCCGGCGTATAAGACGACTGGGCATATAAGACGACCCCCTAACATTTCCATTAAAAATACAGAGTTTGTTATATACTCGCCGTATAAGACTACCCCCCACTTGGAGGCATATTTTTCAGGGCCAAAAAATCGTCTTATATGCCGGCAAATACGGTACTAAACAGGAACTTTATTTTTAACAAATGCAGAAACCTGGGCTACATCACACACACACACACACACACACACACACACACACACACACCAACACACAACACATATTTAGTCTTTCAGGAAATTGGGTCATTTTATTCATCAAAAAAAAAAAATAATAGTCTTATTGAAAAATCTTAACAAAAAAATATTTTTAAATTATATGCCTCTGTACAACATGGATTGTAATTTTTTTAATCCAAATTGTTCAGGATAATAAATTTATAAATTTGCTATATTACATACTCTTAAATCAACAGAAATTATTTACCTAGTCATTTTAGACTTACAAAGAGAAAAAAATATATACCTTTGATACAATTACTAGTACAGTGTCTGGATACACTGTGCTCTGTCCTTTTTGGCTGATTGACTGGCTGGCTGGCTGGTAGAAGTCTGTCTCTCTCAGACAGCCCGTTCAGCACAGTGGAAAGGCAGTGGACAAGAAGCGAGAATATCAGGTATCAGCTTTGTAGTGTCCCTGGGAAAACCTCTCAGCCTTTCAAGCTCTCAGTTTTTTCATCAGTAAAATAAGAAAAAAAAAAATCTTCTGGCCTGTCCTGCTGTATTATTAGGAGAATCAGATAAAATCCATGTAAAATCATTTTACAAATGTAAGACATTAGTAATACAATTTTTTGTAACTAGTCATTGATATTCTTCTGTTTTTAAAGCCACGTTTTCACAAACTAAGGCAATTAGTTATGACAGTTCACAGATAATGCAAAACTAAATTTGATATAATAGCATCAAGTTAAAAGACCCAAAACACGTTTCTTGTCCTTAGGGTTGAAAATTATTGTTTCCTAAAGCCGGGGTCAGTGGGTTGGTGCCTCAGGATGGTATCAGCAGAATGCCAAACATACTCAGCTTTAGCTGGGGACCAGTTTTTCCCTGACCTCAATATTTTAGTCTTCAATTATCATGTGTTAAAAGCCTGCAGGTTGGTTGATTAAGGAAGTGAGGCAGGCTGCAAATGCCTGGGGCTCAGCTCCATTAGTCAGGGCAAGTCACTGTTAGGAGTTTGGAGGCATTTTCAACCAGGGTTCTCATGTTTATTTAAATGGACTTGAGCCCTAAAGTGAAACTAGTAACCTACTTTAGGGGCAGACCAAATTAGAGTAGCAATGCAGTTTCCCAATTGTATTATCAAGAGGGCCAACTACTTCCTAGTCCATAAATACATATATTGTCACTTTGTCACCTAAGCATTCAATCTGAGAAGAAGTTATTTTCCAGGTCATGGCATCATCTTATGTTTGTGCCACCTGTGGTGGACGAAGGGATAAAGTTCTACAACAGCATAACTGATAGAATGGAATCTGCTTGAGCATTAGCATCATGACAACATTTTCACTGTCAATGGTTAAAGCGTCAGCTTTCAATTTTCAAATATCAAATCAGCAGGAAAGGTTTCTATAAATGAACTGATACTTTTTCCTGCCCCTGCCACTTCACGGCCACATTATATCTGGAAGCTAAGATACGGGCACAGGACTTTCGGTGTTTCCATTAGCAGGTTGGTTTGCACCACTAGATAAAGATGTCTGGGAGAGTCCAAATCTCATTTAGCACAAGGCTCCTTTTTATTTTTCCACTTGCCTTCTATATTGTATAACACAACCAAGTTAAATAGCATAGATTCCCAGGTCGAGGGCTAGCAATAAACTAGACCAAGTCTACAAGAAGTCAAGCAGTAGAGAAACAAAAATTTTAATAAAACCCAGGCAGCAGAAATAAGAAATCCTATGTTTTAATTAGTTCTACCTCTTTCATGCTCCTGATGTTTATACAATTATCCTCTATTTCATTACCATGAGCTTGGTCAAGTAAAACAACAATTAGTAAAATGTTAGACTGCCCCTACCAACAATTTCAAAAACACACCTGCAAACAGAATTATTTCATCATCTTATCACAGTCACAGTCACTTATCACAAAAGGATAATATTATGAGAATATTGAGGCCTAGTGAATTGTCCGAATACTTTCCTAATCTATAAATCATGGTTGAACCCACCAATCCTTTCTAGGGTTCCTTCAAGTATTAATATTCTATGCTTCTACTTCAAACGGCAAACAGATGCAGGCAGCTCTTGAATTAACTGAGTGAAAATACTATACCTAATATAATACCACTAAAAATACTAAAACCTAATTTTACCCATTTATTTCAGGCTATTCTGCCCTAAATGTTTTCACTTTTTCTACTTATTCTTTGGTAACTGCAAGAATAGCAAAGAAGGACCAAATAGATGGCACAGATAAAAGAGATGTATGTTAAAGGGTACACACTTTCAGCTATAATGAGAATAAGTTCTGAGGATCTAATGTACAGCATGGGGACTATAGTTAGTAACACAGTATTGTATACTTGAAAGTTACTAAGAGTAGATCTTAATCATTCTCAAAAAAGAGAGAGATAACAATGTGAGGTGATAGGTGTGTTATCTTGATATTAGTAAACATTCCACAATATATATATGATAATCACATTGTACAAATATAATACAAATATCTTTGTCAATTATTCCACAATAAAATTGAGGGGAAGGGAAACCATACAACTAGTGTCTCAATATTAAAGCAATGGCTATAATTGGAAATCCACACAATTGCTTATGAACTCTATTGAAAATTCGTCCTCTATCTATCTTTAATATAAGTGGATTGAGCTTTAAATATTTTAAGTGAGATTCTACATGTTGCTAACCTTCTAACTAATGAATTTATTTAATATCTTTGACTAGTTTTGATAGCCCCCTCTAATTAGCAGGGCAGGAAAAAGCACAGCAGTGACAATAAATCTACTCCATTCCATTGTGCTACTAGTTGGCCTCAATCCTGACCTAGAAGGAACGTCTTCAAAGCTGAAAATTAATTTAGAGTCTATTCCAGGTCAGTCCTTGGCATCTTTGCTGAGACCTATTAATTCCAACCTCAACAGAAATAAACAGAAACCCATTAGGAACTGGACTTAGACCATCAATCATTTAACACAAGACAAATAGCAAAGCCTGCCAAATCACAAGCCTACCACCTCAAAATTGAGTATAATTGGCAAATCCAAAATGCCCTAGCAGGTGATATCCCTTTAAAAGGTATAGGGCTTACACATTACCAACAAACAAGTTAATGTACTATTAAAATAACAGACTAGAAAATTCTAAATATATTAATTTCATTATGCAATCTGAACCAAAAATGCTTCAAAGTAATATGTTGTAATTTAGAACATTTCTTCTACAAATTATCCTGTGTACCTGACATAATTTAATATATTCACAAAGACATATTTCTGGATTATGGGAAATTTTTATTATCCTAAAACAACAGTAAGATAAAAAGCATAATAATATAAAATATTAAAACTTAATATTAAAACATTAAGTAAAATATCACATGAGCAACTAGCTCAATTTTTAAAACACTTTTAAATGTCTCCATAGATAAAAAGACATATATAGTTATGCTTTAGGGTTTTCTTGGCAGTAAATCCTTGCAAAATGAAGCTCATTTTTACTCATTTTTCAGTATCTAAAACAACCACAAATTTAAATGAAGAAACTATATTATATAATCATTTTGGAAAGCATGTCCTTGTTGGTTTACAGATAAATATTTTAGATACATCTTTGCATCCATATAAGAAATGGATTGGAGAGCTACTTTTCTGGGGTCTGCCCTACCATACTAAGGGGCAAATCTAGACTGACAGTCTGTTTCGTGTAGCTTACAAACAGGGAGATTCCTGTTTGCATTTGAGCAAGCATTGGTTCTGCTGCAAGGCATGCTGATACTTCAACAGTGTAAGTGATGAGGGGAATCAGGCCAGGACTGGGCATGGACAAAGCTGGGAGAAATTGACCCAGGTATAGTACTGGTGCCCAAGGAGGTAATCTACAGTTAAATGACTCGTCCAGAAGGGCACAGTGATCCTCCAGCTTGGTTGCAGCAATCATCAGTATCTGAGATGCACTGAGCAGGTAAAGTCTGACAAAATGAGGTTTCAGACACTAGATGATCTGCAAAGACAAATGTGTCTATTGCTATAGAACCGGTATCAGTCAGGGTTTCAGAGAAAGTAGTTGTCACACTCAGCTTAGAATAATTCAAAGTGGTTTGGTAAAGGGACTATTCTAAAGGTATAACTAAGCCACAAGGGAAACTTCAATACCCCTGTACCCAGCCAAACTGTAATCATCCTTAAGCCAGAAATCATGAGGAATGGAAGCAATCCTGGGATGTGGAAGCAGAAAACCACTTGGAGAAGAGCTCTAACATTCAGTGGAAGAAAGTGAGCAGCTCAAGAAGAAACTGGTTATATAAATACCCCCATACACACAGTCATTTCCTGGTATCTTCCACTAGGGCTCCCTCATTGGCCAAGCCCAGCCAGAAGCCAGAAGGCAAGAATTGGTAGGTATCTATACATCGCTATGGAGAGTGGAGGGAGAAACAAGGTGAAAAATTATGGAGAGAGGCTGGTTGGGCAAACTGAAGAATGATAGCCCACCTGGGAAAGCATTCTATTCTAAACAGGATCCCAGAAAATACGTGGGAGTCTGGGCATGCTGATCCAGCATTGTGGAGAAAGCAGTTGGCAGAGTGAAGCAGAGGCCTAGTCAAAAAAAAAAAAAATAGATCAGTAGAGGACTCCACCCCCAAAAGAAGCTAGGAAGTTTGCTGACAAATTATGCCAGAGATGTAGGAGTGAGAGAAAGTCCCCAGGCATGCTAGAAGACTGGCTACAGATGCCTATGGCATTGAATGTACTTTCTATAAAAGTACACTATGGGTCAGGATTTCCCTAAGAACAACTCAAAATTGGGACTATCAACTACCAACAGTATCTGTAACAGAGAGAAAATGGGAAAGAAAGAAGTTAACAATGCAATAAGAGAATATATCATAAGGTTTCTTGTAAAAAAAAATAGATGAAATTCATATTGGGGGAAAAAAGAGAATTTATAAAAGTATGGGAAAATTGTAGGAATCTGTGTCCCACTACTAGCCTTGACACAAGAAGGGTGGGGAAGCTACAAAACCCTGGGTTGCCTCCTGAGAGATGCCCTGACCTTCCAATGAGGAGCATCACCTGTCCTACAAGAGGGAAAGTATGGAGAGGAGACTAATGGGATAGATCTCCGGACTTCCTTCTCAACCCTTTTTGGATGTTATACAGGATTCCCAATTGATCAAATCCAACCAGAAACCAGAGGACCAGGGTAACACAGTTGACACAGGTTAATCCTGTAGGCCATAGAATAGGATGGACAAGGGTGGGATGGGGATGTGGCAGGGGTAACAGAGGATATCCAACACAGAGCTATCATGCATTTCTGGCAAAAAAAATATATCAAGGGCTGACCCACAAGATACTTATTCATTGCAGAGGAAAAATAGCAATTCTATAGAAGACAAACTAGCATATTCTACCTTAACCAGTTGATCAAGTTGGCATCCCCAGTAATGGAACAATAAACATCATGTGCTTCCCTATATGATTCACTGAGAACACATCATCACAATACTGGCACTCCTTCCAGAAATGCATACCTAAAATGGATCATGAAGACCATCAGAAAAACTCAAATTGAGGGACAGTCTGCAAAATAATTAACCAGATCAAAAATGTCAATGTCATAAGAAACAAAGAAAGACTGAGGAATTGATCCTGGTCAAAGGAGGCTAAGAGACATGACAACGAATGCGGTGTATGATACAGGATTTTCTTCAACTGCAAGGACATATGGGACATACTAGTTTCGGGAAGCCACCACTTGCCAATACTATCATGAAAATGCACCAAGGAACGCAGAAGGCTGATGGACCTTGGGTGTTAGCAGGGCTGACACTAAGCACAGATAGTTCCATGTTGAGATAGTGGTAGCTGAAGGCAATTCCCTAACCTGATAATCCTTTTACTGTTTCCCAAACTTTACCTTTGATATGCCTGTATACATTGCTACTGGGAAAAGGTATATTCAGTAAATGGCAGACTAGGCCAGAAGTCCATATTTTTTCAAGAAAGAGGCTCCATCTGGCCCCCAATGCCTTCTAAATTCATATTTCTTGTATAGCATTTTCATTTGTGCATCGGCCCCTACTTCAGATCATAAACCCCACTGTGAGGGTCGCTGCAACTGGTGAAATCTGAATCAGGTCTTTAAGTCAGATAACAGAATTATATCAATGTTACTTTCCCAATTTTTGATTCCTGTACTGAGGTTATGTAATAAAAAGTCCTTGTTTTAGAAAATATAATATGAGGTATTGGGGAGAGTAAAGATGTCTCAGATCTGCTCTCAAATAGATCAGGAAAAATACATAGAGAGAAAGCAATGAAAAAATGAAATGTGATAAAACTGTAACATTTGGGGAATTTGCATGAAGGATACATGTGAGTTCTACTATTTTGCAATGTTTTAAAATCTGAAATTATTTCAAAATAAATGTAAAAATATAATAAGAGCTTGAACTAGAGCAAGTAGCAGTGAGACCAGAGAGAAAGGGACATGTACAAGGAATATGTGGGAGGTAAAATGGATAATATTTAAGTGATGAATTACATGTGAGGAGTCTATATTGACAATAGACTTGTGGCTTTGACAACCACATAATACTAGATCATCATTTGGTACTCTTAGCAGGAATTGTTTGAATAATAGTTTAAATGAACCTTGCCTAAAATATTTCAAATATCTATTTCTATAACTTATTTATTATATTTCTGACATTGAAGTGACATAGTCAATTAAACATTAATGGAGCCAAAAGTAGTTCCTAAATTTTTACCTCATCAATTGTAATAAGAGTTTATTTTTCCCCCCAGGAAAATTGTGAATTTAGCCAGCATGGGAAAAAGAATGCTCCTGACAAATCAGTCCCTCTTCTCCAATCTTTCCTGGGGTGCAAAGTAAGTTAGAGATCTTTTTAAATAGCATAAGAACATTTGAACCCAAAAGTAACTCACACCTAGGAGAAAATGGAACTGGGGCAGGAGGGGGAAAGGAGGGGCAAGTTCTGAGAAAGAATATTCCAAAGTTTTCCACTAGTATGTTCATGTAAAACACGTTTTCCCAGTGCAGAGTTGATCAAGAAAATTACATCTCATGGGCGTCTATCATTCGCTAACAGCCATGGATATAAGAAATTAGCAGCATTTCCGTGATCCTTCTGTGAGCAGCATAAACTCACTGACTGGAATCCTGAGCTTCCCCCAGGAGGCTGCTGCAGATGAGGAGATGCTGGGCATCTGACTCAAACCAGCAGAAGCTAAGGATTCTTAACCATACCAGCACACCTCCAGATCTCTGTCTGCAGGATCTGGTGGAAGCAAAAGTGGTGAGAATCTTTTTCTATCTTTTAAATTTAGATTGGCAGGAGAAAATATTTGTGAAACTAGTCTCTTTGGCTAGCAACTCTTGGTTACTTGGAATGAGAACTCATGGGTTTTGTGTTTTTTCTCTTTCTCTGCTTTCTTTCCTTTTGTCTTCTTATACATACGCCCTGCAATGTTGGCCCTATGAACGTTTTCTCTGGCGTCTACCATCCAGAGGGTGCACTTGCCAAAGTGCACCTTGCTCTCTCCAGCCATGTAAAGCACTCCAATGAGTTTTCTGTATCTATCTTGTTCTCCCATAGATGGTCTATTATCTACACCAGTTGGATGATGCATATGCATCTGGTGGGCAGCCAAGTTAGCTGTGAATCCAATCTTTGGGAATCTTAAGCCTCTTGTTCAAGTGGGGAAAGCGCGTGATTCCATGTGTTTGGGAACAACTATTTAAAGAACACAGGGCTTCTTCTCTTTCCTCAGCTAACTCTGTGAATAAACTCTCTTGTGCATCTTTTCCCACTCTCCTTTGGGGACGCCTCTTTCATCCATAGTTTTGGTTTTAAATTGCTATAGATACTGCCATCAAGGTCAGATGATGGCTCCTTTTAATTGGAAAAACTTCTAAATTAAAAAGAAAGAAAGGAACATTTTTCTTACAGAGCTCTCTTTTTTATAATAGCTAGTCTTTAAGACTCTCTTAATCAGATGGAAGGACAGAAATTAAAAGAAAAACCAAAGTCTTCTCAGACCCCTTCCCATTTGCATTTAGTCATTTGTAGATGTTGTAAAAATCAGAACATTGGAAATACAATTGCCCTGCACTTAAGAAAAAAAATGAAAGAAAAATATTGGTAAAATCTTACTAAAAGATAGCCTAAATTTTTAATCCTAAGATCTTGGCTTGGTATCTGTCAGATGGGAAACTTTAAAATATGACCAGACAGAAATATGGGCTAAACTTCATTTATGGCTAGGGGTCCTACCAAACCACTGTAATTCCTCAAGGAAGTTATAATCTAAAATTAAAATGGCTATTATGATGAATGTGCCAATTAAAAATATTGAGCTAAATAAAACGGACATTGATGGAGTTAAAAATCAAAAGTTTATTAGAGCACAAAGGTTAAATGAACCAAGTTGACCCCATTTTGACACCTCAAAATTAAAGGACACCAATATGAAAGAAATTTTTTCTATTTACCCCTGTATGTAGAAAAGTTAAAAGACTGGAAGGAAGCTATGACAATGAGGAAACCTGACCAGCAATCACTTGATTTACGTCAAGCTGGTTAAATCCAGTTAAAGATTGATAGCAACAGAGTCCCTTGGCTTGATCCCTCATTGGGGAATCACAGCCTTTTTACTCAACCGTAGTAGAATGATCAGGAGATAAAAGAGAAATTCCCAGAACTCCTTGATATGGGAATTCCTGAACTGTGGTACTAAAACTGAAGTTCTGACTCAAGTTATAGTTAAAAGAATATGAAAATGTAGGATGATAAGATTACAAAAATAATAATGTTTAAACAGGTTTTATGTTTGCTTTTTTAATTATGTCAACCTTAATTGGTTGCATCCCTTTACCTGATTATATTGTGGAAATACAAATTGTCCCCTGGGGAACTGAGATATGAAGGCTGTCAGTTCTTTAAGTTGGCTATTATAAGGAAAGACTAGAACACAGTAACCTCTGTGTCCTCTTGGATCCATAGAACTGGTTAATATTGCCAGAAATATTTATTTATTTTAAAGGAGCTCTATTAAATCAACTAAAACAAAAAATTCATATATGAGAATTTTTCAAAACTGTAACAGAAACTAGCCTAAATGCTTTTCAGAACCACATGAGCTGGAAAATAGTTGATATTAAAAATGGTTTGAATTAGTTTTGGTTAAGTGGGCATATCATTAGAAGCATCAGCATTAAATAACATTTTATTCTACCTGGGTTTATTAGTCAAATATGTTCATCTTATTTCTGTTGCAAAACTTGTAAGCAAGAAAAGCAACTTTGTATGATGAAATTTTCATCAGTAGTCTAAAGTTACGTGTTAGGAACAGGTAAATTAAATACATGTAAGCAGTATAAAAGTCTTTTGTTAGATGAACTTTTTGTGATAATCATTGTTAAAAAAAAAAAAGGCTTCCTAGAATATGGTCAAGTTGACAAAATAAGTAAATATGATACCTCCTCCCATTAAACCTCAAAATTACAGCTAAACTGCAGTACAATCATCATTGGAAACCATCTCAAGTCTAGCTGAACAGAAGTCCTACAACTAAGAAGCAGCCACATCAAGACTGGTAGGAGGGGCAGAGAAGCAGAATGGGCAAAACCAACACATACCTGAGGCATCTCAACTGAGGAGGTCTTATCTGAGGACAAGGAGTCACAGAGCCACACCAGGCTTCCCAGCCTAGGTTTCTAGAACCAGAAAAAAAGTCCCCATAACTTCTGGCTGTGAACACCAGCAGAAATTATGACTGAGTAAGACAGAGGGCTGCTAGGATCCCAGCTGTTCCTTTTAAAGGGCTCACATATGGAATTATTCAAACTCACTCTGAGGTCCAGCGCTAGGCAGCAGTTCCAAAGGCACCAAGCACATAAGAGATTAACTGAAGCGTATGGGAGAGAATTGGAGGGGCAGCTTTTTTTCACACAGAAGTGCTGGCAGAAGCCATTGTATGTTTGCTGAGCCCTCAGGTGGGCACCATATCTGAGTCTCTATCAGCCTGGCTAACATTGTTGACCTCATCCTTTTTAAAAAAAATATTTTATTGATATTTTACAGAGAGGAAGGGAGAGAGATGGAGAGCTAGAAACGTCGATGAGAGAGAAACATCGACCAGCCGCCTCCTGCACACCCGCTACCGAGGATGTGCCCACAACCAATGTACATGCCCTTGACCGGAATCGAACCCTGGACCTTTCAGTCCGCAGACCAACGCTCTACCACTGAGCCAAACCAGTTTCGGCTGTTGATCTCATCTTGATGATTTCCTGAGACCCTGCCCACCCAACTTGCAGACCCACTCAAACTGCTTCCAGTGTTATATCCATATAAATGGCCTGTCGTGGCTCATGCTTTGGACTTTTCTAAAAATTACACAAAGGTCCACAAACCCCAAACAAGCAGCATCTGGCCTCAGTATGCCCCACACTTCTTGCTAAGTGGCACCAGGCCCAGAACTAGCAGCAGCCAGCCTGACTCTCAGGTTGGCCTTTCTCTGGCACCTCCAAGCCCAGCACAAGTGGCAAACATCTGCAGATTCCTTTGTAACTCATCCAGGTTGTCTCAGGCAGGGCACAGGCAGGAGCTGAACTTGCACCCAATGGTCAGTTTTAGGACACACAGAATCACCACCCAACCATCTCTAGGAACAACTTGTGAGTGGGGGCGTACTCAGTAGTCACCAGAAACCCGCTAAAGTAAGTCTTCCTCTGTGGGATAGGGCCCTACACAGGAGCTTTTCTACTGTAGTCTCAGTTGGTTCTTGCAGCCTGAGGACCAACCTCTCTCTCCCATTGACATGCCAATAGCAATCAAGGCTCAACTACAACAGGAGGGTGCATGTAGCCCACTTGGGGAGGGCACACTTGGAGAACACCCCACTCGGATGACCAAGAAGGCTGCACCACTGGGCCCTACAGCACATCTACTACATAAAGCCACTCTACCAAGACCAGGAGACATAGAAGCTCTACCTAATACAAACAAACACAGGGAGGCTGCCAAACTAAAAAGACAAAGAAACATGTCCCAAATGAAAGAACAGGACAAAACTCCAGAAAAAAACCCTAAACAACATGGAGACATGTAATCTGCCAGATACAGAGTTCAAAACACTACTTATAAGGATGCTCAAAGAATTTAGGGGAGGAATAGATCAACATGGCAAGAACTTTGACAGAGAGATAGGAAACAAAATGGAGATACAAAACATTAAGAAAAAAGATCAGAAGTGAAGAAAATAATAACTGAAATGAAGAATACACAAAAGTAAGTCAACGGTAGATTAGATGAAGTAGAGTATCAAATCAGCAATATGAAATATAAGGAAGCAAAAAATACCCAATCAGAGCAACAAAAAGAAAAAAGAATCCAAAAACAAGGACAGTTTAATGGGGCTCTGGACCAACATCACACATACCAACATTCACAACATGGGTACTAGAAGAAGATAGAGAGCAAGATATTGAAATTTTATTTGAAAAAATAATGACAGAAATTTTCTAACTTGGTGAAGGAAATAGACACACAAGTCAAGGAAGTGCAGAATCTCCAACAAGATGAACCCAAAGGTTAAAGACAAAGGTCAAATGCCACAGGTTAAATATGAACAGAGAAACTCAAAAGCAGAAAGAGAAAAGCAGTTTGTTGCCTACAAAAGAACTTCCATAACACTTTCCACAGATTTTTCAACAGAAACATTTCAGGTCAGAAGGGACTGGCATAAAATATTCAAAGTGATGAAAAGCAAGAATCTATAACCAGGATGACTCTACCCAGCAAATATGGTACTTATAATCAATGGGCAGATAAAGAGCTTTCCAGACAAGAAAAAGCTAAAGGAGTTCATCACCACCAAACCAATATTATAAGATATGTTAAAGGGTCTTCCTTAAGATGAAGAAAAAAAAATACCAAAAATATGAGTAATAAGATGGCAATAAATACATATTTATCAACTGTTACTTTAAATGCAAATAGATTAAATGCTCCAATCAAAAGACGCAGGGTGGGTGAATAGATAAGAAAACAAGGCCCATACATATATTGTCTACAAGAGACTCACTTCACAAAGTAAAGATATAGAAAAAATAATTCATGAAAAACAAAAAAAGCTGGAGTAGCAATACTTATACAAGACAACATAGACTTTTTTAAAAAAGGCTATTACATGAAACAAAAAAGGAGTCAGGAATTCCACATCTGGATATTTATCCAAAGGAACCCAAAACTCTAATTTGAACAGGCATATGTATCCAAATGTTCACTGCAGTATTATTTACAACTAGAGGCCCAGTGCACAAAATTCTTGCACAGGTAGGGTCCCTACACCTGGCCAGCAATCAGGGCTGATCAGGACCTTCCAGCTGCTGGCCAAGGCCTTCCTTCAGGCTGCCAGCTGGGGCCTCCCCATGTTAGTCAATGCACGCAAAGTGAGAAATCGAACTCCAGGTCTCCCAGTCAAACTCTCTAGGGGACACTTTGCATATTAGCCTTTTATATATATAGATAGTCAAGATATGGAATCAAATCTAAGTACCCATCAATAGACAAATGGATAAAACTGTGGTACACATATACAATAGAATATTATTCGGCCATACAAAAAGATAAAAGCTTTCCATTTGAGACAACATGAATGGACCTAGAGCAATGGTTCCCAACGTAGAGCACACACAACCCACAAAAGAGCAATTTGATTTTTAAGGGGGCAATTCAAGAATGAGCTATTAATTAACAGTGAATTTTTTGTATTTCTTATGGTTCTAAGGGCCTCATATACAGTTTATCCTATATAATAAAGAGGCGATATGCAAATTGACTATCACACCATTGCACAATATGGCCACCACCATGTGGTCACAAGAAGGCTGCAACAAGATGGCCAGCAGGGAGGGCAGTTCGAACCAACTGATCTGGCAGGGAAGGGAGGGCAGTTGGGGGCAACCAGGCCAGCACAGGAGGGCAGTTGGGGGCAATCAGGCTGGCGGGGGAGGGCAGTTAGGGGCAATCAGGCTGGCAGGGGAGCAGTTAGGCATTGATCAGGCTGGAAGGGGAGTGGTTAGGGGGTGATCAGGCTGGCAGGCAGAAGCATTTAGCAGCAATCAGGCAGACAGGCACGTGAGCAGTTGGGGCCAACAGTCCCAGATTCTGAGAGGGATGTCCCAGAATGGAGAGGGTGCAGGCTGGGCTAAGGGACACCCTCCTCCCCATTGCACAAATTTCATGCACCAAGCCTCTAGTAAATACATATTGTGACATATTTATACATTTTAGTTCTCCATTATGTTTTAAAATTTTATTTTCTGTTTTTTCATATCATATTTTCCCCCAATTTCTTATTTATTTATTCCACATCATTTCAACTGTCCTTTTGTTCTTTTATTTTCTTTCATGAATGCCTATTCTTTGGGAGCTTGGTTAGACCAAGTTATTGACCTTTTAGGCTTTCTCCACATAAATAGGAGTTCACATTTTGAATAATAAGAAATATATGTCACAGGGGGTGGGCATCAGGAGTTTAAAGATCCTCAGGTGGGGCATGCCCCCCAAAAGGGTGGAAACCACTGACCTAGAGGGTATTGTGCTGAGTGAAATAAGTCAGAAAAAGACAAATGTCATATGCTTTCACTTATATGTGGAATCTAAAAAAGAAAACAAACAAATCAAAAATCTCATAGATACAGAGAACAAATTAATGGTTGCCAGATGGAAGAAGATTGGGGTACTGGGTAAAAAAGGTAAAGGGATTAAGAACCACAAATTGGTAGTTATAAAATAGTCACAGGGATGTAAAGTATAGCATTGGGAATATCGTCAACAATATTATAATAAATATGTATAGTGCCAGGTGGGTACTCAATTTTTGGGGGTAGTCACTTCATAAATTATATAAATGTCTAATCACTGGATTGTACACCTGAAACTAATATAATATTGCACAGCAACTATAATTGAAAAATAAAATTTATTTTTAAATTTTGTTTCCTAAATCTCTTTGGTAAGTTTGAAACTAAAGTTTTGCTAGAAAAAATTAAATGCATATTCATGGATGTCTCAGCTACTTCCAAATAAGATAAAATAATGAAACATTAACTACTGAACATAAGTTCATCTACTTTCTGCTTCTTATTAATAGAGAAGATATTTGCCTATTAGTGAACATGTCTTGTGCCCCATTTTAAAAAGGTGTGCTATGAGAAAATATGTATTTATAGAAATTATGATATTGCAACAGAATAAAATGCTCCTTCTCTCAGAAGGCTTCAGGCTAATAGCTTTTGCTATAGATATGCTAATTAACTAGGAATTCTGCTTGAAGCCTGAGCAGCCCCTTTCTCAGGAAGAGGTGAGGAAGTCTACACAAAGTAATGACTTCCGAACTGGACTCAGATCAGCAGGGGGTCAACAGACCAACTAGGAACAAAGGGCTTTACTGGTAGTAATTTCTCCAGCTTTCCCTTGGATCCCTTTTCGGCCTGGCTGTTTAACAGTCTCCACCATCTTTTCACTTCACCCATTCTTCCTTCCCTTGATATATAAGACACCTGAATTTTGAACTGTCTTACGCTGGATTTGAGAATTAGATTGCCCATTTTTTTCAAGCTGGGCCTTCTTGGTTAGTAAGCTTTTCCTTACTCCAAACTCTGATGTATTGAATATTGGTCTTTCTTTAGAAGCATCTGGCACACAAACCATATACCTATAACAATAAGTGTTCATAAAGGTAGCAATCTAAAGAATACTGGTGTAACAGACACTTCACAATTGCTTACTTCTTAGTTTTCATTAATTAAGTTATTTTAAAGTTTAAGACTTTTAACATATGTAATTAAAATTGCTGAAACCAGTTTGGCTCAGTGGATAGAGCGTCGGTCTGCAGACTGAAAGGTCCCAGGTTCGATTCCGGTCAAGGGCATGTACATTGGTTGCGGGCACAGCCCCGATGGGGAGTGTGCAGGAAGCAGCTGGTCTATGTTTCTCTCTCATTGACATTTCTAGCTCACTATCCCTCTTCCTTCCTCTCTGTAGAAAAACAATAAAATATCTTTTAAAAAAACTATAAAAATTAATATCAGGGAAAACAACTGTGCATGTAAGAAAAATGGGATATATTTTGGCTTAACAAAAAAGGGTATGAAAAATGAAGATGTGCCAGGACCGGTTTGGCTCAGTGGATAGAGCGTCGGCCTGTGGACTGAAAGGTCCCAGGTTCGATTCCGGTCAGGGGCATGTACCTTGGTTGCGGGCACATCCCCAGTAGGGGGTGTGCAAGAGGCAGCTGATCGATGATTCTCTCTCATCGATGTTTCTAACTCTCTATCCCTCTCTCTTCCTCTCTGTGAAAAAATCAATAAAATATATTTAATAAAAAAAAAAGAAAAGAAAGAAAAATGAAGATGTATTTTTAAGTAAGAGAAAATTAATTTTGTCCTAAAATAGGCTGGTTGCTTCAAAATGAGAAAGGGGGTAAGGGGGTAGGGACAAAAATCTGAATGTAAAAAGGAAAGTAGTAGAGGGCTCTGGAGAAGGAATCTTGGGGGAGGAAATTTTAATTAAGTGAACTTAAAAATCAAAAGTAAGCTGATGCAAAATTTAGAGTTTTGTTTTCTCTCTCTGCTAAAAGGCTATTGGTCTGCTACTGATACTGTGAAAAAGTTTTATGCCTAGAAAGAAAAGATTCTGTGTTTTATAGTTTATGTAATTTTGTTTTATGTTGTTTTAATCAGGGTCCTTGATTACTTAAGGAAATTGAATCTTCTTCAATAGTAAGAAATAAATTTTTGCTAACAATTATGTAAACTTCTCTGGTTTCTTTGAACTCTTTTATTGATACTTTGGTTAAATGGATAATGAAGTATGACTTCATAATAACTTATGATCCTATTTAATCGAATGTCCAAACATCTTGATATATTTAGACAGCATTTCAAAAATTTAAATTACAAATAAGAGTCTTGACCTGGGAATGACTTTGGGGTTTTCCAGAAAGGACCACAGAACACCTCAAAAGATTAGTCTCTCATTACAAAAGAAAAATATTAAACTAATACAACTTGTTCGGGTGTATGAAATTACATGGGAAGCATTGCCAAATAAAAAAATAACATTGAGCCTTCTTTGTGCTCTATTTGTGTATGTTGTAAATGTTCCAGAAATATATGTGAAATTGCTGGAAATCTGAGATGTCCTGACATAAGATGTCTGTCATCAAAATTGAAGGATACATGAAAGTAACTGAACGTGAGTATCAGGTTATGGAACATATGGATGAAATCCATTCTGGTTTTGCAAGAATGAGCCCTGACTTTTGTCATCCTTATGTCCTTATAACTTGGCAACAGAATGCTCCTGAATAGATTGGTAAACAATGGCTGTAAAACAAATGAACAGTCCAGGCTATGGGAACCCCAAGACAGCTGCTGCGTAGTTCTTCCCAGCTTCCTGGGACTTCTTCAGTTTCTGTGTTTTTGTTTTTTTCCACCCACTTTAGTACATTTGGGTTGAACTTCATTTAACTGACACTTAGTTTGGGTTATCAATATGTCCTTGATGTTATGTGTATTTTTTTCGGATGGGGGGGTGTATGAATTGAAGCTTTCCCCTGCCACAGATCTGATGCCCTCATAATAGAAAATAAATTCTTAGAAAAATGTTTCCCATTTGGGATATATCTCCAAAACCTCTAGTGATTGAGACCCACATTTCACTGAGTAAACCGTAAAAGCCTTGATTGACAGCCTGGGAATTTTTTGGAATTATCACTGACCCAAATACCCTTAATTATCAGGCAACATCAAGAGAACTAATGGGAAACTAGATCCAAGTAGAATAACTAATTACACAGGACTGAATGAACTGATGAGAAGGATTTTAATTTTATGACTCTTATTTGATATATTGCTGATTTTTTAAAATCTTTTGTCTTCCAGATACAAGACTTTTTCTTCTGTACACCTTTGTTAGTAGTAATAAAACATTACTTTTTTGTCTGTCTCTTTCAATTTGATCCCTCTAAACTCTCAGTGAGTATTTTTATTCTCATGGTAATATGTTTGCATAAGTTCCATAAGAATATGTTCCTTATATAACAGGACACTATTGGAAAATAGTAATGTTAAAAGGTTTTGACTGGAATGCCATATTTGAGAGAGACAAGCATAGGCTCATATATGACCAGAAAGCATTAAGGGATTAAAATTGACTTTGGAAGCCAATAAAGCCCCTTGGGAAAACAGCATGCCTTGATTACATGGTTTAAAACAGTCTTTCCAGGTAAGGAATGAAGATTGCTTCCTGGGATATGCAAAGAAAGACCTCAAAATACATTGGGGACCTCAAGAACAGAGGAATTAACCCCAGGCATTGTGGGCTAAGTCTGATGGCAGGTATGCAGCTTGGGTTCCTAAGCTTGAGGCTTTTTAAAGTTCAATCTAAAGATTCCTTATGAAAAATTCTAACAAAGCAAATTTAAAGGAGCCTACATAATTACTATTCTTGCTGGTCTTATACAAATAATCAGGTCAAGTTTATTGAAAATGGTCTTAATTTGGCTATCTTTGATAAAAATGAGTGTCATCTTAGAGAGATAACTTATTTCGATAGGAACTGTATTATACCATTGTGGATATTATAGTGTTGTTGAGGGTTTTTTGAATGTGTGTTTTTTAATCCTACCTTCAAACTGGACTATTTTCTGAAATTTTCTAGTTTTCTTAAACATTTGTCTGCAACCCTTCAACTAAATTTACATTTTTCCATCCATTGACTTGGAATCACTGAGAACTAAAACTGCCTGTTTCCCTACCTACTGTGCCACCCAGAGAGGGGCCCATGGGGCATTGTTCTCAGTTCCCAAGTAACTTAAAGGGAAACTTTCACAATGTCCGAAGCACTTAAAGTACTGAAAGTGAAGGATGAGTATTTCCTCAAATTCCTTGCAGCAAGAACCCACTTAGGTGGTACCAACCTTGTCTTGGAAAAAGGAGCAGTAAAAATCTTCAACAAGAAAAGTGATGCGTCTACCTCATCAATCTGAAGAAACTTGGATTAAAGCTTCTATTGGCAGCTCATGCCATTGTTGCCACTGAAAACCCTGCTGATGTCAGTGTCATATTGTCCAGGAACATGGGCCAGCGAGCCCATGAAGAGAGAAGCATGGGGATTCAAAACAAGCCACTCAAAGATGTGCTTCTATAGAATACTAATTTGTTTTGAGCTAACGGCAATATTAACTTCAGGCTCACAAGAAACTTCTGCTCCTCTCTTTGCCTAAAAGAACTTGAATTAGGGGCCTTGTTCATAATAAGAGATAACCTTTTGACCCACATATATGACAGGGAAAAAATGTATTTACCGAACATCTGTTCTTCTTATCATCCTGCAATAACCCTTTAAAGTCCCCAAGGTGAGTTATCTCATTCCTAGATCATAAAGTCTTATATACCTCAATCCCCCTTTCTATCTCAGAGCTCAGCATGCATGTGATGTTCCCATACATATGTATGTATTAAACTTGATTATTTTCTCTTGTTAATTCACCTAATGTTTATTTGATCATTAGACCAGCCAGAAAGGATAAAGGAAAGTTGTTCTTCCCTCAAGCTCCCATGTGTTTTATTCCAGGATACAAATCCCAAGTGTTTGTTTAAGGGATAATCTATTCAACGGATGTGTATTTACCATTAGCATCAACTTTATAGTCAGTGTCAGATTTATGGATATAATACACTTTGCAGGAAACAGTGGTTTAAGGGCACTGATACAGTATTTCTGCCATATTTCTTATAATAATATAATTTTGTGGGGCTGTGAATATGGATTTAAATACTTAATGAATATGAGTTAGAGCATATCTGTTTTTATAACTTACAGCCCTAGTGAGACATTGAATATAACTAGAACCCACCAAATATTGGCGGATTCTATGTCAGTGCCCAGGACGTTTTGCTGCATCTATACTCAGCTACTGGGCTGAGAAAGGGACGACACTGAGGTGAAAGGGGCAACTGGATACTAAAAGAGTGTTTTGAGACACTCTAAGGGGACTTTATCATAAATTGTTCAATGTTTCCATTATAAGTTCTTTCCCTTGAATAACCACACCTACCAAGGTCTCCATTAAATTGCAGATACCCTTAATTATGTCAAGAATACAGAACAGCAAATCAGCTTATTAAATATTGTGAAGGATGAGGATAACATAAGAGTGTTGGGAGGCTGGGAGTGGAAGAGTTTGAAATGGAGGAAAGAGCAGAGAATAGAGAAGTACAAAGTCCTGGGGGAGGGGGGGCGGGATCTGCCTACGCTTCAGAACTTTTGCTAAGCTCAGCCCTGGAACTAAGGTCACATGTGTATGGGTATGTTTTCTTTAACTTGGTCTAGTCAAGAAAATTTTTCCAAAACTTTTAAAAATTTATATCTCCTAAACTTACACAGCACATTGCATCAGAAAGTTGAAGAACGAGAGTAGAGAGACTCAAATAATTACTAGAAATTTCAGAACACTGACATCAATAGCATCAAAAACCATTAAGTAGCACAGAATATTTCCTTACCTTCGTATGACCTGCCATTTCTAGCAGCATCTCTCTCATAACAGCAATTTCTCTGACTGCATGAAAGAACATGACTGAAGCCTGAGGCTGTTTGGGAGATTATTTCCAAGCACGAGGCTGAACGTCTTCAATTAATTTTCAGGGAACATTTTCTTCCATGGAGATATTTTGGGGATTGTAAGATTCAAAGCCATGAACCCTAAGCCTCCTCTTCACAATGAGCATTCTTCTTGAATTTTTCTCATCACACAGGGTGTGCACAGAGTAGACAGCTCACTGGGACCTATGTCTGATCACAGCCCACAGCTCAGCAGGAGGGATCTTCCCAGCCAGGATCTAAAGGTAAACCGTGCACTGGTATAATCTCCTGAACACCACTCTGAATAATAGCTTACATTTAATCACTTCAAGTGCTGCATCTGTTTCTCTCTGATAACTTCAGTTTTCATTTTCTTCTTTAGTGATCACATCAGAGCAAAGAAAAACTTAAAATCATTTCTCCTCGTACTTTGTCACTGGAACTACATTTTTAAATGTTTCCTATGCTGATTGTTTCTTGAAAGTAAATAAACCTTTGAAAATAGAACTCGTACCTGAAATTCTTTTAATGCCACATGCCAATTATTTTCTCAGTAAAATATTTAAAATTAAAACATTTTTAATTATAAAATAGATATATAAATCTTATAAAATCCAACAGAGTCGCATTTCTGGTCAGGTTCCTCGTGTGGCATAATGCTCTCTACTTCATAGGGTCATGGTACAGATGAAATGATATACCAGATTTGACTATCTTGCACAGAGTAGATACAAGTTATTCTTTGCTAAGACTGTCATTTTAAAAGTTGGCAATTTAAAAGCAGGATAGAGCCTGATAATGCTGAGAACATTCATGATAACAGTTACCCTGCGTAAACTTGCTTTACAATGCACAACACACATTATCTCATAACAACCTCATAAGGCAGATAGAATAGCATCATTGTGTTATTTTCTATTGTGTATAACAAATGGCCACAAATTTAGTGAGTTAGATAACACAAATTTATTATCTTATAGTTCTGAAGGTAAGACATCCAAAAAGAGTCTCGCCGGGCTAAAATCAAGATGTCACCAGGGCTGTTTCTTTCTGGTGGCTCTAGTTAGAGGATAATCTGTTTCCTTGTTCAGTCATGTTGTGGACAGAATTTAGTTGCTTGCCATTGTGGGGCTAAAATCCTCATTTCCTTGCTGGTTGTCAATTAAGACCCATTCCAGCTTCTAGAACCTGCCTCAATCCCTGGCTGATGGACTCTCCCCCATCAAAGCCAGCCACTTTAGGATGAGTCCCTCTCACACTTCAAATCTTTCCTACCTCATCTATCATCTTTATGATTTCTGCTGGGAGAGGTATACTGCTTTTAAGGGCTAGTGTGATTAGAAAGGATCCACTTGAATAATCCAAGATGATATCCCCATCTCAAGGTGTAGATCTTTAGTCACGTCTGTCTTGCCTCCTTCATTGTGTTACATAACCCATTCACAGGTCCCAGCGATCAGAATGCGGACATCTTTGGGGTGGAGGGAATCATTAATTTGTCCTCCACAGTTATCATTGTTCACATTTTACAGATGAGAAGGATGAAGATCAGAAAGGATAAAAGACAAAGGTCACAGTAAGCAGCAAAAAAAAATGGACTCAAATCTTAAAATTGACTCCATTCTCAAGTCAGTGTTCTTCCAATACAGTGTTTCCCAAACTTCCCTCATGATGAGAATCACCTGGTGGAGTGTTAAAACACAGATTCCTGAATCCCAACTAAGAAGCGCTAAACTAGAATTTTGGGGAACATATAGATAAAATTGTATATTCTAAGCTTAGAGCACTCGTTGAGTATACAATTTTACCTATATGTTCCCAAAAATTCTAGTTTAGCACTTCTTAGCTGGGATTCAGGAATCTGTATTTTAACAACTCTACCAGGTGATTCTCATCATGAGGGAAGTTTGGGAAACACTGCTGAATAGAACATTGTCTTTTCTAGAAGACAGCTCAATATCTACTCTCTTGCATCTTGCCTCCCTTTCCTCTTATATGTAAACCTATCTTCCCATTAGCTATATTTAAGGCTGACATTCTTGGGGAATTAATGCATTTTCCAAAGCTTCTTCTATGGAGAAGCCGTTTAGTCGCACTTCTATTAATTTTGATGTAATTTCTTCCAAGATTTATATGATGTCAAACGTATACTTGCCAGCAATTGGACACTTTACAGCCAGAGCTGTAAATAAAATATATTTCCTGATGTGTTAAGTGGTAAAGGAAGCTTATATTGTGTAAAAAACAGATTATCTCAAAACAATTGTTTTCAAAAGATGTACTTGATAACGAAATCTTAGTATTTATTTGATAAAAGACTGCTCACTTTGTATTTCCCATAAAACAATATTTCTAGCCTTTTTCTTGCTGGTGGAATTTAGAAGATAATTTAAATTTATTTTAGTCACCCAACAGGTGTTTATTAAACTCATTAATAAGTACAAAATGTCAGTAGGCAATTGAAGCGAATATGCAATTAAATAAATAATTGTGGAGCCTAGCATGTACTCTAAAAATAATCACAGTCCTGAGATATAAGATTAAAAGCAGAAGATGCTTAATAAAACAAAAAGATGAACTTTAAGTTGTCTGAATGCAGAAGTCATAGACGATTCTAAAAGCCTGGCCATGATCTAACATATACAATAATAAGAAAATAAATATATTTCCTAAAAGTAAAAGTCATCAGTTATGCATTTTGAAATTACTAGGAATTATATATTTTTATGAATTATAAAAATAAAGCAATAAAACTCAGATAAATAAAAGGCCAGGACAAAATAGAGACATTAAGATTTTTTAGGAGACAGGTGAAAGGTAGGAAAAATTAGTCTGGCAATAGTACCCCGTATGAACTATAATTGGAAGAAAATAAGAACAAGTAAACAGCCAGATGCTTTCCAGCCACTTAAGTCTGTGATGATGAAGGCAGTGTAATTTAACAGTTGATTGGCTCTGGGATCAGCAAATATTGATTTAAACCCTGGCTCTGCCACTTACCAACTGTTTGTCTTGGGAAAGACACTTGATTACTTCAAGATTCTCATCTATGAAATGAGGTGGACCTCATGGAATTGTTATGAGAATTAAATGAGATGATATATAAGAAGTATATAATATCTGGTACATAGAAAAAACTAAATAGCTTTTAATTACCAGTATTCTTATGATTATTAACAATGGTGGCAATGAAATGGACAAAGAAAAGACAAAGGTCATTTTGAAGCCAACATGATTAGGACACAGTAAAGACTAGTGACTTTCTAACAGATCACGGAAGCTGAATTGTTTATGAAGCTGACAGAGCATAAAACGTGGCTTGGTTTAGACCACCCGAGGGCAAACTACAGCCCACGGGCCGGATCAAACCCGTTCGACTGTTCTATCGGGCCTGTGGAGCTGAAAGAGCGGAGGGTTCTCTTGCTCTCCCCTCCGTTCCTTCACCAGCAGCCCAAGATGAGAGTGCCAGCATGGTCAGGTTGCTTTTGTTCTGGCCCTCCGGTCCAGTTTAAGAACTCATTATGGCCCTCGAGTCAAAAAGTTTACCCACCCCTAGTTTAGACTCTCACTCCAAATGTGTCACCCTAAATCACTTCTGTCCACATAGGCCAAAAAGAACCATACTCTGAAGATTTCACCTGTAACAGAATTGTCAAATAGAACTTTCTGTAGTGTGGAAATGGTTTATGTCTGAACTGTCCAATATGGTAGATACTAACCACATTCAATCCTTGAAGTGAGGCTAATGCAACTAAGGAAGTTTTGAGTGGTTTTTTTAAATTAATTTCATCTGTTTAATTTAATTAACAAACTTTTTTTACAACTAATCCCTTACATCCATCAGACATCAGAAAATGACTTGGGTTAGAAGGTTTTCCATAAAGAATTCTTCTCAGAGTACAAATGGGCCATATGGTCTACTCTATGTATCCTTCACCCAACCAGACAGAGCCATAAATTTCTGATGGTGTCACCTTTGGTCACATAAAAACAGCCAAGCATCAAACAAATGAATACTATGTTACTTTAAAAAAGAAATAACTCTTACCATTTGCAACAGCATGGATGGACCTGGAGAGCATTATGCTAAATGAAATAAGCCAGTCAGAGAAAGATAAGTATCACATGATCTCACTCATTTGTGGAATATAATGAACAACATAAACTGGTAAACAAAAATAGATCCAAGACATAAGAAGCATCAAACAGATCATCAAACCTCAGAGGGAAGGCAAGGGAGGGTGGCTAGCGGGAATGGTGGTAGTGGTAAGAGATCAATCAAAGAACTTATATGTATACTAGCAGCTCGTTGCACAAAATTCATGCAAGGGGCTCAGTCCTCACAGCCACAGTGGCTTGCCTCAGCCTGAGGCAACTACAGCAGCTGTACCAGCCCTGGGAGCCCAGACTTTGTCTGGAAGGTCATCCAGAAGGATGTTTGATCTAATTAGCATATTGTGCTTTTATTATTATAGAGACCCAGTGCGTAAAATTCATGCACTGGGGAAGAGGGGTGTCCCTCAGCCCAGCCTGCACCCTCTCCAATCTGGGACCCCTTGGGTTCCCTTGTGGATATCCCTCTCACAATCTGGGACTGCTGGCTCCCAACTGCTCACCTGCCTGCCTGCCTAATCACCCTAACCACTCCCCTGCTAGCCTGATCTATTCCTAACTGCTCCCCTGCCAGCCCAATTGTACTCCCCTTATGGCCTGGTCACCCCTAACTGCTCTCCCCTGCTGGCCTAGTCGACCCCAACTTCCCTCCCTCCCTTGTGGCAGCCATCTTGTGACCATATGGGGGTGGCCATCTTGTGTGAGGGCATGATGGTCAATTTGCATATTACCTCTTTATTATATAGGATAAGCATAACCAATGAAGGCAAACAACAGGGGGTTAAAGGCCTAGGCTGGGAAGTGGTGGAGGACTGGCAGAATGGGGGAAAAGATAACATATTTCAACAACAAAGAATTTTTTTAAAAAAAACACACTTTTAATTGTCATTTAATTTACATGGCCACATGTGACTAGTGGCTACCTCTCCAGGCACTATTAGCATTAGCTGTTTTCATGACCAAGATGCTCAGCATTCAGGATGTAAAGTAACCCTAAGCACAGATGCATGGGGTATTATTGGCTGGTAGCTATGAGTACAGAGGATGTGTTCATAGGATCTTTTCAAAAGTAGAATTATAGCAGAACAAAAGCTGAGGTCATGATCATTTTAGGACTATAAAGTCTAGCTCCTCATTTACAATTCCAAACTATTGAACATGTCCCTATTATCTGATAGTTCACATAAATTTAAAGGATGAGTCGAGAAAAATAAATGAATGAGGAGGTAAGACAATATACAGGAGACACTGAGGTCACAAGATCACCTTCCAATCAGGAAGAAATTTGGGTCCCTCTGCTCATCTTGGAGCTTGAGGTAAAGGAAAAAGGAAGTAGTTTAGCTTCACTTCCTCTTTTTTTGCCTTCTCTAGCTACACTTCACTTTCAATTTAACCCTTACCAGTAGCTGCTTCCTTCTTCTATCTGCTACAACAGTGACAGCAAAGAAAGAAACACAGGCATCCAGAAAGCCCCTTGTGTCTTTCACAAGTGAAGTAGAAGAACCAGAGCTGGGCAGGTGGAAAAGTGAACTGCAATTGAATCAAAGCTGATCCCTGGGGGAGCTCAGGGGCTGGAATGACCCTTCTGAGTTGTCCTGAATTGAGGCAAAGAGGCTGGTCCTTTGAATTTCCTCCAACCCCAAGTCCATTCAGTTGCAGGCTGTCCACAGGGAGGAGGGATGGGCTTGGGCCAGGCAGCTCCCTTTGGCAGAGGACATTGCCTAGAGAAAGGAATTCTTGGAGAGGAAACTGACTGTTTTGTCTCAGCCACCAACACCCTCAGCTATCAACAGACAGAATGAGCCCATCAAAGTGGGGCAGGTGGGAGAGGCATCTGGGCAGGGTGCCCTGGCTGCTGCTGAAGTTTGACCCAGGCTTTGCCACCAACCAGTGAACCTGAACAATCCACTCAGCTGCCCTAAGTCTTTGTTTCCTTATCTAGATTAAAGGGAAGTGGAAGAGCTGAGTTCGACTGATATATTTAGCACCCTGACATTTTATTTTAAGAATTATTCTAATTTTCTGTTTCATTTCCAAGTTTGTAGTTTTTAAATGATATTTTCAAGTCAGGGCAAAGAGAGGGAAGTGTCATGTGACAGATTCATGATTTTCATAAAAAAAGATTGGTGCACTTGTCTATCACTGCACTTGTCTCATTTATAATAAGCTCAAGGATAGTACTTAATTTTCATAAACTAAGTCTTTCTGTCTTTCTTTTATCATTGTCTACCTTCACAAGGAATCTGAATTTTATTATGCCTTGTAACTTTGTCACTGCACAGTGGGATCCACTGCTTTATTTTGTGATCATGAGTACGGACAAAAAAAGGGCCACTTACTAAACCTGCCAAGCTCAGGGGAGGCCTGCGATCAGGCCTACAAACTCTAAGACTGAAAGTAACCACATAAAATGATCTGAAATTAAACCTTTTTAACTAACTACTAGTAAAAGCACCTTTTGCATATAGGATAATATACCTGAAAACATTCCTTTGGAATAACAAAGTAATTTTATTTTTTCAGAGCCCTCAAAACACAACCATGTGGAGACTACACATCCCCTAGCTGTTATTGTTATCGTGTTAACTATCTATGCTGACCTATGTAAAAGAGGTATGTGTCTATTCATTTTACTTTTCATCCAATCCAAGAGCCTCCCTCCCCTGCTTTGCTTTCTCTCACCTCCCTGATATATTACCAATGAATTTCTTGTAACCCCCTTATGTCTTACTTTTGATTCTAATGTATTAAATACGTAGTAAAGCTGTTATTTTCATGAGCAGTTTCTCAGTCCGTTGAAATTTTATTTTCCAGCAGTTGTCATCAGTTGGCTCACTAAATTCAAAAAGATTATTTACAAAATTCTTTACATTATTCACCTTTAAACACACACACACACACACACACACACACACACACCCAGAGAGAGAGAGAGAGAGAGAGAGAGAGGCGGGGGGGGGGGGGGGGGGGCGGTCAACTTTCATTGATGAGCCTAAAAAAAAACCTACAGAATATAATCTTACCAGTGTTATTATGATTGGTTGGGTCTGCTTTTAAATAATCCTAAAAAACAAGTTTATACCCCATTCTCAAATGTCTATAAGTGATGCCATTGTAGTTAGCTAGGTATAAAAACAGGAAAAGAGCAAAAGGCAGGCCAGACATGATAAGCATGGCTATTTGGGCAGGTTCACCAGGAAGCGGCAAGTTCACGGGCTCATGCCCTGCAGGTCACTGGGGGAAGAAGTCCGACAAAAGGGAAGAGGGGCACATGAACAATGAGTCAGGGTGACAAAAGGAAAGTGACTCTCAGTCAAGACTGGGGAACCATGGACTGGCCAGAGTAGGCCATTGCAAGCCCACAAAAATTTGGGAATACATAATCCCACGGACAAAGTTGCTCTCTCTCTTGGCTCTCTGGTTCTTTTGGTTTTCTCCTGCCCATGTTCCCTCCATAGCCATGGGCCATACCAACCCCACATGCAGTGGACTGAGGGACTACAGTAGGAAACACACAGTAAGCTAGCCTGACGCTGGGTTGCACTATTGCCTAACATGGGCAGAAACTCTGGACACTGGCTTTGATTTTAGCTCTGCTGAAAGCAAAATGAAACCTTCTATAGTGATACTGAGGAAAATAGGACCTTGGAAACTCAGGGGTCTGGTTCCACAGAAATAAAGCTTTCTACAATTTCTCTCTCCTGTAAGTCTCAGAAAATTCCTTTTCTTGGGATATCACAAGAAGCTCACTTCCGCTAGCAACCAGTGAAAACATGGAGATCTCCCCACCAATAACACAGGGAACTCTTTAAGAATGTAATATATCCTTTTTTTCAGTGATCTGCAACTCTCATAGTTAGGAAGTTCTTTCTGATATCTAACCTAAATCTCTCCTACTGCAATTTCAAACCACTTCCTTTTCCATCCTTAATGAATTAGGGATGAATGGAGCTGGTAATCACTGTCACCTGCCTCTTACAATTTACGTTTATTTGAATGTATACCTAACTGTTTTCTTCTATATGACGTTTTATCCCACTTAGCTATTGTCTGCTTTATAACTCTTGAGAAATATTATTTGGGGTTTTTTTTTTAGTATGTATTTTTGGTATGTATTCCTATTTGTTGTATATATTCCATAAATTATGGAAGCCAAACTTGATGGATCTGTAAAAGACCATCAATGATGAAGTCTGTTATTTTAAGGGTTTGGCATGTTATAATCTAACATGGGTTAGCTTTCAAATTGCCTTAGACTATCCCTACATTAAAAATGTATGTCAGATTGTTTAACCACAGGGAAGAAGCAATTTTCCCAAAGACCTATTTATAAAGTAGGATACTATCTTCCCTTATATAGGGAGCTAATGTAAACTATTAATGACATGTATCAGGTACAAAATGTTCTTTACACTCTTTCAGAATAATCTTTAAAATACTAAGACTTGTTTTGTTTATTACATTTTGGTTTTTGAAAGACAAACATTTTAAGTATTATTAACTCAATAACCAATACTTGAGAATTGTTTTCTCTGAGTTCATGACACCATTAGCTAATATAAATTTCTTGACTTTTTTTTTTGCATGTGACAATCTGTTACATGCAACATCTTTTCTGATGTTTACAAAATTAGAATGAATAGACCTTCTTAACAGATTTTGCTTTTAGCATGTAAAGTTAAAAAAGAATTTACCACATAAGGTAAAAAGATCAAATTCTGTATGCTTTAAGGAACATACGAAGAAAGTATAAAAAATTGTAATTCACTTTCTAGTTAATCTATATCATAAAAGGCCATTAACAGCATCACAACCAAACAACGAATCACCAGGAGGTATACGGAGCCAGGACTTGCGGCTTGCGTGGCGAGGCGGACTTGTGGGGCTGGTGTGGCAGAGGTGGGGCCCAAGGCTAGGCAAGGCAGAGGCAGGCCGATGGACAGCATCACAACCAAGCCACGGGTCACCAAGAGGTGCATGGAGCACCTCTTGCAGGCCAAGACTCCCAGCTTGTGCTGTGAGGCAAGGATCTAGTGGAGATGGTGGGGGTGCCACGTCAAAGAAGGCGCAGCAAGGTGGGTGGCAGGCGGGCAGGGCTGCTCAGCAAAGAGGGCTCGAGGGGTGGGCACCTGGCAGGCAGGGGTAGGGAGTGTGGCACAGGTCCCAGGTGGTGAACAGAGGTGTTCCTGCCATGGGGGAGAGGAGGAGTTTGCACATGGCTGGCAGCAAGGGGGGAGGATGCAGCACACGGGGAAAGGGCGCTAGCTGGACTCATCCTGGGGCACCAGCAGCATCCACGGAGTGTGTGAGGCATCACGGGGCAGCAGACATGGTCCTGATGGCAGGCTAGGCCTAGGGGACCCTCCATGTGCAAAATTTAATCACGTGCTGGGCCTCTAGTCCTATATAATAAGAAAGAAATATGCAAATTATGCCATGAGGTGTAATGACCAACCAGGTAACAACTGATCACAGATCTGCAGGAGGGTGGGGCAGCCCAGAGCTACAGGAGGGGGCAGGGCAGTAAGCTATGAGGGGAAGTAAGGGGAAGAGGGAGTGGGAGGAGCTACAGGAGGACAGCAGCAAGCTATGGCACATGGATTCAGGTGCAGGGCTACTAGTATCTACACTAATAAAAGAGAAACATGCAAATTGAACGTATCTCCGCTATGCCCATAAGCCAATCAGGAGCAAGTATGCTAATTAACCCAACAAAGATGGCTAGGCCATAGAGATGACCAGGCTGGCAGAAGTCTTGGGTTTTCCTGGCAATGGAGGAAGCCAAACTTCCCGCCTACTCTGGCCAGCCCTGGCCTCCACTCAAGGCTACAATGTTTCAATTATAGAAGATAAATAAATCCCAACCCAGGGCCTCTGCTTGGGTTGCTGGGGGGTGTGGTAGACCTGCAAACCACCACAGGCCCCTTGCTCGAGCCACCCTACACTCCAAGGGAATCCCCACCCTGATCTGGGACACCCTTCAGGGCAAACCAGCTGGCCCCAACCCGTGCACCAGGCTTCAACCCTAGCTAATAAAAGAGTAATATGCAAATTGACTGTCACTCCAACACACAAGATGGCTGCCCCATGTGATAAAAAATGGCTTCCCCCAGGTGGACACCAGATGGCCACCACAAGATGGCCAGCAGGGGAGGACAGTTGGGAGGGACCAGGCCTGCAGAAGAGGGAAGTTGGGGGCAACTGGGCATGCAGGGAAGGGCAGTTGGTGAAGACCCAGGCCTGCAGGGGTGGGCAGTTAGGGGTGACCAGGCTGGCAGGGGAGTGGTTAGCAGGTGATCAGACTGGCAGGCAGAAGCAGGGGCAATCAGGAAGGCAGGCAGGTGAGCATTTGGGAACCAGTAGTCCTAGATTGTGAGAGGAATGTCCAACTTCCTATCAGGATCGGGCCTAAACAGGCAATCAGACATCCCTCAAGGGTTCCAAGATTGGAACCTCTAGTCAAATATGAAGACAGTTTAAAACATTTGCAGTAGTTTCTATAGTCTACATAAGCATAAATCTTAAACTTATAGAGAAAGCATATTTTATATTTGGTTTTAGGACACAACCTCCTTTTAAAAACCTCTGCTTGATAAGTTCATCTCCTACTTAAAACTGGCTAGCAACAAATGCATGTCAATATGAGAGTCTCATGCACACTATAATTGGTGTATCTTCTAGACTGTAGGAATGGTAATTGTTGCTTCTGCCTCTTGGATTCCCAGTGCTCTTGACCTTCTCCTAATTCTTACTGACAAGCACTAGCTGACCTATCTGATGTTGTTGTTACAAGTGTTCCACTTCTGCCTACTCTATACCCAGGCTGAGAAGGCCAGCTGAGTACTATAATTGCGCAAAATCCCTTTTTTACAAAAAATATCTTCCCCACTTCCATTCAGCCACACACTAAAACATGTAAAGAATGCTTTATACTTTAGTGGTAGGTGTTTTATATGCATTAATTTATCGAATTCTATAGTAGACTTTTTATATAAGTACAATTGTCATTATTCTACACCTTAGAAAATTAATTTCAGAGAAATTCAATATCTTACCCAAGCCACACAGCCAATAAGAGGCAGAGACAGGATTTGAATAGGTATTTCTGACTCTAACACACAAACATATTCCATTATAAGCTGTTTATCCTCCACCCCCACATTTAAGCAGGATAGCCCAGTGGTTCAGAGTAAGAACTGTGGAGTTAAACGGTCTGGTTTCAAAACTGCTTCCCAGTTTAACGGCCCACCTGACATCACAATGCTTCAACTTCATGATCTATAAAATGGATATAACAATGGTATTTAAGTCATCGAATTGGTATACACATTGAATGTGCCACTATGTGTAAAGTGCTTAGAATAATACTTGCCATGTAGTAAATGCAACTAAATTAGCTATTATTTTTGTGTTATTATTATTATTATTACTATCATACAATAAGAAACCCTACTGAAAAGCAAATGGTCTAAAAGGAGGAAGAGGAATAAGTAACACAATAATTGAATAGCCTGTTGTAGAGTCTGAAAATTGGTAGTCACCTAGTAGATCCCCAGGAAAATGGAGACAATGAGTGAAACTGTTTGACTCCTGGACAAGGGAGGTGGAGAGGTGAACAATCACTGGGGGCAAGGGACACCAGAAGTCTAGAGAGGGTTGAATCAACAAGGAGGTGCGTAGCTTCTATTTTAAGATTTTTGATGAAAGTCTAATTCTTTTGATGAAAAAATTCAATGGTTTTTTAAGAAAGTCAGCTTGAATTGGATTTTATACTGTGTTGTGGGTGGTAGTGGTGGTGGTGGTCTTATGGCATCGTTTTGGTCAACCCTATTTCAGATATAACAATTGTCTTATGTTGATCCACTATTCTCTCAGAATGCTTGCTCAATTAAACAATTCTCCTTAATTCAGACATACTAATGGATTTTGAAACACAGTTGCTCATTTTTATTTAACATTAGATATGTGAGGGGAATAATTATAAAACTATTTGGAGTTACATATGGGACTTCTATTAAGTCTAGGTCTTAATTTTTCACTATTTCCTAATTTGAGTCAAGATCTGGTACCTAATAAAGTCCACAATGTGTTTGACAGCATTCCAAATAACTTATTCTTCTTGATTTTACCCTAAACTTTCTTATTTAACATTCTAGTTCATTGTCAATTAGTGATTCAAAGGAGGATATTATGCCTACGAAGCAGAATTCATGGCAGCTTTCAAGACTGTATTATGCCTGGCACCAAGATCTAATCATCTCACCACACTTTTAAAATTAAAGCATTGGTGGCATGATCAAAGGCTGGGATCCCATTGAGAACTTTATCTAGGATTTATTCTCACTCTGTGTACATCCTAGTTGCGAACACATTAAAAAATTATGACTTTGCAGTGATTTCTTATGTAAAGAATTATATCATGAAAAGGAAAAATTATTTCATGATGCAGAGGAAAGCATCATGAAAATTACTAAATCGTCAAGGATGAATCAGTTTATACCTTTTCTTCTCCAATTGTCACACAGAGGAACTTGGATTTCCCACTACCAATCCAAGTGAGCAACTACTATGTTAGAGTAGCAGGAACCTCAATGCCTACTTCATAACATAAGACCAATAGGAGTACTCCATATTATTATGAATGGTTCACTTAAATTTTAATAGTGTATAATACCCACTCCTTTGTGTATTTCTAATAAAAATAAACCCTAATAGTTGGAATGAGTTAGCTATAATTGCATGTATGTTTATTAGTGTATTAAATACGCCAGCTAATATTACGTTAATCAGATTCTGTGAGTTTATAGTAAATCCTACTTAGGGGTTTTGTGCTGGCACTTTGACAGATACAAGGAAGTTAAAACTAATATATTTTAAGTGTGTATAGGTTATCTCCATTTATAAAGTCTTTTCAATTATAAAGTTTCATTTGCTATACATAATAATGTTGTGTGCTAGTTTGGGTATGGCCAATATTACTGTCCTTATTTTAGAGATTAAAACCAACCAACCAAGCAAAAACTACAGTTTAAATAATTTTCCTATGGTCATAGCTAGTAAGTTGCAGAGCTGAGACCCAAATCTGGCTCTCTGCTCTTAAATGACCAGACTCATTGCTGTGGCAAAAGTCTCACAGAAATATTGTCTTAAAACCTCTTGAAACAAGGCAGACAATAAATAACGCATAAAATGAAAATAAAAGATAGCAGATATTCATCAGGTAAAAAGTATCAAAAATACTTGTGGCTTTTTTTTTTTTTTTTTTTTTGGTGGGAAAGAAAAACTTTCTGAGAAGAGTTGAAACTTCACATGTTTAAATACAGAACACAAATGTGTTCCTAAAATGTGTAGAGGCAGATGAGGAAAAGCCTGGATTCTACATGTGGCCAGCATAAATAAAATGGTAGTGAGGCATCTTCCCGGAGGTGGTGAAATATGGACCAACCTGGCGTGCCATGGGGGTGGAACACTCACATCAGAGAGTAGCTGCTGATAGTGATAGACAAAGCAGGAGAGATGAAAAGGTATCGGAGAGCTTTATGTCAGGCAAGAAATGTGGCCTGGATTCAGCAAATCACACGGGGTTAGGGTGAAGGAAAAGATACTCTAGCAGCATGGCATGAGATGAATTAGAAGGCCCATTAAAATAAGACAGACAACCAAACCGGTTTGGCTCAGTGGATAGAGCGTTGGTCTGCGGACTGAAAGGTCCCGGGTTTGATTCCGATCAAGGGCATGTACATTGGTCGTGGGCACATCCCTGGTAGGAGATGTGCAGGAGGCAGCTGGTTGATAGTTCTCTCTCATTGATGTTTCTAGCTCTCTATTCCTCTCCTTTCCTCTCTGTAAAAAAATAATAAAATAAAAATAAAAAATAAGTAAAATAAGAGAGACATAGTGAAGCCTTATATTAGAGAGAACACAGAGTCATTAAAGAAGAAATCAAAGACCATTTTGTACACAGTAACCAATGTCTTTAAATGCAAATAACAAAGGATAAAGGTATACCAAGGATTAGGGCTGCTATTGACCAAATAGAAAGTGAGTTTGTAGGACTGTGTTTGAGTATATTTGGGAATAGAGGGCAGTGTAGTTGATAATTTTTGTAAAATGGCTTCCCCTTCACTGAAAACAGGCTATGGCCTAATGTAAGGTAGTTTCTTGAAATTGGAGACAAAGGATTGAGCTGTGATCAGTTTGACTCTTTTATAAAAAAAAATGTCTTACTTCCTACTATAACATTTATATACAAAACTAGGGCATGTTTTGAAAATTTTATAATTTGCAAATGATTTGGAGGCTACCAAAACAAGACCAAGAATCCAGTTGCCATGGATGAAACTAGAATTCTAAGGATCCTTTACAAAGAAAAAAAGAAAAGAAACTCAAAGACATCAGGGACCTACTATGCAGACATCTGGATGTATCTTGCTTCCCACAGCTCCAGGGAGCCAAATAATTGCCATCGATAAGAATATTAATTTTATGGAAATGTAGTGTCTAAGAGATTGAGTAAGATCAGAGTATGGATAGCAGAGGGTCAAGCATAACCTAGGTCTTCTGCTTTAAAGTTAGTGTTCAGCAAAAGAATATGGTTCTTCTCTCAATACAGAAAGAAAGAAAGAAAGAAAGAAAGAAAGAAAGAAAGAAAGAAAGAAAGAAAGAAAGAAAGAGAGAGAGAGTGAGAGAGAGAGAGAGAGAGAGAGAGAGAAGGAGGGAGGGAGGGAGGGAGGGAGGGAGGAAGGAAAGGAGGGAGGGATGGAGGAAGGAAGGGAGGAAGGAAGGAAGGAAGGGAGGGAGGGAGGGAGGGAGGGAGGAAGGAAGGAAGGAAGGAAGGAAGGAAGGAAGGAAGGAAGGAAGGAAGGAAGGAAGGAAGGAAGGACCTGCCTATAAAATGTCCTTATAAGATAGAAAATGAAGAAAAGGTACCAGGTATGAAGAGACACTTCTATCTTCAAAGAGAAAAAGCATGTGAAGAACATAGGGAAAAGTTAAGGTAAAATAAAATAGAAGCTGGTTAAGTATATGTTAAAAATATGCAAAGGAAACATGCTGTCAGAGTGGCATAACACTGTTTTTTATCTATGATGTGTTAGCACAGAATGCAAAATTTATCTCACATTCTGTGGTAACATTAGCAGTACTTCCTGAGGTTAAAAAAAAAGATTAAAATAAGTGATAAAGTGTTTAAAGTCTGAAAATTTTAATGTTTTTCTTATTACTTAGAAATTGTGTATGAATTTTTTTTTTTTCATTTGAAGGTCAAGTGCTGTAGATTGCCTCTCTACCTCACCACACAAGTTCTTCAGCCTTTTCCTCAGTACAGGACCATCATCAACAACTTCATCGGGAAGTTCAAGAACTGAAACTCAGGGAGTTTGTCTACATAAATGAACATGTTTGACCTGGACAGCACTACAGAAAGCAAGATGTTTCTTTCTAATAGATTAATCACACATAATAAGAACTTTCACACAGAAGGTTTCTTTTAAACTTGCAATTTTAAAATAAAGTAGTCCACCCTTTCTCATGGTTTCATTTTCCACAGTTTGAGTTACCTGCCATCAACCTCAATCCAAAAACATTAAATGTGCTGAAACCGGTTTGGCTCAGTGGATAGAGCGTGGGCCTGTGGACTGAAAGGTCCCGGGTTCGATTCCAGTCAAGGGCATGTACGTTGGTTGTGGGCACATCCACAGAAGGGGGTGTGCAAGAGGCAGCTGATCAATGATTCTCTCTCATTGATGTTTCTAACTCTCTATCCCTCTCTCTTCCTCTCTGTAAAAAATCAATAAAATATATTAAAAATATATTAAATGGAAAATTCCAGAAATAAATAATTCACAAATTTTAAATTGTGCACTGTTCTGAGTGACAATATCTCATGCCATTCCTCTCCATCCCAACCAGATAGGAATCATCTCTTTGTCCAATGTCTCTACACTGTCTATGCATCCTGCCTGTTAGTCACTTGGTAGTCATCTCAGTTATCAGATCAATTATCACAGAGAGAGAGAGAGATCACATTCATATAGCTTTTATTATAATATCCTATCTAATAAAATAGTAATATGCAAATTGACCATCCCTCCAATACCCAAGATGGCTGGCTACCCCCATGTGGTCAAAGATGGCTACCCCCATGTGGCAATCAAGCTTGCAGGAGAGGACAGTTAAGGGGTAACCAGGCCAGCAGAGGAGGGCAGTTGTGGGGACCCAGGCCTGCAGGAGAGAGCAGTTAGGGGACCAGGCCAGCAAGGGAGGGCAGTAGGAGGTGACCAGGCCAGCAGCGGAGAGCAATTAGGAATGACCACGCCTACAGGGGAGGGTAATTGGAAGGACCCAGACCTGCAAGGGAGGGCAGTTGGGGGCAATCAAGCCTGCAGAGGAGGGCAGTTAGAGGTGACAAGGCTGCAGAGGAGGGAAGTTGGGGATGACTGGGCCTACAGGAGAGAGCAATTGGGGAGGGGAGGACCAGGCCTGCAGGGGAGGGCAGTTGGGGATAACCAGGTCTGCAGAAAAGGGCAGTTGGTGAGGACCAGACCAGCAGGGGAGAGCAGTTAGTTAAGAGCGATGAGGCAGGCAGGGGAGGGCAGTTAGGGGTGACCAGGTTGGCAGGGGAGGGTAGCTGAGGGGGACCAGGCTAGCAAGGGAGGGCAGTTGCAGAGGAGCAGTTAGGCATCAATCAGGCTGACAGGGGAGTGGTTAGGGGATGATCAGGCTGGCTGGCAAAAGCAGTTAGGGGCAATCAGGAAGGCAGGCAGGCAAGCTGTTGGGAGCCAGCAGTCCTGGATTGTAAGAGGGATCCCAGATTGGGGATGCTGCAGGCTAGGCTGAGAGACACACACCCCCGCGCATGAATTTCATGCACTGGGCCTCTAATAATTTAATAAGCACAAAATATTTTAGTTAGTGTTGGATTTCGAAGAAGAAATAATTCACAATAAAATCCTTCACTGGAATTTGACTACCTGTGAAGCTTTATAAAAATGCTCGTTAACTCAGAACCTCTGGAGGTGCAGCCTGGGCTTCTTTGTTTGAAAAAAAAAAATGCTTCACAAATGATTCTCATGCACAAGCAAGATTGGAATTCTGATATAAGCAAAACAAATAGTCCTTTAGTGAACTTTCTTGGAGTGAAATTGGTTAGGATATTGTCATACAAATTTTTAAAAAAACAAAAGTGCTCCCTGATAAAGAATATTTGACCACTAAGGAGAGTTACCTCAATTTAATTGCTCACAAAGCAGCTGTCGCTCCACAATCCATACACCTCCAGGCTATCCTTGAGCAGCTGCAATAAATTCCAAGCATATTTCCAATGCAAACCTACCCAACCTTTGAATCTAAATCCCTCCAAGTCTCTCCTAAAGTTTAACTGTACTAGTAAATGTTCACTTCAGCTCAACTTTCCATTTACCTTGGATTAGTCAGCTGGTATGGCTTAAACATTTGTAGACAGAAAAGTTCAAATATGATCCATATTTTATTGTAATAAATTACAATGTTAACCCATATGTTAACTGGGTTTGCTCATGCTACCAAGTATTGACTACTACGGACACTTGAAAATAATCACTGTCAATGAATCTTGTGGGGTGGGGGGTTCTTTAGAAAACAGTAATAGAACTTATTCAATGAGTATTTATTGGGACTCTACTTTTTCTGTACACTGTAGTATGAACCAGGTATACAAAAATGCCCTGAATTTGCTCATATTTTAATAAGAAAGCATTCACTTGACAAATGTTTATTGAATTGAAACAAGGATGCACAAGATGTTCCCTGCATTATGAGACATCACAGTGTACATAAGAGGCAGATTTTTAAATAAAGCTTCCTCTATAATTTGGTAAGTGACACAATAAAAGAAGTTATGAAATGTGTTGAAAACACAAAGAAAAAACAACCTATATGGGAAAAATCAGTAGAGGTTTTTCAGAGAAAGTGGCATCTAAACTATAAGAATGAATGGAATTTTCCAAAACAGAGGAGAAAAAATATTCTAAACAGAAATAGTATGTGTAAGTCCCAGGAACAAGAAAATCATTGCACATTCAAAGAAGAATGAGAACTTCATGGAATATTTAGCATAAGATTCACCAACTCTTCATTGCCAATTTTGTTGTCATTCTTGATAATTTCAACAGACTTGTATATAACTGTCCAATTGTTTGGGCTCTAAACTCTTCACTTCCAATCACCATACAAAAAGGCAAAGAGAAGAATTTGCTCTCTTTGCCTGACTGTCCTTAGAGATGGGACATTGGTCTTTTCCTGCCTTTGGACTCTGAATAAAATTCATACCATCAGGTCTCATGGTTCTCAAGCCTTCAGATTAGTACTATATCATCAGCTCTCCTGGGTCTCCAGCTTGCTGACTTCAGATCTTGAGATTTCTTGGACTTCCCAATGGTATGTAAACCAATTCCAGATAGATAGATGATAACAGTAGATAGATAGATAGATAGATAGATAGATAGATAGATAGATAGATAGATAGATATAGAGACATAGAAAAAAACAGACACACACACACATACATTATATTCTACTAGAGACTCAGTACACAAATTCATGCACAGGAGGGGTCTGGCCGGCCCTCCCCAATTGGGCCTATTGGGCTAGTCCAGTCAGTGGAAGGGGCCGTGAGTGGTTGGCTGCCCAACCATGCTCCCCATTAGGAAATTGGGTCAATTGGGGGTGGAGCCTGCCGGGGAGAGGGCCTTGGGCAATTGCTGAGCTGGTCCCGCCGCTTAGTCAAACTCCCAGTTGAACTCCTTGTTGAGGGGACAATTTGTATATTAGTATTTTATTATTTTTAATATAGTTTTATTGATTTTTTTACAGAGAGGAAGGGAGAGGGATAAAGAGTTAGAAACATCAATGAGAGAGAAACCTTGATCAGCTGCCTCCTGCACACCTCCTACTGGGAATGTGCTCACAATCAAGGTGCATGCCCTTGACCGGAATCGAACTTGGGACCTTTCAGTAGCAGGCCAATGCTCTATCCACTGAACCAAAACTGTTAGGGCAGCCTTTTATTTTTTAGGATTAGTTCTGCTTCTCTAAATGACCCAGTCTAAAACAGCAAGGAACAAATAAATAAGATGGAGAAATGAATGATGTTATGTGTAGCTAAATATGCCAGAAGACTTAAGCTATGAAGCTGAAGAGATAGCAGTAATAATAAAGGTTAAATGTATTATGCCTTAATCACATGCAAGATATTCTGACACTTTTAATGGAACATCTCATTTATCCTCATAACCCCATGAGATGTATACTTTTATTATCTCCATTTTATAGAAAAAGTCACAGAAGCACAGAGAAATTGGGTAACTTTCTAAGGTCATGTTATCATTAATGATTTTTGTTTTAATTCATATCTCAAATAAAAATATCTTTCTTCATTATTTCTGTTATTTGAAATTAATCAAGTAATCAATAAACAACAAGAATGTACTGAACTTGCTAATATGGGTCCTAGGTGATTTCCTACAAGGAAATGAAGCCACTGGTGGTGAGCAAAGGTATCTTCCTGACTTCAAGAAACACTAGATAAAAAACATCTAACACTTGCCACCTTTGGACATCCCTTCCATTTTTCAGTTCTATAACTAGTTACTTGCAATAGAAAAAAGCAGAAAGAGGAAAATAACTATTAATTACAAGGAACTATAAATAAGAAAAATTGAGTTCAATCAAGCATTTATTTTTTTTCATTTGATTCCTGTTTTCTTTTTTTTTAAATAAATCTTTATTGCTCAGATTATTACAATTGCTTCTCCCTTCCCCCCCCACCCATAGCTCCCTTCCACCTGGTTCCTGCCCCACCCTCTGCCCTTACCTTCCCTACCCCCCCACCATTGTCCTCATCCATAGGTATATGATTTTAATCCAGTTTCTTTCTGTACCCCCCACACCCTTTTCCCCCTGATAATTATCAATCCACTCCCTTTCTTTGCCCCTGATTATATTATATTCACCAGTTTATTCTATTCCTCAGATTTTTAATTCACTTGATCTCCTTCCTCTTCTTAAATAATACCTTTCAGCATTTCATATAATTCTGGTTTGGTGGTGATGAACTCCTTTAACTTTTTCTTATGTGTGAAGCTCTTTATCTGCCCTTCAATTCTGAATGACATCTTTGCTGGATACAGTAATCTTGGTTGTAGATTCTCGCTATTCATCACTTTGAATATTTCTTGTCACTCCCTTCTGGCCTGCATAGTTTCTGTTGAGAAATCAGCTGATGGTCGTATGGGTGTTCCTTTATAAGTAACCAACTGCTTCTCTCTTGCTACTTGTAAGATCCTCTTTTTGTCTTTTGCCCTTGGCATTTTAATTATGATGTGTCTTGGAGTGTTCCTCTTTGGATTCCTCTTGTTTGGGGTTCTGTAGGCTTCCTGTACTTGTAAGTCTATTTCTTTCACCAGGTAGGGGAACTTTTCTTATATTATTTCTTCAAATATGTTTTCAGTATTTTGCACTCTCTCTTCTTCTGGCAACCTCATAATTCTAATGCTGGTACTCTTGAAGTTGTCCCAGAGGCTCCTTACACTATCTTCAACTTTCCACTCAGCCAGCTTTCCCATGGTTCTGAATGATAGTTTTTCTGTACTTCACTGGTAATTTTGATGTGGTTGTGTAAGGCAGCAAGTATAGGCATTTACCTATGCTGCCATCTTGGTTCCTTCTTGTAAATTACTCTTTAAGTTATTTCTAATTACCCAATCCCTAACTAAACTAATCCATTCAATGGAAAATGTTCACAGTCAAGATTTTTCAAGTTTACTGATCCAAATTGAGTTCTAAATTATAATAAATTACACTGGAGGATCTGTAATACTGGGGTAAGAACCTAATATTTTGGGGGGACATACTCAACCCATAATAGGTCCTAAGGTTGTCCATGTTGGATCAACAAAAGTCCTTTTTGGGGATTTTTAGAAATAGAACTGAGATAATCCAGATGGATCTGGGGTCTCATCAAATTCAAGAGCTGTTGGCAAACACGTTGTCTGTCACACAGAGAAATCTCAACAGCAACAAGAGATAAGAAAACTAACATGCATAAGAGATGAAAACATGGACTTGTATTGGCATTTGAGTCCCTGTTGTCAGCTGTGTCTGTGGCTCAACCGCAAAACCCATCTACCCTTTCCAGTGTTTCCTTCCATTCCATAATCCCCTATAACTTTCAAACAAGAGAACTAACATCTTTAACATCTCTTTCAACTAATCTCCAAATATCTGTTCTCCACTGTGTTCACCTAAGACATTTCATGGTATGATGGGTTACAAAATGCTAGAAATTATTGCAGAAATATATCCCATAAAAATTAGTTATAGGACACCCAACATGTTATTGAATAAATAAATATTCTAGTCATCAGAAATGAAAAATCAGAAAGAGATATTAAGAGTATTTAGAGTATTAAGAATAGCCTTAGCTGGTTTGGCTCAGTGAATAAGAGCATTGGGCTTTGGACTGAAGGGTCCAAGGTTTGATTCCCAGTTGGGGCACGTGCCTGGATTGTGGGCTCTATCCCCGGTAGGAGGTGTGCAGAAAGAAGTCAATCAATGATTGTCTCTCATCATTGATATTCCTATCTATCCCTCCCTCTCTGAAATCAATAAAAAAAAAATCTTTTTAAAAAAATAGAGAAAAAGTCAAAAAGGACTTCCTTGATTAGATAGAGGTCATTAAAATTTTGCCATACAATGGCACAAACTTACTTTATTGTCCTTATGGAGTTGATTAATTTCTCTTCTCCAGCTGTTCTCTGCTGACTATATCTTGTCCTTTCATAGGTTGACACATTGTGGGGAAGCATGAAACTTGGTTGGAAAGTTTGTAAGGAGGACATTCTGATAAAAGGGAAGTGTGTAGAAGGCCACCTGCCCTGTTTTTCAGGATTCCAACTTAGGGGAGACTTAGGGGCATGCTAAAGGCAGCACCCCTAATTATTATTTGAATTTTTCAAACAAGTCTATGCATATGCAGAACTCCGGATATTTACTGGAATCCTTATGCTTAATCCCTGAATGCCCTTGCATAGAGGACAAGGTAAACACATCTGTCCTCCCAAGATTATTCACCCTACTGATTCTATCTAAAGATAAAAACTGCAATAAAAGGCTAAAGAGGCAGGCAATCGAGGCTGCTCTGGCAGCTAGAGCCAGGGAGCCCCTTAGCCCTCTCTTACATAGTCAAACTGTGTCAGAGTAATATATCTGTTCATCTGTCATTCAGCCCCAGCAACAGATATTTCTCAATACATTGGGCAAAAATTTATTGAGTATATTCTATATTCTAGGATATGGGACATGTACAAAAATAAGTGGCTATAAAAATTATAAGACTTACAGTTCTTGCTCTCAAAGGAGTGGATAATCTGGAGTATATATACAGGTTTCAAAGACACAGACATCAGAAAAGCTGAAACTAAGTTTCAGTGTTTTCTTGTTTGTTTTTTATTTCAAAAGACTATATGAATATGCTTTCAAAAATTATAATCAAAATATTTGATTCATAAATCTGATAACATTTAGATTATAAAAAAGTGTTATCTTTCAATTTAATTGGTCATTTTTGTCCATCCAATAAAATGGCATATAACTAAAATTAATCATTTTAATTCCCATTAAGATGACACATTAGTAAATAACAATTTTTTTAATATATCTTTTTATTGATTTTCCACAGAGAGGAAGGGAGAGGGATAGAGAACTAGAAATGTCAATGAGAGAGAAACATCGACCAGCTGCCTCCTGCACACCCCCTACTGGGGATGTACCCGCAACCAAGGTAGATGCCCTTGACTGGAATCAAACCTGGACCTTTCAGTCTGCAGAACAACGCTCTATCCACTGAGCCAAACCAGTTTTGGCAGTAAGTAACAAGTTTTTTAACTTTAACATTTGTTTTTATAGATTTATAAAATCTATAATACTTATTAGTATTCAAGTTGAACAAAATGAGGTCTTTGAAACATATAATACTGTAATTTTATTGTTATAAGGATTGAAGGAACCTTGAATAGCTATCTGGTTTAGATCTTATCTTCTGATATAGAGTTCCAAAGTAAACTCTACAGAACATGGTTGCTACTATTTTCTTAACACAAGTTTTGTGTTTAACTAATTCAATAGGATAATTTCCAGGGTCAACAAAGTTTAGAAAACTCTTGACTAATCATAAACAGTCTTCAGAGCAGATCTTTAGACACCTTATTCTTCTAAAATATAAATTTTTCCCAAAACCTATTCTAGCCTTACAAGGATTATGAAAGGATTGAGTAACCATTTGAAAGAAAACAGCTTCCTTCTCTGGATAAACAAGGCAGGGATAGGGTTGGGGATGCCATTGGAAAGAGCAAAAGTCTCCCTTAACTCTTTCTTTCTAAACCACTGAAAGAGATGAACAACACAACAAAAGAAACCATCAGCAAAACAAAGAAAGCCCACTTCATGAGAGAACATATTTGCCAATGTTATCTCCAATAAGGTTTAACCTACAAAATTTACAAAGAACTCATACAATTTAACAAAAAGAAGATAAACAACACAGTAAAAAAAAAAATGGGCTAAGGACCTAAATAGACACTTCTTGAAAGAGGACATACATAAGGCCAAGAGACAAATGAAAACATGCTCAAAGTCACTAATCATCAGAGAGATGCAAATCAAAGCAACAATGAGGTACCATCTCATACCTGTCAGAATGGCTATCACCAACAAATCAACAAACAACACATGCTGGCGAGGATGAGAGAAAAGGGAACCCTTCCTTCACTGCTGATGGGAATGCAGCCACTGTGGAGAACAGTATAGAATTTCCTCAAAAAACTAAAAATGAAACTCCCATTTGACCAGGTAATCCTACTTCTAGAAATACATCCCAAGAAACTAGAAATACCAATCAGGAAGGATATATGCACCCCTATGTTCATAGTAGCACAATTTACTATAGCTAAGATTTGGAAACATTCTAAGTGCCCATCAGCAGATGAGTGGATTAGAAAACTGTGGTACATCTACACAATGGAATACTATGTTGCTATTAAAAGGAAGGAACTCCTACCATTTGTAACAGCATGAATGGACCTGGAGAGCATTATGCTAAGTGAAATAAGTCAGTTGGAGAAAGATAAATATCACAAGATCTCACTCATTTGTGGAATATAATGAACAACATAAACTGATGAACAGAAACAGATCCAGAGACAGAGAAGCATCAATCAGACTGTCAAACCTCAGAGAGAAGGCAGGGGAGAGTGAGGGGAAGGGGGAGAGATCAAACAAAGGACTTGTATGCACGCATATAAGCCTAACCAATAGACACAGACACTAGCAGAGAGGTGGGGGAGGAAGGGCAATGGGGGAATAAGGTCACATATGTAATACCTTAATCAATAAAGAAAAAGACAGAGCGTCTCATGGTAAAATTGCATAACATGTAATGAACCTAAAGCAGTTTAGGGCAAATAATTAAAATGTAAAAGCTATCAAGACTACATTATAAAATTTCCAAAAGTCTCCTATTATTTAAATTTTAAAAAGGGGTGACAGTGGAAGAATATCATGTAAGGAAAAATATCCTGTGAGTAAATTACATCTAAAAAAAATGTACTTTAGGAAATAAAACTTCATTCAAAATGCTAACAGCAAGATACCCATGAAAATACACACATGGAGTCAAAACAAGCCAGAGGAAATCATATGGGGGAAAAAAATGAAAAAGGATCCCAAGTCAAATGTATAGAAAATATCCCTTTATTAACTTTTGGTCGAGAATATGTTTGTATATTTTCACAAAACAACTCTGAGACCATCTGGATTCCTGTAACAGAGAGGAATAGACAGAAATGCTCCAGCCATGAAGACAGAAGGGACACAATTCAGAAATGGAAGACGCTGAAGACACCTCTCCATACCAGAAGATAGCTGCTGGATGTTGCTGAAGGATGCCCAGGACCAAACCAGAGACGGTCGGACCTGCATCACCACCATTTGTCCCCCAACCAGATGTGAAATATCATGGCTGACATGTACACATAAGGAACTATTTGACATTGAAGTTGGTACTCAAAAGAACTGTTGGCCCAGAAAGGAACTCACTAGACTGATTCATTTGCCTCTCAGCATAACCCTTATGGCTTGTCGCAGTTTAGGTTCTTACAAGGGTATTTCTTAGATCACATGACCTCACACATCTAGAGGAAATAATGAACAACATAAACTGACGAACAAAAACAGACTCAGAGAAAGAGAAGCAGCGATCAGACTCTCAAACCTCAGAGGGAAAGTAGGGGAGGGTGGGGGTAAGGGGAAGAGATCAACCAAAGGACTTGTGTGCATGCACATGGGCCTAGCCAGTGGCCATGGACAACAAGGGGGTGGAGACATATGTGGGGAGGGGTTTGGGATGGGAATGGGGGGGGTGTGTGAGGACAATTATGTGATACCATAATCAATAAAATTAATAAAAAAGAAATTTTGAAAAAGAAAGAAAAAGAAATAATAATAAAAAGGAAGAGATGAACAAGCAGGTTTGTGTACTGCCAGTACAGAAGGCCTTTTCCCATTCATGAGCCTTATCACTAACTTTGGTTCAGAAAATTTAAAATCTCATCAGTCAGCAAAATTACATTTAGCAATTTAAAACTATGCCATATGTTATAGTATTGTTATTATTATTTAAAGTTATAAATTATTCAGATTGTAAGAGGCCTGTGGGGCCTCTTACAATCTATAATTCAAGCACATGGAGGCAAAAAATTAAACTTTACTCTATTTTAAATTATAAAGTAAATTATGACAATAATCTTTGAATGACCAAAGGGCTATTTGTGGAACATGTGAGTACATTAGAGAAAATCTATTTGTCCTTCTTCCCATAGAAACTTGTTGTTTGGAGAGCTCAATCAATATGCATTTTCTGAAAGGTTTTTTTACTCATTTCCATAATTTATACACAAAACTTCTGTACATAATAATACTTATCAGTTGATTATCAACAACTGCAAAAATGTGGTTAGAAACTACCAAGAAAAAAAAAAGCTTCCTACTTCTCAGTTATAAAAGGGAAAAGGGTGTGGTTAACAAAACAGCGTATTTTAAAATAACCAGAGTTGAAACAATTAAACCCATCACAGGTTGTTTGAGAATATATTGTAATATATACATATATATGTGTGTATATATATATATATATATATATATATATATATATATATATATAATTGATTTTACACAGAGATGAATTGAGAGGGATAGAGAGTTAGAAACGTTGATGAGAGAGATACATTGACCAGCTGCCTCTTGCACAATCCCCACCGGGGATGTGCCCGCAACCAAGGTACATGCCCTTGACCAGAATCAAACCTGGGACCCTTCAGTCCGCAGGCCCACGCGCTATCCACTGAGCCAAACCAGTTTTGGCTATTGTAATATATTTTAAAATGATGATCTAAAATCAAATATTATATGAGGAGCTGAACCTAGGGCAGCCTATGTCATAATTTAGTTGCCTTATAATTTCTGAAGTCTTAAAAGGGGAGGAGGGACAGATTAACTAGAAGAAAAAAATTGAGACTGGTCCATTGGAAGAGGTAAATTGATAATACAAAAAATTCTGACAGAAACTATAAGCAGATTTTTAAAAAGAAGAAAGGTTTCTAAAGAGAAAATAAAGAGAATAGAAAACAAGAGGGGGAAAAGAAGGCAAAAGAGATAGATAACAATGGTAAAGGGGGTTAAGGTAGATTTATATTAAATACAGGGTGGGGCAAAAGTATATATAGTTGCTCACATGGAAAATAATACAGTAATTAATAAATAACAATACAAAAATAAACTGTTTTGCATACTTACAACTGTATGCTCCACCCTGTATATGTTGCCTTAATTCTTTTTCCTTTTAGGGAAAAAAAAAAAACTATTTTGAAGGAAAAATTGGCTAAATTATGTAAAACACAAATGTAACCACCCAAAAATTGCAGAACTGAAACTTTTTGTCACCAAAGCAGCCCTTTTGCTTCACAATACTAAGCCTTAGCTCGCCTTTCTGGAACACAATGATCGCCTACCTGTTATCTGATCTGCTATGTGATCCCATGGGTCACTTCCTGCTCCTTCCATCCCATAGCCATAGGGAAATATACCAGACACTGTGGTCTCTGCCTATTGAAACAAAGCTTTAGAAGAAAATTTCTGGTCTATTAGTATCACAGGGAGATAATGGGAGTTTTGTAGTAACCAGTGTAATAACTAATTTAGATAAATATCATCAATGGATACTAAAACCATCTCAAAGTATTTCTGAATAAATAACTTATCAATTAAAATAGAGAATGTTTATCTTTACAATTGAGAAATCTGACAGACACCAGCTTAATGGAGTAATCAAACTAAGCATCACCAACAGTGGAAGAATCTGACAATTCAACTTCGCACTATTCCTGCCAAAATATTTTAACCCAAATCTAATTGTGAGGAAACAATCAAACAGATCAGAATTTGAGACATTCTGCATGGCAAGTGACCTATTTCAAAAAAAATAATAGAATGAAAAATAAAAAATAGGGAAATTGTTCAGTTAAAAGAGATTAAAGATGAAATATTCAAATATTATTTGTGATTCTAGATTGATTCCTAGAGTGAAAAAAATAGAGCTATAAAAGACAATTTGAGACAGCTATAGAAATTTGAATATATTAGATGATGTCATTAAATTCTTATTATTCATTTTCTTAGGTGTGAAAAGATTGTAGGAAATATGTATATAACCTATATGTCTGAAATACAGGCTATATATACTTGGAGGTGACAGGAGGTCTGTAACTTAGATCACCAAAAAACTGAGTGTGTGTGTGTGTGTGTGTGTGTGTGTATGTGTGTGTGTGTGTGTGTAAAGACATAAACTTGTCAAAATAACAGCTGGTGCACTGGGTGAAGGGTATACAAGTGTTTGTTATACTATTCAAAAATGTTAATTAGCTTAAATGTGTTCTAAATAAAAAGTTGAATAGCAAGGTGGTTGCGGAAAATTGTTGACCTTGAAATCAGAGGACCTTAAATCTCAAACCAGTATTTTTATCTTAAGCAAGGTGTTTTTTTTATATTATATTGAGGCAAGATGTAGCACAAGCAGTTAAAGGCTATAGTGCAAGGTCTGGCCAAATAATGTGAATCAGACTTTTAGAAAAACTTGTTAACATAGCCATCATTCAAGTCTATGCTCCAACTACAGTGGCTGAAGAAGTTAAAAGTTTCAAATCCAAATATTCAAGAAGTTGACATGAAACCAAGACATGTTGATAATTATTGGTGATTGGAACACACAAGTAGGAAATAAAGTGGAATTAAATATTGAATAAGTGAGTCATTATTCAACACACTTGATCAAATCAAGCCAGAAACATCACTGGAAGCAAAAATAAATAAATACATACATACATACATACATACATACATACTGAAGCTGTCCTACCTTGGGAACATCATGAGAAGGCAGGGTTCTTTCTGGTAAAAATAGAAGGAAGCAGGAAAAGAGTAAGACCAAGTATGAGATGATTTAACTCCATAAAAGAAGCCATAGGCCTGAGTCCACAGGAGTTGAGCAGGGTTTTTGAGGACAAAATATTGTGGACAACACTCAGTCATAGGGTTGCCAGGAGCCAGAGCAGACTCAATAGCATGTAACACACACAAGCCACTCTAGCCCTCTGAACATGAAAAGGAAAACTTCACTAATCTACCCCTCCAGATTTTGTAAGGGGTAGATTAGTATACAGCTAATGTACACAAAGGTGTGTTTATGACTTTCAAGAACTCCGGGATTCTTAATAACCTGGGGTCCAAGGATAGATAGCAGGGTTTCCATGAATTTGGATAGGGAAAAAAATACACTTTTTCACCCCAATAACTTCTAAGTGAAACTTAACATTTCCTTCAATTATACACATAGGCATGAGTTAATATGCCATGTGACTAGTACACAGTAATAACTCAATCATTATTAATCAAGAACTTATCATTATGCTCATTTTTTCCAGTTGCACAAATGAGGGCCATGAAAAGCATGAGTCAATCACAGGACTCTTACAATCCTGCATCCTCTTTTTTCCTTCCACATATAAAAGGACACGCCTACTCTGAGGCAATACTATGTGACAGATGCTATATCACTGACTCATGCTTTCCAGGGCCCTCACTTGTGCAACTTAAAAAATAATAATAATCGTAGTGATAACAGAGCCAACTCAGTGTATTCAAAACTGAACCTTTGCTTCCCACCCCCCAAATCCCACCACCAAAATAACCCCCTCCACCCAACAATGGAAATTCATTGGGCCAGGTGTTCACATAAAAAATGTTGAAGTCATTCTTGACTCCTCTTTTCTCCACCCCACCTCTACTCCTTTAGGAAATTCTGTTGGCTCTAACTTTAAAATATATTTTAAAATTTAATCGTTTCCCATCATCTCCACTGCTATACTCTGGTCCAAGCCTCTTCACGGGTCGCCTTACTTCTCTTCTGGCCCCCTTACATCTGTTCTCTCTACCTAGAATTATCCTTTTAAAACATGTCACATCATATAATTTCCCTCCTTAAAATCTGCAATGATTCCCATTCCCCTCAGGATAAAAACTATGTCTTTTAAATGACTCCCAGAACATATATGATCTGAAGTCCCCTTACTTTTAAAAAATAGATTTTTATTGATTTCAGAGAGGAAAGGGAGAGGAAGAGAGAGATAGAAACATCAATGATGAGAGAGAATTGTTGATTTGCTGCCTCCTGCATGGCCCCTACTGGGGATTGAGCCTGGAACCTGAGCTTGTGCTCTTGACTGGAATCAAACCCAGGAGCTTTCATTCACTGTATAAAGAATAATATACAGAGATCCAGCAGTAGACTAGAATCAAGTCAAGGATTGGAAATACGAAGAAACAAAAAATACCGAGGAAGAAAAAGAAAAAGAAGAAGACAAAGAAGAAGAAGAAAGAATCCAGAAATATGAAATTAGTATAAGTAACCTCTGGGACAATTTCAAGCATAACAACATCCAAATTATAGGGGTGCCAGAAGAGGAGAGAGAACAAGATATTGAAAACCTATTTGAAGAAATAAAGACAGAAAACTTCATCCACCTGGTGAAAGAAATAGATTTACAAGTCCAGGAAGCACAGAGAACTCCAAACAAGAGGAATCCAAAGAAGACCACACCAAGACACATCATAATTAAAATGCCAAGAGCTAAGGACAAAGAGAGAATCTTAAAAGTAGGAAAAGAAAAACAGTTAGTTATCTATAAGGGAGTATCCATACGTCTGTTAGCTGATTTCTCAACAGAAACTGTGCAGGCCAGAAGGAAGTGGCAAGAAATATTCAAAGTGATGAACATACAACCAAGATTACTTTACCCAGCAAAGGTACCATTCAGAATTGAAGATCAGATAAAGAGCTTCACAGATAAGAACAAGCTAAAAGAGTTCATCACCACCAAACCAGTATTATATGAAATGCTGAAGGGTATTATTTAAGAAGAGGAAGAAGAAAAATGTAAAGATAAAAATTATGAACAACAGCCGGAACTGGTTTGGCTCAATGGATAGAGTGTAGGTAGGCCTGGGGACTGAAAGGTCCCAGGTTCGATTCTGGTCAAGGGCATGTACCTTGGTTGCAGGCACATCCCCAGTAGGAGGTGTGCAAGAGGCAACTGATTGATGATTCTCTCTCATTGATGTTTCTAACTCTCTATCCCTCTCTCTTCCTCTCTGTAAAAAAAAAAATCAATAAAATATAATTTAAAAAAAAAAAAAAAACACAAGGTTCCACAAGCACACCTGATGCTTGATCCACTGAACCAAACCAACGCTAGGGCTACTCATAGTCTTTAACTTAAATTATATGTTCATTTATTTAGTTCTGTTGGGGGTTTTTTGTTTGTTTGTTGTTTAATATTTTTAAAAAAATATTTTATTGAGTTTTTACAGAGAGGAAGAGAGAGGGATAGGGAGCTAGAAACATCGATGAGAGAGAAGCATTGATCAGCTGCTTCCTGCACATCCCCCAGTGGGAATATGCCCACAACCAAGGTACATGCCCTTTGACCAGAATCGAACCCGGGACCTTTCAGTCTGTAGGTCGACGCTCTTTCCACTGAGCCAAACCGGTTTCGGCTGTTGTTTAATTTTTTAATGTAGTAAAATCCACCTAACATAAAACTTACTATCTTAACTATTTTTGATGTACAATTCTGACATATTAAATAAATTTATATTCTTATGCAATCATAGCCGCCATATCAAAACAAAAATCTCTGTGATTCTCTTGACCTTTATCCCATGAATTTTAAGCCATTACGAAACAGTTTTAAATTGTGTTTTTAAAAAATATGTTTTAAATGATTTCAGAGAGAGGAAGGAAGAGGGAGAGAGATAGAAACATCTCTCTATTGATGTTTGGCTGCCTCATGCATGCCACACACACCAGGGATACACTCTGGTGACTTTTGGTGCATGGGTCAATGCTCAAGCCCTGAGCTACACTGGTCAGGCTAACATTCTTCTAAAAAATGACTGCAATAGATCTAGCCATTTAGTCCACAGTTAAGAAAGAAAGAAGTTAGAAGAAGAAATAAAAGCTGGGTGGTTTCAGTCTTTTCTTACCAAGAGTTAATTTTTTTTTTAATTAAAAACGCACACACACACACACACAAAAATCTCCAGGAGAATTTTGCTTTGCTCATTAGCCATAACTGGGTGACATGGCCATCCTTACCTTAAGGAAGGCTGGATAAAGAAAAAGGAAAACAACATTATTATGAATATCCTATGTCAGCTCTGTCCAGTAGATATATTATGTGAGCCATGTATGCAATGTCCAAGTGGGCATATTTTTTAAGTAAAATGAAACAAGTGAATTAATTTAATAATATATTTTAACCCAGTATATTCAAAATATTATAATTTCAACATGTGGTTAATATAAAAATTATTAATGAGCTATATTTTTATTCATTTCCTTTTTTGGATTTAGTTTTTGAAATCCAGTGTGTGTTTTATACTCCCAGCACATCAACTTGAATTAGCCTCAGTAGTAGCCTAGTATTCAGTAGCCACTTGTGACTAGCAGTTTCCATATTGGATAGTGTAATTATAGAGCAAAGACACCCATTGTTTGGGCAGAGAGCACTTTGCCAGCCCAGTCAAGTTTTTTTTTAACCAAGGGAGAATAGAGGTGGGAGTGGATATAAACAGAGGCACCTAACAATGACTGTCATATTAATGCAATTACTGAAATTATTATTAATCATCTTAAATTGTCAAATAAAAGTGAAATTAGATGGTGTTTGTTTAAGAATTCAGGGAAGGCCCCAAACTATTTTAAAAGTTTGTTGTATAATTAAGACAAAGATGGTTTTTTATGTTCTTCAGACAACTCGGCATAACAGATGGACTCATGTCCCCAGACTTTATTTATTCAGCAGATATTTACTGATAGCCTTAGAGTGTTTTTTCAGCACCCTCAATGGCTTTTTCTATGGGCCTTTAAACATATTATTTCCTCAAAATGGAATATTTCCCCTCCTAGTTCCACTTTCCCTAAATCTGGCTGGCTCTAACTCATCTTTCAGTTCTCAGATTAAATGTTATCGCTTCAGGAAAATCTTTTTCTAACCCCATATCATTACATCATATATTTACATGTCTGATTATCATCTACCTATTGTTATGCTAATTATGCTTTAATTATTTTTATTATGTATTTCTCCCACTATATTATATGCCCCATAAGGTCTAAGATCATGTCTGTTTTATATAGGAGGACCTACCAGAATGCCTGGCCCATGTGTAATATATACTTGTTGAATAAATGAATCTAATGCCATGTAAGCTGTGAAAACAGAAAATTGAACACAGACATATATGAGTAATACAACAATGTGGTATTACAGAAGCATGAGCAAGATGCTAGGAAATACAAAAGAGATGAGTTTAACCTAAGTGCTGAAAAATGTGTTTTTGAAGGTAGTCAAGGTGGGTAAGAGTATTTCAGATGGAAAGGACAGTAATCTAGCAAAAGACTAATAAAATTCTCAATCAAGGAAATTATACTGGAAGAGAGTGATTGGAAATTCAAGATGTACTTTGAAAGTAGAATCAATAAGATTTTTTGAGAGATTACTTGTGAATATTGAAGAAGCATGTGTCCAAAAGGACTTCCGGATTGTCACCTTAGCCAGCCAGGCTGTGACAATACCATTCATTAAGTAGAACTACTTAATGATTAAAGGAGAACTAAATGTTTGGGGAGACGAGAAAATTAGCCAGGCTTAAGAAAACAGAATTTTAGGGTTTAGAGAAATTTTGGGGCATAGAAAAATAAGAAATCAGCAGAAAATTGAAGTGGAAGATATAATTGAAGGAATCAATAGCATAGAAGATATTTGAAAGCGTGGGCAAAAATGACATCAAGCTCAATTTAATAAACATCTGCAAAAATATGGCATGACTATAAAGTAACACTATTGTTTCTTCAAAAAACAGAACAATACCTCTTAAACATCCAAATTAATGATGCCTCTTTCAAATGAGTCTCCAATGCTGCTACTATGGCTAAAAATATTTTTCATACTCCTTCACTCCTTTTTGGGGCCATCTTTTAGAAAGTGAATAAGATATTCTTTTGAATGTCCTAGGTAATGCCAACTCTTCATTGTTTCAGGATAAATTTGATGGGGAAACAAAAAATATTCAGGGCCAAGTCTGATGAATAGGGGAGTTGAATGATCATTTTGTCTCAAAAAAGAGGAGTAGCAACTAGCAAGATTTTCTTATATGATTTAAAACTGAATCCTACAGCAGTTTTATTTAAACAAATATTGCAGTGCCTATGGGTCAGGCACTTGCTCGTTTGTGCACAATAGCAAAAAGGGAAGCTCCTGATATGTGTGAGCAATAGCATTTGAATATACATTATTTGAATAAGTATTCAGTTTCCCCATTTGACTCCTTTGAAAGACATATTTCTTAAAGGAGCATTATATCTTCCTGGCTTCCACGTGGGCAAATGACTAGTTTTGTTGTTGTTAATCCTCACCCGAGGGTATTTTTCCATTGCTTTCCAGAGAGAGAGAGAGAGAGAGAGAGAGAGAGAGAGAGAGAGAGAGAGAGAGAGAGAGAGAGAGAGAGAAACATAAGAGAGACACACGCACCCCAGTGGGGGTGAGGGGAGTGAACCACAATCCAGGTATGCACCATTGACCACAAATCAAACCTTCAACCCTTCAGTTCTCATGCAGACACTCTAACAATTGAGAACCCTGATCAGAGCCAAATGCCTCTTTATTATGCCTCCAAAGCTCCATGTCCAGATCTCTTTGATAGTATATTCAGATGATGCTGTTATTATCCCTACATGTCTGTTTTCCTCACAAGACATTGTGATTATCTTTTTCAGCATCTAACACAATACCTGACACAGAGCAATGGTTAATTATCACTTCTTCAATGACTAGGCAGATGAATTAATGAGTGAGTGAGTGCATAATTTTAAAACTTCAGTAAAATTTCTGCTTAACTGAGCTATTCTCAGAAAGACCTTTTCTAATCAGACTATCTAAAAAAGTATCCATACACACCTATCCTAAAAGTCTCTGTCTTTTTACTTTGCTTTATTTTTCTCCATATTACTTATGTATATCTGAAATTATGCATATGCTTAAGTGTCTATTTTTTCTTGTCTGTCTCCTCAACAGAGTGCAACCTTCATGAGAACAGTGGCCTTGTATAGGCTGTCCATGGAGACATCCCCCAGTGCCTACAATAGTTGCTGGTACACTAGTTTCTTTTAAAATAAATAAATGCATGTTTCAGTTATATGTTGCTGTATAATAAATTACCCCAAAACTTAGTGGATTAAAACAACAACCATTTCATTACATCTCGTCATTTTGTGGGTGAGGAATTAGGGCAGGGCTCAGCTGGAAGAGTCCATCTTCTGGCAACGGAGGACTTTCCGTGATACTCAGCTGATGAATAGGCTGGTCTGGAGCTTTACTTACTGACTCTTCAGCAGAGAAGATTGGAAGGCTGGACCTAGCTGGGCCCAGGTTGACCAGATGACCAGAGTGCCTACACAGGACCTCTCTAGCTTGGAGGTCTCAAGGCAGTCCGGCTTCTCACTTCATGGTTAAAAGCTCCCAGAGAAAGCACTTACAGAGGTATGGGCAGAATGTGCAAAACTTCCCATTACTTTCCTTCAAAAGTCCCAATCTCTCCTATTCTATTCATCAAGCAAGTCATTATTCTAGCCCATATTCTAGAGAAGAATAATTAGATGCTATCTGTCCAAAAGAAAATTAGCAAGCAATTTACTGCCATGTTTTAATCTTCTACATTGCACGAAGGAAAAAAAAAACTTAATATGTAAAAGTGGGTAGAGATCTTAAACAAAACACTAATTGCTGAATGAGCCAGACATAAGTAGCCAAGAAGAGAAGAAATTACAACCCAGACTTCTTTTCTCTACTCACAAAAGAACAATTTTTACAAAGAGACCAAACTCTTAAAAAACAATATTTATTAAACTTATTGTATATTGACTACTCTGTTGGGTACTATTCATGTATTATCTTATCTAGTCCTCACAAACCACTTTATCAAGTAGGTATTATTGTAATCATCCCCATTTTATGGATGAAGCAATGGAGGCACAGAGACATCAAGATTACACAGTTAGGGAGTGACAGGCACCCAGGCAGTTCAGCTTCAGAGCCCATTCTTTCTCATCAAACTATAAGACTCTCAAGGTAGGCATCATAATAATTTTCAAGGCTGATATTTCTCCCTAAGAATGAGCAGGAGGGACCTATTTTAAGAAAGTGAAAAGAACATGAACTTTAGAATCAGCCCTGTATCATAACCCTGAATCTTCCTGGTAATAACTGTGCAAGTTATTTAACCTAAATTACTCATTTACAAAATAGAATAATAATTGCTAGTTTTTAGGATGCAGTCAATGAAGATGAAAGTAAATATTTTAAAGTCCCTAGAACATATACATCACTAAGAAAGACTTAACAAGTGTTTATATATATATATATATATATATATATATATATATATATATATATATGATAGAATATTACTTAGCCATAAAAAAGAATGAAATCTTACCATTTATGACAGCATGGATGTACTTAGAGGGTATTATGATAAGTTAAATAAGTCAGACAGATAAAGACAAATACTATATAATTTCACTTATATGTGAAATCTAAAGAACAGATTAAATGAACAAACAAAACAAAAATAGACTCATAGTTTCAGAAAACAAACTGTTACCAGAGGAAAGGGGATTTGTGGGCTGGTGAAAAGGTGAAGTGAATGAAAAGTACAGATGGGTAGTTGTAAAATAGTTATGGGGATATAAAGTACAGAACATGAAATATAGTCAAAAATGCTGTACTGCTGAGACCAGTTTGGCTCAGTGATAGAGTGTCGGCCTGCGGACTGAAAGGTCACGGGTTCGATTCCAGTCAAGGGCATGTACATTGGTTGCGGGTACATCTCCGGTGAGGGGTGTGCAGGAGGCAGCTGGTCGATGTTTCTCTCATCAACGTTTTTAGCTCTCTATCTCTCTCCCTTCTTCTCTGTAAAATATCAATAAAATATATATTTTTTAAATGCTGTACTAAGTATGTGTGGTGCTAGTGGGTACTGGAATCAAGGGTATTACTTTGTTAATTATATAGCTGTCTAATTATTATGCTGTACACCTGAAATGAATAAAAAATCATATTTAATATAAACTGTAATGGAAAAATAAAAAAGAAAGGTATCAAATACAGATATCTTTCCTAGTATCCAAGATAAAAATTTTATTCTAGTCACTAATCAAAAGAAAAAGAAGAAAAAGAATCTTCATGTCTTTCTCAGACACATAACAAGAACTCTACTTATAGGGGAAATCAATTCCATTCCATGTCAAATTTTTAAGAATTTCTCCTTTCATAATTAAATATTTATACTGAGAAGGAAAAAAAAAAGATGCTCCAGAAATTTAGATATATCTGTCTCTTTCAATAAGCTCAGTTTCTGCCCTATCTGGTGCAGACAATAGAATCACCTCTCCTAACAAAAGCAGGGTTATACCTAACAAAGTAGTAAGAATCTGTCAACACAGCTTCTTATTGGTAATAGAAATAGCTTTAGAAAAGGCTTATTATTTAGTTAAAATTAAAATTAGAATGACCTATAAAATAATATTGGAAAGATAAAAAAGCTCTATGTTTAGTATCTAATTTCATGCTGTACTAAGTACGTTGGGAGAAGAAATGGTGATTTCAGCATGTCAGCATTCTAACTATCAGAATCTTCCTACTACCATTAGCTTGAATATATAATCATGGTTTTATAAGAAAATTTCCTTTTCTACAGCTAAAAGCACAAGATCAGCACTAAACTACTTATAACTGTTATATATAATAATTTACACTACTATTTTAAGTCTTGAATTATTGATTGCATGTACCATGCTCAAATTCTGTACTCTGGGAGGATGAGAAATCAACTTGAGAACAAGCAGGCAGCCCAAGTATACAGGACATAAGTGCCCCATTAGACTAGGGAAGAAGTAAGACAGCTTGCATTGAGCTAAGGAAAAAGTTTGTGGCCATTAGAAGGAGGAGGAAAAGTAGTTAGAGGTCAAGTGCAGACTAGTGCAGCATAGAACAAACATGTGACAAATACAAAAGATGGAACCAGTCTTGAGTTCTAATATTACCATATTTACAAGTACCTCATTTGAAGACTAGAACTGTTCCCTAGCATACATTTTATAGGGGCCTCTGTTACAAACTCAGACTTGGGAGAAAACAAAGTCTGATTATTGCAACCTTCATGAAAATATGAGGCTAGTTTTTACAAATGAGACCAGCAGAAGCACTGGTGGGATCTTGAAGAAAATATATTTCGGAGAGCACCTGGAAAAAAAAAACGGGAAGACTATGGAAACTGCTTAGACTTTGAAAAAGCAGCAGTGTCTGAGGGTGACAGCAACAGAACAAGCAATGGGCAAAGTTAAAGCCTTTTATGGCCAGTGAGTCACAAAGGAGACAAAAATCTCTGTTAATTATATCACAATTGCATTTCTATAAATGTCCCAGTGGAGACCAATTAAAGGGATAATGGGTTACCCTTTGCCTTCACTCTAAGTTACTATCATCAAGTTTGGCAGCCAAAGAAAATAAACATCAAAAGAAAGCGGACCTTCTTATCATGGTTAGTGTTCAAATGCCATAAAAACTCTATGCCTCTTCACTGTCATGGAAAACTTTACAAATTATTGCACTTAGGATTGTTGTGATTAGAACACCCACTAACTGAGATACAGAGATAAAGTGGGAAAGCGACAGCGGTGTCCTGAGTTATTGTGGCAAGAAATTGAACCAGCCAATTGCTACATGCCTGCTTTTCTTGTTTGATTTTGTTGGGGTTTTGTTTTGTCTTTCAAGGGACAAGGAAATAGATATATGTTTGCATGGGAAAGAATGATTGGTGACTCAGGTGTAATACCATACTGTGCAGTTCTGGAAGGAAAGTGTTACACATATAAAGGTAGGCAGCTCCTGGGTTGTTCTTATGATTTGAAGCCCGCCCAAAGGAGTGCCTGTTCTCTAACCAAAAGTCTTCCACTCATTGTGGTGCCTGAAATTCACGCCATCATGTATCACTTTAAGTTTACAGAGGGAAAGGAAGCCTCTAGGCCTGTTGAGAAGTGGCCAGGGTGACGCACCAGGAAGAAGGAGCACCAGCTATATGACCGTGCTCTCTTTATATTTAAAAAAAAAATGACACAGAAAGGGTGGGATGGAGTGGGGGGAGTGGGGAGTGGGGCGTATGGAAAGGCAACCAAAATAACTCTTCCTAATATATCCAAGAATATGGTCCAAAGGGAAGAAGAGTTTGATCTTTTCGCTCCTTTGTCTTCTTAATTAAATTGACCATTTGGCTTCAGTTGGTTTTGCTGCTTGCTGTGTTTTGTGTATTTATAATAAAGGTTTTGTTTTTGGAAGTAATTTCCCCATTTGGTTCCTTTCAGATTAATTTCTTTCTAATCACCATTAATGGCGACTGATTGTGACAACTTTCAGATGGAGTAAATATAGTAACGTAAGAGACTTAATACACAGATTAAATATCAAATACACAATATGTTTTTACCTAAACCTTTGGCACTTGGTTCAGATAGAGTGCATATACTTTAGAAACTTTTGTATATATAGAATTTTCAAATATATGTTATATATAAATATTTAGAGAGAGACTGAGAGACAAAAAAAGACAAAGATGTATATGCACATTCCAAACTTTAAAACTGGACATCTTAAGACAATCTGTCTAGGCAGTTACTCTTGTCTAGATGAGGAATTATTTCTACAAGATTATTGGAAAAGCCCTATGGCCTGGTAAGTTACTGAAGAAATATGGGAAAACCTATGGACTCTTTTTTTTTTTCTGGATAAACTGTTCACTTAAGATAATTTTCTGATGGTTTAACTTTCTAGTAATACAGACTCTTTTTGAATAGATTTTTCTTTTTTACCCCATCTTGCTTTCTGACCTTCAACTTCCAAAAAGTCTTTATCATCTAAACTGTATCTCTCATTTTCTAAGAGTAAAACTAGACAGCAACTGAATAACTTCCCTCCTCTGTTAACTGTTACTCCTAAACTTACCCTTTCCAAGAAAAAAATTGCGATACCTCACTTTATCAAGTCGTAATCATTGCCTCGGTGCCTTTTTTCAAGCTGCATCCTAAATGTGGAAAGACATTTAGGTCAACCAGCTCCGCCGGCAATATTTGGGAGACAAGGGCAAGAATGTACCATTGTGGCTTACTGCGGGAGTGTCTGGCTAAGATGAGGATATTTATAAAATTATGTGTCTTAGCCCAAAAAGTTAAGATTGCTGGAAAACCTCCCAAGCTAATCAACTTCCTCTCTCTCTCTCTCTCTTTCTCTCTCTCTCTCTTTATCTTTCTCTCTCTCTCTTTCATTTAATTGGCTTTGAAAGATCAATCCTTGTGAAAGTCTTTCATTCCTCTTTAGAATTATTTAGAACGGCATTTGGAGGATCTAGAGAGGAAAACAACTACTTGACCAAATTATGGCACAACTAAATTAGAGAAGTACCTGTTCTTCTACCTCTAAAGTAATCTTCTGCTGAAACTTGTATGAAATGTTAAGAACAGATAGGTATACTCTCTTTTGTACCAGTCACTTATGTTTGGCTACTTGTTCTGTCTTTTAGAAGAACTGTTAATTTCCTCTAATTAGAAATCTCCTGCTTTTGTCTCTTACTTAGGCCTCTCTTCTCACCATACCTCACTTTCCCTGGAAGGCTATTTCTGTCTTTTGGTCTTAACTCCAGATACTCATTCAAAAGGTCTCCCTTTGAACTCAGCAAGTATTCCTAAAAAACTCTTGGTATAACTGCTTTAGAAAAAAAAGTATTAAATCTGTTAAAAAATGTTACCATCAGATTTTCTTTAGCTCCCCCGTTTAAATTAGTTATATTATTTTTATATTTATATGATTAACATTTTTTATAATTCAAATGAAAATTAAAAATAACTTTAAAAATATAAATGTAGAGCTCTTTCAGGGGTTGAGGGGTGCTCAATTGATTGGAGAATCATCCTATGCACCAAAAGGTTTCAGGTTTAATTCTGGTCTGGGTGAGTGTGGAAGGAAACTGATCAATGTTTCTCTCTCACATTGATGCTTCTCTCTCTCTCTCTCTCTCTCTCTCTCTCTCTCTCTCTCTCTTTCTCTCTTCCTCTCTCTCTTTCTCTCTCTCAAATTAATAAAAGCATATCATTGGGTGAGGATTAAATTAAAGATAGATAGATAGATAGATAGATAGATAGATAGATAGATATCCCTCACATTGCCCATTGCATTAAATTTTAAAATAATGTATATTTTATGTAAGGTTCATTTGTGTGTCAGTCTGAAGTATTTACCTAGGATCCTATTGGGTTTTTTCAGAATGGTTTTTACCTGTTACATCATAAATGCCAAAACTATTCAACTATTCAAGAGTTATTATCTTACTTAATTGAAGCACTGAAATGAATATAAGTGCTTCTCTCTTCATTCTAGAAATGAGTGGAGAGGGTTGTAAAGAATTTCCTTACTTACTCCATCTCTTCCTTTCTTCTTTTTTTCTTTTTAGGGAGAGAGAGAGAAACAGTGACTGGGTGTCCCCCATTCATACCCCAACTGAGGATCAAACCTGAAGCCTAGATATGTGCCTTAACTGGGATTCAAGCCCGCAACCTTTTTTTCTGTAAGGGACATAGCGCCAATCAACCAAGCCACATGGCCAGGACTCCATGTTGCCTTAAATCACTACAATAAGGTACCTAAAATGAGGTTACATATTTTATGGCCTCCAAAATGTTTTGAGTCATTTAAATGTCTTCCTATCTTACTTCTAACCTTACTGATCCACATGTAAGAACATATATAATTACAGCTTTCAGAATTATTAAAAAAGTAGAATCTTTTATTATTTAGATTTCAAGATACAAATTTTAAAGCTCAACTATTATGAGTAAGAGGAAAAGTATTAAACTTTACGAAATTTAAAATATTCTTGCCTTATACATTCCAATTATTACTGATTTATTTCTAAGTTAATTAGTAAAGAATTGCTACATATTTCAGATACATATCTAGCCATTAGATTTTAGTGTATTAGTGGTCATTAAAATGACTTTTATAATTTTAGAAATAATCATGTAGAATATAAATTTATTTATGAAAGTGCTTTCAAAGTATCTAATGCACTAGTTTTGGATGTAGTGCCACACTGTAAAAGCCTCATTATTTTGCTTGGAAATTCATTGCTCAGTTTTTGCATCTATATGAAAGATCTTACAGGCTCCATCTATAATAAGTGACTTATCCAATATGTTAATTATTAATGCTGCTTAAAAAAAAAGAGGCTGCCTTCTTCTGATAAACCCCAGACTTTAATAACATGTCCTCTGAATTGATTCTGTAAATGCAATGCTAAAGTTCAGCACAGGGATCTGGAGTTTTAATTAGCTCACAGCTGCACTGCTGGGATAACATTTCTTGTTGAGGAAGTAGCTTGGTACAGTATTCATTATTTGGGCTCTGGTTCATAGTTCAGTGGCCATTTTAAACTTTCTTAAAGAATTGATTGTCTTTGTTTTCAGTGAGAGACTATATGCTCTCCTGCTTAATCATTACTCTGAAACTCTTACTAGTGTTCTTGACATGACTGTACAGTCATTGAGTTGACCTTAACATAACAAATGGAGGCAATCTTCTAGATGTAGAAGAATCCTGAATGATCAAAAGATAATTTGAGCCCTGACTAGTGTGGCTTAGTTGGCTGGGTGTTGTTTTGTGTCCAGAAAGTTTTCTGGTTCGATTCCTAGTAGGGGGTGTGCAGGAGGTAGATGACCAATATTCCACTCTCACATCAATGCTTCTCTCTTCCTTCCTCTCTCTCTCTAAAATAAACAAAACAATAAAATATTAAGGAAAAAGATAATTTGAGTTATTATTTTGACTAGTGAAAAATACAAACACCTGTTATTGAGTGAATACTATGAAAGCTATATTATTTTTAATTTTATTCTCATAGCAATTGTACAAGTTTGTTCTAGTTTTACATGGGGGAGGATAGAGGGACTAAAGAATCAGAGCAGTTAAGGAACTTGCCCAAGATCATACAGCTAGTAAATTCAAACTGAATTTTTAAGATCTTTATTGTTCATATTATTACAGATGTTCCTCTGTCCCCTCCCCCATAGATCCTCTCCACCTGGTTCCTACCCCACTCCAGGCCTCCCTCCCTGACCTCATCCATAGGTGTCAACTCTTTATTCAATCTCTTCCCACACCTCCCACAATCCTTTCCCCCCAGAATTGTCAGTCTGCTCCCTTTCCATGCCCCTAACTCTGTTACATTCACCAGTCCATTCTGCTAATCAAGTTTTTTTTATTCATTTGATTTTTAAGTTCACTTGTTGATAGATAAGTAATTGTTGTCACTTTGTTGTTCATAATTTTTTATCTTTACCTTTTTCTTCTTCTTCCTCTTCTTAAAGAATACCCTTCAGCATTTCATATAATTCTGGTTTGGTGGTGGTGAACTCCTTTACCTTTTCTTGTCTGTGAAGCTCTTTATCTGATCTTCAATTCTAAATGATAGCTTGGCTGGATAGAGTACTCTTGGTTGTAGGTTCTTCCTATTCATCACTTTGTATATTTCTTGCCACTCCCTTCTAGCCTACATAGTTTCTGTTGAGAAATCAGCTGACTGTCAGATGGGTACTCTCTTGTAGGTAACTAACTGTTTTTCTCTTGCTGCTTTTAAGATTCTCTCTTTGTCTTTTTCCCTTGGCATTTTAATTATGATGTGTCTTGGTGTGGTCCTCTTTTGATTCCTCTTGTTTGGAGTTCTCTGTGCTTCCTGGACTTGTAAATCTATTTCTTTTACTAGGTAGGGGAAGTTTTCTGTCTTTATTTCTTCAAATAAGTTTTCAGTATCTTGCTCTCTGTCTTCTTCTGACACACCCATAATTCAAATGTTGGTACACTTGAAGTTGTCACAGAGGCTCCTTACACTATCTTCATATTTTCTGATTATTTTTTCTTTTCCAGTTGGGTATTTTTTGCTTCTTCATGTTTCTAATCTTTGACTTCATTCTTAGGATCCTCTGATTTGCTGTTGAATCTGTGTGTATTATTCTTTATTTCAGTCATATATGTTTAATTTCAGATTGGTGCTTTTTCATATCCTTGAGGGTCTCACTAAATTTCTCGGAGGTTTCTAGAAGATTCTTGAGTAACCTTATAACTGTGGTTTTGAACTCTATATCCAATATTTTGCTTTCATTCATTTCTTTCATCTGTGACTTGTTTCTTTGTCTCTGTATTTTGACTGCTTCCCTGTGTTTGTTTCTATGTACTGGGTAGCTGCTAAGTCTCCTTGAGTTGATAGAGTGGCCTTGTGTGGTAGGTGTTCTATAGGGCTAGTGGCAGTGGGGCTTTGGTGCTCAATAAGTCTGCCCCTTGAGTGTGTCTCTAATGGATGTGAATAGTTGTAATCCGGTATGGTCTCACTCTGACCACTGGGTACCCTGGCTCTTGGATCTCCAAGGAAATGCAAGGTCAACCACTGTCTGGGGCTGCCCAGCAGGAGCTACAGAGACATCTGCAAATTGCTTCTCCCTGAATGGAATTTGGAAGTGCCCAGACTAGGCCCAGCTATGAAGCAAGGTGGGCTATTGCTGCTGGGCCTTGGGCTTTCTTTTGGAAGCTCTGGGGCTCTCTGACCCTACTGCAGTTTGACAGGTTTTAGGCAGAGAAAGGACAGGCCATTCATATGCAAAAACCGATGCACACAGCTTGAGTGGGGATGTAAATTGGGTGGGGCAGGGTCTCTTGGAATCACCAGGGTGGAGCAAATAGCAATGGCTGCCAGTCAGCCCTGCACAGGAGAGGTCACTGGGTCTACATGTCCTACACCCTCATGTAGGAACAATGATCACCGTGAGCACCTTTTTTTTGTGTAGAAATGTTCTTATAATCCTATAAACAGACATTATTATTTGGGAAAAATAACTTTGTTATGAAAAACTTTTAGTTCAGTGGTAGAGTGAATTCATATATCTTACACTGAAACAATGCATTTGCAAAATGAAAAAACAAATGGTGAATAAAATATAAAGTGAAATGATAATGGACAAACACACGTAACTCTAAATGCTAGGGTTGTGTGTAATGATAGCAATGCATTTAAAAATAGGTCTAGGATTTAGAACTTGGAAATCCAGAAATGTAGGGAATTTTACAATCTTGCAAGGCATAGGAATCAGCCACCTGGACATTTTTTCAGAAACAGGCACAATTAAAGTTCAAGATGAACCAGTGAGGTCAGAAACTAAGCCACAAGCAATTAGAAGTGAATATAAATAGACATGAGAAGGAAGTCTAATCATTGGGTCAGAAATTGGATAGGCAAGCAAAAGATTAAGAAGACACAGTTACTAGTGTTCACAACAAAGAATCAGAACCTGGATGACATAGATTCCAAAGGAGAAATGCAAATCAAATAGTCTGAACTTGGCTTGTGGTCCAGAACCAGATAACTCATAATAACCAGGAGAGTAGAGTAGAAAAAACAAAACAAAACAAACAAACAAACAAAACAAAAACATTTTGAATCTGTGACAAGCTATATCCCAGAAGTTTCTCCATCATTACTATGAAGAAATTTCATAAAGAAATCAGTATTTCTAGGCCTAAGCAGAAATAAGAAGATGCATATGACCAGACACAGCTTATTGCCAGATTTTTATGGTGATGATAATTTAGCAGTTTTATCTATAAAATTTCAAAGCTGGTGCTCCCTCCATGTCTCTACCACAAAGTAGCTCCTTACCTGTCTACTCAGCCCCATCTCTAGAAACCTGTCAGTTATATTTTATTTCACTCACTTGATTATCCTTATTTTGATAATTGCTTCAACTCATTTCAATGAATTATTTTTCTTGAACAAGTAATTTCAACCATGATCCAATGATTCCCCCAAATCTATTCTTTAACAATATTTGAAGGAGATTCTTTAACTTTCTAGGACCTTTCAACTATGAAAATTTACTAGGTCACTACTATTACAAACTTGAATCTCAATCTGAGTCAAAGGATTTCCCTCCCCTACACTGTCTCTTTGCCCTTTTATTCCCCTCCTCCATCCCTTCCAGAAGCTATGGCTCTTTTAGTGTCAAGGATAGGGAGGATGGATAAAGAGAAAAAAGGCAAAGTCTCTTTTCTTCAATATAAAGGAGCACTGCTAGCTCCTTTAGAAGCTGATGTCTTCTGCATGGCAGGCATGCAAATACTGATTCTCTTGCAGGGTACATGTGGGAGTTTGGGGAAGAGCTGAGCAAGGCCATGGTAGGAACTGGTACCAATGCATTACTGGTTAGAAGGCAGAATTCCGGCTTTACAGGGGGTTCAATTCCAGCTCCCTGCCTCACTCAGGTCTGGCTACATTTCCCATCATTAAAACCCCATGCTTATGACTCATTTCCAGGTTCAGTAATCACCTGGGCTGATATCTGTTTGTGCACAATGTCTGCTCTACTTTTGAGTTCTCTATTTCTACCACTTGCAGGAAACCTGATCCAGTAGATCTGAGGAAGGACCCTGATATGTGAATTCTGAAAAATGCTCATCAGATAAGTCTGTATTATGAACTGAATTGTGTCCTCTCAAACCCAAATTCAAATGTTGAAGTTCTAACCCCCAAGTGTGATGATATTTGGAGATAGGTAATTTAGGAGATCACAAAGATGGGGCCCTAATCTTTCTTTTTTTAATGTTTTTATTTATTTCAGAGAGAGGAAGGGAGAGGGATAGTGATAGAAATATCAGTGATGAGAGGTAATTATCAATCAGCTTCCTCCTGTATGCACCCCACTGGGGATAAAGCCTACAACCGGGGCATGTGCCCTGCCCTGGAATCAAACCATGGCCTCATAGTTCATGAGTCAACACTCAACCATTGACCACACTAGCTAGGCGTGGGCCCTAATCTCTTAGGATTCATAAAAAGAGGAAGAGATACTACAGATCTTTTGCTCCATGCATGCACACAGAGGAAAGAACACAGCAAGAAGGTGGCTGTCTACAAGCCAGGAAGAGAGGTCTCACTAGAAACAAATCTTGAAGGCACCTTTATCTTGGACTTTTAGACTTCAGAACTGTGAAAAAATAAGTTTGTTTTTTAAACCACCCAGTCTCCTGGCTGGTGTTGTGCAATGGTTGAATGTTGACCTATGAATCAGGGTTTGAGTCTTCAGGTCAGGGCACATGCCTAAGTTACATGCTAGATCCCCAGTAAGGGGTGTGCAGGAGGCAGATGATCAATGATTCTCATCATCTCTCTCTCTCTCTCTCTCTCTCTCTCTCTCTCTCTCTCTCTCTCTCTCGCCCTCTCTGAAATCAATGAAAAAAAACAAACATATTGAAACCATCCAGTCTGTGGTATTTTATAGCATCCCTAACAGACTAATGCAGTCTGTTATCAGTATTCATGTCCATCCCTACTACCCCAGACTCATTTGAACTGTCAATAGTAACCATAATGGGAAACCCCAATTCTGACTCACGGGAGAATATCATGCAAACCTATATTGCTATAAAATCATGCCCTAAATTTATGTAGGCACTGGATAACATTTTATTGTTTGCTCATCCTTCAGTTTCTTTAATCTGTCCATTTTAGTCCTTAGTTTTCCTCAATTCTGGCTGATCACCATAAGTACCTATTATACATGGAATATTAGGATGCCATTTATCCTAATTCCTCCTTCTTCTAAACTTCAACTTTTACTCTTCTTTCACACTTTTTTTGCATCTTTCATCTATATCAGAGAAAAAAGATGCCCCCTTTTTTTCCCAAATTAACCTCTTTTATCTGTTTTAAATCCTTCCTTCTTCTGACCTCTCCCATTCCCCAGCATTCTCAGCTCATTTCCCTTGACCTCCTTCTTCTCTGCCATAAAAATACTTAAGTCAAAAAATTGGCTCTCAATGACTTGGCTTTTGGATGACTGGTAAATTGGTAGGTAAGGATGTAAAAGATAGCAAATATATGTTCCATGGCTAATGAAAGGATAGGAACATGAATGTAGTAAACTTCTTAACTCCCAGGTGGTTTTCCTGGCATTTCTACTGCCTATCCTCTTTTGCATTAATTTAAGTCCTCTATATCATCCTTGTACAAGTCAAGTTCAAATCGTCAAGAACATTTAAATATGAGCTTCCCCTTTTTTTGTATTCTCTGGAATTTGGGTTTAGAACTGTACTCTATATGACCTAGATTATACAATATTTGGGGTATAAAACGATGCTTTATACCTAGAATTATACATGGTGCTAAGTAATTCCTGTCAAACGATGACATCTAACCATTTTGCATTTTTCACCTATAAAAAATTTCCATTATGTGACCTGAAAATCCTTATTGTAGGTTTTCCCATAATCATACTTCATTTAATGCAGCAAATGGAATTAATTTGTTCCTAATAGGTAACAGTTCTCTGTGGTTTTCAGCTAAGTAATGCTTCTCTTGACTTCTCTCTAGTTATCCAGGTTGATGAAAATTTGAGAACATATACAACTACTTTTTAATGAAGCATGGAATATTCCTCCTCCCCTGCTTCCCTATACCTGCCAGTTCTCTTTAGTATTTTGCAATGACCAGAACTGAGGCATTCACACATATATATGTGTGTATTTGAGGAAATGATATAGTTTTTAAATATTCTGCTATTGGATGTCTTCATTTTGTCATGTTTCTAGATATATGTAACAGATTCTTTTAAAAAAATATATTTTATTGATTTTTAAGAGAGAGGGATAGTCAGAAATATCAATGAGAGAGGATCATCGATCAGCCGCCTCCTGCATCCCCCCCACTGGGGATGTGCCCCCAATCAAGGTACATGCCCTTGACCAGAATCAAATCAGGAACATTTCAGTCCGAAGGCCGACGCTCTATCCACTGAGCCAAACCGGTTTTGGCTGTAACAGATTCTTGAGGGAAAAATCTTAATGTTTCTTCTACACTTGATAACACTGAGGATTTTAGAAAACTGTCTCCATGAGTTGCACAAGATTAGTTCACATTGATCAACTTATCAGAAATGATGTAAACAGTTTAGATTTATTCCTCTAGAAGGAATTACTTTAATAATTTGCAAAATACATTATTTTGAATACACTGCCTATCTTCAAACAATGTTTACAACGTAAATAGTAACTGGCCAAAGGATTTAAATATTTTTAGAAATTTTGCATTGTAACTAAACAGATATTCAAAGAGTGTTAAGAGAACTTTCTAAGATTAAGTCTCCTGACAATAAATTGCATTATTATACTGTTCTTTATTATAACAAGATAGATCAATTAAATCTATGGGATGAGGTCAAACATTAAGAGGATATAGTTACATATCAAGTAGCATCTTTGAATTCCAGTAGCTCCATTTTTTTAGGAAATGCTAATTAAGTGTTCAAATATTTTCTTGATTTTTACATTGAGACCTATGGCATTGAAACATAAGGCGATTTCAATACTAAACCTTAGGGAGAGAAAAAAAGAAGTTCCTAATGTGCAGTTATTTCTATATTGCTTTCAGCCTTTATTGTTACTTAAGGAATGAAAATATAGGAATCAAACTACAGAGTACAATCATCTTGACTACTACTGTTAATTATTGTGACTTACATTTCATGAAAATAATACATATAAGTCTGTTCTTGGATGTATATGTATATAACCTCTCTATAAGTAAAATCTCCATTGAAATCATGTTCTCAATTGAACACGCTGAGTAATTTTTCATGACCACAACACTTTAAGAGTGTATATTTTATAATTTGGAGCTGCAACAAACCCACAAAGTGAACAAATTCTAGTTTAGTCTGTTATCCATTTTGCTGGTGCACTGTAGCAATGATGCATATATGCAGTATATTACTTTAATGTCACATTCTTGATTGCAGTCGAATGCATAATTCAATTTTCTATTGTCATTTCCTTGTAGGAAAAGTTGGACAAAAGCCAATTATTCTTAAATGTCTCTAGGCTGTTTTGAAAAGTTAATATGTCCTGCTAAGTTTTTAAATAATGTCAGGAAGGGCTATTGTACCACACCAACCAATTCCTTAACAGTGATTAACGAAAGGAAAAACTGTGTCATTCTGCCCAGTGCTAACTTTGATGGTCGAGAGAACAGCCAGCTCACAACTTGGTAATGTGTTTCCTGGTAAGACAAATTAATTAAAAGGTTTGTTTTCAACAGGATTAACTAGGAGTTTTTGCTTTCTAAACTTTTACATGTTTTGTTTCTAAACCTTTAAAAATAAAAGTTATTAGAGGGTAAATATGCATAATACAGTCTTTCACATCGCCGGTATGCTTTAAAGAAGACGTTACAAATAGTAATTTTTCCCAGTCTTGGAATTACGAGAAAGGAGGAGACTGCAGAACGCATCTTTTTGCCCTGGCTAAGTGGCACTGAAAACAATTCTGACAAGGTCTCTGGATGAGCCGCCGCGATGGTTAGTGCAAATAGAGCCGATTACAGCAAGACGGAGCGCAGCGTCTTGGGTAAGACACTAATCTTTACATATCTGTGCATCTGTGTGTAGGAAGGAAAACCGTTTTATGTTTAAAGTAGATGTCACGATGGGGGGGGGCGGTTCTGATCAACTTGCAAGATCTCTTGAAGACTGGGCAAAGCAGATTACCTTTTGGCATCTAAATTCCGAGGGTTACTCGATGTTTTTTTGTCTTTTCCCCACACGCAAGGGTGATGGGTGAAGACGGTACCAGTGAACTCTAAGAGCCAACAGTTTGGCATCGGTAGGAAGAGCAAACCCAAAGGAAGAAGACGCGGGGATTTTAAGCGCGGGTCCGGAGGGGCCTGCGGGCGCCGGGCTCGCCGCGTAACCCTGTGGGCGCTGCAATCCCAGGCGGCCACGGAGCAGGGCGTCGGGCACTCGTAGGGAGGGAGGGTGGCCTCTCGTCTCCCAGAAGGAAACGCTTGGGAGGCACTTGGGTGGTTGTCCGACGTGTGCGTCATGCCCGAGACAGACAAGACAACGAGTCCGGTAGGGAGTGAAGAGGAGCGGCGAGGAGCCTTTCAAACCCCCAAACGGTCAGCCCGAACCTGCCGGGCCTGGAGCGCTCGCCCTCGCACGCCCGCGGCCCTGCTCCCGGGCTCCGGCGGGGCGCGGGCCGGGGCGGCTCGGGAGCGGCCCCCGGTGGAAGCGCCCGCGGCCGCCGGCGCGCTCCAGCCTCCGCAGCCGCGGGAGGACCCGGCCCCACGCCGGCCCGGCAGCTGGGACTGACGTCGCCGCCGCCCCGCGCGCCCCGGCCACCCCCTCCGCCCTGGCCGCCCCCCGCCCGCTACGTCATGGAAACACGGACGTCAGACCCTCCGGGCCAATCGCGGGCGGCGGCCGGAGGAAAGGCGCTGGAGACGGGGGGCGGGGGCAGCGGCGAGTCGGGGCGCTCCGGGAAGGAAGACGGGGAGGGCCGGGCGGAGGCGTGGGCCGCCCGCCCCGCACTCCGGCACCCTTTCCGGGCCGCGCGGCGAGCGCTCCTAGCCGGGCGCGCGCTCCCGCCAGCTGGGGGCGCGCTCGCCGGGTCCTCCCCTTGAACGCCCCCCCCCCCTCCGCGCCCCCGGGCTCCCGGTCCCGGTCCGCGCCGGGCTCGCACCGCGTGCGCGCGCTCCCGCCCGCCCGCCCGCCCGCCCCCAGGCTCCCCGCGGGTCGCGTCACGTGACCGCGCCCCAGCCGAGGCGGCAGCGGCGGCGGCGGCGCGGCGGCGGCGGCAGTGGCAGCGGCAGCAGCGGGAGCAGCTGCGCCGCCAGCGTGGAGCGGGAGGCGTGTGGGTGTGAAGAGAAGGGAGCGCCAGACCGGAACGGGTGAGAGTTCTCTCCCCCTTGCCTTCTCTCCCTCGATCTTGCGGGCCAAACCCGGTGCAAACGGGGCTCTAGCCCTACACTGTGCGCAGCCCCCCCTCGTGCTGGGCCGTCCGTCCGCCCGGTGGCCGCGGGCCCCGCCCCGAGCGGGCCGGGCTGCGGCGCTCGCCGAGGGGTCTGCACCCCGCCCGCCCGCCCGGCCGCCCGCCCGGCCGCCGCTGCCTTTGCGGATGGCGGCGTGAGGCCGGCGGGGCTGCCCGTGCGGAGCGAGCGCGGCGCGCCCAGTGCGCGGCTTTGCGGAGCCCGGGAGGCGGGTCCTGCGGGGACCCGGGCGGCCACTCGGCGGCCGCCGCCGGGCTCTGGGCGGGGGCCGAGCCGGGTGCCGCCTCCTGCTCCGCCGCCGCCGCCGCCTCCTCCCGGTGCAGCGTGAGTAGGGAGCCCCGGCTGGTGGACGCCGCCGAGCCTCTCCCCGCTCCGCAGCCCCATCCCCGAGGTGCGCCCTCACCTCCGCGTGGCGCGCCGAGCCCCGCGGGCGGGCTGCGGACTCGCCGCGGGCCGAGCCCCGGTCCTCCGCGCCGCCCCCCGCTGCCCCTCGCCCAGCCCCGACCCCCTGCAGCCCCCCCACCCCCGCCACCCCCTCCTTTTCTCCTTTGGAAAATGGTTCCTGCTGCCGGGCGAGGTGAGTGGCGGCCGCCATCCGCCCGCGCGCGGCCGGGGCGATGGGGCAGGCAGGTCACCTGCGGGGAGGCTGGGCGGAACTCGGGGCGCCGGGGAGCCGCGGAGGGGGTCCTGGCAGCTGGGTGCCCCGCGCCCCACCGCGGCGGCTGCAGGTCCGGGAGAAGTTGGCGGGGGCGTTCGGGGGGAGGGGGGGGGGCTCTTGCAGGTTGTGTTCCGCCGCGCCCGCACCCGAGACCGTAAAGGTGAGCGGGCGCCCCGGGGTGCGCCCCAGCGCGGTCCGGCCGGGAGTCCCCGCCCGGGGCCCGCGGGGCCGGCTCGGCGGGGTGCACCCTCGCCCGCCCGCCCGCCGCCCGCTCCCCTCCGAGCGCCGCCGCGGCTGAGCTGCAGCTCATCCCGTCCGTCGCCAGCCGCCCCGGCCCGGCGCGTGGTGGTGACCTTCAGGGCAGCGGAGCCCGGCTCTCTCTCCCCGCGCCCCGAGAGGGTCACCCCCTTTCATCCCCGGCGTCGCCCCCGCCCCCCGGGTCTCCTCCGCCGGGGACCCCTCGCCAGCCCCTTGTGTGCGGGGCTGGTTGATTCTTATCCCACGACGGCGATTCCCCGGGAGTTGGGGAGCCTTCTCGTCTCGCCTTTCTTTCTCTCGGCGTCTCCGGTCTGTCTTCCCAGCCTCCCTCCCCAGGATGGGCCCGGCTGCTTCCGATTCGCATTTTTTTCCGATTTAGTTTAGGGCGCGCGGGGGAGGCAGGGGGCGCACCCTGCGTCCTGCACCCCTTTTTGGAAAGGGTCAGTGAGGAGGAAGGGGGTTCCAGGCGCGGGGCTGGAGATGTGCCCCCTCTGGCCGGGGAAGCCTGTGGCTGAGCTGGCTAGCGACCCCGGGTTCTGGCCGCGGCCACCCGCCGGGCCGGGCCGGGCTCGGTGCGCATTTCATTCACCAGTTTCCTGCGGGACTCGCCGCGCTGCGAAGTGTGCTCGCACCCGGTGCGGTGCGGCGCGGCGGGCTCGGCGTCCGGGGCAGGGGGGTGGTTGCTCGGGTGGGTTGCAGGGGTCTCTAAATCTGCCCAGGGCTTGAGCCTCCTCCGCAGGCATATTTTATTTATTTATTTTTTTTTACCTTTCCCTGGGGTGAGGTCGCAGCAGCCAGCCAGCCAAGCCCCTTGAGCTGCTATGCATTCCACTTTTCTGGGTTTATTAATACTCTCATGGCTCCCGTTGGTATCGATTGCGGTGCATGATAAATTACTTATGGATTTTTTCTTTTTTCATGCGTGTGTAGGTATATGCTTGTCTCCCCGGACTGTCTTGCCTTTCAACATGGAAGCCTTTGTTGTGTGTAACCTCCTCCACCTGAGGACAGTCTTACTTTAACATAACGCTCTTGTACAGCGTGGGCGGGTTTTATACTAAGAAAGTACTTGTAAGGATCTGCCTTGTGTGAGGCTCTCCTGGAGCAGAGGGTGTGGAACCCTCTGGATGGGGGCCCGCATGAGTGAGTGGAGGGCCTGCACCACTTGCCCCGCTGCTAGCCTGCCCCGGGCCCCTTATCCCTGTGAGTGGCAGAGGCGGATTGGGGGAATTAGTAGGATTGGAGGGGAATCTCTTTTTGTATTTGGCCTTTCTGCTGGGTCCTCCTCCCCCCCCTCTTTTTTTTTTTCTTTTTTCTTTCTTCCACCTAATGAGTTCAAATGTGAAGTAAATAGAAACATTTTCTTTAAAGGAGCCTTTGAAAGCTCTAGTATATGAAATGGGCTTATTTAGCCATGATTTCAGGGGGGGATGTTTTTAGCTTCTACCTTGCTTTGGGTGAGACAGTTAAATTGCTGTAATTACAGGCGAATCTCTGTCCTGATTTTGGCTTGGGTGTAACTGCTAAGATCTTTGAAAAAGTGTTATTGCCTACCATATAGTCTGCAAAAGTGAGTCACAGTCGGGTGAGTTGAGGACAGAGCGCCACCTTTAATTTAAAATTTCATGATTTTGTTTTATTAAAAATGCTGAAAATTCAGAGTACGCCTTCTTGATTTTTTATTGCCGTTGTCATGACTGGCATCCTCATTTAGATGTATAAGATGGTTTCGTCTTATTTTCCTGTAATTCTTGACTCTTTTAGGGGGATTTCTGCAACTATATGGAAAATCGTGGTTTTTAAATCGACGCTTGGGGTTAAATGTAGGATTCTGAGATGCGGTGAGAAACTTGTTTTATGCTTATGATAAAAAATAATAGGGGCAGTGATATCTAGACACTGAGAAAAAGAAGTAAGGAAAGTAATAGCTGCATTGTAAGGGGCACCTAGCATTAACACCAAATAAGGGTACCTACCAGCATCCTAGTGGTCTTACCATTATTATTATTATTATTTTTAGCTTGTGTGCTATTAACATTCTAAAGTGAACATGTACAATTATTAACCTTGCTTGAATAAGGTCTAGTAATTCTTTTTGTTACTCATCTTCCAACAGTTTGCCTTTCATGGTTTTACTGAGTTTTACGATTACGTGTTTTTAAATAATACAGATAAGGACTTGCAGGGGACTAACATGCAAAGTTATTAAAGACCATGTTGAAACAAGTGGTTTCTATGTATCTTCTCAAATATATTACGTATAAAAGAAAATGGAGTGTTTAATGCTTAGAAACTAAATGTATAGTGACAGTAGAACTGATGAGTTTCCTTCCCTGCCCACTTGCTCTGCCCCCCTCCCTCCCAAGTAAAAATAATTATGGCACACTATCTCTTTGGGCACAGAAGAAACAGATTTATTAGCTCTCAAGTAATGAATAAATTAATGTGTGGATATTACCAAATACGGTTCTAATTAAAAACCATAAGCTATTATTGTACTATCTGCATTTCAGTTTCAATACTTAGGATTCCTTCACAAACTATAATAAAACGTGAGCTATTGAGCTATAGATAAATTTTATTAAGTTAAATCTAAACAGATCTGTTTGAGGTGAAAGGTGGTTTATGCTTTTTTCAATCTATAGAATATGGCCCCAGGTTAAAGGACATTATTTGAGCTATTAGTTTGATATATGCAGAGCAATTGTACATTATTATGCACGCTTTGATAAAATCCTTGATTTGGGGATTTCATTTTTTTGACAGACACGTTCACTTCATTTTCGATGAAATAGTCTCTTACCATATAAATTGAGTTGTATAGGTCCATAGGTTTTAAGAGGAATGGCTAATTACAACTAGCACTGGCCTTTTTCAATACTAGTAGAAAAAAAGGAATTATTTACTCTTTTATTTCCTGTTATATTTTTACACATACATGCAGTTGAAACTGGTTGTTTTCACTTTTTAATTTTGGAATTTTGTAATGAATGAGCAAAAGAAAAAGATCCACAAAGAAAAAAGGAATAAAGATCAGGAAGCAGAAACTTAAGAATTATATTTTTGCAGTTTGGGTAAGAATATTTACTCATCTAGTTGGAAAAAAGTAATTATTTTCTAGTAGGTGTCATGATAGATAGAAGGGTACTGAGAGCAGCTTACTTTGGAATTTATAGAATCTGAGATAACATTGAAAGAAAATGATAAAATAGCTTTGGGGAAAATTTAAAAAAGATAACTTTTAGTGAGATTTTTTTTTAGCTTTTCAGATGTTTTGTAAACAAACATACATTGCCTTGTTAAAATTTATTATGAAAATTGTCAAATATATGGGAGTATGGAGAGAGAATGAAAACACCAATTGTGACAATTATCAACTCATGGTCTATCTCAGTGGTCGACAAACTCATTAGTCAACAGGGCCAAATATCTACAGTACAACGATTAAAATTTCTCTTGAGAGCCAAATTTTTTAAACTTAAACTTCTTCTAACGCCATTTCTTCAAACTAGAAATGGCGGTGGTATTTTGTGGAAGAGCCACACTTAAGGGGCCAAAGAGCCGAATGTGGCTCACAAGCCACCGTTTGCTGACCACGTGTCTATCTAGTGTCATTTATGTCTTTAAACAGTAGATGCTAGAAATAGGAACATAGGACAGGTAACTGAATTGATTTCTTATGTTTTATACTTATAGTTTACAGAATATACAAATAGTATTCTATATCTAATTGGATCTGAAGGGTCAGTTTTTATGTTTTTCATTGTTTCCTTAATGCTCTATTTTATAGCAAGCAACTAAGACTGTGCCTCTCAAATTTTGCTCTCTTGATAATGCCTTTGGTTTGTAAATTGCTTTACAGTGTTTAAGAATGTATTTACATAGTATCTTATTTGATTCTCACAACATATGATCCTGAGATGAGTAATCAGTTGAATCATCCTGCCCCCAACCCTGCCCCTGCCCTGGAAGGTAAAAGGATTTGTCTCGGTCCTAAGGTCACAGAGCCAGCCTCCAGATTACCCAGAACCACTTTAGGTGGCTTCCAGTTTTTGCTCCATTGCTCTTTCCATTATACATGTTTATGTAAGTTGGTTAAAGTTATATGAATGTATGAAAAGTCAGTTTCTGACCAGAGTAAATTTTGTAGTGGAATATAAACAGGTTTGTTTAGGTTTCGCTTTTTATAAGTTTAATCATTGCTTGTATTTGGTATAATGTAAACAGTTCATGCCCTGATTTACTTAACATCTGAGTAAATAAATATGAACATATTTGAAATACCGTGCTTTTAATATTGTGGACTGGATTATTTTTAAGGTAGCAGTTCTGTTTTTAAACACCCGTTGGTCTATAAAATTATTTAGGTGTCTCTTAAATCTTGAGTCAGAAATAAAATGGCCTATAAGTCTCTTCTTTTAATTTCTGCTATGAATTTTTTTGTGTGCTTGTTTTCCCCCCAAAAAAACATGTTTATTATCTAAATCTTTTTGAAATATTAATCTATGAATGAAATTTAGTTTAAAAAGCTCTCAAGCCAGGAGATTTTAGTTCTTGACATTTAAAACCTCAGTATGAATCTAACAGGGAAGGTAGTGTTTCTCCAGTATCAGTGTGCATGAATATCACCTGGGGGAGTTACTGAGCGTGCAGATTCCCTGGCATTGCTTCTGCAATTCTGATTCAGCATATTTGGGTGGGGCCTAGTAGTTTGCATTTTGAAAAACACTGATGTTGAATTTATAACTAAATTCAACTTATGTAGTAGAGATGTTTTTATAAATTAGGACATCACTGATTTATTATTTATTTATTTATTTATTTATTTACTTTGAACGTAGCAGAATCAGTGTTTTCAAAGTTTTGACTATTATAGCCAGGTTTGATGTATGGATTTGGTGGTTTTGTGACAATTGTAAAATTGATAAATTAAAAATATTTTCATTATAGGTATGCATTATCTTCTTTCAGAAGGTCCACCTGTGATTATATATTAAGTTACTTATTAAGCACTGTAAACTCCTAGACAGAAAATATATTTTTTTTTCATGCCTCAGTGTCTGCCATTTCCAAGTGACTTGAATGAACATGGGGGCTTATTTTTATAAAAATAATGCATGCTGTGTCAAGATAGATAGTACTTATGTGTCTTTATGCTGTAGGCTAGCTCTTATTTTTTGTTATCAGAAAAGACATTGGCTTCCTTCAAACTAAAAGGACAGAAATTGGTGAATAAGTAGTGATTCTTATTAGTTTCAGTTAAAAAGGAGCCGTTCCTTCAAAAACAGCAGCTTAGTACCTACTTATCTTTAAAGACTATTAATGATGTAAGACTAACTGATAATTTACCATACTGTGCATTAAAACAAAAGTTACTGCTATTTCACCTAATTGGTAAATTGAAGATTATAGTTCAACAATCTATTGTTAAGGTCCATTTGTTATAAACTGATCTGACTTTTTGAACTGCTTTATCTACTAGCATATACACATATGGATTACTTTCTATTTAAGACCAGTTTTAAAATGCAGTTGCTTTTGCTTCATTTATAACAATATAATAAATAGTTGCATCTATATTTAAAAATACATATTGTAATGAAATTAATTTCAAAGCAAGTTCAACTCAAGACTGTGCTTTGTTTGTTGGCTATACCTTAGGATATATTTAGGAATCATGGGTTATAATTACAGATGATTGTAGGAATTTAAACTAATAAAGCTTTCTGTCAGTGGAATCCAGATAAACTATGGATAAAGTTTTCACCAAGTTCTTTTAAACTCCTTTTTAATTAAGATTTTTTCTAGGAGTGTATCACCTATTTCAAACCGTATGCAATGTTTTTAGTTGCCTCTTTATTAAGAATATTATTTGGTATTTCTATGTAAGATAAACTCCCAACAATATAGTTTCTCAAAATGTTGGATACCTGCTTTGTGTTATGTTACTGTCACTTGGGCCTCTGGGAGAAGGAATAAGGATAGTTTTGAATGGACCAGTGCTTGCTTACACTGTGAAATCTGAGATTATTCTGTTTAACGGTGAACTGAACTGGTATAACTACTATAAAGACATGATACATTTAGGAGTAAAAATTATTTTTTTCTATAAAGTAAATCTTAAAAAGGATTTGATTGTTTAAAAGATGCTTTTAAACAATTGATTATTATTTTATTATTTTTAAAAATATATATTTTATTAATTTTTTTACAGAGAGGGAGAGGGATATAGAGTTAGAAACATCGGTGAGAGAGAATCATGGACCAGCTGCCTCCTGCACACCCCCCACTGGGGATGTGCCCCCAACCAATGTACATGCCCTTGCCTGGAATCAAACCTGAGACCTTTCAGTCTGCAGACCGACACTCTATCCACTGAGCCAAACTGGTTTCGGCTAAACATTTGATTATTAACAATGTGGATTTATTGTTCATCTTATTAATTCAGTGATTTTTCTCTCAAGAATTTCAAACAATCTTTTACTCTCAAAATTCTCAAATCTGCTGCTTTAGTCTGTCTACATTTCATTATTTGTGTCAGAATTTATTTTGTTGTTGTAGCTTTTCTGCTGTCATTTCTCCACTGAAACTCAGTGGTTCCTCATTTTTCTCTTTATCAACATGCAACTTGACTCTGGAGGCTTTTTATAAAATAGCTCAGTGTTTTTCTAAAGTGTTTTTTAGAATACTGGTTCTAAAAAATTATTAATAGGGGTTCCATGGGGAGAGGGAACAAAACCAAAATCCAAGATAGGCTGGTTTATGCAGTTCTCTTATTCGGGACTTCACCCATCCTTTGATACGCTAGTATGGACTGAATCTACCTAAATCTGTTTTGGGTTTTGCTTCCCAATTTCATAAAATCTCTTTGAGTTGAGCATCTCACCTGATGTTTTTATATATCACCTAACCAGGATCATCACTTTGTTCACCTCCATGGGGTACTACTCACATAGAACACAGTATGAATCAGGTTTCCTGGGAATTGAGAGCAGCGTTGCAGTACTGTGGTACTGCTGACTGCTCACTTACATGACAGTCACTTGCATGGCAGTCACATAGTCTGACAGTGTCCTACATGCAATCCTGCTCATTCCCTTTGCTGTGACTTTATATGTGTCCTTCCCGTCACCTGATAGGACGACCCTCCCTCTTTTTGACTATCTAAATGTTCCCATCCTACAAAACTTAGCACTAGTTTACCTTTCTGTCATTACTTTTTGATACTTTTTTTTAACTGAAGTTTTTTACATTTGTAATCTGGACCATACACTCCCCAATCTATTATATATCCTTTTGTTTTGGTCAGTATGTTTAATCGTTTTTTTTTTTTTTTTTTTTTTTTTTTGCCATATTGTTTTAGGACTTAGGCATTTTTAAGGGAAAGCAGATGAAGTTAAGGAATTTTTCTTGGAGATTTTCTAACCCCTTTTTACCTTTGAAATTTTAACTTTGCTTGGATGGATTCATAGGACAACCTGTTTTACTTCTGGAGAACAGCTTACTTTTCATAGAATGTTGTTAGGATAATAGAATTTAGCTTCTGTATAGGAAATCTTTTCTATTTCTGAGTTTCCATGCAGTAACTAATTTGTCTGCTTTAGAATTTATTCTGATTATATGCATTATAATAGCTAAAATTTATATCTTAAAATGTCCACTTTCACTATTCATTGGGCATGTGGATTGATATTCTAAAGATGTGTTTGTTGAATATGTAATCTATTAGCATGTTGCAGTATGCAAAATGCCATAATTTGAATCATATACTTCGGTTTAAAATATAATATTCTTGTAATTGCTTTTCATTGATTGGAATATCATGGGGCTCAGTTTTTAAATCTCTTGTTTGCTGCAGGTTAAAATTTTTTCTGAGAGTTCTTTACCATGAACTAAGGATTAATTGTTAGTTAGCTTATGACCTGGTGCAGAATCACTGTAGGCATCAGTAAGAAGTATAGGCATGTGGTCTCTGCTAAAGTTTAAATCAGTGATATGTTTTTTTTGTGTTTTTTTTTTCCTAACTGCCTTCCTTAGGTCCAGAAAGGAAAATCTATACTAGACTTTTATCATTTCTTTCTCTCTCTCTCTCTTTTTTTTTGACTTTATCACTTCTTATTGAATGTGCATATAATTTCAAACATTTAGTGATTTATGTAGATTTAATATGTAATTTTAAACATATAAGTGATTAATGTTTATGTATACTGGTGTTTAATATGTAAGCCTTTTGTAAAAAAAAAAAAAAAATGCTTGAAAAGATTGTTCTCCAGAGAGCACAGCTGAAACTTTATAGGTGCACTCCTGTTGAATGTTCTTCTGATGCTTTTAAGTTTTATAGACTTAATTGTTGGTTGGGTATGATAGATGGGATTCTAAGACTTGCTCTTTCTTTAACTTGAAGTAATAATTATAATAAAGTTGTTGATCAAAAGAGGGATGTGCAGTGTTTTGGGTAGTGAAAACCATAAAAAGAAATTTGTGAAGGCAGAAATCAGTGGAACCAGCTAAAGTGAAATGGGTTAGGACCGATCTTTCCCTATGAATTGAATTTTTACATCTTTTCCTATTGAATATTGAATTTTTACATTTTCTTATTGGGATACATGAGGGCGATATTAGCATAGACTCTATTCTACCTTGCTGATACCTAGAGTTATGTTATGTGAGATTTTCAGTTCTTTTGCTACAATTCTGTCCTTTTCTCTGCTTATGCCCATGCCGCAAATCAAATGAGTGATGCTTTCTGCTGACTCACAAACTTCAAATACTTACTTTGGACACTCCTGACGACTAACACTGTGGTGGAGAACCGAGTTAAAGGGCACCAGTACGAATAGGACGCGGGCTGAAAACGAGGAGCGCGAGTCTGTGAAGGGGGAAGGTGGTGACACTTCAGGAAAAGGAGATCCTCTAGCAGCAAACCCTCTGATGTCCAGCCTCAGAGAAACAAACACCAGTCATTCCTTCAGTGCAAGTATAGTGGATTCACTATAAGGTTTAAATTCACCTGCCTTGGGCCTTACACTCCCTTTTCTTACACATGTAATTGAACACTAGAACTTACCTGATTCTCTTTTGCCTCTAGGCCTCTTGCCACAGCATTCCCTTAGCTAGGAATGCCACTTTCTCAGAGCCTATGCATTTGTATGGTATTCTTTGTGCCACCGCACCTAAAATTTCTGATTTTAGTATTTTTAAAAATATATTTTATTGATTTTTTTACAGAGAGGAAGAGAGAGGATAGAGAGTTAGAAACATCCATGAGAGAGAAACATCGATTACCTGCCTCTTGCATACCCCCTTGACCGGAATGGAACCTGGGACCTTTCAGTCTGCAGGCCGACACTCTATCCACTGAGCCAAATCAGTTTCGGCTCTGTATTTTTTTTTTTTTTAATCTTAAATTCTCTCTAGATTTAAATTTGAATTTAATCCTCACCTTTAAAAGGCCAAATGACCTTGGGTAAATCACTTGGTTTTTTTATTACTGCCCCCCAAAGTACAAAATATAAAGTCAGGGAGTTTTATTAATATTTTTTCTTAGAAGGTTGTCTTAAAAAAATTGTATGGACATAATAGGTCTTCACCCCACTCCCATCCCAAATTTTCAACCATTCAGTTCTTTTAGGTTTTACCTTCCAATATTTTCTTTTAACTATCTTGTTATCGCTTGATGTTTCATCTTGTAGTTTGCTATGAAGGTAATTTAGCTTTTCAATAAATTTATAAGATATCCAATTAAAGACGTAACTCCTTGCCAAAAAGTATCCTCAAGTGAGAGGAAGTGGAGTTTACATATTTATGTTAAGATTCTGAGCCTTCTTCCCTTCCTGAACTTTCAGAATGTTGGCCAGAGTTTGTCTTCTCTGAGGACTCTGACCAGATTGAGGGAAAGAAGCTAGAGAGTCTGACATTGGCTCTGTGCTTGTGTGAGAGGGTTGTGTAAGGAAAATGTCTTGGGCACCCCTGTGTTCATTGCAGCATATTTACAGTAGCGAAGATTTAGTAACCATCAGTATATAAGTGGATAAAAAGCTGTGGTACGTTTATACAATGGAATACTCAGTCATAAAAAAAGAAAATCTTACCTTTGGGGACTACATGGAAGGACCTAGAGGGTATTATGCTAAGTGAAATAAGCCACTTATATGTGGAATCATGAAAAAAATAAACAGACAAAATAGAAACGGGACTCATAAATACAGGGAACAGACTGACAGCTGTCAGATTGGAGGATTAGGGAGAGTTGGGTGAAATAGGTGAAAGGATTAAGCAAAATATCAAACAAACAGGAATCTTGTAGACACAACAGTATGGTGATTAGTAGAGGGGGAAAAGGTGGCTGGGGGGAGGGCAGAGTGGTGGATTAGAAGAACATAAACGGGATAAATGATAAAAGAAGGGGAGCCTAGATTTTGGATGGTGAACACACAATACGATATACTAATGATGATGTACTGTAGAATTGTATACGTGAAACCTATATAATTTTATTAACCAACGTAACCCCAATAAATCATATTTTTTTAAAAAAAGAAAATGTCTTGTTAGTCACCCTACAGAGAACTCCATAGTCAGAAAGCCCTACATGTGAATCCAGAGCTCTTAAGAAGATTTATGTATTTATAGCCTTATTAAGGAATAACTGAGATACAGTAAACTGCACACAGAGAAAAAGCCTGAGTTTTGATGTATGTGTACTGTGGTGAAACTGCCACCACAGTCAAATTAATGAGCACAACCATCCCCCTAAAATTTTCTTGTGCCTTTTTATAATCTTCCCCTCTTCCCCTCTCTCACCTTGCACTTTCCTCAGGGAACCACTAATCTGCTTCTGTGATTATAGGTTCATTTGAATTTTTTAGAATTTTATGTACTTGAAATTGTATGTGTTCTTATTTTGGTCTGAAATTTATTCAACATAATTATTTGAAATTTATCCATGTTACATATATGTAACATGTTCAATCTTTGTTATTGGTGATAGGATTTCATTGTATAGGTATACCATAATTTGTTTATTCATTTATCAGTTAATGGACATTTTTGGTTCCAGTAACGTATAGTGTCTGTTCAGGTATTCTATCCCTTTTTAACTAGGTTGTGTTTGTCTTATTATTGAGTTGTACTTTCTTTATATACCCTACATAACTGTACTTTGGGGAACATTTGTGTTTGTACTGAGAGTGGGAGGAAAAATGGTATTTAAAAATGTGTACAAGGTGTCCTAAAAACATGTATATACACTTTAACAACTCACATTATTTTCACTCCTTTTCAGATTTAACTGATTTGAAATAATGGGTGAAGCCAGACTAAACTTTGAACAAAGAAAATTTACCCACTAGACTTTATTATAGGGATATATAAAAGATAAAGTCTATGGCACAGAACCAGCAACAGTTGAATTGAGGGCACACAAATACTGAACGAAATGATGCTTGTAATTTCATCATCAGCAGTGCCTGGACCAGTGATGACCTGGACGAGTCATCAATTTGAAAACTCGTGTCAACAAAAAATTTATTAATATCTCTAGAATTTTTAAAAGTTTGAAAATGAAATATATGTTAATAAACACTGACTTTATATTCATTCTAAGTATGTATACATTTTGGGGGGATACCCTATCCTATTAATAAAAGAGTAATGTGCAAATTAACCATCACTCCACTACACAACAAGCCACACCTACCAGCCAATCAGGAGTGAATATGCAAATAAGCCCAACCAAGATGACTACAACCACAGAAAGCAGGAGGGAGGCTTGGGTTTCCCCGGCACTGGAGGAAAGTGCCTGCCCTGGCCTGCCTTGGCCTCTGCTTGAGGCTGCAAAGTTTCAATTATAGAAGATATATAAATTCCAACAGAAATGGCTGCCAACACGGAGCAAGCAGAAGGTTTGGCTCTGCTCCAGGCTACAAAATTTCAATTATAGAAGATAAATCCAAGATGCCAAGGCCTCCGTTTGGGTTGCCAGGGGGCATGGCCAGCCTGCAAACCACCAGAGGCCCCTTGCCCGCTGCCTTATACCCCAAGGGAACCCCCACCCTGATCCGGGACATCCTTCAGCTGGCTCCCACCCATGCACCAGGCCTCTATCTTATCTAATGAAAGAGTAACATGCAGATTGACCATCACTCCAACAAACAAGATGGCTGTCCCCACATGGACACAAGGTGGCCAGCAAGGGAAGGGCAGTTGGGAGGGACCAGGCCTGTAAGGGAGGGCAGTTGTGGGCGATCAGGCCAGTAGGGGAGGGCAGTTGGGAAGGACCAGGCCTTCAGGGAGGGCAGTTGGGGGTGATCAAGCCTGCAGGGGAGGACAGTTAGGGGTGACCAAGCCACCAGAGGAGGGAAGTTGGGGGCAACCAGGCCTACAGGGAAGGGCAGTTGTGGGGGACCAAAGCTTGCAGGGGAGAGCAGTTGAGGGGGACCAGGCCTGCAGGGGAGGGCAGTTAGGGGCAAACAGGCTGGCAGGGGACCAGTTAGGCATCAATCAAGCTGGGAGAGAAGTGGTTATGGGGTGATCAGGCTGGCAGGCAGAAGTGGTTAGGGGCAATCCGGCTGGCAGGCAGGTGAACAGTTGGGAGCCAGCAGTCCTGGATTGTGAGAGGGATCCCAGATTGGAGAGGGTGCAGGCTGGGCTGAGGGACACCCCCCCCCTCCCCGGTGCACCAATTTTGTGCACCGGACCTCTAGTATATACATAAAAATAAACTGAAAAAGCAAGCATTGTATTATTTATAGAGATGGAGTTAGGTACTAAGAGGAAAGGTGCCTGCTTATTGCCTCTGAGGTAAAAACTAAGAAGGGGTACTGAAAGAACTGATATTTTAAAAAAACAAACAATGCATGTGTAAGTTTGTCAAAATGAAAAATGAATACATGTGTGGATAGCCCAGATATGTCACCTGTCACTCAGTTTTTGTGTCTGCAGAAATCAGTATTTGAATAAAAGAAACCATTTTCACAAAAGTATAAGTGGATAGTGCACACTTGACTGAAAACTACTTTAGTAAAGACAATCAACAAACAACTAAAGAGCCTCCATTTCTTCCTTAAGTTGTCCTCCACTTTGCAAGTTCAAATTCATCATTCCTTTATTTATGTGGAACAGTTGGTGGCCATCTGTGGTTTTTTTCAGTTTCCCCTGGGATGTTCCTTACTACTACCACCACTCTCCACATCCGAAGCAGCTCCTCAAAACACATGAAGACGTTATTTTCCAACTAATTACATATAGCCCTCTCTCTCTTCTAAGAGTCTGGTATATTATTTATTTTCTTAACAAATGTTCTTTTTAGTGTTAAGAGTTTAATCCCACGAAATGTTGACTTGAGAGACTCTCTAATAAATCTGTGGAGTATATTTTTGTAGGTGTGTCTTTACAATTGACCATATTTTAAAACTTCAGCCCCATCATTAATTTCCTGTCTTCCCTTTGAGGAACTTGGTACTCGACTGAATTTCTTCCTCTTGCTTTCTCTGAAGGAAACAGAATCTCGGAGGGAGACAGTAATCATCTCTTAAAGGATGTTAGAATGCAGAAAGGGAAAAATGTTCTTTTGCCAGGGTGCCATGAAAAATAGACTACCTCTAAAATACACTGGGTACTCAGATAAAGGATATTTAAAATTACTGAAAATTTAAAATTAATACCTGTGCAGCTACTTTCTATCTGCTAGGTACTGTTTTAAGCAACTTACAAATACTAGTCTATTTAAATGAGTGGGTTCTGTGTAATTTGGGCGAGAGATATTCTCCACTGAAAAACATGAAAACGGTCATTAATGATTTTAAAGGGAACTCCTAGAATACAGTGCTTACATAATCTTTTTACCAATTAAAAATTTAACAGCCCTAGCTGGTTTAGCTCAATGGATAGAGTGTCAGCCTACAGACTGAAGGGTCCCAGGTTATATTCCTGCTAAGGGCACATGCCTGGGTTGCGGGCTCAATCCCTAGTAGGGGGCGTGCAGGAGGCAGCCAATCAATGATTCTCTCTTATCATTGATATTTCTATCTCTCCCTCTCCCTTTCTAAAATCAATAAAAGATATTAAAAAAATGTAACAATACTGATTTTTAATGTTTGGAAAATATAGAACATAAAAAATGAAACGATCACTCATAATCCTACCTCTGAAAAATTACTCAGCTTTAACATTTTTATTTATTTTTTATCTCTTAAAAAAATTTGTACACCTAGTTCCATGATTGAAGTAAGGTGGGTGTAAATGTTTGCTTTGGGAAAGCTTTATTTAAAAAAAACGATATAATTTTCTTATGTCATTAAATGTTTTTCATCAAAATAATTTTAATGAATATAATATTCCATCCTATCACTATTCCCTTATTGTTGGATGTAGGTTTTTGAGTTTTTCTCGTGTTAAATAACCCTCTAGTGAACATCTTTATTTGCAGATGTTTATCTTAATTATGATTGTTTCTTTTTAAATGACTGGGTTAAGGAATTGGGTAGTTTGTTATCTTTTTGCTAAAACTTCATTCCAGCCTCCTTTCTGTGAGGCTGGCTAGGTATTTGGGATTGTCTTTTCCTGCTGTATGTATAGTTCATGCCACTCATTTCTAGGTCTCTGCTAGTTACTTTCTCAAATTATCACAGCACTTTTAAAAATTCACATTTTGGTATTGTTTATGTGTGTGACACCTCCATGAGCTGTTCATTTTGAGAATAGGGATTGTTAATCTTTCAGTCGCTTGCCCCTGGCACAGTGCCTTATCCCTGTGAGGTTCTTCATGACTCTTGAATGAGCATTTTGTGTCCAGTCTTGAATTTGAATCTGCTTACATTGGATGCCAGCATAATCCTTGTTTTGTCTCTCCTAAGAAACTGTAATATGTTTTAGGTATTTTTATCTTTAAAAAAAAAAAAAAAAAGAAAACTTTAACTGAATGATACTATTGAAGATGAGAAATATTTTGTTAAAACTGGGCTATATAAATTTAAATATTTCTGACACAATTCCACCATCCTTGCTTTTTAAGGATGGGGTAGACTTTACTAAGTGGAATATAATACTAAGAAGGCCTATAGAAATGGAAGTTACTTTTATTTTAAAATGAATAGATAAACAGCTTTTCTAAAATACTTCTTTACAGATTAATATAACTATCTTTTCTATAGAGGAGACAACTCTACAAAAATTGAGCCTATAAACTTTTAAATGCAAATGTAAGTTAAGAGGTAATCCAAAAGAGTGAAGGTACTGTATTGTATTGAAATAAAACTCTGAAGTTTTAGGAAAGTGTCCTCGCAGACGCTTCCTCTGACATTGTATCCGACTTATATTAATCCTCAGAATTTGAGAGGAAAACTTGAGTTTTCAGATAAATATATTCCTCCAAAAACTGTCTCAGTGATCACTGTGCTAGACAGGAACAATTGTGACCTGCCAAGAAGAGAGGCTGTTAATGCAGAGTTTCAAGTCGGCCTCAGTCAGTGTGTCTAGAGTTCCTTCTCAGTTTCTTTTTTTGTGCCGTGATTCATCAGGTGCTGTATGCTTCCAGGGACCCGATGTAAGTGTGTGCACATGTCCCCTTCCTGGTCTTTGATCTCGACTATAATGAAAAGGGATATATCATTTCCAGCTATTCTTAAACATAGAAGAAAGGCATTTTGGAGTCAGCTGCCAAACCTTAAAATCTCAGTAGTTTAGCTATCATGGTCTCCTAATAGTGCTGTCTGTCCTATCACTATTATTTTGAAGGATTTTTTTTTTTTTAAGTTGCTCTGAGCTCTGCTTGTATATTCACCTACAGCCAAGGTAGAGAGCCAGTCTTGAGTTCTGAGTTGCATCATAATCTTGGACTTGCCCCTACTATCTTCTTTCTTTTTCTTTTTTTAAAAAAAATATATTTTATTGATTTTTTTTTTTTACAGCGAGGAAGGGAGGGAAATAGAGAGTTAGAAACATTGATGAGAGAGAATCATCCATCAGCTGCCTCCTGCACACCCCCCACTGGGGATGTGCCCGCAACCCAGGTACATGCCCTTGTCCGGAATCGAACCCAGGACCTTTCAGTCCGCAGGCCGACCCTCTATCCACTGAGCCACACTGGTTTTGGCTATCTTCTTTCTTGATGTATACCTGTAGATTTAGTTTGAATGTTTCCCCAGACAGAGGCTGCATGAAGTGAAGGAGAGAAAACTCCTTTGAGAAGATTCTTGGGCCATGTTCCCCCTCAATATGCAGTACTAGGTAGCCCCAAAGGGGGGTGCCACAGGAAGTTGAAAGGAAGAATATTGAGTGGTTTGGGGGGGTGTCCAGAAAGATTATTGTTTAACTTAAAGCTGCAAATGTACTCAAAAGAGTTTGGAGTCCTCATCCAAAGTCACAAAACTGTAGTTGTATTGAGGACTTGAAGATGACAGTTGTAGGAGTGGGAGGTACAGGGACGGAGAGTAGCACAGATTATATAGTTTATTGAGACTTTTTTTTTAGTTAGTAGATATACATTAATTTATATGTATTTCATTTTATTGTTAACCCTCACCTGGGCATATTTTTTCATTGATTTTTAGAGAGAGTGGAAGGGAGGGGGAGAAACAGAGAGAGGCCTAAACATCCATGTGAGAAAGACGCATCAGTTGGTTGCCTCCTGCATGTGCCCTGGCCAGGGTTGGTGATCAAGCCTGCAACCGAGGTCCATGACAGGAATCAGATCCATGGCCCTTCCGTCCGCAGGCTGAGGCTTTCCCACTGAGCCACACCCACTAAGGCTCTGTGTGCATCTTAAATACCCAAAGGTATGTTTCTTATCATGGCATTCTTCTCATGTTGATATCAGGAATAATGGTCTTACTGTGGAATGCAGCTTAGCTGACTGATTGCCATCTGTGATACCTCTGAAATGAGAAGGGTTGAAAGAGAGAGGAGAGTAGCAGAATGAGGAGAGTTGTGGGATAATTCCTCTCCTAGCCTGAAGGCTATTACTTGGTCTCCTGAATCATGTAAATTGTAAAACAAGTAAAGAACCTGGAAATAGGCAGAAAAAGCCCTCTTAGACGCGTGCATCAAAACTCTCAGTGCCCCACTCCACTTTGTTATGTGTAGTAGTATTTTAAACAAATTTCTATAGCATTTTTGATAACTGGTTTTCCAGCACTCCACAGATGAGACCAAATTTGGAGAAACTGGAATGGTTTTTTCAGAGACAGGCATAAGTATTACAAGAAAAATTGAAAGTTGACATCCTGACAGTGAAAAAAGATTTTTAAAATCTAAAATAGAAATTTACGGTACAAAACTTAATGGAAAATTTGGCTTGAAAACTAGCTCTACGCTGCTCTTCCCAGGTGGAATATCCTCATCTGAACTAGTTATCATGAAAACTGCTTCATGAAGTTCTCTGAAGCTCTCCAGAAAGATAGCTGCTTCTCTCAGGCACTTAGTGCATGCGTGTCCAGTTAGATACCACGTCCCCTCTGCTTCCCTGTCTCTACAGTCCTAGTGATCACCTCGAACCCTGCCCAGAGTTCTCACTATGTTATAAATATGCCCAGCCTGCTCATTATTAGAGTATATGTATGCTAGAGGCCCAGTGCATGCATTCATGCACCAGTGGGGTCCCTCAGCCTGACCTGTGGGATCGGGCCGAAACTGGCTCTCCGACATCCCCCAAGGGGTTTCGGATTGTGAGAGGGTGCAGGCCAGGGCAAGGGACCCCACTGGTTCATGATCCGTGCTGGGAAGAGACATGGGAGTTTGGCCCTCCAGAGAGACTGTGGGAAGAAGGCTCCAGGGTGTGTCTGGCCCATCTTGCTCCTTCCTGATCAGCCAGACCTCAGCAGCAAGCTAACCTACTGGTCGGAGCATCTGCCCCCTGGTGGTCAGTGCACGTCATAGCAATTGGTTGACCCCCTTAGCATATTATGCTTTGATTGGTTGGACGGCCCCACCAAGTAGACTGGACACTTAGCATACTAGTATTACATAGGATATTTTAATCCTCACGCGAGGGTATTTTTTCATTGTTTTTTTAGTGAGAATGGAATAGGGAGGAAAAGACAGAAATATCAAAGTGAGAGAAACACATCCATTGGTTGTTGTCTTCTGCACGAGCCCCATCCAGGGCCCAAGCTGGAGAGGATCCTGCAGCTGAAGTATGTGCCCTTGGCTGGAATTGAACCTGAGACTCTTGACGGTCCATAAGCCAACATTGTCCACTGAGATATCCACAAACCGGCCCGGGCTGTGATACTGTCCACTGAGATATCCACAAACCGACCCGGGCTGTGATATATATATATATATATTTTTAAATATATTTTATTGATTTTTTACAGAGAGGAAGGGAGAGAGATAGAGAGCTAGAAACGTCGATGAGAGAGAAACATCGACCAGCTGCCTCCTGCACACCCCCCACCGGGGATGTGCCCGCAACCAAGGTACATGCCCTTGACCGGAATCGAACCCGGGACCTTTCAGTCCGCAGACCGATGCTCTACCACTGAGCCAAACCGGTTTCGGCCTGTGATATATTTTGTATATCATACTCCTCTTGCCTAAATTCCCCACATTGTAAAATACCTCTCTTCCTGCAAGACACTTTAAAAATTTAGTTCTTTAATGAGGCATTCCCCAGCTCCCCTAGGCACGGTCATTTCTATGTATGTTGCCATCATTTTATGTTAAGTCAGCATTTCTTTGATTCTGAAACATTGTTAGAAAATAAGTTATCCATTTAATAATAGTTGTGGGGCATAAAATTAAATATACTACATAAATAGTTGTGCTAACTGACAGAAGCATCTAATACGCACTTTCTTTAACATAGGAATATCTCGAGTCCTAAGCTTTCTGAGTTTTAAGTTATCTGATTCGTTTCCTCGGGGATTAGGAATGACAGCATGATAACATGCTGCTTTATAACCTTTGTTCTCTGATCTTAACCTCCTTAACACAATTGACCTTTGAGCTTAGTTAAGTATGTAGATTTTGTTTATATTTTCTGTTGCTTAAACTCAGTTTTTAAAATTGTCTTTTTAATATTTGTTTTGTCCTTTCCAAAATAGTAATAAGTGCTAATGCATAAAAAGGAAACACTACCCTTTTTTAGTTTGAAAATCCTGTGATTTTCCCAGAGGTGGCAAATTCTGTTCCCTTTAATTGCTTTGCCTGGCATGTGACAGGTAATTTGTGTATAAACTAGCTTTGGGTTTCAGTGTTACTTCTTAATTATAGACTTTTGAAAGGTTCTGTAAGAAAATTGAGGGATTCAAATTCCTATCAACAACATGGAACAAAGGATGGAATTTTCCGTTTTATGGGCTAAAAATGCGGGGAAGTGGAAAGAATGATTTCTGCAATATATTTGAGCCAGGGAGATGCAATATGTCTAAAATACCATTTGTCATATTTATGTGTTTGCAAGTCCCTCTTCTAGAGAGAAAGTTCTTCAAGGCCGAGGTCTAGGTTGGTGGTAGTTATATCCCCAGGACCCTGGCATATTGTGGGTCTTACAATGAGTAGTAATCCTGAGTGATTTACTTACTGGTTTGTTTGGCTTTTTTAAATTGTCCAAGCTAATTTTGTGGTATATTGTTGGAAGATTTTTGTGTAAAATATTTAAAATAAATTTTCATCTTTATAGGGATAAGCTTCAGCTTAATGCACAAATCTCATAACCCGATTCTGCTGAATAATAAGAATAAGGGCTTTCAACAGGAAGAGCTTGAGTATTACACTAGTGACTGCCACAGACTTCAGGTCATTGTGGTAGTTAAAATGAGTTTGGCTTAGTGGCTTTAATATTTGAGGTCACAAGGATAAGAACCTGATTTTTTTTTAAAAAATAGAAGAGGACTGATTGTCAGAAGCACGTTGCATGTGACAGTTATTATTTATTCTGCATAGCACCTCTGCAAATAAGATGAAGGCTTCTTTCTCTGTGCATAGAGACAAGTCTGTTCTGCCCCTGTGCTGGGTGGTGGAGGAGGCAGGTGAGTCCAGCTCTCTAATTCCCTAGTCAGCTGCTCTTTCTGCTGTAGTACACAATCGAGTGTCTGATGTGTTACCATCAGGTTAAAGTAATGCCAAGAGCTAGAATTTTTTTTTTTCCTTTCTCTTTGCTTGCATTTAAAATGCTCTTGAAGTGCTTGCCTATTCACCTAAGACTTGAGGAAAAATGTGTAAGAGGCTAGGGGTTTGGTTTATTCTTATTGACTGCAAAAGCCAAATTTAAATCTAAGATATGCTTAGGTTGTGGGAAGATTGTGCCACACATTTAAAGTGCCAAACACTAAAAACTTGATATTATCCTGATCTTAAAGTGAGAATTTATGCTATTAGGGACTTTAGGAGGAAATAGTAACTCTTGATGAAATGTGGTATTTGTAATGATGGGGGTGGGGGAGGTAAGGAAGGTCTGTAGTAGAAAAATACAACCCTCAAGATCCAAGAAAGGACTTGTGTCAAAACTAATAAGTGGTCAATAATAAATGGCAAAACTCATGTTTATTAATTTTTTTTAAAAGCGTAATTCTGTTGAATTCATCTCACAAGATTGAACAACTCATTTGGGCCTCGGATGTTCGCATTCTGAATTGACTGAGAAGGTTGTGTTACAAAATAATGCCTTTCATGACACTTGCCTGGGGTAAAAAAAATTTACATAATATCACTTTTCTTTTTAACCAATGTCTCTATAACATATATTGTGTAAGTCATCCACTTATTAGTGAAACTTACAGAATTACTCTTGATGATATATGTTCAAAAAAGTGAGAGATACTATCATTGAGGATATTTTCTTTTAAAAGTACCAAGCATTAAAAAAATTTTCAAAATAGTGCTTAAGATGTTTCTAGAAATGACAGACTTCCTAGAATGACCTAACATAATTTGCAAAAATAAACACTTTTAGGCTTTATATGTTCTGATATATATATTCTGGAGTATCAGTTATTACTTTACTAGAGAATCAGGCCATGAAATTCGTGCATTCGAGGGGGAAGGGTCCCTGAGCCTGGCCTGTGCCCTCTCACAGTCCGGGAACCCTCAGGGGATGTCTGTCTGATGACTTAGGCCCGCTCCCCACAGTGCCCTCCCTCAGAGAGCGGGCCTAAGCTATCAGCCAAAATCATTAGTGCTGCTGCGGGGCTTGTGGCTGAATGAGCACACTGACCACCAGGGGGGGGCAGCACCTGCGTTGAGCATCTGCCCCCTGGTGGTCAGTGCGCATCAGAGCAACCGGTTGTTCTGCTGTTCCATCTATTTGCCCATTAGCCTTTTATTATATAGGATAGTCATACTGCATAGTAAGCAGCATTTAGGACAGATTCTCAGTAAATACTTTTTTGTAATAATCCAAGTATCCAGATAGTTCATCACTGGGATTTCTGTACATTTTATGCTTAATCTATAGAAAGTCAAGCAGTCGATATGAATTTATTTCAAAAATTGAAATTTGGGTTTGTGGTAGGATTAGTATTAATTCAATGTAGACCATGACGACTTTACAATGAATTTAATATTTAGAAAACACTTGTTAAACCACACATAGATTTTAAATTTTAAAATATTTTAAACATAATATTTTGTGTACTATGTGTTTGTGGGGAAGGGTCGGAGATGAAGAGAAGTATCTCCTTAAGTGGTTTATGATTTAAGTAAGATAGAAGAAAGTATGTACTAATTAAAGTAAATTAAAAAATAGGTGAGGATTAAGAAACCATATTGAATTTAAGCATTCAGAATAAGATAGCCTCTGAGCTACAAACTGGGAATTTCATGTTTTTAAGGTCCACCTTTCAATTATGAAGTTTATTCTGTTAATCTGGGGCCAGGGTGGGGCAGGGGACAGATGGTACATTTCATTTCATTTCCAGTGTTTTGTAACTGTGTAGGTTGGGAGACCAGAGTGAGGTGAAGCTTAGCCGTTAGAAAATCCAATTTCCTTCTATTTAAAAAAATATATATATATATTTTACTGATTTTTTAGGGAGAGGGATAGAGAGTTAGAAACATCATTGAAAGAGAAATATTGATCAGCTGCCTCCTGCATACCCATCACTGGTGATGTGCCTGCAACCAAGAATCGAACCTGGGACCCTTCAGTCTGTAGGCTCTATCCACTGAGCCAAACCAGTCAGGGCCCAATTTCCTTCTGAATCAAAAATTAAATTATACTTAGTGTTTAAACTACTTTTAAAAATTGTATTTCTTTGAAAACTGGTAGTATATAATAAGAAATCAAGACCAACGTTGCCAGATTTAGCAAATAAAAAGTAAGGATACCCAGTTAAATTGAATTTCAGATAAAGAGTGAATAAAAGTGTATCCTAAATAGTGGATGGAGCATACTCATACTTAAACACACACACAAAACAAGCAAACAAAAGAACAGCAACACAACAACAAATAAAACAATGTAATTGTCTGAAATTTAGATCTAACTGAATGGCCTGTATTTATTTGGCAACCCTGTGAGGACCTGAAGAGAGGGCCAGTAATGGAGTCAATCTTTTGTCTAAATGGGAAAACAGGAAGTGAAAGCATACATAGTTTTTAAAAAGGATGCCACTATTGAAAACAAAGTTTGAAGAGCATTTATCAGTTTATTGCCAATCACAACAGATAAGGAGGTTAGGGAGATTTTGAGGTTCAGGATGGAAACAACTAAAGTCAATACAGTGAACCAAGGTTCTGAATCATGAAAGAGAACTTGATACTGAATCTAAATAGTGGTTCAACTTAAGGCTTCTTTATGTATTTTACAGTAGAGGAGACCATGTATAGAAGATATGAGTAGCCCTAAATTCATGGATGGGAACACTGACGGTTTTGCACTTGGACTGGGAAAAGTAAAAGAGGGTAACATTTTGAGGGTAGACAAAGAACTTTAGAGCTAGGAGATCTTAGAGATAAAATTGGTCCATCTCTCTTATAGATGAGAAAATTGAGACCTAGGGACACTGCATCTTGCCCTAGATCATCCAGTGAGAATGAAAACCCAGTCCTGACTCTCAATTCCAGTGTTCAGTGCTCATTCCAGTGTTCAGTGTTTAACTTTCCTAAACTTTGACAGAAATAGTATTCATTCAACAAAATATTTGAGTGCTAGCTTGATGTTATACTAAATATAGATTCAGGGACAAGATTGGTTAAAGCAGGTAGTTTCTGTCCTGTATACATAGAAATGTATTGTTTTTCCATTTATTTACTGTAAATTGTGCTAAATGAGCAAGACTTTTAGAATAAAATGGTTTTATTAACATGTGTGGTCGAGAACTAGAACTGACTCCTGATCTCTGTAACTCACTCTCCTGTTTTGCAGTTGTAATAGTTGTGCAAAAATTCATTTGGGTATCCAGCTATTATATAACCTAAAACATTTGTGCAACTGATAGGCTTTAATTGTTTCTTTATAATTCACTCAGTTATCCTCTGTAATGGAGAGTAACAATGATGAGACCTCTGTGTTTATATGAAAGAAAGTGCTATAAGTTCATCCCCTTGGTGCAGTGAACAGACAAAAATCAGACCTCGTCTTCTTGGGTTAGATGCTTGCCAAGAACTTTGATCTGGAAGGATGTCTAATTTGTAAGAAGTGGTTGCCTTTGGGTGCTTCTATAGGAGCTCTCAATTGATCAGTGCTGACTGGCATTCTGGTCCTGATTTTTCTCCCCTCATTTGAAGGAGAGTGTTCTTATGCCTTGGGTGTGTGTTGTTGTTTTTTAAACAAACAAACATTCTGCATATCTCAAAATTGATGGAGAGCATGCTCTTATATGTATTTATGAGTTTTGCCTCCTTCTTTTGACATCTTTCGATCTTGAAATAGATATGTGAAGCATATTTGGTTTGATGTAAACATTGAAAAAGCAAATATTGTCAATAGCAAATTCTAGCAACTAAAATTGCTGGGTGAATAACATTTATTTCATTCTCTGTTGATCTTATACCCAATATGTTAGTATTTTTCTGTTTTAACAAATAGAGGGCATGGATAAAACTTAATGTTTCTTTTTAACCAGGTTCCCCAGTATTATAATTCTTACCCATCAATTCTTCATCAGATGAAGTATAGTAAGAAGAATGAACTACCTTTATATTTCTCCCATAATGTTTGGAATGTGTTTTTAAAACTGATCTCATTTATAAACTTGACTGCCTCTTTAACTTGGAGTCAGAAATTTCTAATTAAATAATAATTCAGTTTATGTTCTAGTTAATTAGTTTTATGTTATTTAGAAAAGGAATTTGTGTGGTGGTTTCTTTATAAGAAAATTATATTGTCAGTATCCTATATAATAAAAGCTAATGTGCAAATCGGCAGAATGGCGGAACGACTGGTCGTTATGATGTGCACTAACCCCCAGGGAGCACATGCTCGACGCAGGAGCTGCCCCTGGTGGTCAGTGCGCTCTTACACGGGGAATACAGCTCAGCCAGCAGCCAGGCTCATGGCTGGCGAGCACAGTGGTGGTGGTGCTGGGACCCTTTCCGCAGCAGTGCTTAAGGACCCCTTGGGGGATGTCCGACTGCCAGCTTAGGGCCCCTCCCCAGTACTAGAAGTGGGCGGGGAACAGGCCTAAGCTGGCAGTCAAACATCCCCTGAGAGATCCTAGACTGTGAGAGGGTGCAGGCCAGGCTGAGGGACCCCCCCCACCCAGTGCACAAATGTCTAGCACCGGGCCTCTAGTTACTTAAGAAAAGGACTAGGTGATTAGCTTGGAGTTGTAAGTTGAAAAAGGCTAATAATTTTTTATTTGTAGAAGATACAAGTAACACCATATAGGAGCTATGGTAAATTAATTTTGGATATACCGTATGGTAGAGATAGGATGCTATGTTTATTTGGATTAGTACCTAGTTGTCTCAGTATATATGTGGCCACTGCAGTAGTACATACTATGAATTTAGCTGATCTAAATTTGTTACATGAATCTGTGCATACATACACACACATCACATACTTGAAATATGAAACTGTTTCCAATCATGTAGTTTCATGTTGAGATTGAGCACAAATAGGCCTTGCATTGCTATGAGCATAGTGAAGCATGTGGAGATGGCCTGTGTCTGCAGAGTGCTCTTGGGCTGGTTAGGTTGTTTAGGAATATGGTTGCCGCGCTTGCGTGTGTGTGTGTGTGTGTGTGTGTGTGTGTGTGTGGTGTGTGAGTGAGTGTGTGTCCTCACTCAAGGATTTTTCCATTGGTTTTTAGAGAGAATGGAAGGGAGGGGGAGAGACAGAGAGAAACATTGGTTTATTAGTTGCCTCCCAAATACACCCCTCCTGGAAATTGAGTCTACAACCCAGGTATATCCTCTTGACTGGAATCAAACCCATGACCCTTCAGTCCTCAGGCTGACACTCTAGTTACTGAGCCAAACCAGCTAGGGCATGTTAATATTTTTTAATGAAGAGTGTACTCAGTGCGGCGCTATTTTTCTAAAATGGCCTTTTACATTTTTATTTGGAAGGTTTAATGATGAGTTCCATTACATTGGATAAAAGAAAAAGTTCTTAACTATGAACTAAAGTAAAAGTGAATCTGGCATTTTTGTATTAGGGGAGAATAGTGGATAAAAGTTTGAAAAAGTGGTGTATTCTTTGCTTAGGGTAAAGAGTAGACCAAAGTCACATTTAAGGATGTATTTGTAGATAACTTAAGCAGTACCATTTTTTTCTTCAAAATAGGTTTTTCACAAGTTAATCAGGATAGACTTCTGGTTTATCTTCTCAGGAGAGTGGGTTATAAAATAACCCTTCCTTTGTCATTGAAAATGGGTGAAATATTAACGAAGAATGAGTTTTGCAGATGCTTAAGGAAAGTTCAGAGGATTTTCTTTTCACAATGGCCAGTATTTGTAGTTCATACCTAGAGAGGAAAAAAAAAAAACATTAAAAGTAAATATTGCTTGAGGTAAAGGAGAATGCATTAGTCTGCTAGGGTCACCATAACAAAATACCACAGGCCAGATGGCTTAAACAACAAAAAAAATTATTTTCTTACCATTATGGGTGCTGAGAGTCTAAAGTTATGATGTTGGGAGGTTTTCTTTTCTCCTAAGGCCTTTCTCTTGGCTTGTGGATGGTTGCCTTGCTATGTCCTTGCATGGCCTTTCCTCTCTGAGTCCCCTCTGATGTCTCTTCCTTTTATAAGGGCACCAGTCTGTTGGATCCCACCTTTAGGACCTCATTTAATCCCAATTATTCCTTTAAAAATCCCTCTATTCAAAGGCAGTCACATTGGGAGTTAGGGCTTCAATGTATGCATTTTGAGGAGCCACAATTCAGTCCTTAACTAGGAAAGCAAAGAAATTCACTTTAAAGCATAGTTTTACTCAAATAGAACATGGTTTTCAAGCTTGATCATGCATCGGAATCACCTGGAAGTCTTATTAAAACACATTGCTGGATCGTACCTGCAGAGGTTCTAATTTAAGAGGTTTGGAATGGGCCTAAGAATTTGCATTTCTAACAGGTATATTGATGCTGCTAAGTCTGGGGACCATATTTTGAAAATCACTGATGTCATATTATCTGTCTTGATTGAGGGAAGTTGCTGAAGTATGCTCCTGAAATAGGGGAGATTCTCTCATGGGGGATGGAAGTAATGAGACGGACTAAAGTGGGGAATTGAAGATGTAGTGGGAATGTTGAAGAAATGCTGGTTTTACTTACTGGCTTCAGCGTTTAGTCTCAGTTAAATGAGTTAAAGAGATATTTTGATAGGAGGTTGAAAGCAAGCATTTCTGTTGTCTGTAATGGGAGGAAAAATGGACTCTAGACTTTGTCATTAAGGAATTTAATCCCCAAAATACTTTTCACATCCTTCATATCTTTGCTGAGTTTCCCCTTCTTGGTGAGGCATGTCCTGACCATTGTATTAAATTGCATCTAGGAATTGGAAGATTTTGTCCCAACAAAAGAGGGCACAGACAGAGGCTACGGTGAAAAATATAAGTTAGGTAGAGTGGTGCCTGAAGCTCAGAATTTAATGTGAACCTAGTCTAAATGGGCCATTTGGGTAAAGTGTAGGTAATGAGTAAATTGGGTTGTACCCCAAAAGTTCATTTTTGTTGATTTAGAACTGGAAACTTCCCCCCCCCCCCCCCATAGAAATAGAACTATAAAGAATTGTTCAACAAAATCCACAATTGTAGCTAAGTCACTAGTACTACTAGCCTGAGTTCTGGGAGTTCCCATTACATTAATATGGGATAGCAGATAAGAGGGAAAGGGAAGGAAGGAAGCCAAGTTCCCTTTCCTCGATGAATGTAAAAAGGACTAAAAGAAGATTAAGTTGGTGTGAGTGAACATAAAATGAACATCTGTATTAGGTGCTCCAGAATAACCAACATTTCTTTTAAGAAGTGCTCCTCTCTTGGTGTAGCTGATTTTAGCTGGGTCTTGAAACAGTCCTAATTTATTTTATAGTCATGTGTAAATAACCAATATTTCCCTCCTTAGAAATACTTAGAGATATTTTAAGAAGCGTGTAGACATGTGTATGCTATTGGTATATGTGTGTATACATGTTTTAAATGTGTAAATATATATTTGAATTCATACTGATAGATTTCATTTCAGGCCAGCCTTCTCACATTCCCTTTTTTGTCTCTATTTCCAGAGAAAACCACAGCTCCCAACATGAATACTTTTAATTCTTTGCTTAGTCTATACCAGCCGTGGGCAAACTACGGCCTGCGGAGCCAAAAGAGCAGAGGGTTCTCTTGCTCTCCCCTCCGCTCCTTCACCAGCTGCCCAAGATGAGAGTGCCAGCATGATCAGGTTGTTTTTGTTCTGGTCCTCCAGTCCAGTTTAAAAACCCATTGTGGCCCTCAAGACAAAAAGTTTGCCTACCCCTGGTCTATACCTATGGTCAGCAAACTGCGGCTCACGAGCCACATGCGGCTCTTTGGCCCCTTGAATGTGGCTCTTCCACAAAATACCATGGCCTGGGCGAGTCTATTTTGAAGAAGTGGTGTTAGAAGAAGTTCAAGTTTTAAAAATTTGACACTCAAAAGAAATTTCAATCATTGTACTGTTGATATTTGGCTCTGTTGAGTAATGAGTTTGCCGACCACTGGTCTATACTATACATGATATATTTGAGAACTTCTACATCCATGCCACTATGACAGACAAAGGCACTAAGAGACATTTAAGGTTTATTTATATTACTTCACCCAACCTCCAGACTAAGTCTATCTATAATAATAAAAGCTAAATATGCTAATTAGACCAGATGTCCTTCCTTCCCGTCAAAGCCGAGGGAGGGGGGCCTCGGCAGTGGGCGGCGGCCAGGGCCAAGGCCCTTGCATGAATTTCGTGCATTGGGCCTCTAGTGTGTGTGTGTGTGTGTGTGTGTGTGTGTGTGTGTGTGTGTATTAAGCATAATATACTGTGTCTAAAAGTAACTTGCGTTGGGTTCTTTCCCGCCTTCTTAGAGTGGTCACTTTATTTGTTTGAGACACAGTTGGGTTCATTTGCTTATGTTATATTCTGTTTTAGCCCCTTCCCCCAACACTTTTTCTTTCAATTTTATATTTTGAATAGGTAGGACGCTAGTGTGCTCCCAAAGCCAAAAACGACGCATAGAAAATGTATACTTGAAACTGTCAGTTCTTTCCATTCACCCAGCCCACCTCTGTTCCTTTTGCAAGCCATCAGTGTTCTTGTTTGTTTGGTTTTTTGGTTGGTTCTTTCTGTTTCTTTCCCCCCAAATAAACTGACTTACGTATAGTTTTCTTGTTTCTTTCTTCTTGCATAAAAAAAAATAGTGTATGTTTTGCATTCTGCTTGTTTCCCTACTTAATGTATCCTGCAAATCCCTCCATAGTGGCTTGTAGACATTGTCAACGTTCTTTTTTTAAATAGCTGTGTGGTGTTCTGCTGAATGAGCAACCACTCTCCTCTGTTCGCACATGTAGGTAGTTTCCAGAATTTTGAAGTGATAAATGATGCTGCAGTGAATAACATTGTGCATATGTATTTTCATACTGTTAAGATATAGCTTCAAAATAAATTCCTGGAAGTGAGATTGCTGAGATGAAGAGTAAATTAATAGTGTTTTTATATTGGCTATTGTCAGATTCCCTTCTGTAGGGATATGCCATGTTCTGGTTATCTATTGCTGCTTAACAAACCACCCCAAACTTAATTGTGTCAAAGAATCCTTGAATTATAGTCTTTGATTCTAGAACAGAAAATTGGACATAGGACAGCAAGACGGCTTGTCTCTGCTTCACAGTGTCTGTAGATCCCACTGGGAAGTATCAGATGGCTGGGAGGTGACAATGAGAACAGTCAGGAGCTAGAATTATACAGGATGGGGCAAAAGTAAGTTTACAGTTTGTATGTAAAATAATTCATAAGTAATGTAAGAATAAACTCCATTTCACATATAGATATAAACCCACTTTTGCCTCACCCTGTGTGGCAGACTGGACTGAGCAGACTAAAGTTGGACTCAGTTCACACTGCCAGCCAGGGTGGTCTCTCAGTGTAGCCAGGGCTTCTTCACAGAATCGGCAGCCTCTGTTCTTAGAGGGATGGATCTTCAGGAGAATGAGTATTTCAAGACAACCAGGCAGAAGCTACACCGCCTTTAGTAGCCTAGCTTGAAGTTCCGTAATATTGGTTCTCTGGCCCAGTGGGGGGGGGGGGGGGGGAAGCAGTCACAAATCCACCCCGGTTAAAGGTTGGGGACAATAGACGCCACCTCTCCATGGGACTAGTGTCAAAAAATTTATGACTATGTTTTAAAACTGCTGCAAACATTTTGCATAAATTGATCATGAATCTATCTGTTGCCCCAAGGCCTCACTATAAACAGTACATTTTCCAGCTTTTGGGTTTTTGTTAATGCGGTTGCTGAGAGATGGCATTTCACCATAGTTTTAATTTTCTTTTGTCTTAGTCACATTGAATATCTTTTCCCCCCCTTAAGGGCTATTTTTGTGAATAGTCTGTGACTTTTGCTCATTTTTTTTTATAGGATATTTTGTCTGTTTCTTCATTTTAAAATTTTCTTCAGAAAATTTTTTTCTGTGATATTGCTAATACATTTCCACATTTCTACTTACATCTTTTTAAAAAAATAATTCTTTATTGTTGAAAGTATTATATATGTATCCTTTCCCCCCATTGGCCCCCTCCAGACCCCCCCCTTCCCGGGCCTTCAGCACCCTATTGTCTGTGTCCATGGGTTATGCATGTATGCATATAAGGTCTTTGGTTCATTATCTCCCACCCATTCTCCCCCACCTTCCCTCTGAGATTCCACACTCTGTTCCATGCTTGAGTTTCTGGATCCACTCTGTTTATAGTTTATTTTGTTACTAGTTGTACTCATTAATACAGATTTTGTAATCAAAGAAAACACGATAATTTCAAGAAAAACAACCAAAGTGCTTTATTTAAAGTATAATGTCCTTCGCTAGTTACACATTTTCCCCATCTTTCAGGTAGTTTGTGGATACCGTCCCAATAGAACTTTTCTTGTTTTGAGGCAAGCCATTCAGAGACCCAATTTTCCATTTCTTGGTATGTTTTGAAGTGCTGCTCAGAAAGTGCATGTGCCATCGGCCAGAACAAGTGGCAGTCTGAAAGAGCAAGGTCTGATGAATACAGCAGGTGGGTTAATGCTTCCCAGGCAAGAGCTTTTAACATGTTTTTAACTGGTTTTGAAGTATGTGATGGTGCATTATCATGAAGCAAAATTACTTTGCCGTGTCTTCTGGCCCATTCTGGTTGTTTCACTATCAAAGCATAGTTCATATTGGTTATTTGTTGTTAGTAGCAATCAGTATTAACTGTTTCACCTGGTTTTAGAAGCACATAATACATCACATCTTACTGATCCCACCAAACGCAGAGCATTGTCTTCTTTCCGAAGCGATTTGACATTGCAGTCTATGTTGATGATGCTGTATCGTAAGTCAGCGAGCTGGACGAGACACCTTAATCAGCCAGTTAGTAAGGAGTCATCTTTATTGCACACAGATTCAGAGCAGATTACCTCTGTCAAATTCTGAACAAACACAGGAGGGAGTATTTCCTTTTTATATCCTTCTAGTTCTTTGTGTAAGACAGATTGTAACCTTGAGTATATATTGGATCTAACAAACACCTGTCATATCTATGCAGACAACTTGTAACTTTGAGTACATATCTATATAGACACCTGTAACCTTGGATGAACTAACACTTGGCAGAATATGGGAATTATTATCAGTATCAGTGTATCAGCCCCTTCAGATGGCTAGCTTCCAAGGTCAGACAGTTAAGTTTATCTTTTCTATTCAAGCTAAAAACAAAGTTGTTTTACAGTCTAAAAATAACAGACTTGACCTACAGAATAAGAGACTAAGAATAACAGAGTAGTTCAAACAGCAGTTTTTCCAAAGGAGGGACCGCTATGCTTCAATGGTTGACCTGGATCAACCCATGATTATGTGCATTGGGGATTCTCAAAATAAATCCACTTTTCATTGCCAGTTACAATTCGATGCAAAAAAGACTTTCTTTCGTGCTGTTAAAGCAACATTTTACTGGTGACTTTTTGGTTTTCCATTTGTCTTTCCTTCAGTTTATGTGGCACCCATTTTCCTTCTTTAAAATCTTTCCCATTGCTTGTAAACAATCGGAAATTGTTTGCTGAACAACATTTAATCTTTCTGCAAGATGTTTTTGAGTTTGACATGCATCTTCATCCAATAATGCTTGTAATTGTCTTCAGACTTTTTTGGTTGACCTGAACGTTCTTTGTCTTTCACATCGAAATAATTTTAAAGCGTTTAAACCAGCGTTTACAAGTATCTTGAGATGGAGCATGTTCACCATAAGCTTCTTGAAGTATATAACTTTCAGCAGCACTTTTCTTCAAAATGAAGTAATGAATTAAAACTTCCCGCAAATCCTTTTTTTTTTTTTGGTACAAAATTCAACATTTTTTAAGCGTAAAAAATATCTATGATGTTAACACCTTCAGCAAATTTGACATGAAGTTTTGAAGCTTGCTGTCAATACAACAAAATAGCATACATATCAAGTCGCATATACAACAACATATGTGTATGTAACTCCATCTATTGAAAAAAAATCCAAATTACTAACTGGTACATCTAGTACTTACATTCCATATATGAGTGCAATCACGTGATATTTGTCTTTCTCTGACTGACTTATTTCACTTAGCATGATGCTCTCCATGTCCCTCCATGCTGTCTCAAAGGGTGAGAGATTGGCTTTACTTATGATGTATTTTACCATGTAGAAGTTTAATTTTGTGATCAAATTTATTAATTTTATTTAATGCCTCCGAATGTTAAGACATAGTAAGAAAACTTTTCCTTACATTTTAGTTATAGGAGATTTACCTAAGTTTTCTTTTAATTTGTATATTCATTACTTTGATCCATTTGGAATTTATTCTTATGTGGCCTTAGATATTATAGATCTAACTATATATCTGTCTAACCTGTTCAGTTGTCCTTACACAATTTATGAAAAAGCCTATCTTTGCTTACCTTTCTTCTCAAGTGTTTGAGTTATTACCATTATCATATGCAACTTTCAATATGTAGTTGGGTCTATTTCTAGACTTTCTATTCTAGTCCATTGGTCTTTCACATATCAGCCCCACAGTGTTTTATTCATAGGGGCTTTCCAGTATGTTTTAATACTTGGTAGGGCTGATCTTCCCATCATAGCTCTTCCTTTGCTGTGGTTTCCTGGCTATTCTTGTATGTTTAGTTTTCCATATAAACTTAAATATTAACTTGTCTAGTTCCAGAAAAAAACTTTTTATTCTTATTTGGATTGCATGAATTTATAAATTGCCTCAGGGAAAACTGACCTCTTGATGATGTTGATATATCCTAATCATGAGCACGGAACCTTCCTCCATTTTTTGTTCAGGTCTGCATTATTATCTTTCAAGAGTGTTTACAGGATTTTCTTACATAGATTTTAAACATTTCTTAAGTTTATTTCTAAGGATTTTTAATCTTTTTTTATGGATATTGTGATGGAATTTTCCAGTTAGGTATTAGTTGTGTATATAAAGGCCATTGTTTTTTGCATGTTAATTTTAATACTTATGACTTAATTGTTTCAAATTAGTTTTCATTAATTCTCTTGGTTCTGGAATCGAGGGTTTTTGAGATGCATTATAAATGTCATCTATAGAGATGATTTTACTTTCCTTCACTTTTTACATCTCTAGTTGTTTTTGTTTGTCTAATTCATTGGCTTTAGAATGATGTTAAATAATAATGTGGTGGACATTCTTTTCTTGTTTCTAACCTGCCTTTTGTATTTCCCATTAGGATATTGACTTTAGACCCTGTTGGTGTGACTAAGTGGCTGACCCAGGAGATCGTGGTTTTTTTCCTGGTCAGGGCACATGCTCTAATTGTGGGTCGATCCCCAGTAAGGAGCATGCAAGCAGCAGCAGATCAATGAGTCTCATCATTGATGTTTCAATTTCTTTTTCTCCTTCTCCCTTCTCTTAAATCAGTAAAAATATGTATATTTTTAGCCAAAACCGGTTTGGCTCAGTGGTAGAGCGTCAGTCTGCGGACTGAAAGGTCCCAGGTTCGATTCCGGTCAAGGGCATGTACACTGGTTGCGGGCATATCCCCGGTAGGGGGTGTGCAAGAGGCAGCTGGCCAATGTTTCTCTCTCATCGACATTTCTAGCTCTATGTCTCTCTCCCTTTCTCTCTGTAAAAATATCAATAAAATATATTTTAAAAAATGTATATTTTTAGAAAGATACTGACTTTAGGATATAATTTATCATATTAAGTATTCATTCATTCCTATTTACCAATTTTCTAATATTGGACTATCTGTGTTCCTGTTGTATATATCACTCTGGCAGGCTGGTTTGTTTTTTTGCTTGTTTGTTTGTTTTTAACATGGTATTGGAAATCTGTTTACAGAAACCCTAAATAAAATGTTAGAATTCATATTCAAAATTAATATTGGTCTGAATTTTATTCAGTCTTTATTAGGTTTAGATATTGAAATTATAGTTACTTTATTTTTAAAAATATATATTTTATTGATTTTTTTACAGAGAGGAAGGGAGAGAGATAGAGAGTTAGAAACATCGATGAGAGAGAATCATCGATCAGCTGCCTTTTGCACACCCCCCACTGGGGATGTGCCCATAACCAAGGTACATGCCCTTGATTGGAATCAAACCTGGGACCTTTCAGTCTGCAGGTCAACGCTCTATCCACTGAGCCAAACCGGTTCCGGCTATAGTTACTTTAAAAGAAATTGCAAGTTTTCTTTTATTTTCTAGTCTTTGAAACAATTTATGTAGCGTTGGGGCTTGAAAGGTTTGATAGAATTCCTTCCTGAAACCCTCTGGACCTGATGTTCTTTTGTGGAGGTTTTTCTTTAGTGACTTTTTGGTTCCTCATCTCTGCGATAGTCAGTTTTGGTAAGCTGATAGGAAATTAACCATTTCATTTAGGTTTTCAACCTGTGTTTTGAAATTACCTCTGCATAGTTACTTCCTCTTTTGTCATTTTATTTATGGTATAGTGCATTCTTTCTTTTGTCAGTGTTATAAATAAGACATACAGTCTGTACAGTCTGTTCTTGTAACCATGTTTCCAGCTTTGTTGTAGGTCTAAATTTAAATATATTGAATGTGCACGTTAGTCCTTTACTAAAGCTTTCCAGGTATCTCTTGGTTGAAGGGTATCTTGTAAGTTTTTAGCAACAACATGTGTATATACCGTGTTTCCCCGAAAATAAGACCCACTTCATGGAAACATAATACATCCCCTGAAAATAAGACCTAGCGCATCTTTGGGAGCAAAAATTAATATAACACACTATCTTATTTTCGGGGAAACTGGGTAGTATTCTTGAGTCCTTGTGTATTCAAAACTGCCCCCCCCGCCCTCCTACACTTGATATTTGAAGGAAAGCTTTGCTCCCGCATTCTTCATTTTCTTGAAAATGCTGTTCCACGGTTGTCTTTTTAATGTGTGTGTGCGTGTGTGTGTGTGTGTGTGTGTGTGTGTGTGTGTGTTGCTTGTGTGTGTGTGTATATTGCTTCTGAAGTCTAGTTTTATTACTTTTAAAAGTCATTTTATTTTTTTTGCTCTAAGGATTTTTCCCTTTGTCTTTAAATGCTAGTATCTTCACTAAGACGTATCTTGAAGTAAATTGTTCCGGGTTAAATTTTCCGGGTATACAGTGAACCAAATGTGGTTTAGATTTTCTCTCATTTCTAGAAAGATTTCTTGAATTATAATTTTAAATAATAATTCAGTTTCATTGGATAGTTTTCTTAAAGGACTCCATTTATACAATGCTGAATCTCTTGCATGTGTTACTTTTCAGATGCTTTTTTCTGACCCTTTTTACTCCATTCTTTACCTCATTCTCCTATTCATTCATTCATTCATTCATTCATTTATTTATTTTCCTTCAATATCTCTTACTAGATTCTCACTTAGGTTCACTAACCCTTGAGCATTTTTAAATTTATTCTTAATTTCACAAATGGTTTTGTCTTCCTTTTCTCTCATTCTGACTTAAAGATTGATCAATTTCTATTGCCTTTCTTACTGGATTTTTATTCACTTCTGTTTTTAGTTTTTGAATTTTTGGTTGTAGTTTTTATCTCCAAATACTTGCCTGAAGTTATTTAATTCAATTTGAAGTGTTGCTCTATAATTTCTAATCTTTCATTATTTTTGGTGTGTGTTATCATTGTCTTGTGGGGAGAATGTTCCTCAGCTGAAATGTTGTGATTTGCTCTGTCTGTTTTCTTCCTCCAGTAGCTTTTATGGAATTGGATTGATTTCCCCTGCCCCCTCTTCCTAGGCATTTTGTGGATAAGGTTCTTAGCTGATAAATGTCTCCTGTCAAAGTGGCAAAGTGCTTTTTTTTTTCTTTTAATGGATGATAGTAGTGAAGGGAGTTAGGCAGGAATTTGATTCTTTTTCTCTTTGATTTATGCAGTATTCTTAATTTTTCCTTCACGGCAATATTTCCAATGAGCATCTCCCTTCTCCATTGATCTGTGTTTCCCCTGGAAGCATTTGCTGTTCCCTTTTAATCTCCTTCTGTGTAGCTGATGTTGTAAACTACCAAATTCCGGTGTTGGGTATTTGACACCTGATCTGATGTTGGACTTCCTTTTTTTTTGTGAGCGGTTTTTCTCTGTGCTTCGTCTGTGTCATCTGCTCCCCTCTTCTCTTTTTCATAGTCTCTCCTGCGCTGTGTGCCCACATCCTCACAGAGGCAGTGGAATCTCAGTTGGATTTTGGTGTTTATTTCTCTACTTAAAGGTAATTTGAAGTTTATGGTACTCTGTCTCCTAGTCATAACAGAGGTCATGTGTGGTTTTGTTTGCATCTTTGTGATTTTATATTTTTAGGAGCGAGAGATCAGGATTCAGGCTTCTACCATTATCCCTCCTGATTCAGAAGTTCCAGAGGAGCTTTTAAAATTAAGATTCTTAGATCCTAGCCCTGGAGACTCTGATTCTATTGTTATGGAGTGAAGCCTAGGACTGTGTGTGTGTGTGTGTGTGTGTGTGTGTGTGTGTGTCTTTCGATAATTTGGATACAGATTGCCTCAGACCAAAGACCAGCAAACTTTTTCTGTAAATGGTCAGATAGTAATTATTTTAGGCTTTCCTGAGCATGTATATAGTGTTTGTTGCATTTTTTTCCTTAACGTTTTAAAACTATTTTTAAAAACTCATTCTTATCTTAGGCTTTAACAAAACAATCTAGGTGATTTTGACTAACTCCTGCCGTAAAACACTTTCAAATGCTTTTCTTGAACTTGGCTTGAAAGTAAGTGCAATGCTTACCTTTTCCTGAGAGAAAGAAACAAGGAATGTTTTTTAATGCCTTAAGCATTTTGGATCTACTCAGGAGTATAAATCAAGCTATGGTTTTAAGTAGAAGCCAAGGAAGCATGGAAGTAACTATGAAATAAATGGGAATTATAAATGTTAAGTGACACCATTTAGCTGCTTCAACAAAAGAACTTCATGATTCCTGTAAAATAGCTGATTTCACATACTACATTTTGATAGGTACCTAAGCATATTGACTACCACAGTGTCTATAAATATGTGAATGAGGAGCCCTTGGAGAATAAATTGCAAATAATTTCTCTAGAGTTATTTGCTTAAATTTTAAAAATTTATACCAAATTTATTTTGACTTTTTGCATAGCTGATATTGAGGTTTTCTGGCAGGATACAAGTTCAGTTCCTTCTTAACACAATTCCTGATTTGTGTTGGTAAGACAGAGACACAAAATAGATTCCTACTTCTCATAATCAGAGGGCATATCCTTAGTCATAAAGCTGTTACCTTACTATCCAAACGTATTGGAGAAGATGCGTGAAATCTTACTGTATGGATGCCCATTCTTGTTACTTCTGATTCTCCAGCCAATTTTAAATAGGCTTTAGGAGCAAAGAAATGTTTTTGGAAGGATAAATAATATGAATAACAGTATAAAGGTGAGAAATGAAAAAGGCTTAATTAATTACCAGGCCCATTAGTCATTGAGCCATCTCTGAATGTTACTGACCAGTCCTTCTTTCTCTACCCACTAGAAGAAAACATGAAATGGAGATCAGACGGCCACTTTAAAAAAAAAAAAAAAAAGAACCTTAAAAACTTTTAGAGTCACATCATTTAATCCTTCTATATTCCATGAAGAGATTTATTCCCATTGTGGAATCACTATGGTTTGAAGCTTGGGTTTTTGTTTGTTTTCAAGGCACTATGTTAGTCATCTTTATTCTAGGTCACAAGTCATTCTGTTTATCATCATCATTCATCGATGTGGTCAGTGTTTATAATTAAAGTCTTTTATGCCAACTCTTTTCATTGTGGGGGAGGGAGGGACAGTTGATAGATCATTAGTTTTGCTTGATGCAGTGTCTGTCCTTGACTCCTTCCACTGTTTTGGAGATGTTATGATTTCCATTTTCTTGCCTAACAAGAAAAAGGGACAAAAGTAGATGCGGTTGCCCTAGCCAGCATGGCTCAGTGGATAGAGTGTCAGCCTGCGGACTGAAGGGTCCCAGGTTCAATCCTGGCCCAGGACACATGCCTGGGTTGCGGGCTCGATCCCCATTGTGGGGCGTGCAGAAGGCAGCCAATCAGTGATTCTCATCATTAATGTTTCTCTCTCTCCTCCCTTCCTCTCTGAAATCAATAAAGAAATGTATTTTTTTTTAAAGTAAGTGTGGTTTCATTTCCTTTCCCCACTCTGATTCATTGTCATAGAAGCCAGAATAATCATAAAGCACAAATCAGACAGTATCACATTGTAATTAATATTCAGACTCTTTGCCATGCCTACAGGGCCTTCAGTGTCTGGCCCTTTCCAACTCTGTCAGCTCATCCCTTACTGGTCTCTGCCATGTACCCTGTGCTCTTTTCTGTCCATTTGAGACATTGCAGCCTTGTTGTTACCGCAGGTCCTTCCTGTTCCCTCCACCAGGAATGCTCTTCCTATCTTCTTCTTCTTTTTTTTTTTAATAAATATATATTTTATTGATTTTTTTTTACAGAGAGGAAGAGAGAGGGATAGAGAGTTAGAAACATCGATGAAAGAGAATCATCAATCAGCTGCCTCTTGCACATCCCCCACTGGGGATGGGCCCGCAACCAAAGTACATGCCCTTGACCGGAATCGAACCTGGGACCTTTCAGTCCGCAGGCTGACGCTCTATCCACTGAGCCAAACTGGTTTTGGCGCTCTTCCTATCTTCTTGAGAATGCTTCCTTGTCATTGTTGAAGAGACTCAAATACTCTTCATATTCACTAAAATAGTGCCCTTCCCTTGTACACTCTCCTTTCAGGTATTTATCATTCTTAGAAAATAGATGGAAGAGACTGATAATTAGTGAATTCAAAGTTCATTTGGGCAGGAACACGATCATGTTTGCCACTGAGTTCTGGCTTCCTAAAATAATGCCTCACACACAGTAGATAGACACTCCTGATGAGGAATAAATGGAAGATTTGCCAGTCTGTATGATTTTATTTCAATTATAATACCTTTCATTATTGATAAAATATGAACAATCGTGTCATAACCCCACCCTACTCCACCTCTTTCTGTGGAATATAAAGGCTAATCCAGCTGAGCTTGGAAAGGTACACCGTGATACCTCTTACACACCCTTTACTATTCCTGATCCATGGTGGTTGTGGGAGCGATGTTATTCCAAGCAAGAACATTTCAGCTTAAACATAATAGTGTCTCTGTAACTGTAACTGAGAAAATTGCCTATAAAATGTTTGTGGTTCGCTCTTGATAATTAGTAGTAAAGCATTGCATTTACCTGTGCCCTTGTTTGGTTGCCAAAAACAAGAGGAGGATGGTTTTTGGTTTGTTGTTTTTAAACAGGAGAATGACTTTTGTGCTTTTCCATAAGAGCACGTGAATTTAGATTTCTGTCTAAAGGCTTCACCTTGAAGTTGCCTTAACCATTGACACCCAAAAAGGCAGCTCTTTCTTGGTGCTTTCAGTCTTGCCCTCCATCTCCCTGCCCCCTTCCGCATGATTATATAATCAGGAGCTTCTAAAACTGGCCAGGTTTTCCCTGTATCAGAGACCTATTCAGACAGACAATGCTTTTCCTTAATTAGTTTCTTCAGGAAATTTTGAAGATCACTAGCTGCCTTCTTTCTCTGCTTATTTGATGGAATGTTAATACAGGCAGGTTTAGGTTAAATTTGCAGGGAACTAAAACCCCTAAATGATTCCCTTTTTTGAAGATTTCTCTGTTTTATACTTATATATGACTAACCCCCTTAAGACATCTTTATGCAGATTTTAGTATTTATAAAATTTCATCTTGTTTCTTTTTGTGTGCTTCCTTCTTTGAGCCAAACTTTAGGAACCTAGTATCCATTATGAATTTAAAAAATGTTCTGAAGTCACTCTCATTCAAATGCCCAACCTGATATAGGATATCTCTCCCTACTTGTGCCATTTGAAAATTGTGTCTTTTATATTTTCCTTCAGATTTTCGAAGGAAGAGTAATGAATAGAATGGGCTATAATGTGATTGACAGTCTACTACTGGTGAATGAATAACCACATCTGATTTTCTGATGCTCTAGAGGAGAAAAATGAACCCTGGTGCAATTTGGTGCCAGGAGCTAGAGCAGAAAGGGTGAAGGAAACGGTTCATGTATTTTCAGGGAAGTGTAAGGAGTGTTACTTCCGGTACAGTTGTCCTTTGAAGACAGTGGAGGAGGGTGCAGAGAGTGTACATTTATTCTGTGGCATTTTCAATCTTAACATGGGTAATACTTAAGTTTCATTCTTTAGTCTTGTATTCTTCCAAGGAAAGTATGGTAAATCAGATATTACCATTGATGAGTAGGGAGAGAATTAATTTCAGTTGGAAACTATCCCTTAAAATGTTCATTAGTGCCCAAACCGGTTTGGCTCAGTGGTAGAGCGTTGGTCTATGGACTGAAGGGTCCCGGGTTCGATTCCAGTCAAGGGCATGTACCTTGGTTGCAGGCACACCCCTGGTAGGGGGTGTGCAGGAGGCAGCTGGTTGATGTTTCTCTTTCATTGACGTTTCTAGCTCTCTATCTCTCTCCCTTCCTCTCTGTAAAATATCAATAATATATATATATATTTAAAAAATGTTCATTAGTGTGCTAGAAAGACTTGGGGAGAATATAATCTTTGACTCCCATGTCCTGTGGGTAAATCAGTCAACACAGCTGGGCTCTACCTAGTGCCACAAAAGCTGGGCCCTGGACCCTTGAAAAGTACAAGGTGGTATTTAATATCCTGCAGGGTCCGTATTCAGTATTACTTGGCAATGATAAAGAAAAAGTCCGTGTCAGTCCTGTGTTGTTTTCCTGGCTCTACTGGTTATACAAAGTAGTTGTTACGATTCAACATTGTTAAATAGTTTTCAGAGTAGCACAATGATTGGTTTACTTTGGGCGGTTGTTCTGTTTTTCAGAGAGAGTCACTTCTGAACATTTTTTAAATTCATAATGGATACCGATTCCTAAAGTTTTCTTCTAAGGAGAGAACATGATTTGAAACTAAAATAAATAAATAAATAAATAAATAAAAAGAAGCACACTTTTTCTTTTGTTTTTGATCTGTAATAATAATAAATGGCTGCTTTGCAAATCTTGGAATTACTACAATTGTTTTTTAAAAAATGTGAATTGAGAAGGATAATTAGCTTGTAAGACTGTGGGAGCCACAAAGTTTTGTTTTGTTTTGTGATAATGTGGCAATAGCTAGAAAATGAATTTGCTGCATCTATTTGCAATTCTTATACCCTTAGTTAAAATGTTGTCTTCAGTAAGAGTACACTATATTCCCCAAATTTGCATGCCACTTTATTGCAAACTAGAGGCCCGGTGCACGAAATTCGTGAGAGGCCCTCACAGTCCCAACGTTGTCTGGAAGGTCATCCGGACGGTCGTTCCGCTGTTCCACCATTCAATCGATTTGCATGTTACACTTTTATTTATTGTAAATAATATCCACAACAAAAACAGCAACATTAAAAACACTTTTCTCATTTTAAAAATTGAAATATAGTAAATGATTGTTTTTTAGGCCTATTCTAGGAGAACATTATAATTTTTAACACCGAGTATTCCAAGTCATATGCAGTTATTTCTGATGCTGCCACACAGTCAACCAAAATATATAACCAGTAAATCTGACAACCATCAACGATATAAATGGTGTCTGTAATTCTTTTGCAATACTTTTTATGGTTCTTGTGTATCCAAGGTGAATCCAGGAAATATTTATTATTGAGAAAAAATTGGTTTTAGCCCTTTTAATCTGCACCCCTACGAGCTCCTGCAGTGGGAAAGAGGAGATTGGGGGGCTCGTCATCCCTGCACTTTCAGTGCCCACCTCAACTTGGATTGTGTTTTATATATTAGACATTCAAGCAACTGGGTTCAGCTGCCCTTTCTACTAATTAAACCCCTCCCTACAGTGAGGAAACATTTGGATTTCTGAACTTGTAAAAACAATTCTCTGGCCTAAATAGATTTGTTAAGTATTCTTTAAGTAAATTAATTTTTCCAAGAACATTTTATCATTTGTTTTGAAATAATTATACCTAAGAGTAAATCCTGTCAAATTAGGGCTTTAAGTTAGGTAAAAGCAGCATCTTTCCCCAAAAGATATACAGCAAACAGCCCATCTACCACCAGGATTATAATGAATTCTAAGGCAGCCTGACAAGGACCCTTCTCTTGCCTCTTTTGTTATAGTGGTAACTAATGGTTGAGTCATGTGAAATATTTTGAAGATCATGAACTTGATAGTAAAAGCATTTCATTACGTCACTTGTAAGGTATGTAACAAGGTATTGTGGGGGAGGGTACAGATTTCATACTTGTATGCTTTTCCTTTTTTTAAAAGTGGATCTTTATGATTTCAGAGAGGGAGAAGGTGATAGAAACATCAGTGATGAAAGAGAATTATTCATCCGCTGCCTCCTGCACGTCCTCCCATTGGGCCTCAAGCTTGCAACCCCGACAGGAATCTTGAACCATGACCTCCTATTCATAGATCAATGCTCAGCCACTAAGCCACACTGGCTGAGCTTGCATGCTTTTTCTAGCATTATAGTAAAATGGTAATGTTTGTTCAGGTAGCAAACATTTAGGTGCCTTCCTTGCTCCAGATTACATACCTCACTGCAGGGATAAAAGATGAGCTTCTTAGACCCATTTGTAATATAGCAATAATACAAATATTATCAACATTCAGAATAATCTTTAAAAGAGTATGTAATGAGTAATGCTGCGTTCAGAATACAAGTATCTCTTCCTTCAGAGTAATTGAATTGAATATTTTGCCTCTCAAGGAGAAAAATTGACATTTATGTAATATGAAAGGCTTAGTGCATAGAATTCATGCATGGGTAGGGTCCCTAGGCCTGACAAGTGAATGGGGTCGATCTGCGGGGCGACTGGTGGAGCGATCAGGGGGCCCACCACTGGCACCTGCTTTGGCTAGCCTGGTGCCTCCAGCTTGCCAGCTTCGCCCCCCCCCCCCCCCCCCTGCTGGTCTGGGCCTACGGGCTGGTGGCAGCTCCTACATTGAGCATCTGCCCCCTGGTGGTCAGTGTGCATCATAGCAACCGATCGTTCTGCCAGTGGTTCTGCCATTCGGTCAATTTGCAGATTAGGGTTTATTATGTAGGGTGATTGCATGTATACCATTGCATGTCTTAATTGTGAAGCCCATGATCATTAGCTTAATTGCTAGAACAAATTAAGGTTTCTAGTTTATTTTATTTATTTTTTAAATCCTCGCCTGAGTATATGTTTTTATTGATTTGGGGGGGAAAAGGAGGGAGAGGGAGAGAGAGAGGAACATTGATGTGAGAAAGAAAAATCTATCTGTTGACTCTCACACTCACTCCAACTTCGGATTGAACCCAAAACCTGGGTATGTGCCCTGACCAGGAATTGAACCCACATCTGGTCTATTTTTAATAAAGACTTCCCCTGAATTGGAAACTGAACAGCACCTTTTCTTTTTTTTAGCCTCCTATATTTTTGTAATTAACCTGCTTCACTTCGGTTTCCTCAAATGTAAAATGGAGAGAAATAGTTCCAATCTCATAGGGCCATAGTGAACTAACACACTATTGAAATGTTAGTTATTATTGTTAATATCATTATCATAACCATTCAACTTTATGATAGCACAGTCCTCTCTATAGGAACCATTCAAATTTGGGCAGTTTTCTTTTACATTTGGCAGCAAGCCAAAAAGTTATTATTCTGCAGCGTTTGTCATCATAGGCACAATTTCAAAGAATTTGCTTTAAACACTGTCTTATGGCCAAAAGTTTTCCACTTACCCATCCCTGTTTTCCCCTTAATATCCTATGTTTGTTTTTCATTTTCTGGCCAATTCCAAAAGGCTCTAATAAAATACACTGTTTTAAACGCTGTGTGAGCTTAATGCCCCCTCCCCTTTTCTTTTTACTGAATTATGAATAATAACCAAAGGTTAAAAAAGAGCCAATGTATGCTTACCTGAACTGTCATTAAATAGGTATATAATTAGTAGTTCCATAGATAGGTAGGTAGGTAGGTAGGTAGGTAGATATCCTCCAGAAGAATGTAAGTTCTGTGGAGACCTCACTCGCTGTCTCCAACATTTAGCACTCAGATATAACTCAAATGAGGAAATAATGAATAATGTTTGGATACCTTTTTTTTTCATGCCAATGTCAGTAAGGGATTACAAATAAATGTATAGGAATGCTGATCTTCAACTCTTCTGAAACTTTGGCTCATTGAGGGAGGTGCACAATTTACAGAGACAGAGTAAAAACACACACACACACACACACAACAAACAAACAACAACAAAAAACCCACCAACTTGAGTGCTTGAATAAATGAGGAATTAGTTATAAGCTATTACCTGTTCTGTACCTCCTGGTTATGTTTTGAAGAGGGTGGTGACCCAGTGCTGGACATTATACCCACTCTGGCACTGTTGTTATTTATACCATACTTGTATTATCCACATTTCTTATTTACTTCATTTAAAAGCCCCATGTCATGGCTGATATTTATGAGACCACTGCTAGTCTCATCAAAGAGATAGATATCCTTAAACTTTGAATTAAAATTTGCCTTGATAAAGAACAAATATCACATAACTTGGGAAGAAATGTTGGATGCTTATGAAAGACACATTATTCAAGATGTCACATTCATTCTCTTTTAATCCTCATGACAGCCTTGAGGGTTGATGGCAATACATCTAATATTTATGTGACATGATTTATGACTCTTGTGTATGACAGGGTGTGGCGTTTGGTGTTTCAGAGGGAATAGAAAGGATGAATATGATAAGATTGGAAAGAGAAAGGAGTTTAGCTACGGGTTGGTTAATTGGGGGGAGAGTGAGAAATCAGAGGTGCTTTTTTAGTTTAACTGGTTGTTTCTTTGAGACAAGAAGGAATAGAACAGTGTTCCTAAAGTATTCTGTGAAACCCTGGTTCCAGGAGATATTAATAGGTGCCCCATGGAAAAAAAAAGAGTAGTTAAAAATAAGTTCAGGAAATGCTACATATAATATTTCCCTCTTGTCGATTTCACAAATGTGCAAGGCTATGAAAAGTCTATGACCAAAGAAACCTGTTTACTGTGCTGACCTTTTTAGTCCATAACTATCAACATATTGTGAGGTCTTCTCAAGAACACCAGTTTAAAAAGTCTGGTCTGGAGGGATTTGGGGATTGGCTATACGAATAGAGTTTGGAGGTTTGGGCTGAAGGTTTGAATGAAAAACTGAAATACCACCAAGGTTCTGGAGATGAGAAAGAAATGAGGCATAGAAGTATAGTTTGGGAGGTAAGCTAAGTGGAAGCAAGAGACAACACTTAGAAAAGAAAGTATCAATGCCCGGTTATAATCTTAAACCCAAGCCTATTAGATTGCATGTGGATCTTTCAGACAAAACCACACAGCTTTTCAAAACCTCAAGTGCATGCAAAAATCTTAGTATACTCTATATGATCCATAGTAGTTATATGATGATAAGTACAGATAGTATTTATAAATACAAATCTAGAGCCATAGCTGTGAGTGCTTGTGAGATAAGAATAGAGGACCCCAGATGTTACTGTTTGCATGTAGAGGCAGAAAGTGTGTGTGTGTGGCCGGGATGGGGGTGGGGTGAGGGGGGGGGCAGATGAGGAGTCAAAGACACAGAAAAGGAATGCAGTGGGGGGAGGGGGGCTGAGGAAACTAGAAGTTGCACATGGGAGGAGTATTTTACCAAATAGGCAGCCATAGGTGTTAGATAAGAAATCAATGTAAGATTATTGTTCCCAACTTCGATGTTTTATACACGAGAAGAATGAGACTGAGGAAGGAGATAACGTCCTTTGCTCAGGATTAAATGTTAGCACATCAGAGTCAGGATTAGCATCTCACCCCTTCTTTGTTACCTCTTTGTACTCTAGAGATTTTCTAAAAGAAGAGGCTGTTAATGATGCTGTTGAGCTATGTCTTCTCCTGGGAGGAAGAGGATTGGCTGTCCCCCAAAGGGCCTTCCCAGGATAAGGACTGCATGCCTCAGTAGATTTACCATGGTAAAGAGTCTTAGACTTGCAGGCTCTGAAATCTAGTTCACCTGCATTCAGTTGATTTTGGGGATCAGGTTCGTATTAGCAAAGCTCATGAGATGGATGTTCGAATCAGAATGTCCATTTATTAATTTACAGGGGAGAAAAAACTGACTTGAGAAACAGACTCTCAAGTCCTGGCTAGCACATTCTCTTCCCCCTGGATTTGCCACATGGGAATCCACATTATAATTAGAAGGTTGCTTAGTGAGTTTGTAGGCAGAACAAGTGGTATAATATGTTTGGAATGTGTAATGGAATCAGACTTCACTTAACCTCTCAAAGACCAATTACTTCATCTGGCATTGGAGGTAATAATAGTACCTTGTTCATAGGGTTTTGGGAGGATTAGATAGAATGATTGGTGTACAGTGTACTATAAATTACTCAGGTGTCCTAGTCTGGTAATTACTCTCAATGTTATAATTCTTCACAGTTAGGATACAAATAATACCGGAACCTCGTTATAGCTTGGAATACTCTCTACCCTTAAACATTTCATGAATGAGAAAAGCCAGTTTGTGTGTGTGTGTGTGTGTGTGTGTGTGTGTGTGTGTGTGTTTCCTGTTCTATTTGTCTTTTGCCTGTGCTTTCATGGTTGACCAGCCCATTTTTTACTACTAAGTGCTTTTTTTTCTCCATCACGTTCTACATTAAGCCTATGTCAGATTTTGAGTCCTGGATTCCATTTTATTCTCTTTAGTATGCTCATTTTGGATGCTCTCCTTAATCAATTACTGTAGGTTGAATCATATGAAACTGCTGATATTCTACTGGTTTTTACTCTACAAAAATAACAGCGTCATGTGGTTTAATCTAATATACTGATTTTAGAATTTAATTCCTAAAGTTTTCTATTACGAGAAGCTAAGTCTGTTAGTGAGTTCTGAAAGCTCCCCCCCCCCTTTTTTTTTTTTAAATGCAGAGGGCTGCACCATTATGCTTATTTTTCTGTGATAAGGTTCTGAGGAGTTCTGCTCTTGTATGCGCCTGTGTCTTTCCTGGGGCATAGCACTTTTCAACTTATCACGAGAATTTTTAAAACCTGCAGTACCTGACTATTTAGTCAGGAGCACTGACATCTTTTCCCTTAGAGTTTCAAATTAAAAATGACAACAGCCAACATAATAGTAGCCATCCAGTGTGAATATAGATTATACCTATTTTTATCAGGTTGGCAAAAATATCCACAGAACTTTAGTAATTAGTTATGTGTGCCATGAGATGAAGAAGATTTGAAAATGGTTGCTATGGTATGTCATTATTTTCTCTTCTCTTTAAATTTAGTCTCCTATTTGCTCAGGCCAGCATTGAACATTGATTATTTGTACCTCCTTGATTGATAGTTTGCATGGTGTATTTTTAAAATGAAGTGTTTGCTGCTCAACACAGTTTGCATGTGACAACCTAGATCATAGGCATTAACTTTAAAATGTTCACAGTTTAGCCGAAACCGGTTTGGCTCAGTGGTAGAGCGTTTATCTGGGAACTGAAAGGTCCCGGGTTCGATTCCGGTCAAGGGCATGTACATTGGCTGTGGGCACATCCCCAGTAGGGGGTGTGCAAGAGGCGGCTGGTCGATGTTTCTCTCTCATCGACGTTTCTAGCTCTCTGTCTCTCTCCCTTCCTCTCTGTGAAATATCAATAAAATATTTTTAAAAAATGTTCACAGTTTTGGTAAGGATATTGTGGGTCAGTACCAGAATTGATAAATTCATTGCATTAGAATTTCAGTGTACTGTTGATAGGTCAAGGTCAGAATGCCTAACAATTGAAGAGTAATACTTCAGTTTTAATTTGTGTAAATAACATCCAAAGCATTTAGGAAAGAAGAAAATCTGTAGGCTACTCTGACAAATTAGCTAATTTCCCCCACATATTTTCTTGTTCTTATCCATTTATGGTATGTGGATTCTGTGTGGTTATAATCATTGGACAGATTATATTTCTGTGTTTTTGCCCTGCAAATTATGTCACAAAGAGTTTTGCAGGTTGACCTTTAGTTTTCTTAATCATTATTTGTTAAGTCTCTAATTAATCATCTAATTTTTTAATATGTTCTATTGATTTGGGAGGGAGGGAAGGTGGAAACATCCATGCAGGAGAGAAACACCAACTGGTTGCCTCCCATACATTCTCCGATCAGGGATGGAACCCACAATGTAGGTAGGTATGTGCCTTGACCAGGGATCAAGCCAGCAATCTTCTGTATACAGGACAACTCTCCAACCAACTGAGCACAAGGGACAGGGAAATCATCTAATTTTACTTGGGGGGGACCTTTTTCTCCCCCTGGGATATCACTCTCATGTTCTTTTTAAAGTAGACCAATCTAGTTTATAGATCCCCTGTTATAAAATTCTGGATGTGTGATACAGTCTTCTTGCTTTTTTATTCTTGAATATATCACATTCAAATACTGAGTTAAAGTCTTTGCTTATTTGACATATATATTATAAGCCTTGTTTATTAATAGGCTAACTTAAGTATTATATAGTGTATGCTAAATATGACAATTTACTGGAAACTAATTAAAATATTACTGCTAATTGTAACAATTAAATAAGTTACTATAGCTTATTGAGTGCTTACTTTTAAGTGCCAAATACTAAGATACTGATATTATATTAAGATATTTCATATATTAATTTATTAAAGCCTCTCAAAAGTTATGAGGTAAATAGTGTTACTCCTATTTTACAAGTTAGGAAGCGGAAGCAGTGGAAGGTCACTCAGCTAGTATGGCAAAGTGCTGGAATGAAATCTAAGAAATTATGGACCTGCCACCATCATAGTTATGCTTCGTTGGTGAGCCAGGCATCCTCTTGAATGCTGAAAGAATCTGCTTCTCTGGAGTTGACAATCTCTTTTGCAGGCACCTGAGATGGGCCTTCTAAAGAATATTGTTTGTCTTTAGTGCACTGCCACATATTCTCCAGTTCAGTGTAGTTAGCCTTTATTGAGCATTTCCTATGGGCAAGTGCTGTTGCTGTAGTAGTCACTAAGAAACCCAGGGATGGAGTAATGTCATAGTGGCTCAAACAGACTACAGAAGCTCAGAGAAGTAGAATAATTCCGTGCCATGGGTCAAAGTAGAGATGTCATTTTAACAGTTTCTTTAAGGAGAAGTTAGCAGGAAGGGAATAATAGACCAAATTTCATTAGAGGAAATGGCATTAGGAGATTTATTTAACACTTGTCCAAAGAAAAAGGAGGTGGGGAGAATAAGAACAATTCTCCCCACCTCCTGGGGAGAAGGATGGAGGGATGGGTGGAGGGATGCGATTTGATTTCTGACACCAGTGCTGAAAGCTGTCTCCTGTTGAAGACTTCTGCAGAGAGGAGATGCTTATAAGCTAGATGCTGCCAGTGTCTGTCACCGTCTTAAAAATAATCCCTTCTTCTGATCACCTTCCCAATTCCTTCCCTTTACTTTCTGCAGTTGCTCCAAAAATATTAAACACGTTCTATCTCTCTCGAATGATGATACAAATCACTTATTTGTTTTATAAGATGATTTAAGTCATCTGTACTAAAATATCAGAAAGAATTGAGAAGTCAAGAGCTTTTGAAAAACTGCATGTTCCCTTCTCAGTACTATATTAACGTAAAGTTTTCTTTTCTTTTTTTATGTGTGTGCCTGTTTTATTTTGATTTTCTGTTAGGGGAGTTTGAGGATTTTAAATGCATTAAGCTTTTACCATTTAAACTTTACTCTTACCCTTTTTTAATCTAGTGAACAGTTGAGCGATCTCTTAGCCTCTGTAAGAGCCATGAAAGGCACAGAATTGTAGCTACTGCCCTCAGGAAGCTTAAGTTGCATTTGAGGAGGGAACACCACCTTTTACTGGTAAGAAAGCCTCTCAAGGTGAAAATAGATGTTTCCTGTGCTGCCTCCCTGTTCTCCTTTGCTCAAGTATATCAGGCAAGCAATCACACCTCCCTGTTTTCAGGCCCTTCCCACCTGTGCCCCCTTCCACCTGTGCCCCCTTCCCACCTGTGCCCCCTTCCCACCTGTGCCCCCTTCCCACCTGTGCCCCCTTCCCACCTGTGCCCCCTTCCCACCTGTGCCCCCTTCCCACCTGTGCCCCCTTCCCACCTGTGCCCCTTCCACCTGTGCCCCCTTCCCACCTGTGCCCCTTCCCACCTGTGCCCCCTTCCCACCTGTGCCCCCTTCCACCTGTGCCCCTTCCCACCTGTGCCCCTTCCCACATGTGCCCCCTTCCCACCTGTGCCCCCTTCCCACCTGTGCCCCCTTCCACCTGTGCCCCCTTCCCACCTGTGCCCCCTTTCCACCTGTCCCCCCTTCCCACCTGTGCCCCTTCCCACCTGTGCCCCCTTTCCACCTGTCCCCCCTTCCCACTTGTGCCCCTTCCCACCTGTGCCCCCTTCCCACCTGTGCCCCCTTCCCACCTGTGCCCCCTTCCCACCTGTGCCCCCTTCCCACCTGTGCCCCTTCCCACATGTGCCCCCTTCCCACCTGTGCCCCCTTCCCACCTGTGCCCCTTCCCACATGTGCCCCCTTCCCACCTGTGCCCCTTCCCACCTGTGCCCCCTTCCCACCTGTGCCCCCTTCCCACCTGTGCCCCATTCCCACCTGTGCCCCCTTCCCACCTGTGTTCCACTTCAGTTTAGGTGTATGCTAGACAGTAAAGCCTTTCTCAGAGCCACATACCCATTTAACACTTCATCCTTTGTTCACTAACCTTCGGTGACGCTCTCTATAATACTTTATTGTATTTGCTTGTGTAACTTGTCTTTCTCCCTCATTGAAGAAAGAGCCTCGGACGAAAGGCTTACTCATATATGCTTGGAATTGATAGGAATTTCAGAGAAGGACAACAGGTTTGGGAGGGACATTGATACATTTAGAATTGAGTTTGCTCTGCTGCAAGATATTCCAATGGAGATGTCTGTTAACAGTGGGGAAAATATGGGCCTGGAGCTTGATCAAGGCATTAGATGTAGGTCACGACGTGGTATGGGCTGCCAAGAGAGAGGTTGTAGGGAAGAGTGATAACCTCATTCAGGGCGTGGAAAGATTTAAAAAGCTAAGGAATGCGGGCTGACAAGGATTGGTTAGAGACCTGTGAGAACTGATTAAGTGATATAATGGGTAAAAGGGAAGAGTGCTGTCAAATGACCCAAAGTGTATATATATATATATATGATGATGAGGACCGAGAAGCTTGAGATTATTGATCCACCAGAGAGACAACTCAGGAGTGTGAGAATGGATCCAGCTGGCTAGTGGACTGTCTGAAAGAAGCACTGAAGATATACCTTTTTAAGAGGTGTGGGGAAAGGCAGCAGAAAAGGATAACTTATTTAAGTCAATCCAGGAGAGGTTTGTTATTTGGGGTAGAGTGTATCTGAATATTGCTTAAGTGACGTAAAGGAGCCAGTGTGAAGTAGTGGTGGTAACTTGTAATGGCAGTCCAGGAAATTGGGTCTGGAGGTAGGCTTGAGTAGCCCGCATAAAGATGAGAGTAATTTGGGAAACTTGGAATAGAAAGAGGAACATGCCAGTAAGTTAGAGATGTGTTGGTGGATCGTTTATGACTAAGAAAAATAAATTTCTAATGGAAATAAGAACTCACTTTAAAACATTTTAATCAGCATTGCTCCTCCAGATGTAATGTCATTTCATGGGTAGCCAGTTAACCAGATGGACACAGTAGAAGGATGAAAGAGCAAGTGAGACGTAAGAGCAAAACTGAAGTTGCTGACCACTAGGAAGTTAGCTTTTTTAGGGAGGCAAGTATTATCAGAAGGGATCTTGACTGCCTTTGAACCTAGAGGTCAGAATCTATATATATATAAAAGCCCAGCGACTGAACAGTGGAAAGACCGGAATGACCAGAAAAACCAGTCACTATGATGCTCATTGCAGCAGCCAAACGGCCCGATCCAGGCCCCGATCGGTCCTCCCCCCAGCTGGTCCCGACCCCCCCCCCCCACCCTGATCAGGGTCCGGCTGGCCAATCTCCTGTGATCCCTCCCCCTTACTAACCCCCCCTCCCCATAGGCCCCAATTTGAGGGAGGGCAGTCCCCCAATAGGCCTCAATCATAAGCCAGGCTGAGAGACCCGACCTGTGCATGAATTCATGCACTAGGACTCTAGTGTATGTATAAGATTCTGTATAAGTGAAGAGAAACAAAGAGAGAGAAGGTGTGCCAGAGAGGAAATGTTGAAAATAGAACCATTTCAAGCGATGAGCTTTAATGTATGGCTCTACTCTTGAATAGCAGTCACAGTAAAAATCAAAGTCTTGGAATGAAAATCAGGAACTGTGAAACCAGAATGTTGGAAGGATCATCAATATGATGGGTTGGAGTGGTTATGCTTCAACACATCCCTTGATGTCCATTGTTTGCACTTTGTTGAGTTAACTATCAATAGAATTCTTGCTTCAATATCCTCCTAAAGTGTAGCTTAGCTTATTTTCAGACAGACCCTTTGAACGTGTTGCAAAAGTGAGTATTGATTTACTGAACTCTTCTTTAGTAACCAGTGATGGAAATACAAAAGACGATCAACTATCAAACTGTATAAATAGAGGAAAAGGAGATAGAGAAGTGGAAAGTGTCTTCTGCTCATAGTTTTGTATTAGTTGGTTTAAATAATGAATGTATAATTCTTGAAATCTAGAATTTTTAATTAAGAAAACAGAAAGCTCATGGTAGATTTATAGGTGAGAGTTATGCCTCCCTAAATATTGCCAACTTTATTTTTGTGAGCTCATTCAGTGACATAATGAGCATCCTGTTTCCTTAAGCATTCAAGTGTAGGTTCTTCTGAACTGACAGGATAGAAGCTCTTCAGAACTGAGTAGGCTGGTAGAGCAGCTGGTGTGACACTCAAGTGTTCATACTGCCTTCTAGCTTCTGAACAGAAGGGAGGAAAAACAACACTGTTTTATTTTAGAAATCTCTTAACTATAGCTGACATTCTCAAAACCAGTGAGCCTGGAAAATGATAGAACATTTAGTTCGCATATTTAACTGAAGATATAATATGCTCTTTTTTTTTTTTTAATCCTCACCCAAGGTTATTTTTCCATTGATTTTTAGAGAGAGTGGAAGAGAGAGGGAAAGACAGAGAGAAATATCAATGTGAGAGAAATACATCTATTGGTTGCCTCCTGCACGTGCCCTGACCGGGGCCCAGACTCGGGAAGAACCTGCAACTTTGGTACGTGCCCTTGATTGGAATCAAAACTGGGAGCCTTTGGTCTGAAGTCTGAGGCTCTGTCTGCTGAGCCAAACCAGCTAGGGTTATAATATGTTCTTTTATTTGGTGGTAAGCTACACAGGATAAGATTAGTTCTTTATTTTGGAGCTTTTAAAGGCTTTTCTTTTACTGGGAAACTGTAATTAGGTTAAAAGTTTCTAAAATGTCTAAATAGAATAGGAGGAAAACAGAGAGTAGTTTAATTTGGGGGAGAGCAGAGGGTGGGTATCTAAATTACAATTTTCTGTTAAATGTGTTAAAATTGCATACTGTCAGGCATTAAAAATCACTTTCCATAAGTTCAAAATGTAGCCATATATCAGCCTCTGTATTTCTTACTTTAAATGAAGGAAATTATTTGCAGTATTTTATCTAATAAAGAGGGAATATGCTAATTGACCACCACGCCCTCACAAAGATAGCAGCTCCCACAGCCAATAAGGAGGGAACATGCTAATTGACTGCCACACCTCAAATATGGTGGTGCCCACAGCCACAAGATGGTGGTGCCCAGTACCCTCAGCCCTGCCAGGGTGGCAGGCATGCAGCACAGCTTGGCCCACCCCCAGGCAGTTCCAGCCACTCTGCACACCTGCCTCCAGAGTTCCCTAGTCCCCCTCAGCCTCCCCCCACCCCCAGACTCCCAGGGCCAGCCCAAGGCGCAGGCAAGCCGGGGATGGCAGCTGCTCAGCCGCCCAAGGCTCAGGTAACCAGGGCCGGCCGAGGCTTGCACTGCCAGCAGTGGCAGCAGCAGAGGTGTGATGGGGGCGTCGTCTTCCCCTAATTGCCAGGTTACCTCCTGCTCCTGAGGGCTCCCGGACTGTGAGAGGGCACAAGCCGGGCTGAGGGACCCTCCCCCCTCCAGTGCATGAATTTTCATGCACCGGCCTCTAGTATAATGTACGGTTTTAAGTAAAAACCATTAATGTGCTTGATACTAAACATCAAAACAATTTAAAGTAACATCTCGGAGTATTTATAGAATATGATCTGCTTTCAATTATTTCTGCAAATTAGGAACAGCAAAGTTACCATGAGTAATTTGCTAATGTTGTCAGGAAGTTTTGGATTAAGGTGATAATCCAACAGTTTGTTCCTTAGAATTCAGGGCACACTCTTTATCTACAACCGTGTTTCTCCAGACCAGTAGCCTCAGCAGCACCATCACCTGAGAAGTTGTTAGAAATGTAAATGAGTGTACTCTACCCCAGATCTGTTGAATTGAAACTCTGGGGGTGGGGCCCAACAATCTGTTTTTGAGGAGCTCTTTGGTGATTCTGATGCCAGCTGAGGTTGGCCACCACTGATCTGTATAGTAGGCAGGATTTGTGCGCAAATGATTTTTAGTTATCCAATATGTGCCTCCGCACTTTACATTTGTCCTGATTGTGGTAAATTAAGAGAGATTATGTTTTTTTGGCTCTGTAAGTACAACCTTGCAAACTTAGGATAACTTTGCAAGAGTTACAGGTAACATCAGTGTTTGAAATAAAGCAAGAATATCTATAGTGAACTTCAAGGTCTGTGTTTGGGATCCTTCACATTAAAATTTTATCACATACTCTCTGCCTAATAAAGTACTTTGCTGGCATAAACAAATAATCTGTGCTGGAAATGACAGTTAATCAAAAGCAAGAGTAATTGTCTTACAACCCCAGGGAGGAGGATGAATCACCAATTTCTAGAACCTGTTCTGCTTTGGGCTGACATATTCCTTTATAAACTCAAGGGAACTAGGAGCTGTGTGTGGGCCTAGGACAAGGAAACCAGGTGGCTTTATTCACACTTTCACTATCCAGACTGCTGTAGCGTCATTTTCATCAGTCTAATTAAATTGTGAAATTCTAAATTATGAGCGGATCAGAAGAAGAAGAAAAAAAAACCTTGTAAAGGGACATGCAGATACATTTTTACTATCATCTGTAACCTGATCTCATGCTTGCTAAAAACAGATGAAAACAGCAAACAGTTGTGGTCATGATTACAGTGCCACCCAGCCCCTCCCCCCTGACTCCCTTGATAGTTATTCAAGAAGAGGAACCAGCAGCGGAAAACGAGAACAGCCTGAGATGACAGTGTGCTGGGAACAAGAGTCAAGCATCAGAGAAATTAAGGCAACAGAACATTTCAAGAGTGAGGGAGTAGTTAGCAGTGACAAAGGTTGCCTGTAGGTCAGATAAGAGGGACTAAATGTGTCCATTAGATACAGGACCAAGAGGAGGCAGTGGTCACCTTGAAGACTAGTTTCAGAGCAGCACAGTAGAAGCTAAGCTGAAATGTGTTGATCTGTGAGTTGGAGATAAAGTAGAAATAGCACATTTCAGAGTGGAGGATAACTGTCTTTAACTGGGTAAGATTTTTATGTATTATTTAGACCTAATTGCTCACTTTATTATGATTGATCTGGTATTATTTTAATTTTTAATTTTAATTATTGATCTGGTAATTATTTTAATAAGCCTAACAAATTATCTCTCAAGTAAATGTATCATTTCCTCCAGGGTTTTTAAAACTCAGCCTTCTTACTTTGTATAGCCTCGAAGATCTAGAACCCTGGTTAAAAACTGGTGTCACGTCGCAGTCATTGTACAATTCACTTGAAAATCGGAAATACCTTTTAACTTCTTTTGTCTAAAGGGATTTAAAGGAACGTTACGTTTATGTATCTTGCACACTAAAGTGATTTGGAAACTCCTTGAATGCTATGACTTTCTCTTACCTCACTGCATGCCTAGCATATTATTTTAAATATAGGGTTATGAAGTTTGGTTTTGCTCAGCTGTTTGGATTGTCATTGTTTACTATTGTAAACCTGTCTTTCAAATTGGTTTTTGGCTTAAGATTTAAACAGAAACATTTCTATTCGATAAACATTAAACCTACCATATTCCAAACAGTGCTGAGGTTAAAAATAAATTACACAAATCTTGCCTTGAGATCATAGTTCTTGAAGACAAGTCATTGCAGCTGTGTGATAGAAACTATACCATTTTCATCTCATGACACACAAACCAATTACTACCATTTTGCCACACGCTAAAAAAAATATATTTATGGCCAATCTGACCCAAAAAGTAGGTATGATTTTGATTCCTTCGCACTGGACTGCTATTGTTGTGTTGGCTATTGCCATTTTATTTTTTTTTAAGTTGACAGTGTAAGGGTAGAAAGGTCAGTGCCTCTGACTAAAGAGCTAGGTTTTTTTGTGGTTTAAAATTGTTGAGGCACACTGGGTGAAAATCGCTACAATAAAAGAACAAATTGGTGCCTCCACTATTCTACTTGTTTCCCACCCTGAGAGATTTGCTGACATGGTCATCGAAATTTATTACTGGCAGCAGCTGCAACTTGCCCTTCAAAGTATTGTATTTAGTGTCTGCATTTGGGAGAATCTAGTAGGTGAAAAAGGGAATTGAGTCGAATGGGACTAATTTTAGTCCACATGCAAGGATAGTAATCATGATCCTTTGAGACTAATCAGGCATTGAAGATAGTGCTTATTTTCCTGCTTTATCAGTTCTATAAAATAAATCCTGTTTGGTGACTTTAATCTTGTTTTATATGTATTCTTTACTCACTCAATAATTACTTTCTAAACAAGCTTTATAGTGTTTATGCTTTTTTATGCACTATGTTCTATATGCTTTTTTTAAAAGCCCCACTTAAAAAGTGAAAGATGTGAGTTCTGAGTAATATTAAAATTGAGTTATTCATTGGTTCCTTGGAGTGTTTTAATAAAATAATTTGAACATAATAAAAGTTTATTAAAAAAAGCCCTTACCATTCATTGATATACATTATATTAGAAAAACATTACATCAGTCTTCTCTTTCTGCCATTAGAGTGAGATATTATACTCCATTACTCATATTTAGTGGTTTATAGTACATTTTATTAAAAATTATTTTAATGTTCAAAGATTTTTAAGTTACAGGGTGTGAAACCAGATATAAAGGTGGGTTGTTGTTTTATTTTTGTTTGTTTTTTTTGTCTTTTAATCTGCAGAAAGTCACTATAGTAGAACATTGAAATATTGTAGTATTTCTTGCTAGGGTGTGGAGATCAAAGGTGGAAAAGGCATGGTTTTGCCTTTAAATAAGCTTTCAATATAATGGGCCTAAATCTTGGCGTAGTTGTGTAATAGTTGTACTATCCAACCCCCCAAAGGGCTATTTAAGGTGGTGAGTTTCAGTTGTCCACGCTAACTGTTACTGCTAGCATCTAGTTGGGTGGGGTGAGCTGAGTTTCTTAATTTATGAGATAGTGCTCTCTGTCAATAGCAGCCACAGTGAAACAGCTGTAGAGACTGGTTACCTTCTTCTCACAACTGCTTGTCTACAAAGGAAGTTGAATTAATTTGTTGTTGTTGTTAATCCCCACCCAAGGATTTTTTCCCCATTGAGTTTTAGAGAGTGGAAGGGAGAGGGAGAGAGAGAGGGAGACACAGAGGAAGGAGGCGACAGGTAAAGAACCACCTGCCTCTCACCAATGTGAGAGTCACATAGACTGGTTGCCTCTTGTACTCCACCCCGCCCAGGCTGGGGAAGAACCTGCAACCCAGGTACTTGCCTGGGCCAGTAGTGGAGCCCATGATGACTCTTTGGTGCTCAGGCTGCTGCTCTACCACTGAGCAACACTGGCCAGGGTAGAAGTTGAGTTAATTTTTATGTTAAAAGAAAAAAAAAACCTAATAAAATGGAGATTTCTTGAGTGTTCTGTTTTAAAATGCTGCAGTCAGCCTAAACCAGTTTGGCTGAGTGGATAGATCGTCGACCTGCAGACTGAGAGGTCCGCAGGTTCGATTCCGGTCAAGGGCATGAACTTTGGTTGCAGGCACATCCCCAGTAGGAGGTGTGCAGGAGGCAGCTGATTGATGTCTCTCTCTCTCATCAATATTTCTAACTCTCTATCCCTCTTCCTTCCTCACTGTAAAAAATGAATAAAATATATTTTTTCAAAAAAATAAAATGCTGCAGTCAAAAACTAATTTTTTAGCTATTGGTCCCTCAAATTGTACATCCACCAGCTAGGGTGTTGGTATTTATTTGAAGTACAATGCCAGTTATTTCCCTGATTGTAAGCCCCCTTAAAATCTATCCACTGTTATGATTTATCCCATGATTTAAATGTCCATTTTTTGCTCTTTTTAATGATTTGTGAGTATTTAATGCTTGCTTTCTTTTATTACATGTATCTGTATTTTTTTGGAAGCAGATGATTGTTTGGTTTTAATGGCTATAACATGAGCAATTGCAGGTGATCTCCAATATCCCTTTTAGCTGTTAAATTCTTTGATTCTTTTGTAACCTTTTTTAAAACAGAATGATGGATTTTTAAAAACTTATTTATATTTATTTTTTTATTTCATTTAGAAACAAATATATACACCGAGTGGCCAGATTATTATGATCTTTGAACGCAAAATAATCTGGTCACTCAGTATATATCCTATATAATAAAAGGCTAACATGAAAATTGTCCCCTCAACCAGGAGTTCGACCAGTGGGCAGGTCTGCCAAATGCCTATGTCCCCTCCCCCTGGCCAGGCTGGCCGGACCCCACCCATGCGTGTGTGTGTGTGTGTGTGTGTGTGTGTGTGTATTGAGTGGCCAGATTATTATGTTAGAGATCATAATAATCTGGTCACTCAGAGTGTGTGTTTGTGTATGTGTGTGTGTGTATTGGTTGATTTTAGAAAGGAAGGATAGTGGGCAAGAGAGAGAGAGACATCAATGATGAGAAAGAATCATTCGTCAGCTGATACCTCCTGCATGCCCCACACTGGGGATCAATCCTGCAGCCTGGGCATGTGCCCTGACCAGGAATTGGACAGTGATTTAGTTCTCCAGGTTGATGCTCAACCACTGAGGCACTCGGCTGGGCTTGATTTAGAACTTTTAAACAATTATTCTCTTAAATGAAAGAAAAAAAGCTTTCTTTAGAGGATTTTTTAAAAAAAACACAGCAGGATCTATAATGTGTGGTCCCATGGATTAAGAAATTTTGTAAATATTAATTTTAAAAATTCTACTGAAAATGTAATAATAGATCTAGTAAATAGAAAATTGGCTTAACACTTAAATGAAAATCCAAGATTTTTTATTGAGCAGTTTCTGTTCGCATGTCTTAAAAGAACTGTTTGAATTTTCTTGGGAAAGTAACTTCATACACTGAAGTAGTTATAAAATCTATAAACATCAGAAAATTGAGTACAAATTTGAGCCTACAACTTTTTATGTTTTGAATCTTCATTCTGAACTAGAGGCCCAGGAAAATTCATGCACTGGACGGGGAGTCCCTCAGGCAGCCTGCCCCCTCTCACAGTCTGGGAGCCATCAGGGGCGGAAGGCGACCTGGTGGTTAGGGGAAGGCGGTGCCCCATAACACCTATGCTGCTGCCACTGCCGGCAGTGCAAACCTCGGCTGGCCCTGGTTATCTGAGCCTTGGGAGGCCCTGGCCAGCTGGCAAGCCACCATCCAAGGCTTGCCTGCGCCTCAGGCCAGCCCTGGGGGTTGAGGACTGGGGGTTGGGGACTGAGGGGACTGGGGGACACTGGAGGCAGGTATGTGGAGCAGCCAGGCCCACTTGGGGGGTGGACCCAGCCTTGCTGCATGCCTGCCATCCTGGTGGGACTGAGGGGACTGAACATCGCCATCTTGTGGCTGTGGGTGCCATCATCTTTGAGGGTGGGACAGTCAATTAGCATATTCCCTCCTTATTGGCTGTGGGGCAGCCATCTTTGTGACAATATGTGGGCCAGTTAGCATATTTCCTCTATTATACAGGATTGGGAGTGATTTGAAAAAAATCAATTTTACTTGAGAATCTTTAGTTAACTCAGAGAATATTTTAAGAGACTAATGACAGTTTAAATAAAAGGATTGGTTTCTAGTAAGTTACTTTTGATTTATATCCAGTTTGTCTAAATTTAGGGTTGCAATTAATCAAATGACTTTCCTAAGCTTATAACCACAATTGCTAGATCTTCAAATTAGGTGGTATATTTAATCTTTTATACAAAAAAGAATAACTTTTCTTGTCTGGGTTATTTTGTTTCTGAAGTAACCTTACCTGAAAGCGAAACAGGATCGATGGAGAATGAGGTGCTAAACAGGAGTTCAGTTGTATACATGTATAAAGCATGTTTGCTGTAGATTAGGACCAATGGTGTTATCTTTTTATTTTATTTATTTTATTTTTATTTTAAAATATATTTTATTGATATTTAAAGAGAGGAAGGGAGAGAGATAGAGAGCTAGAAACGTCGATGAGAGAGAAACACCGACCAGCTGCCTCTTGCACAACCCCCCACTGGGGATGTGCTCGCAACCAAGGTACATGCCCTTGACCCGAGTCCGCAGACCAACGCTCTACCACTGAGCCAAACCGGTTTCGGCTGGTGTTATCTTTTTAAATAGGAATGGATTTTTAAAGATTAAAATCATCACAAAAAGGGCATTGTCTGTCTTTAGGTGTTAACACTCTTCCATACATTCATTTAGTATCTTGCTTGATCAACTGTCTAGGAATAGGGAGTTCTCACAGACTGAGGGATCTTCTGTTAATCAGTAGGTTCCAGAGAAACAAAACCAATAGGAAATATACATACTAGTATACCATGATTTATTATGAGGAAATGGCTCAGGCAGTTATGGAGGCCGAGAAGTCCCAGTATCTATCTGCCTAGAAAAGTTAGTGGTTGAGTTCAGTCCAAGTCTCAATGTCTGAGAACCAGGGAAACCAATAGTGTAATTTCCATTCTAAGGGCAGGAGATGGATGTTTCAGTTCCAGCTTTCTGGCAGAGAATGGGTGTGAAATCCCCTTTCTTAATTCTATTTAGGCCCTCAATGGATGGAATGATACCCACTCACATTGGAGTGGGCAACCTGCTTTAGTCTACCTATTCAAATGCTAATCTCATTCAGAAACATCCTTACAGATACTACCTGAAATAATGTAACAGTATAGCAAGATATCTGGGCACCCCTAATCCAGCCACATTGACTTAAAATTAACCAATATAGACCCATTCATTTTGGATAACTTGTTATAGAGTTCTGCCTTACCCAAAAATCAACCTCTCTGTAACTTTCATTTTATTCTGTTTGTGCCCTCCAGTTCTCCACAGAATATATCCAGTCACATTTATATACTATAAAATTTCAAATGTTTGAGGATAGCTACCATAAGTCATATTCCTCCTATAGACGAAATTCCTTCTAGTTCTTCAGTGGACTGCTTTTCTGATTCTTCAATATTTTCCTTATTATTAATTACTTCATAGAATTTGTTTCATGGTAATTCAGACCTGACCAATACAAAGTTTAGTGGGCTTGTTATCTGTAATACAAATAAAATTTGGTATTTCTGACCCTGACCAGTTTGGCCTGTGGACTGAAGGGTCCCGGGTTTGATTCCAATCAAGGGCACATGACTGGGTTGTGGGCTTGATCCCCAGTTGGGGGCCTGCAGGAGGCAACCAATCAATGATTCACTCTCCTCATTGATGTTTCTACTCTCTCTCTCCCTGCCTCTCTGAAATCAATAAATATATATATATATTTAAAAAAAGTTGGCATCTCTCCTTTATTCATTAGTCTTCCTCCCTCTCCTTTCCTCTTTGAAATTAATATATTGAGAGAGACAGAAACATCAATGATGAGAGAGAATCATTGATCTAGTGCTTCCTGCTTGCCTCCCCACTGGGGATCAAGCCCAGAACTGGGCATGTGCCCTGACTGGGATTCAAACTGTGACCTCCTAGTTAATTGGTTGGTGCTAAACCATTGAGCCACACCAACTGGGCCATTAGTCTTTTTGATATTTTCAGTCTCCCTATGTTTTATTTGCATAGCAGAGCTTCATTTATATTATACTGTAATCAAGATTCTATTTTCCTATAGGTTTAGAAATATTTCTGTAAACATTCAGAAATGGCTGGGGAATCCCCCTTATGGGAGAGGTATTCTCTATAGAATGTATCTGCCACTATTCTTAAGTAACAAACAAACAAACAAAGATAACATGTACTTACCATTCACTTGTGTGCCAGGCTAAGTTCAAATAGTTTTACATATATTAATATATTTCATGAGGTGTGTATTTACTGTTATTGTATCTGTATTTTATAGATGAACCTGTAACATTATATTAGGTGTCTTTGTACAAGGCAAAGTGGAGTAGGTCTGTTCTCTTTCTTTGTTAGTTGTTAGACTCTTGTCATTACTACCCAAACAGCTTTGGCGATGGGTGAGGAAAGCACTTACATCCTGTTAATTAGCACTGAGGTGATGTACACTGAGCTTTGAACAAAATGAACCTTTGTCTTTGAATATATAGTTTGTTTTTTACATGTCACTAGAGACCTGTTGCATGATATTGGTTCAGGAGTAGGCCTTTCCCCCTGGCTTTTCTCCCAGACGCTCAGGAGCCTGCAAGTCCCTGCTCCCGGCCAGAGCATTGATCCTGTAGCTTCCTCACTCCCTCCCCCTCATAGCAGGTGTCCCACCCTGCCCAGCCACTCCATGCCTGCATATGCAAATTTACCCGCCATCTTTGTCGGATTACTTTTCATACTCACTCCTGATTGGCTGTGGGCATAGTGGAGGTATGGTCAGTTTACATGCTTGTCTGTTGTTATCCTATATAATAAAGAGGTGATATGCAAATTAACCCTCACAAGATGGCTACGTATGACCAGTCCAGCAGGAGGGTTAGTGAGGGACGACCAAACAACTGAACAATCTAGAAATAGACTATACCCTGATATATAATTGGCAGGTAATTTGTAAATAGCCACTTTTGGAAAATGGCTCGTTTGCATTTGGTGCTTTTTTCTGGATTTTCATATATATATTATTGGGTTTGTTTTTTTTTTAACAGAGAGGAAGAGAGAGGGATAGTTAGAAACATCAATGAGAGAGAAACATTGATCAGCTGCCTCCTGCACACCCCCACTGGGGATATGCCTGCAACAGAGGTACATGCTCTTAACCGGAATCAAACCTGGAACCCTTCAGACCGCAGGCTGACACTCTATCCACTGAGGCAAACCTGTTAGGGCATTCCTTTTTTTTAACCGTGGTAGGCGTGTGCTTATTAAAGCTCTATGGGTTGGAAAGTGATAGAAAACCCATCTCCAAAAGGATAAATTACTGAAAAGATCAGGGACAGGACAGACTTTAGGCATTGATTTTCCAAAGGCTCAAGTGAACCAGCCCTGATAGACACATTTTTGCCCTTTCATCCCCATGTAGCTCCTCCTCTTGCAAAGGACTTTCACTTCTCAGATTTAACTTCAGTAAGAAGAAACAAGTCTCCCTAGAGTCACAGCAGAGCTCTCATTGCCACCTAATGGCCCTGTAACCACATCCTCATTCCTGAAGCAGGGGACGTCTGGATATGGGGGCGGACTACATTGAGAGTTGGGAAGGGCTGATCTCTAAACAAGAAATTGAGCTATTGCTGAAAAATGGGGGAGGGGTAATGCTGAGCTGGCAAGTAACTACTTATAATGTCTATTAAATTCTGATTTTATTAATATAAATGGGTACATTCAGCATTACTTAACTGGTTTTTTGTTGTTGTTGTTTTTGACCAACAAAAACTTTCATTTCAAGCTAATAAATGTGAAGACTTAAAGTGGAGACAGTATAGTGGAAGGGGCATACATAGCTTTTGAGGTATAAATAGAGATTCAGATTCTAGCTCAATTAAGAATTAGCTCTATTATGTTGAGAAATTTATCCTTATAGTTAAGAAAGTTAAAGGCACCCAATAAATAACACCCTTTTCTCTTGCTTGAATTCTGTCAAGAGAAAATATGAAGATTGACACATTGGAATAAAAAGATTAGTTTTATTACTGACAGTAACTGAAATGAAGGACTTGGTTTTTGTGTGACCACAGTGAGGCTCTAATATTGAACCCAGATCTAAACAGTTAGGTATTCATCCCCAACCCAGGCACTTTGAACAATAGGTTTTAAAATCTCCCCTTAATAACCAAGACCAGAATGCTTGAGTCCTACAGACATCCGGCTCCCAAAAGGAGGCTGAGAGATAAAGAAGTTGCATATGTCTAGTTGCACTCTGAAAATCTCCAGTCAGGAAGCTCATATTACCGCAGTGGTAATTGGTGGAGTCCCAGGCCAGAAAATGTTGAGGAAATTTCCTCTTTGTGGGAACCAGAGGAGTGATTACATACATGCCCTCAGCACACAGATTTACGAATCTTACTATTTTATCTCTAAATAAATAATTTTAATGTAGGGTTGGTGTGATGTTCAGAAGCAAACAAATTTTGGGTGTAAAAACTCAGGGAGATTATCAAACAACCACCCTCACCAGTTTTTGAAATTGGGTTATTATAATAATTGATGTGTGAGTAGGAGGAAACCCATTTTGTCTAGGAGATGAGTAAAATTGGTAATAATTGGGCAAGGATAAGGGCTTATGAAATGGGAGGAAGAAGCCATTGAAAGAAAATGTCTTACAGAATCCATAACTATCATATGCTTGCAAATTAAACTCAAGGCAGGCAAAGTGTTTCATCAGCCATCCTCATCCATCTGGTACAAATTCAAAGTTTTTAGCCCAATCTCCAATCCAGCTGTTTTCACAGTGTGCTTCCTAGACTAATAGTGTCTATATCACCTGAGAATTTGTTAGAAAAGCAAATTATGGAGTATGTTCTAATCCAGCCGTGGGCAAACTATGGCCCACAGGCTGGATCTGGCCCGTTCGGCTGTTCTATCCGGCCCACGGAGCTGAAAGAGCGGAGGTTCTGTTGCTCTCCCCTCCACTCCTTCACCAGCAGCCCAAGATGAGAGTGCCAGCATGGTCAGGTTGCTTTTGTTCTGGCCCTCCGGTCCAGTTTAAGAACCCATTGTGGCCCTCGAGTCAAAAAGTTTGTCCACCCCTGTCTAATCCTTCTGAAACTAAAACTCTGGAGGTGTGGGGCCCAGCAATATGTATTTGATAAGCTCTCTAGGTGACTTTGATGGTTACTGAACTATGAAATACCATGATTTGCAAATATCCTCATAGCAACAGATGAAGATTAATTGCATTTGCCAGTAATATTTTCTAATTCCTAATGAGACATGTATTTAATGGGTTGTGAGGTTGAATAGGTTAAAATAGAGTTTAGGCTTGAATGCCAAATCGGTATGAGCAATAGGATTGTATTTTCATCCTATGGGTTGATGTCTATTTAAAAAAATAAAATGTAGCAGCAGAATGCAAAAGGAATTGGACATAGAAAATATTAGAAGGAGAAAGAACCTGAGGAATAGTGGTTATAATTTGTGTAGAAGGACAGAAGAGGCTTTTCAAAGGAAGGGTTAAATTTGTTAGCTGTGCAGAAATTCCTCTTTCTTTGAAGCTCACTCTTCTTGAAAGAGTAATGAGTAATAAAACCTGGTGGGATTAAAATGAGAGTGAATTTAAAACAACTAGCAATTGTGCTTTGAATGAATTATTTAATGGTAACTGTTAATAACAATATTATTTAATGAAACAGCATTCAGTAACGTGAAATGCAGTTGTGTTTAGTCATGTGATACACAGTTTTATTTAGAAGTTATACTTTGCCGAAACCGGTTTGGCTCAGTGGATAGAGCGTCGGCCTGCGGACTAAAAGGTCCCGGGTTCGATTCCGGTCAAGGGCATGTGCCTTAGTTGTGGGCACATCCCCAGGGGGGGATGTGCAAGAGGCAGCTGGTCGATGTTTCTCTCTCATCGATGTTTCCAACTCTCTATCCCTCTCAATTCCTCTCTGTGTAAAATCAATTAAAAAATGTATTAGAAGTTATACTTTGATCTTTTAGCATGCAAAGTATTTTTAAAGGCATGAGATTACAGCTAAAAATAATTTTATCCTAATATATAAAGAGCCAGGGGCTGTCATGATCAAAGCAATCAGACGACTGAACAGCAGGCTGCATGGGGTGCCTGGGCTGGCAGGAGGGGTAGTGGGGGACGACCAAATGACTGAGCGTCAGGCTGCGTGAGACAACTAGCCTGGTGGGAGGGGCAGTGAGGGGTGACCAGGCTTGGGGGGGGGGCGCAGTTGGAGGTAACCAGGCCCCAGAGGGGGGTAGTTGGGGGTGATCAGGCTGGCAGGGGGAACAGTTAGGGGCTCCCAGGCAGGCAGGTGAGTGGTTAGGAGCCAGAGGTCCAGGATTGTGAGAGGGATGTCTCCCAGTGGGTCCCGGATTGGAGAGGGTGCAGGCTGGGCTTGGGGTGGGGGTGGGGGGCTTCCCCTGCACTAATTTCGTGCACCAGGCCTCTAGTAATTAAATGATAGACTTTGATTAACTTACCTGATGATATTTGCTTACATGCACAATATTCTGAGATGTATTTTAGTAACTTGTATTTTCTTCTTACAGATGTGTATATCTCATGATTGATGTGAAGAAACTAGTCATGGGCCAAAGGTCAAGATACTTCTCTGGGAAATGCTGATGCTGCTCTATAAAGTCATACAATGAGTGTTTGGTTTAAGAACGATTTTCATATTTAAAAGATTTCCATCTTGGAAATATATCAAGTGAAAATTAGAATCTTTTGGGAAACATTTTCCTTCTAAAAAATTCTACTTGTAATGGGCGACATGGCAAACAACTCTGTTTTATATAGTGGAGTTAAAAACTCTTTGAAGGAAGCTAATCATGATGGAGACTTCGGAATTACGCTCGCAGAACTGCGAGTTCTCATGGATCTCAGGTCTACCGATGCTTTACGAAAAATACAGGAAAGCTATGGAGATGTCTATGGAATTTGCACCAGGTTGAAAACATCTCCCAATGAAGGTGAGTTTTATTGCATTTGATTTTAGTTCTTTGTGTGGAGAGTACTGTATATTCGGCTCATAAACGAACATGTTTATATTGTCTTGGCTATTTGTAATGATTATACCATAATTTCAGTGACATTAAAGGTAGGCTAACTGTTAGATTGGTGCATTTAAGTAACTTTAAATCAAGAAGTAATATTGTAAATTACTTAATATATTTTTGTCTGACTGGAGAAAATATTTTGTACTGTTGTACATACTATTGCTGCTTGTGTATGACAGCTAGATTGTCTTTTTCCTTGAGCTAATGGTATGGAACCAGGCTCGGCAAACCCTCAGGGCATTCAGTGGAAATAAGCCCTGCTCACGATTCTCGTTCTGCCAGATGACTTAAAGTAGTTGTCACTGCTAATACCTGACTGAGTTTGTTTTTAACCTAAACTTGAATAATTAATTCAGATGGTACTAAAGCAATTGGAGAGTACATGGGTGATTTTTGACAGGGCAGGCATTTCCTTTGATTAAAAATATTTTTCAGTCTTGGAAATAACATTTCATTTCCCTATGCTCACCGAAGCCTTTGGTTTCATTAATTTTGATTTGTAGTAAGTTTCTTTATGGACATCAAGAAAGGAAAAATAATTATGGCTTCTTTACATTATGGTCTTTGAAATGGTTTGAGGAGGATGGCTTTCTATACATTGATCATGTTGAACATACAATTGATGTTAGGTAGTTTCAAGTTGCAAAGGAAGGGGGAGAATATATGAAGATTAATGTTTGATGGTGACTATATTTTAGTAAGGATGGGAAATTATTAGTGCTTAAACTTAAAGTACTATATTAGTATATATTTTATTGCAAAGCCAATTCTAGATAAATTACGCAGAAGTCTTTTCCTGAATTTTTTTCCTAAAACATCTTATGCCATGCTACTACTTGTGATAAAATTTAAATTAATAGCCAAAAGTTATTTCTAAAATTGTTAATGAATTTTAAATAATATTAAAATTATTTTTTAAATGTTTATATAATTTTATGTGACTTGCTCACTATTTCAATGGTAGGTAGTTACTTTGATTTCTCTGAGGAAGCATAATTTTGAGGAAGATAGTATCAGTATTCATACATATCCTAAACGGACTTTCTGCATCACTTGGAGTATATTCTTTTTTCTATAAGACCAGTTAACTTTCAGATTTTCTGGATCTTATCCTCAAGACAGAACCACTAGAAACATGAACTCTTCTTAGTTATTTCTTCATTTTACTGTAGCATCCCAAGGTAGCTGGGATCCTTGTTGTTGATATAAATTCAGAGTATCAGGAACAGACCCAAAGATATTAACAGACAGTAATTTGACAAAATTTGGAATTCATTATGCAAACCTATTTTGAAGTGTTAGCTAACTTTAGATCACCTTAGAGATTTACACATTAATACACTGTTCTCATTCATTAAGTAAACCATATATACTTTAATTACATTTAGTCTAAAACCTAGTTGATGGATGTTTCATGATCACCAAATTAATAGGAGGAATTAACAGTTTTAAAAAAGCCCTCAATATATGCTCATAAAAATGATAATCGAAAATCAGTTTCAAATCTGTATTTAACTGCTTTTCCCCAAGCATGTCTGTATTCCTCTGCTATTAATTAAAATCTTATCTTCTAATAACTAACTACTCTTCCATGATGTGTTCTCATTTTTATAGACATGATTTTCGTTAGTTTGTACTGGAGTTTCTTTTGTGTTATTATTTTTGGCAGTGCTCCTTACATCATTTTGATGTAATTAGTCAAGTTTATTAAGTTAACTGAAAATGTTGCTTCTAGTACATTTTTTAAATTTGGGGAAAGGATCGTTTAGTACCCCTTTGACAACATTTTAGAAGCTGCAAATAATTTCTAGATATTGCCACGTAACCCTCAAATTTTCCTGTGCATTGCTGTTGCTTTATGCTCTTAAATGTGTGCAATATTTTTCTTCTTTCATTCTTAGAACATTCTTGCTTATCTTCCTAGTACTGTGAATTTAATTTTTGTTAAAATTTGTGTGGACTGTTGTCTTCACTGTTTATATTATAGTTTGTCCATTTCAAATATTGTTTAGAGAATGTGAAAAAGGCCATTTTATGCATTACATTTGTATTTACATTTGTAAGAATTAGAACAGTAGCAGTCTTGACAAGAATATTATTTCCAAAGTAATAGTTTTAGTTTAATTTGGAAATATTTCAATCAGAAAGTGAATGAACATTTCATCACTGATCAACTAAGCAAATGATAATAAATGAATCATCAGGGATAATCTGCTAGAAGTTTATGTCCAAGAAAATAGTCTAGACACTAGTACTAGAAAAAATTAAAACAATTTTTTGAAGTATATGAATTTTGATTAGGTAAAGCTAAAGTTAACCTTTTAGTTCTTTCATTCATTAATTTGTTTCTGGCACACTCTTTCATCAAACTTAGGTTGTTAATTGTCATATATTTTATATATGTCTAAAAAAATTTAGTGTTGGCAGTTTTAATTGTAAGATAATTTAAGAGTATAATTAAATTACATCCTAATTTCAGAAGTGTTAATAAATTGTAAGAATGTGTCCATCCCAGAATTGCTGGAATATGGTTTTTATCAGGTATGTTAGGTGGCAGGTCCTTTTTCTAAGGCTCTGAGCACACATTCATTAACAAAAGAAAAATTCCCATCTTATTTTTGCCTGGGGGAGACAAAATCACAAGACAAGTGAAATGTGCAGTGCAATAGTGATATATACTTTAGAGAAAAATGAGTGGAGAAGCAAAATCAGATATATTGAGGTTGTCAATATTAGATTGCTAGAAAATCTGAAAGAGCAACTTAAGACATTTCTTAAAAACCACAACAAAATTGACAGATAAGACATAACACTTTTTGTGCCAGATTGGTTGTTAGCACTTATATTAACTCATTTTTTTCAGCCAAAGAACCCACAACACCAAAAAGTTACATGCCTTTATCTAAAGTCTCACATTTCATAAGCCCAGAGAAAGGGATTCAAGCTACAAGAGAGCACGCTTTTCACTATTCTGTTTTACTTCCTGTTATAAAAGGTCAGCTCATACACCTTATGAAAGAGTTAAGAATATTGAGAAAGAGCTACCTGTGTTCTTTCCTCTCAACAAGTATCTTCTTTTTTCTTTTTAAATATTATTTTATTGATTTCAAAGAGAGGACAGGAGAAATAGAAACATCAATGATGAGAAAGAGTCATTGATCAGCTGCCTCCTGCACGCCCCCTGCTAGAGAACAAGCCCACAACCCGGGCATGTGCCCTAGCCAGGAATCAAACCTTTACCTCCTGGTTCGTGGGTTGATGCTCAACAACTGAGCTAAACTGGCCCGGCTCAGCAGTACTTTCTGACAGCTGGAATTACATGAAGGAAAAAAAAATTGATTTAAGTTTCTGTTTATCAATCAGTCTTTAAAATACATATGCCCTATTCAGAAAGTTGTATTTGTGTGCTCCTTCATTTGGCATGCTATTTGTTGCTCGTTTTCTAGGAGAGTAGTCCTTTAGCTCGATTTGAAGCCTGCTGACTGCATCCTGAACAATTGGAAGTGTTTTGAGCCACATGTGATTTTCAACTTAGAAACTTCCCAGTGGTTCTGATTAGCCATCTTTACTCTTAAAAGAATTAGAACTATAAATTTCAAGGTTCACAGGAATTGAGGCTTATAACTTCATATTTTTAAATATATAATATGAAGCATATTATATTATATTATATTGTATTATATTTTTAAAAATATAATATGAAGCAAGCACCTATTTTGTCCTCAGAATCCAAGGGTGTACTTTTATGCCAAAAATAACTTGCTAATAACATCCTAAATGTATGAAGTTACCATTACAGTTTTTGTTTTGTCTCTATTGTTTTCCAACATTACTTTCTTATTCCTATTCTAAACCATAGTTCTTTTTAAAAATATATATTTTATTGATATTTTTACAGAGAGGAAGGGAGAGGGATAGAGAGTCAGAAACATTGATGAAAGAGAAACATCGATCAGTTGCCTCCTGCTCACCCCCTACTGGGGATGTGCCCACAGCCAAGGTACATGCCTTTGACTGGAATCGAACCTGGGACCTTTCAGTCCAAAAACGGATGCTCTATCCACTGAGCCAGACTGGTTTTGGTTAAATCATATTTCTTGATCCTTTTAATTTTACACTACCTTTTGGTATCTTTTCCATTTTAATGTGTTCCTGTTACCCATATAATATTTTATATTGAATGATAGAGTAGACCAGGGGTGGGCAAACTTTTTAAAAATATATATTTTATTGATATTTTACAGAGAGGAAGGGAGAGAGATAAAGAGCTAGAAATGTCAATGAGAGAGAAACATCGACCAGCTGCCTCTTGCACATCCCCCCTGGGGATGTGCCCGCAACCAATGTACATGCCCTTGACCGGAATCGAACCCGGGACCTTTCAGTCTGCAGACCGACGCTCTACCACTGAGCCAAACTGGTTTTGGCAAGGGTGGGCAAACATTTTGACTCGAGGGCCACAATGGGTTCTTAAACTGGACCGGAGGGCTGGAACAAAAGCAACCTGACCATGCTGGCACTCTCATCTTGGGCTGCTGGTGAAGGAGCGGAGGGGAGAGCAAAAGAACCCTCCGCTCTTTCAGCTCCGCAGGCCGGATAGAATAGCCGAACGGGCCGGATCTGGCCCGCGGGCCGTAGTTTGCCCACAGCTGGACTGAACTCTCAAATAATAAGATTTCTAGAATGCATATCTCTGGCCCTGGTTTCATTTCGTACTGTAGTAAACAAAGGGTAAACATGAGTTTATAAAAGTTCAAGACAGGTACTGAGTGGAATTCTGTAGGAGGTATGGCTTCATCAATTTGTGAAGAGCAATTAAGCAAATGAGACACTATGCTTTAAGTTGTTAGTTGCTAAAATTAGGTAGAAGAGAAAAAAGCAAAGGAGATAAGAAAAGGAAACAGTGGTAGAAAGAAACAGGTATGTGGTAGGAAGCAGAGTAGTGTCAACAGCAATTGTCCCTTGCTGACTAATGCTTCCATAACGTTTCAAATGCTGGTTTATATTTGCACTCATAGAAGAAGTTAGGCTGTTAGTATTGATATTTGACCACATCTTCATGTTGTAATACAATATATCTAACATTCACACATGGAAATCTGTTGTAACTCAAAAAAATCATCCCTTTGCCCAGAATAAGTCATTATTGACCTATTGGATGCTACAAGAATGCTCTGATGTCCGTACTTGGTTATACAGATTGGCACAGCCTTGCAGGCATTCAGCAAGTATTTGCATGGCTCTGGTATGTCAGCCATGGGTGCTTTCATATGTGTTTAGAGTTACTAACAAGGGTTTTATGTTAATGATTCTGCATGACCTTGTCCTAGAAATTTATTGCTGCTGTAATAGAAATAGAGAATTATACATTTAAACTGTGCTCTGGTCACAGTTTTCATTGCTTATCAATCTCTTGAAGATAGTTATAACACTGACTACTCTAACTTTGTAGCATACGTATTATTTTATCAAGTTGTACCTAAAGAGTCTGAAACATCATAGTTTTTTTTAGGGGTTTTTTAAAATTTGTTTTCTAAGTATAATGGACCTATTTCCTTCTCAAAATATTCTGTTCTGCCTTTCATGGCATTATATTCTTAGAGTTTTCTTTCTTCCTATCTGGCCAAGTCTCATCAGCTCCTATGCTTTTCTTTAGATGTTGACAGGGCCTCGGGTTCTGTTCATCTACACACACTTTTCTCTTCACCTACTCCCTCTCCCTGGGTGATGTCGTCCACTTCTAAGACTCCACATGTCATCTGCTGCAGATTCCCACATGTGTAGCCACCATCTAAGTTTTTCACCCAAGCTTTGAGGCTGAAAGCTTGATACATTTTAGAAATCTTTACTTTCTCAACCTTTCCCTCCTGAAAGCATCCCTTTCTTTTTCCCCTTTCCAGTGAAACTGTTACCCATCTTGTGAGGTGGCCCCTTGATCTTGACAGGAATCTTTCACCCACTCTTACTTCTGTCAACAAGACTTGAAAACCCTTAAGTTCTAACGGCTTCACTCAAGGGTGTTTCCTTCTCTGCATCCCCACTATACTGTTTGAGGCCGCTGTCTTCTCTTGTGGTGACTCAGATCACAGCATGTAAACTGGTGTTACTTCTGCCTCCTTCATGCTGCCTTTCACTTCCCTGCTTAAAGCTGGCAGTGGCTTCACACTGCCCTTAGAATGAAATTCAGACTTCTCACGTCGGTTAGCAAACCTCTGTGGGATCTACTCCTCCTTACCTCTACAACCTTACCTCTTCTTTCCAACTCTGTTTTCTCTGCTCCTCAGTGTTTGGGCATGGCCAGGTTTTTAGTTTTCTTTAACTACTATTGTGCCAAGGTCACTCTTTTTTCTGGGTCTCATACATGTTATTACTATACTAATCTCTTCACCTAAAACGCTTTATCTCATCCTTCCTAGGACTGTTTATCTCTAAATTATTCTTTTTTAAAAATACATATTTTATTGATTTTTTTTACAGAGAAGAAGGGAGCGAGATAGAGAGTTAGAAACATCAGTGAGAAAGAAGCATCATTTAGCTGCCTCCTGCACACCCGCTACTGGGGATGTGCCCGCAACCAAGGTACATGCCCTTGACCAGAATCGAACCTGGGACCCCCTTACTCCACAGGCTAATGCTCTATCCACTGAGCCAAACTGGTTAGGGTTCTAAATTCTTAAGATTTCAAGTTAGGTATCTTGGAATTCCCTTATTCGCCCCAACCTCCTAAATTTTGGATCGCAGTTCCCTTTGTGTGCTCCCAACACATCCTCGGCACTTCCATCCTGACATTCAACACACTGGGTTGTGACTAACTGGTTACTTGTCAGTCTGCCCCACAAAACTGAGTTTCTTGAAGACAGGTGCTAGAGAAAGACATCCTATCTGATGCATTTCCCTGTGCTTAATGCCTATCACAGTACCTGGGCTTGTGGTAGGTTGACATTTGGGAACAGATGTGCAAGTTTGACATTAGACTAGCAATTCTGAAATTTTGAGTGAGGTTGGTCTCCTTGTCTTTTGAAATTGGGGGTATGGTAGGAGTATTATCTGTTTTCCAAGAAGAATGAACATTAAAAAATATTCTTGCATGCTTTCTAGGTCTGCATGTTTTCCTGTGGCCCTCGCCACCATCACTGTCACACCACACACAGACACATGTAGAACATGCATACATACATATAGGACATAATTTCAAGTACAGAATTTGATAAGGCTATAGTATGTGCTGTGTATTAGCCATGATTTTCAGTTCAGCCTGCCTGCTTACTACATTCCAGTAGTTTCCCCTTTTCATTTCCTAAATTGAGACAGTTTTTAATAGTCCCAGCAGTTGGGATGCTACATTTCCTTGTAAAACATTACCCTGTTGATACAATTTGCATTTTATTCCATATTGTGTCCTTTTTCAAATATATAACAATATGCTTAAGCCATTGTGTATTTATAGAATACATACAGGCTTTTTAGTTATACTTCCCATATGGTGAATCCAGAACCGAAAAGCATATAATTCTGAGGCTGCTTTTGATGTTGTTGTTTGTTTGTGAAGCGAACTGGGCCATAAGGAGATCAATGCAACGCCTGCCCTTGGCCTCGTTGCTACTAACACCACAATCAGCTGAGCCAACAGGACTAGGCAGAAGATTTCTCACTATGTTTATTCATAAGTTGTTCTACACAATTTTATATCTTATCTACTTCAGTTTTATAACTCAGACCAGGTAGGTCTCATTACCAGTTCCACCAGCTTAGCAAAATCTCTTCCCCACAAAGTTTGCTTTCTCCTCACAGTGGCAGCCTCGTCCTGCCCCTATAACAAACCAACACCCACGCCCTGGGTCCTGTTCCCTCTCGCCTCTCTAAAGGCTTTCCTTGAGCACTATCATCAGTGTCTCTGCATTATCATTTCCGTGGTAAATAACGCGTCTTAATATCTGTCACTCACCTTTTAAAAGGCAAAATGGGGTTGTATTCGCCCAAGTTTAATTCACCTTCACTGCTTTATTTCTCCCCATTGCATCATACTCCTGGAAAAAAGTTATCGATACTCATTGTTTCCACTTACTCATTTTCATTCTCTGTTCAGGCCTTTCTTATCAGACTTTCTTTATGTACCACTCCACTGGAATATTCCTTATCAGAGTCACCAGCCTCTCTGTTTAGGGAAAGCCAGTTGTCTGTTCTCTGTCTTCATCTTACTCAGCCTTTGTAACACCAGTGATGCACTCAGCTATATTATCTTCTACTTTTAAGAAACTCTTCTTTCCTAGACTTTCCTACTACTGCATGAACCTGTTTGTGAGTCATATACCCTTCCCCACCCTTCTTTTTCTTCTTAGTTGTTTTTAGCTTCTCTTTCCCTATCTGATCACCAAATGTCGTATTGTTCCAAGGCTCTTGCCCCAGCCCTGCTCTCTTCTTGTCTACTTAGTCTAGCTTTCCAGAAGCTCTTATTGGGCACATGGCCTCAGAATCATCTGTATAGTGATGACTTTGACTCTGATCTCTCCCTCAGTTCCGAATACAGATAGCCAGCTGTCGTTTATACTTCTTTGCCTGTATGTTTAATGCGCATTTCATGTTTAAACCTGTAAAACAGAACCATTAACTCCTGCCTCCCTATTTTATTTCCAACCAGTTTTGCAATTTCCCAAGCCTGCTCTTTCTTGGTAAATGTCTCTACCATCGATCCACTTAAATGCATGGATCCCCAAAACTAAATCTAGATGACATCTTTATACTTCTCTTTCTCTCATCCATACCCTGTCCTTCAGCAAATTTTGTCTGATCTTCTTGCAAGACACCTGACAGAGCTAGTCAGTTTGCCCCTAACTCTAAAACCCAGGTGCACCATCATCTCTCACTTTGTACTGCAGCAGCCTCCCAGCTGGTCTTTTTCTTCCGCTCTTGTGATTTCCATTGTACTTAGAATACATCTGTAGTGTTCATGTTGTAATTTCCCCTTTTCTTAACTCTGTTACCCGGTCATTTATGATATGTATACTGAATACTTTCCCTGTGGTTCTTCAAAATAACCTTATGTTATACTAACAAACGTGAATGCCCTTCCTCAACCCCCAAGGAAGTTAAGTGACTTGCATAGGATTTCAGTAGATGAACTGGCATGTAGGTCTTCTAATTCCTAAACCAGACCACTTGATTGGTGTAATGGCCCAGGTGTGTGCTTGTATGAGTGGAGATAGAAGAATTATAATAACTTTGAGGATCAGCTGCTTTTTTCCTTCACAGATTCCCTCTAGGGCAAATTTTTAAGCTATCTTTAGCTCTGTGGTTGTTCTTTTCAACATTAACATAAAATATTGCCCCTTGTTATAACCAATATAAGTTTCTGATGATTTATTTTTATAGTTATAGTAGTATTATTTAAAACTGCCTGTGTTAGAACATAAGTTTTTTATGAATTATTTTTATAGTTACAGTGGTGTTATTTAAAACTACCTGTGTATGTAATTAATGGTGAGCTCTGGTAAGTGTGAGCTAAAGTGAGAGAACATTGCAATTATCTTCAAACAAATTTCTTAGAAAACATTGAAGATAGCAGGAGGAGAAATAGACTTTTATTTTTTGTGCTAGTAAGGGCATTAAAAAATAAAGCATCTTATAATCTTTCATAAGAGAAAGAACATTAATTTGAAAAGCAGCAAGCATATAATCTCAAAACAGCATCTCAAAGTATTTTTCTTTAAAACAACACACACAAAAAAACTTTTGTGGAAAACCTTACTGTGTTGATTTTTCTTGTCATCCAGTGAACCATGGACCATTGTTAACAGTGTGCAGCCAGGTGTGATAGGGCATCACTGCTCTAGTCCGAAGAAACTGTGCATTCTGAATTATAATTTGCAAGTTTCTTCTCATAATTCCTTTCCACCTAATAATAATTGCTGCAATCCTTCACTGTTTTTCCTTCCACTGACGCTGCCTCAAAGCCTAGAGTTGTGTGGAAGCTTTCTGTTGATGACTTTTGTCATCAGAAATCTACCATGCTTTCTGAGCTGCCCAGCATGGACCAACTTTGTTAGAGCTGCTAGTGAAAATATATTCTGACATAGTTTCAGTACCTTTAAGAAAGTAAATAATCACTTTAAAATCTATATGTTTATTTCTTATTGTGTATTCTAACAATATACTTTCTTTGTTCTCGCTCTTATACTTTCCACCTGCCTCTGCATTGAGATTGATAGCTAACTCACTTAAAACCCAGAGCCTTCTAGTAATCTGTTTTCCTGTCCTCCTCCTTTCCTGTTCTCTTAGAATGAGTTCTTGCCCCCCTCCCCAAAACAGTTGAAATTAACTATAAATTTAAATTTGTGGTGGTAAATTAAAAGTCATATCAGACTGGCATCTCTGCCCCCTTCTTTGGTATTCTTAAACCAAATAAGGAAAACTGTTGTTTGTCACTGCTGTGTGTTCATACCCTCGCAGTACTGTGTGCATACTTTGCATGAGCAAATTTGGATATATTTAGGTTTGACAGGATCAACAGGTTAAATCAGAGGAGGACTTGTTTGATAGGATGAAGGAAAGGCAAAATTGATGTTCACCCAACCTATCCCTCATAACTTCCTAATTCCACTCAGTCAATGTTTCTTCAATTGGAAATAAGTCCTAGGTAAAACTTGAAATAAAGGTCATTCTAAGTCTCCTGTTTTTTGGGACTTGCAAATCTTTTATCAATCCCTGTGTAACAGACATTTTGGTAAGAGTTCAGAGCTTGTGATAGATTGGCTTTTCATTGTTCTTCAGCAGATATAAATTAAAATCAAAGGTGTTCACTGAGTAAGTTAACCAAGATGCAATAATTAAAGCAAAATAAATATCTTTATATAATTCTCCATTTGAGGAGGGAAAACATTATCAGTAAAGATCATGGAAATGTTTAATTCCAATATAAAACATTTCCCTCTAAGCATATCAGTTCTGGTCTCTAGAAGTCTATAAGGTGGAATAAAATTGTATGAAAAAATAAGCAGTTTGGAAAAGTGAAAATTATTCATCTAATTTTGAGTTATCTTGCTTAAAATGTAATTTAAAGCACTGCACATGTTTGCATTGATTTAAATTCTGAACATGACTAACGCACAAAAATGAACCATTCTGATAGAGCCTTATGAATCAGAATCTAAAGTGTAAAGAATGAACGTGTTTTCAATAAAATATTTTCATTTGTAAATAGTAAAACTGTTCACTGAAATCTTGTTTCTTTTTATTAGGTTTAAGTGGAAATCCTATAGATATAGAAAGAAGAGAAGCAGTGTTCGGAAAGAACTTTATACCTCCTAAAAAGCCAAAAACCTTTCTTCAATTAGTATGGGAAGCATTACAAGATGTCACTTTAATTATATTAGAAATCGCAGCCATAGTATCACTGGGCCTTTCTTTTTATCATCCTCCAGAAGGGGATAATAAACGTAAGTAAATTGGGATTGAAAAAGAAGAGTTTGATGTGTGATGCTAAGTTAAGCTCATTAGCCTATCTAATACATAATAATAATAGTAGATCAGCGTTTATTGACTGTTTGCTATGTACCAGACACCGTTCTAACAGTGCCCAGTGCATTTAATAGTTCTTGAAATATATTACCTCAGATAATTCTCACATTAACCTATGATATAGATAGTGTCACCTCCACTTTACAGTGAGACAGGTTAAATCACCTGCTCATCTATGCATGCTATGTGTCTGGCAAGGAGCTAAGCCATATATGTGATTTGGCCTGTGCCATCACTGTATTTAAGATTTTTAGAGCACTATTGTAAAATAATGTTTTTATTTGGATTTTTTAAAATCTCTTGGAAAATCATTATGAAAGCAAAATTCTGTTCTCTTCCCCAATCCACTACTTTTGAAGTTCTTAAAATGTGTTGTTGTTATGTTCATAATTTGGGTAATTTCCTTGCCATTCAAGGAAATTATATGTTTATACTATAAAGTATCCTGACCAGTGGAAAATACACTATAGAATGGTAGATCTACCTTAACTTGTAGCTACACATGGTTTTGTTTTTCTCCCACCTTTGTATAGTCTTCATTTCTCTTTTAAATTTCTTCCCCATTTAAAACATATATTTTTAAATGGGTATTTCTGACAGTATATTTTGCAACTGCTAGGAAATCTAGCTTGGGTTTTGGCGGCCTATTTAAGTAGCTATAAAGTAAACCAATAGTATTTTATATATATGGAAAGTGATTCAACAAAATATTTTTATTTGTGAAAGCTTCATTCTTGTGCCTTTCAAGTTAAGACTTGAATGTATATTTTCTAACACTGAAAGTTGACTTAGGTAATCATTTAAAGTCATTTCTTCAAAGGTATGCTTATAGCTCATGTGGAAACTTTTTTTTTCCTTTGAAGAAAGTTGGTCAGAGAATAATCCTATCTACCTGAGTTCAGGGTTTCTCGGCAGCAACACATGACATTTTGCACTGAAACATTTTTTGTTGCCATGTTAATTAGACCACCTCCCAAGAGAATACAATCAAACAGGTGTGCAGACATTGCCCAGGATCCCAAAGGGGACAGAATTGCCCGTGGCTGACAATAACTAATGTAGCAAAGAAAGAATTTAGGCAATATTCTTGTCAGTACTAAGTCAAATTATTTCAAAAACTTTTTATTTTAAGTTGTGTTTATTTTTATTAAATAAAGCAATAAAATAATACATATTTTGCTGTGGGAGTCTTAGGAGGGATATGAAAATTCAGAGGAAGTAATGCTCACTGAAAATCCCACTTCTTAGAAATTACTGCCATACCATTTTGATATATTTATTCTCTCATATTTTAAAAATGTTTTTGTATGTAGATGTGTCTGTGTGTTCATATATGTGTGAGGATGTGTAAATGTATGTCTTTTTACCTGAAAAAGAAAGTCATACCATGTTTAGCAACATAGCGAAAATCATTAGTGTTCAGTTTACACAACTATCATTATAGATCACTGGGAATTGGTATGCTACAATTGAATGAGTTGCAGATTATTAAAAACTTCTTACTTTTAACATTTTCCCCCACAAGACTATAAGAAAACTAAAGAAAAATATTTTGGTGTGGCTCAGTAGTTGAGCTTCGATCCATGAACCAAGAGGTCACTGGTCCAATCCCAATTATAGTCAGGGCTCCATCCCAATTATAGAAAAGTATTTTCAACAGGACTGGATTTTGTTACTAATAAGGTCAGGGTAAATGTTCATGGAATTGGGTCTGCTTCATTTGCAGGCCCTTTCCCAAATTTGCTTAAGGAGGAGATACGGCATTAGATCCAACTGGGAAGATGATTTAGAGTTGTCAGTGTCATAAGGCCCTTTAAAGAGACTCAGAATCTACTAGAAAGTGTTAATAAAACATATAAAGAAAGTTTGCTCCATGAGAAGCTATTTGGTGTTTGTATTTTATTATTTTTAACATTTATTAATGTCCTTCATCTATCTTTTATTATGTTTGTTTTAACACTAAGTCTTATAGTACTTTGCTTAAAAGGAAATACATTAATTGCAAATCAACAGTTACAAATCAACAGTTACAGAAATTGAAATATCAAAATTTCCTACTGATACAGTTTGGTGTAAAAAAGAAGCACTATAAGCCACGTCTTAAAGAAATCTTTAGTCACCAGTGTATATACTACTAGTGGTTCTCCAAATCTTTGGTCTCAGGACCCCTTTACACACCAAAAAGTATTGAGGACCCCAAAGAGCTTTGATTATGTGAGTTATATCTATAGATATTTATTGTATTCTGAATTAAAATTGAGAAATTAAAAAATATTTAGCAATGCATTTTAAAATAATTAAGTATTATTTTAATAAATAATTATAATTACTATGTTTAATTTTTATTAATGAAGTGAAATCATGAAGAGTAGTGTTTTTTTTTAAATTTTATCTCTTTAATGTCTGCTTAATTGAAGATAACGATTCTCTTATGCTTCTTTATTCATTTTATTATATTAGCACATATAATGCAGTCTTTGGAAAATCCCACTACACATTCATGAAATATGGGGCATATTTTTTTGTGAATATTCATATCATCCTTTTGGTCTTATTCTAGCTTCTGTCTTCTCTCCCTGCATCTGTCCCACATAATTTCCAGGTTAATCTTTATTCAGCATCCTCTCCTGTTCATGCTCACGATTCTGGAATATGCTTTTAAAAAATATATATTTTATTGAGTTTTAAGAGAGAGGGATAGAAAGCTAGAAACATCGATGAGAGAATCATCGATCAGCTGCCCCTTGCACACCCCCTACTGGGGATGTGCCCACAACCAAGGTACATGCCCTTGACCAGAATCGAACCTGGGACCTTTCAGTCCGCAGGCTGACGCTCTATCCACTGAGCCAAACCGGTTTCAGCTGTAATATGCTTTAATCATTTCTAGTGTCATTCATTTACTCATTCTTTTCTTCTGAATCATCTTTTTCCTGTTTTCCTGTTATAAGAGAACTATTGACTTTCAGAGATTTCAACTCAGCCCTCAATTAAGAAAGAAGTTATATAGGAACACAGAAGAGCATATTCCTTCATGAGAATTTATAAGTAACCAAAGTAACCTTTCAAGAAACCATATGCGTCTTTACTACTTTTCTGTTTTATTATTTCACTATTTTTCAAAATGCTGGTCACGAGCCATTGAATTGATTTTAGACTCACAAATAAATTACAGGCCAAAGTCCAAGAAGCACGATTCCATTATTCTTTCTTTACCATTATTGACTACGGTTTTGAGGTTTTGATTTTTCCCCCTCTATATCTTTTTTTAAACTCTTTCTTCCATAGACCTTTGTACTTACTTTAATCTGTCCCTGGAATTCTGTTCCTTTAGAGCTATATGGTTAATTTTTGTTTATCATTTGGCTCCTCACTCAAATATCATGGAGACTTCAGAGGGACCTTTCCTGATAATCCAGACATAATTAGACATCTTTCTTCAGTTGTAAGCACGTCACTATGTTTTATTTTCTCCATGCGACTTATAATTGATGTTAATTATTTCTGTTTTATTATCTGCATTCTTCATACTTCTTCCACACCTACCAATCTTGAGTATGGATTCTATGATGAGAGGAATCTTGTATGTCTTACAGATGTATCCCTAGCTCCAAAAATGTTATCTGGCACCTAGAGTAGGTGCTCAAATAGTTGAATTAATAAGCCCTTTCCTTAACTTTTTGTGTTACAAAAGCCAATATTTGATCATACTCCAGTAAAATTAATATAGTAAATACGTTCTTGGGTAGCACATAATACTTTTCATGTGTGTCTTGCCTGCCACGTGTAATTATAAATATCACCATTGGTTGAGTGTGGAGGATGTCTCAGCCACAGCTCTACCTACTTTCAAATGTCTTCTCATTGAATTTTCACCATAACACTGGGCTAATGGTGGTATCCTAATTGGGCAGATGAAGAAACTTGCCTTAAGGTTGGGATTTAAATTTTTCCAGTCCTTACTCTTAAGTAGTACCCTAGAGTGCCCCCCCCCCCCCCCCGCTGTCCCTGAGGTTGAGAACCTTCAGAGGCAGAAAACTTGAAATTGACATAGTAAACATTTTTGTCATTATGGAGTGCTTTGAGTTCAGTGAGATTTTGAGAGTTATGAGTAAAATTAACTAGTTACATAAAGCTCATAATTAACTTATTACACGGTGTTGCTATCAATTCAGAATCCTTTTTGTTGAGCATTTTCTTTCTTTCCAAATAGTTTGTGGACAACCTTCTGTTGGAGAGGAAGAAGGTGAAGGTGAAACTGGTTGGATTGAAGGAGCTGCAATCCTCTTGTCAGTAGTATGTGTGGTGTTAGTGACGGCTTTCAATGACTGGAGTAAGGAGAAGCAGTTTAGAGGTTTGCAGAGTCGAATTGAACAAGAACAGAAGTTCACAGTCATCAGGGGCGGCCAGGTTATTCAGATACCTGTAGCTGACATTATTGTTGGAGATATTGCTCAAGTGAAATATGGTAAGTAAAGGAGAGAATGGCTCTGATACTAGATGAACAATTATTATAATCATGTTCACAGTTTAGCTCATTATTATTTTTTGTTTTAGGTGATCTTCTTCCAGCTGATGGCATACTTATTCAAGGCAATGATCTTAAAATTGATGAAAGCTCATTGACTGGTGAATCTGATCATGTTAGAAAATCTTTAGATAAGGATCCCTTACTTTTATCAGGTATGAATTTCTTTTATAACTTTTAACTTTTTTTCTCCCTCACAACGGTATACCATTGTTATCAAACAGTTTCCCTAAAAGCCTATACTACAATGTAAAGAGTATTATATATTTTGAGCTGGCTTAATCTTTATAATCCTTAGTGATTTTGATTTTTATTTTTTCTAAGTTGTTGAAGATATTAGAGATCTTTGAATCCAAAGCTATATTTTACAAATGAGGTAACTGAGTCCAAAAAAATCAAGATATTTGAGAGTCAGTATAAGCTAATTTTAGTATAATGAAAAAACTAACATGTGGCCTGTTGAAGTATAAAATTGTTTGAGGAATGTGTTTAAATCAAGTTAATGATTATATGATTAATCTACAGTAGGTCCAGGAGTAGCATCACATCTACTAGGCAGGATTACATTTGCACATGGTTAAGACATGTTCTGAGACTAGGAAAAGGAAGAATTTGTATGGGTGAAGGTACTCTGAAAAAAGAGAGGAGGTGGTTGTCTACTTGGGAGATTCTTATAATAGCCTGACCATAATGGCTTGACCTATGGTTAATTGGAAATGAAATGGAAAGGATGATGGGAATAATTATAAACAAGCTGCCTCCTAGTAATTGAATTATACTAGAGTTTGGAGGAAGCAAGATGTTGTCCATTTGTCTTCTATTATTTTCAGAGACTAGAGGCTTGGTGCTTGAAATTCATGCACTGTGGGGGGAGTGTAACTCAGCCCACCCTGCACCCTCTCCAGTCTGGGACCTCTGGGGGGATGATATACTGCCAGTTTAGGCCTGGTGTATCAGGCCTAAATCGGCAGTCAGACATCCTTTTCACAATCCATGACTGCTGAATCCCAACCACTCGCCTGCTTGCTTGCCTGCCTGCCAGCCTGATCACCCCTTAACCACTCCCCTGCCAGCCTGATTGACCCATAACTACTCCCCTGCTGGTCTAATTGCCCCCAACTGCCCTCCCCTGACGGCCTGGTCACTCCTAACTACACTCCCTTGAGGGCCTGGTCTCCTCCAACTTCCCTCCCCTGCTGGCCTGATAGCTCATAACTGCCCTCCCCTGCCGGCCATCTTGTGTTGGCCATATTGTGATGACCTGGGCATGGCCATCTTGTGACCACATGGGGATGGCCATCTTATGAGGGTATGGCAGTCAATTTACATATTACCTCTTTATTAAATAGGATTATATAGGATGTTAATGAAATACTAACACTTGATGTGGTAAGGAGATTCCTACTGATTTAACTATTCAAAAACTTGATAGCTATAATTTTTCAGTTATTCTCTGTTAATTTTGTATTTCAATTGTTTAAACGTGGTTTTACTGAAACCTGAGTCAAACCTGTGACAAGGGTCAGTCAGTTAAGGTAGAGTCACAATTTTGGGGCACATAACTAAGTTTAACTATTACCTTTTTAAGATTTGAAAATAGAAGCCAAAAAAGGATATTGCAGAACATCACACCACTAAAAATCAGAGTAATTAGCCCTGGCTGGTTGGCTCAGTTGGTTGAGCATCATCCCATGCACCGGAGATTGCCAGTTCTATTCCCGGTTAAGGGCCCGTGCCTGGTTTGCAGGCTCAATCCTGGGGCTTGGGGGAGGGGAGGGCGGCGTGTGCAGGAGACAGTTGATCAATCTGTCACTTTCAAATCAATGTTTCTCTCCCTTTCCCTTCTCTCTCCAAAAAATCAATAAACTATCAAAAAAATCAGTGATTACATGCATATACATTTATGTATACCATTATTAATAGGGTAAAAGTTTCAACTGTAATATAGACATCGTTTTATTTGTGTGTTTTTTTAAATCTTGAGATCTGTATTCCTTCAATATTTTATACTAAGAACATTTGTACTCTATTTGGGTTTTTCTTTATATGGATAATGCTTGTGTTTTATTCCAAATAGACAGAAATATTTTGGATATATAATGATAATGCATTTACACACAGTGTATACTTATTTTACTTTTTGCCATACTTCTAAGAAACGGTATTTAATGTTAAACAATAAAATCTATAATCTTTCCAGAGGAGAGGAAAGCTGTGTAACCTACTCTATCTCCATAGACTAACTGGGCCGTATTTGGTGAACTAAAATAAAATAGTCTCCTTTTGCCATTTTTACTCATGTACTTTTATGTACATCTAGCTTATTTACCTAGTGCTTAACTCTTCAGGTTGAAATCCTTTAACTGAACTTTGGTCCTTTCCTGTTTTTACAGAAATGTCTGGTAAGTTTATGTAGACTCAGGATCCTAACGCACCAAATATACCAAGAAAACTCTATAAATTTTCCATGCTTAGGAAAAGATTGAAATAGCTTTGTAGAGTCCCTTATCGCAATAAGGGTGGGAAAGTTTTTCTGTATTTATTTCCCTATTCCAAAAATGTACTAAAAAACATGAAACGCTTTTATTTTTAAGTTTATTCTCATGATGCCATCTCTTACTGCTGTTCTTGGCTTCTTAAATTTAGATCTTTAAAAGCAGTTTTTAGTTAGCAGTGGGGCTATGGCTAGAACAAGAACTGTTTATTTTGAGCACATTAACTGCCAACATATGATTACCTGTGGTAAGGAAGAACAGAACATAAAAAGTTGAAATCTGCTGAAAGCAGCCAGAATTTTTAAAAGAAACAAACTGTCTTTTACACATAGTGCTTGCCCAATAAATGTTGTTTTGCTGTCCTGAATTTCACTTATTGTTTCCCTTGCATTTTCACTGGCAAAGAAACTAATAATTAGTGAAATACTTAGAATATAGGTTGTTAAAGCAAGAAAAGCAAAGGCCTAAAAAATTCTTATTGGATTCATTACTCCATAATTAATAGCTAAGTGTGAATTCTTAAGTACTGAAGTAAGTACATATGCTTTATGATTTTACTAGAGGCCTCGTGTATGGATTCGTGCACCAGTGCGGTCACTCGGCCTGGCCTGTGCCCTCTCACAATCTGGGACCCCTTGGGGGATGTCAGACTGTTGGTTTCAGCCCCATCCCCGCAGGCCAGGCTGAAGGACCCCACTGGTGCGCAAATTCGTGCGCCGGGCCTCTAGTATGCATATAAGATCTTTGATTAATATCTTCCCACCCACCTCTCCCCCCCTTCCCTCTGAGATTCATCAGTCAGTTCCATGTTTCCATACCTGTGGATTGAGCGTTTGCCCCTTGGTGGTCAGTGTGCGTCATAGCTACTGGTCGAATGGTGGAATGGTCGCTTAGGCTTTTATATATATAGACTTAACAAATAACCTTTGAGCATTGACTTGTTACCATAAGATGGTGGTAGGTGCTGTAGACCCTGTCCCTCCAGTGGCTATGAACAAGGAGATCAAATAAATAAGTGATAACTGAAGAAGACTTGAGTGTTAAAAAAAAAAAAAAAAGAGTTAAGTTTCAAAAGCTACTTAAAATTAACCAAAATACTAGAGAAGTAGGAAGCCTTTTAGTGAATGACAAAAGGTGCAGAGATATTGGTGTACAAGTTGGAGAGCTGTAAACAAATTTATCAGCATTACATTGTAGGAAGATTATGTCCTCTGTCCTCTGACTGAGCACCGTTTAATGTTTGCCTTGCCATTTAATAGTGGTGTAACCTTGGGCATGTTTCTAGGAAATAAGAATAAGCATGTCTTCCAACTCTGGACATTGTTGTGAGGGTTGGTCTAATTCAATCAGTATTCCCAAGTCTGCTCCCTAGCTTTCTGTAGCGGAATGTTACATTGAAGTAGTAGGTGAAAAGGTTTGAAAGGTTGGTTGATCTCAAGGAGATCTTGCACTTAGTCCAGTGGGCAGTGTAGCCTCAGAATTTTTTGAGCCATGAGAGGCTTAGGACAAAAATCGCATTTTAGGAAGATTAAAACTAATTTTGGGATGAACTATAAACATAGACTGGGAACCTATGAGGCTGTTGTGGTAATCTCGGCAGACTGGGACAAGGGTCTGGGTTAGGTAGAGGTTGTGGGTTTAATTGTGGGAAATGGGGCATCTGTTGCTATGGAATCTTTTTGGTATAAGCACACTTCCTTTATGAACAATGTATTTCTCAGGAATAGGTCCTGATGATGATGATAATAATTTTTTTTAAGTTGAGCATTTACTTTCAACAAATTCCATGCACTGTGCTAAGCACTTTGCATTTATAGGCTTGAGTCTCACTCTAGATCTGTTGTAGCCATTTTTTGAGATGTTATAATTTGCCCAATATCACATGATAAATGAGTTGGTTGAGTTGTATTGAACTCAGATATGAGTGATTACAGAGTTAAAACCTTAAGCATAAGAATGTCTTCTTTGAGTTCATTTTATAATGTTAAGGATATTAAAGACAATGTTAGTAAAATTTGAAATTTGATGATAGGAGGAAAAAATCTAATTTTAAAAAACACAAGTTTTCTGTTGTAGGTACTCATGTAATGGAAGGCTCTGGAAGAATGGTAGTTACTGCTGTAGGTATAAATTCTCAAACTGGAATTATCTTTACCTTACTTGGAGCTGGAGGTGAAGAGGAAGAGAAGAAAGATGAGAAGAAAAAGGAAAAGAAAAGTAAGAATGGCAATTTGCTATAAGAATTGGTATTTTGAAAATATGGCAACTAAATTATAAGAACTGGTACAAAACATACACTTCTTTTATGAAGTTTGACATGAAAAATTCTACAAAAAAAAAAAAATTTACATGCCTAAACTGGTTTGGCTTAGTGGATAGAGAGCATCAACCTGCGGACTGAAGGGTCCCGGGTTCGATTCCGGTCAAGGGCATGTACCTTGGTTGCGGGCAAATCTCTGGTAGGGGGTGTGCAGGAGGCAGCTGGTTTATGTTTCTCTCTCATCGATGTTTCTAGCTCTCTATCTCTCTCCCTTCCTCTCTGTAAAAAATCAGTAAAATATATATATTTTTAAATTACAGTGTTGCCCAATATTGTCCTGTAAATTAGTGGAATTAGTGGAGAGGAAGTTTTTCTTTTAGGTTAACTAGTCTATGAAAGGCTTTTAGTGAATGCATCAGTCCCCATTACTGTGGGGTAACTTCTTGAACCACTCGCATTGTCTTTATTCTGTTTATTCCCGAGTTTTAAACTCTCCCTGTCATCTGACCAGAAAAGGAAGTAAACTCTCGCTTCCCATCTGCGTATTTTTTTCTACTACTTTAGTAGTAGCCTTCTTTGCCAGCCTTATTACATTTTGGACTCATTGAGCTTTTAATCTTCACTCTGTACTTAGGTAGGTGTCAAAGACTTCACTTTGACACCTACTATGTTTGTTGTGTAAAATTCAGCTCATCATTAGATAAGATCTTTATTTTATCCATTGTATCTGCTATCCCTTCCAAGTAATCTATCCAGCAAACTTGATAACCGTAGCTCACCTACAAGAATCTTATAAAAAAACTCCATCATACATAGTGAGACAACTCAGAATCACTTAGTTGGACAGCATGATACTTTTTCCTAAAAGTCCTCCCCACCCTGTTTCTGTGTCTGCTGTATCGCAGTTTTCTTCCACTCGGGATCACTCCAGAGTTTTTCCCCTTTAAACTGACAGCAGTTTACTGTGGTTTAACGACTTAGATTTATTTGATTTTATTTAAGAGCAGTAAACCCATATTTTTCTCACACACGTATTTTGAGATCTTGTAAAATAAATTTCTTGCAAAATATTGGTATGTCCTAACTATAATGGTGTTTTAAATACTTAGGTATTTTGTTCTTTAGGTTTTGTCTTTAGCTGTGAAACCTTTGTTTCAAACAAAAAAGGGTTTGAAAAGTTCTTGCTGCAAGTGAGGGTAGCAAGCTCCACATTCTAGGTTTTTCCTACCCCTCACCACAGCCCTCCCATCTGCCTCCTTTAGGTTTCTTAAGAGTGAAAAGCAATTTGAAAACCAGTAATAATGTACCATTTATTGAATGCTTTATATGCAATATCTCATACACTGTGCTGCATCCTAATTTAAGAGAGTCCAGTGAAGAGGCCTTATTAAAGGATAAGGGTAGTTGTGTCATGACTTTGTTCCCGTTCCTCCACAGTGTCTTTTCCAGTAAGCACCCTTTTTTATGTCTTGCAAACCTATTTTTTTCTTAATCCAGTCAAGGGTATTCCCAGGAATTAATATCTAATTCATTGTCTACCATTTCTTGTTCTTGGGTTTTGTTGTTGTTATTTTTAATAGAACGAGACACCAGTTTTCATCTGAGGACTTCTAGCCCTCCTCCAGTCCCAGGCAGCCCAGGCTGGGCAGAGTAATCTGTCTCAGTGCCTTCGTCTTCTGGAATGGGGCTCTCTGGTGTCCCTCCAGCTTGAGGTCATTGAAAGTAGCTAGGTGTTCTCTTACTATCTCCTCATTTATCTTGAGCCTCTGTTCCATCTTGACCATGTTTGTTCCACGTCTTCCCGTTTGAAGATAGCTCTCCTTGATAGAGAAGTTGGAGAAAAATAGACTGAATGATTCTGCTGCTTCTCTAATATTTTCCTACCTACTTCTAAATGCTAGACTCATTCCATCCTTGATGACCTTATTGCTTCAGACATTCTCGTCTTTCTCTTTTCTCCAAGTCTAAGCCAATTATTATAATGAACTCTACTGACAGTGCATTCATGTTCTAGTTTCACTTACTTGCCTCCACTGTCTTTCTACAGGTACTGTTTTGTTCTCATTCCCCTCAAAGCTCTCCTGCTTATTTTATTTCTGTGATATTTCTCCCTCCCTCTCTACCCCTGTCCTTTTCTGCTTTCTTAGGAGTAGCTCTGTATTTAGTTTGAAAACCTCTTGTATTATATTTGGGTTTATTACAGCGTAAAAGAGTAGAGTCTTATGGAGAAATCAAACAAGTATAGATGCCCAAATTATTTTGGAGTATTCCCCTACAGTTAAGACCAGGGAGTAATTGACTAGTAGGTCATTACAAACTAGATGCTTCCTAATCTGTACACAAACACACATAGCACTGTGTAACAATGCTGTTATAGAAATGTGAACTACCTTTGCATAATTTAGCATGGCTGTATTCATTTCTTTTGGAAAGCTTTAATTCCCATTTTGTTCCTACAGATAAGAAACAAGATGGAGCTATTGAGAATCGCAACAAAGGTAAATTCAGGAGAATAAAAGAATAGTTAGCTTCTTTTCATCATTTCCAAAAATATATCTGATGTGTACTATATTCATCCAAAAGTGTAAGATCCGTGTAGCAGGGAAAATCAGCAATATATGTTAACTTGGGTTAAGCTCTCTTCCTGTTAGTGCCCCAGTCGTGCTGCCTTTGCAATGTTAATAGATTTTAATTTGTGCTGGTAAGTGTAGAAAAATCCAGAAGTAACCTAACTTTCAACTTAAACATTTTGGGTAGTATAAATCGGCTACTGTGTCACTACTAGCAAAAATGCATAACAAACAAAATATATAATATATTTTTGCATCTATTTAATAGTCTGTACACATAGGTAGTTCTCTATGTGTAAGATGATACATAATATTCTACATTATAATATAAATTATATAGAAGGGACTTGGGATGTTTGGAGTAAGTCTCATTAGCTAACATAACACAGGGGAAGAGAAGTGATTTGGTGTTTAGTTCTTAGTTTAAGGGCCCTACATTTCTTCCTTTCTATGCCTCATCTGTCTTATGTAGCACAACATTCTCAAGCCTGCTACAGAGTTTCACAACCAAGTCTCACTGTTGGCTTATTTTCTCTGGGTAAGACATACAACATGTGAACACACGAAGCTGAATGTTTAAATCTTTCCCAGTTTCTAAAAGAAAACTGATTTTTATCAAAACGTGCTTCAAAATGTCAAGTTGTGTGTGCCTTTAAAATGTAATGAAATTACATTTGCTCTTAAATGCAGCAAAAGCCCAGGATGGTGCAGCCATGGAAATGCAGCCATTGAAGAGTGAAGATGGTGGAGATGGTGATGAAAAAGACAAAAAGAAGTCACATTTGCCAAAAAAGGAAAAATCTGTTTTACAAGGGAAACTTACAAAGCTGGCTGTTCAGATTGGCAAAGCAGGTATGATACATAAAGGAAAATAAGGTGTTTGTTTTTAAATACACTTAACTTCCTGCTTAAAAATCATCTTTTGACATACTTAAGGCTGGGAAATCATTGCTTTGTGACTGGAAGGAGAGTTAAACATGTTTTCTGTTTTATCCACAATGTCCTAGGTCTTTTGAGTTATTGAAGATCCTCTTCCTTGCTTAGCGGCTGTTATCCCCGAATTGCATGGAGGCCATGCCCTCTGTCGGCTAGCTAATAAGTGGGCAGATTAGCGCGTAAGACTACCAGTTCACAAGCCCATGCTCTCAGCTCCGAATTTCTGGGAGCAATCGCGAGGGCTAGCAGAGAGGTTACTCCATGCAGATCACCCAACTATATTTTATTTAAAAGAAATTTTATCGCACATTTTGTTCATCTTTTTACTGTTTATTAAAAATTTAGGTGTATGTTTTCCTAGACATTATAGTTTAGTTAATTAAATGGAGTTGTTCATTCTGATCAGACTGAAATTCTAAACTGTTGTCATCACTAGAAAACACATGTCGAGAGAACCACTCTATTAAAAAATAAAAAGTAAACAGTGCATGTCTTCCACTGGTATCACCTTTGTAAATCAATATATGTTATTAAATCTGGTAAATTGCGTTATTACTTCCTAGAAATATGTTAGAAAAAGTTATGTTTTTGCATTTGTCCTCAAGAAGTTTATTATCTAATAGCAAATATATGCTTCTTTTAATAAATAAAGCAACTGATAATACTGACTCCATAGTGTTGGGGATAACGGTGGATTTTAAGATAGTGGTGGTTTTTAGTAAGCATTGACTTGGGTTATTAGACCTAGATATGTGGACTTACCTTATTTTTTTAATATTCGTTTATATGGGACTAAATAACCCACGGAATAGAGAGGTAAATGATTCATATTATATGATTAACTCTTGTTTTTCTAAGTTAATGAAGTAATAAGGATAGATTAAAGATAATGATTCTGATTATTTTTTTAATTAAAAAGATAGGGTTGAATATTTAATTTCACATCTTCTCATTCATCAGATGCTTATTGGATTATCTTTCAGCAACAGGTAAATTCCCAATATGTAAAGCACCAGCTTATGCTAAGTTGTTGATATTTTCTTATCAATGCCTATTATTTTGTCTCAGCTTTAGTAGAAGCCTAAAGAGAATACAGTTAAGTATAGGAAAGAATCCTAAATAATTCCTCCCAGTTCTCCTAGGGACAAGACTACACTTGGAAGCAAAAATTAAATATGACAATGTCAAGTGCAAAGAGGGATATTACCAATTTCCCAAAGAAATTAAAATAAGTATTACCAAACCAGCTATAATTCTTCCAGTGGCCAGTTTGTAACTGACAATGGATAGTGTCTGGAACATTTAAATAATTACATTTTTCTTTTCTTTGTATACTGAAAGGTTTGTTGATGTCTGCCATCACAGTTATCATTCTAGTGTTGTATTTTGTAATTGATACATTCTGGGTTCAGAAGAGACAATGGCTTGCTGAGTGCACACCGATTTACATACAATATTTTGTGAAGTTCTTCATTATTGGAGTTACGGTTTTAGTGGTAGCTGTGCCCGAAGGTCTTCCACTCGCAGTCACTATCTCATTGGCTTACTCAGTCAAGGTGAGTAGAAACGGTTAAGGAGATGTACTAAGTTTAAAGTACCAGCTGGGGTGGAAATGCATGTCTGTTCATTCTTGTTTTTCATTCTGAAAGGAAGAGAATTTCATAAATTTACACTTGTTTGCTTTAGAAAGGCTGTCCTTGATTCCATCTCATTTCCCAGTTGAGGATCCCAATACATAGAGACCTTTACGTTCCTTGGAGCAATGGTCACCAAACTTTCGGACCTCACAAACCACTAGTGGTCCACGGTCCACCGGTTGGGACCTTGGAAGACAGCCTTGCCACAAAACTAAGCACAACTCTGCTAGGCAGACTTGTGGCTTAATTTTTATTGTATAATATTTATGTTGTCAAGTCGTGTCCCCTCCTTTTTCTCCTTGTAAGAGTAATAATGTCATTTATTGTGGTATGAGAGCAAAGAAAGGGTTCACTCCGGTCCAACCTTCTAAAGCAAGGATGGGGAATGTCCAGCCCAAGGGCTGTATGAGGCCCTTGAAATCACTTGGTCTGGTCCTGCCAAGGCATTAGGGGTGAGTCGATTAAATGTTTGACCAAATAGAGCAGGCTCATTTTTAAGTTGATAATTTTGTATGGGCCACGAATGGTGTTACAAGGTATCCAAATGGCCGCTGGCAGGAAAAGGTTCCCCACCCCTGTTCTAAAGCCTCCTTGTTTCCATTCTTCAACTCCCTTTACCTCATGGTCTAGCCTTCACTAAGTAGGCAGACTCATGTTCCTAAAAAGGTCATTCAGATCATGCTGTTTCCTTGCATAACAAGGACTATGACTTTTCATGACGCTAAGAATAAAATCCCAGCTCCTTCCCATAGCCTGCGGGCCCTGCCCAGTCTGTCTCCTGCTTACCTCTTGGTGCTAATCTACCTTCCTCCTTCTGGTCTACCTCAACAGACTTTTTTCAAATATCCCAACCATGTTCTCACTTCAGAGCCCACATGCCCTTCCTTTGAATCATCTGGTCCAGCGGTCGCCAACCTTTCGGACCTCACAGACCACCGGTTGGCGACCGCTGATCTGGTCTATTTACTGAGGTCTCTTCAGATGTCTCCTTCTCTGACTACTCGCTTTACAGTAGCTCAGTCCTTCTTGTTTTTCTAGTTAAATGCTAAAAAAAAAAAAAAAAAAAAAAAAAAAAAATGTGCTCTAATGGCTTTGCTAACTGCTACTTACCTAAAGTAATAATCTGAGGATTATTAACTTATTTTTCTCAATTTTATACTTTATATGGGAAAGGTGATTTTAAAGGCTTTTAGCGTGGGCAGTTTTGAGCTTTAAAAATGCCTTTTCAGCTAAAATTATACTTACTGGAAGAATACTGCTCTTATCAATTTATTTTGGTAGTTAACAGTTCTGCTTAAGTATCATTGATGACGCTGAGTGACATAATGTAATTAGTCATAGTTTCTGCTCTAGCACTCAGCTCCAGTATTCTCAAGTATTTTACAGTAGACGTGTCATCATACTTTTTTTTATTACTGTTTGAGTTGTTTTTCAGACACTTAATGGCTTGTTTAAAAAATAAAATGGTTAGTAAATGTATCAAAGTGATGATGAAATACAATATACTTACTATTTGTACTTTTTTGATGTTTCAAGATAATCCTCTGTAATAAAAGGCTAATATGCAAATCAGTGGAACAACTGGTCACTATGATGCACACTGACCACCAGGGGGCAGATGCTCAAACTCCCATGGCCCCTCCTGGCAGCTGATCGAAACCCCCACCCTATTTGGGGTTGGAGCCCATCAGCCAATCACCTGTGGCCCCTCCTCCCAACTAGCCCAACCCTGATAGGGCCCCATTGGGGTGGGCTGGCCTGCCAACCTCCCGCCATCTCCTCCTCCCAATGGGCCTGGCCGTGATCAGCCCTGATTGTGGCCGGCCCGGCCAGACCCCACCCCTGTACAAACTTGTGCACTAGGTCTCTAGCTATTAATAATTGTGATGAATATTTTAGACACATTGATCAGTCATTTTACCAATAGTGTCATTAGTTCATCTTGAATAATCCTTAATGATACTAATTTTTCAATTAATCAAAAAGATATAAGCAGGAATGATTTGTATTCCTTCAGTAGAAAATGAGAGCATTGTAACTTTAAGCCTTTATTAAATATTTAGCTTAAATGTTACCAACTGTTGTTCCTTTCACTGAGGTGTAGTCTTTATGGATACTCTGTAAGTACTTGGCAAAATCAAAAACACTTTCTTTACTGTAGAAAGACCTTCATTCTTTTTTTATCTTTAATATATTTTTTATTGATTTCAGAGAGGAAGGGAGAGGGGGAGAGAGAGGACCATCAATGATCGGCTGCCTCTTGCATGCCCCTACTGGGGATCGAGCCCACAACTTGGGCATGTGCTCTGATCAGGAATCAAAGGGTGACCTCCTGGTTTGTAAGTCGATGCTCAACCACTGAGCCACACAGGACAGGCAAGAATTTCATTCTTTTAATCTTTAATATTATTAATTTGAATCACAAGTAAAATGGGAGGTACATACCTTTCTTCCCCATATTTATTTTTTCAAGGAATCACTCTTTTTTTTCCAATATCTTGCATATTAGTAGTTTAAAAACTCGGTTATTTTTAACACATTTCACATATATTTTGCGAGTCAATATCAAGTATTTGAACTTGACTGCCTTTTGGGGCTACTATGAAAATTTTTAATTTTTTAGAAACTATCTTTTTTGTTCTTGTAAATTAGAGGATCCAAAGAGTGAGAATATCAAGTGTATCAGCATATGGAAAAGTAAAAAATGACTCATTCTGTTGTTGGTATGTTAACTCAAAAACAAAAAAATATATGCAACTACATGCCGACAGCCTATATATTTTAATTGATACAAGCTACATTTTCCTTGGTGATTGATACAAAAATCTTTTCATTTCTACTTTATAAAGAGACTTAATGCTTAAATGTAATATACTCTGACACTGCTCTAAGTACATCTGTATGTAGAGAGCAGATTACCAATGTTCTTATAATGTGAGGTCCCTTCACAGAAGCTTTTGGAGGCAGTGTAGTCGATGTGATCTGCAGATGGGTTCAGGTATCTGTTTTCATATGCTAGATTATGTTATGCAGTGGTCAAATTATTGAAACCTAAGAAAGCTTTTTTGAATAGGTCAAATGTACTAAAATCCTCCGTTATTAAATGGTTGATTTATATTGTGTATATGTATATAGCTGGGAATTTTCATTCTGATTTTAAAGCAGTTTATGATTTTAATGTAATAGGCTATGTGTTTTATATGTAGCTTATCTAATTTTTTTGTCATTTTAGAAAATGATGAAAGATAATAACTTAGTAAGGCATCTGGATGCTTGTGAAACCATGGGAAATGCCACAGCCATTTGCTCAGATAAAACAGGAACATTGACAATGAACAGAATGACAGTTGTTCAAGCTTATATAAATGAAAAGCATTACAAAAAGGTCCCTGAGCCGGAAGCTATTCCTCCAAATATCTTGTCTTATCTTGTAACAGGAATTTCAGTGAATTGTGCTTATACATCAAAAATACTGGTAGGTTTCTTTAATAAATTATGTATGAAAATTTATGTTTTTATTTTTAATTAGATTGTATTTAGATCTTCAGGCCTACCTTTACTATATATAGCTATAGATATATAAATAGTTATAGATATATAGATAGATATAGATATATAGATATAAATTGAACAGCTGAATTGTGTTGTTTTTAAACAGCACATATCCATAAAATGTATATAAGTTCCTTTGATACAATTTGTGTTGCAAGTAAGAGCTATTGGTCAAAATAAACATTTTCTTTACCTGTAACTTTCTCCTCCTAGATTTTTAATTCCCTGTATTTAGAAACTCTTAAGCCTTACAACCAGAACAAGTCCTTAATTTTAAATTATTATTAAGCTCATTTTGTGAAAGACCAGACTGTTTTTATTTTGTCTACAAAAAAAAAAAGACATTTATAGAAAGTCAACTCTCAGTTTTCTAGAGAAAATTTTGAAGCCAAATTACAATTTAAAATAATGTTTTCTTATGCATGCTATATGTTCTTTTCTTTTTTAAAAATATATTTTATTGATATTTTACAGAGAGGAAGGGAGAGAGACATAGAGCTAGAAATGTCGATGAGAGAGAAACATCGAACAGCTGCCTTTTGCACACCTCCTACCGGGGATGTGCCCGCAACCAAGGTACATGCCCTTGACCGGAATCAAACCTGGGACCTTTCAGTCCGCAGACCGACGCTCTACCACTGAGCCAAACCGGTTTCGGCTATATGTTCTTTTTTGACTTCTCAGTAGAGCCTCTGTATAAGGTGATGCTTGACCTTTAGTAACTAATTCAGTAAAGTAACTCTAGACTTGCACTACCTTAGAGTAAAATATTTTCAATTTTGTAAGATATTTAGTTTTATAAGTTTTAAAAGTTTTATAACACAAAGTATGAAATTATTTCACTTGATATGTGTTCTAGTGATTTATGTATGAAGACCATGACCAAAATTAATACTGTGAGTTGTTCAGTGAAAAATGTACCAATTGATTATTGGATTGGAAGTTAATAGAGATATTGGTTCTAGATCTAACTTTGCCTTTTACTAGCAGAAAGTCTGAGCTTTACTTTCTTTAATTATTAAGTAAAGACAGTTACATCTGCCCTTAATACTTCTGTGATGATTTTTATGAGGTAAAACTTGTGAAAATACTATGAAAAAATAAAGTTTTTATATACATTTAAGGCATTAGTGCTTTATTTTAACACAAACTTTTGTTTTAAGCTATAAAAATTATAAAGTAGATCTAATTTTGAATTATTTAATATAAATGTTGAGTGAAGACAGGAAGAGAAGATGAGAGAAATTAAAGTTAAGCCTCATTACCCATGTCAGGAACCATGACTTATTTAATTCTTGCATCATAAGTGCTCCTGTTTTTCAGATGCTGAAGCCAAGAGCCACAACCATTGGGTAACTTGTGAAAAGTTCCCATAGCTAGTAACTGGCAGGGCTGAGATTGGAATCCATGTCATTCTCGTCCCAGAACTCCTTTCTGCCTCATCATTCTGTGTTCCTCTCTGAAATCCCTATATCAATACAAGTTTCCTATGTAATTTTGTTTTAAACTGTTGTATTTTGTGTTATGTGTAATAGATTAAACTGTCATAGAGAAACAAGACGATGCTAGCTAGCGTCTAAACCTTTTTCTCTTATAGCCCCCAGAGAAAGAGGGTGGATTACCTCGCCATGTTGGTAATAAAACTGAATGTGCCTTGTTGGGATTTCTTTTGGATTTAAAACGGGATTATCAGGATGTTAGAAATGAAATACCAGAAGAATCACTGTACAAAGTCTACACCTTCAATTCTGTTAGGAAGTCCATGAGTACTGTCCTGAAAAATTCTGATGGAAGTTATCGAATATTCAGCAAGGGTGCATCTGAGATAATTCTGAAAAAGTAAGAGTAAAGTGATGAGATGAATAAATTGCTAACTACAGTTGCTTTATGAAATACCTACTGTGTTGTTATTGTTGCTGTGTGTGTGTGTGTGTGTGTGTGTGTGTGTGCGCGCGCATAGGGAGCATTTGATGGCACCTCAGAGCTTTTAGCATATTTTAATGGTATCCTGATATTAGCCCATGGTATTCTGCCACTTTTATACTCCAGTTTCGTTTTACTTCTTAGTGTTTTGCTGCAGGGGAAATAAGTCCATTACATTCATTTACATCCAGCCTGGTAGATTTAATGAAATAAATCTTGATACTTGTTTTTAAGCATGTTGATATCATTGTTATATAGAATCATGAAAAATATGACTCCTTTAAAGAAAAACTGAAGTTTTTATATTCAACACTGCCTTGTAGACAGTAGACTCAGAATGTGATGAATGAATTATAGATTAGTTTTTAAAATAGCAGAGCATTAAAACTAGCTCTTGACAATTCTCCTTTTATATCAAAGTGAGGTTTTATCCAATTATGCTGCTGTAGTGTCATATTTGAGTATCTCCTATCATTTTGAATGGTAATCTTTCTCTTTTACTATCCTTATACAGACCGGTAGCTTCAATTTTAATATTAAATGTTTATGATTTCTCCAATGTTTGTGTGCTATTACAAGTATTGAAATTATTTTGGTTTCTTTAATTACAGTAGAGAACTTTCAAAAAAAATTAAGAGCAATTTTGGAAATATAGAACTCATTTGAAATTATAACATTTAGAATATTGTACTTCTAATTTGCTTTTAAATGGGTTATAATATGTGTTATCTTAATGAATACTTGACAGGTTATGGTCTACTAGGTTAAGGGACGAATATAAAATGAATGATAAGGTGTGTAAAGTTTTAAGATGAAAGATTTTACTGTGGAGGATGAAGCATTGGAGATAGGTTTTGGTAGGAAGCCGTGTCTGAGGAAAGGCGCTGGGTGTGCGGGCTGTGTGCAGGGGAATAGCTAGTGTATCGTTCAGCTGAGCAGACACGGGCTGTTGTGGCACACAGGCCGCCTAGAGCTGTCTTCTCCCTTCCCAGGAAGCTTGGTTATCGGATTTCAGTGTGAAGTTTAGGAAATTTGCATCCATGGCTTGCTGGGTAGCAGATAGAAGGTGCAGACAGGGCATATTTTTAAAGTCAAGAAACAATCAGGCTTTGATGCTTTCCTGGAACTCACTAGCTTTGGGATTTTAGGCAAATTTTTTCCTTAGCTTTCATTTCCCTCTGCTGGAAATGAAGGTGAAAACTACCAACTCTATAACAGTAAAAAAAAAAAATAATGCATTTAAACATAGCATGGAGTCTGATATATAATAAGTATATAGTAACATCCAAGTGATATTTACATTTTGTTGTAGAGGCTCTTAAACATTAGGCTGAGCAATTAAAACTTACTTAAGTAGGGTCAGATAATGTGACTGAAGTATTTTTTTTCATCAGATAGTGGGATGATCAAAGCTGTGGTTGAAGATAATTTCTACATCAGGAAATAAGATGGGCTGGGGAGAAGGGAAGGGTCTAGAGACAGATATCAAAAGGCTATTGCAATAAATAGCTCTAGTTCAAAGTAAGAGCCAGAAGTCACTAACAAGAGGAAGAGAAAGGAGAGAGACCATTCAAAAGACAGTTCAGAGGATAAATATGTAGTGCTTTCGAAGCGATGTATATAGAAGGAAAACATATTCAGGTGAGATTTCAGATTTATAGCAGCCCTTCAAATAGCATTGTTTCATTCAACACCGTTTGTTATAAAGATGATGTGATGCCATAGGAATTTAATCTTGATTTGTATCCATTCTCCTGTGGTAAGATTGGTCTCCTTATACATTATTTTACTTCAAGTCACAGAACCTGTTGATGATGTTAGTTTAGGACTTGATGTACTCTTGATGTCTGTTAGATGGGCAGCGAGGAGGCAGCTTTTAGTCTCCCATGCCGTAAGATTAAGGTACCGGTACAACTTCTGAGTGGGACTCTTCAGCAGTGATGGAGGGCTTTGGAAAACAAAAGGGAAAATGTAGATTTGGGAGTCACCTGCCTAGAAGCAGGAGGAGGTAGCATCACAGGGGAGAGGAGCATAGAGAGGCTGTGTGAAATAAACCAAATAGGGAAGTTCACAGTTTAACTTTTATTTACCACATAATTAAAAGGTTGTGGCTAGTGTCACTGACAATAAAACTATTGTGGCATTATTGCTCTCATTCAAATAGAATGCTTATTTTAAGGTGATGAAACAAGGTCTCAGGTAAAGGATTGATTGAACTTGGCTTTTTACTTTAAAAGAAGAAAATATTTGTCAATTTTGTGTTAATCATTATTAATGTCTAACTCTGTACCCAAATGGGTAGGTGCATAGTTTATTCTTCTCTGCTACTAGGGGTTCTTTGTGAAAATTTAAAACCTTTGCATTTCTAAAAGAGAAGGTTTAAGTAATAACTAGAATAACTGATAAAGTGAAGAGCTATCAGTGGAAAGCTATAAAAATCAGAACTGTTTTATAAAGGGGAGAGTGAAAAGTGAATATGATTTAAGTCTGTAAAAATACAACATATGGATTTCTCTAAATCCAACTGTCATATCCCATGATTTCTAGCCCTTCCAGTTCACTTAAATGCCATTCATAATAATTTCTATTGATTATTTATGTTTGGATTCAACATTTCCTTTTAGGTGTTTCAAAATCTTGAGTGCTAATGGTGAGGCAAAAGTATTCAGACCAAGGGACCGTGATGATATTATAAAAACTGTGATTGAACCGATGGCATCAGAAGGCTTGAGAACCATATGTCTTGCATTCAGAGATTTCCCAGCAGGAGAACCAGAACCAGACTGGGATAATGAAAATGACATTGTCACCGGCCTTACATGCATTGCTGTTGTGGGAATTGAAGATCCAGTGAGACCGGAGGTGGTGAAACGTTCTGTGTTCTACATGTGCAGAATCTTTTAACTATAGAGGACCCAGGCACTAGCTATAACCACTTTCCTAATAAACTTCTCAGTGTTGATGATCTTACGTTTTCTCTGTGAATCCAAGATAAGTGAAGTAATGGTGCTTGTGATGCAATACTATTTATAGTTTATCTCCTGTTTGTTTTTTTAAATATTTATAGTTTAGACAGCTCCTTGAGATGCTATGTTTATAGAACTATAACCTAGCATAGTGCCTTCAACTGAGCAGGTTTTTCAATTTATATTAAAATAAGAAACAGATACCGTTAAATTGTTTTTAGTCTCTAGACTAGCACTGTCCAGTTGAACTCTGTGATGATAAAAATGTTTTATATTGTTCAGTACAGTAGCCACTGGCCATATGTGACTACCGAGTTCTCAAAAATGGCTGGTACAACTGAAAACCTGAATTTTTTATTTTATTTTATTTTATGTAAATTAAATCATTTTGCTATCTAACATATTGGATAGCATGTAACTATAGACTTAACTTTTCTTCTTTATTACCTTTTTTAAAAAAGTTTATTGAGCAACTAGTGTTCTCTAGGCACTATACTAGGGAACTAGAAACAAAGATTTTTGAGATCTGATCTCTGGCCTTAAAGAGGTCACTTTCTAAGTGGGGGTAGACAAACATATGATAATTATAATCTAAGATGTTAGTACATTGTTAGATATGTAGAGAACATGTTACATGAGTGCAGACCATGAGCCCTTAACTTAGTCTAAAAGTATATTTTGAGTTCTTACTGTGTGCCAGATACTGTGCCAAGTGCTTTGCATGTATTATTTCTTTTCTTGTTCACCTGTGTGATTTATTTCTACTCTCATTTGACAGACTAAAAAAAAAAGTTAAGATATGTAGAGGTAACCTTTAAAACATAGAGTTAGTGTATTTAAGTCCTGGCTCTGTCTAAAGCATATGCTTAAAAAGATCACTGTGCTATATTAAGCACTAGAGTGCTCAGGTAAAACTTCCTTCAGGTTAATTACCTGATCTGCGTCTTAAAGGATGAGGAGGTATTAAGCTAAACCAGGAGAGAGAGCGGTAAGCACATCCTGAACAAAGAAGCAATGTGAGTGAAAGCACAGACAGCTTTTTTCACCACGAACTAATTGATTCAACCCCCAGTGTATAGTACCAGCCATTCTTCCCCTCCCCCAGGCACTCTTTTAGAACTAGCAATACTGCAGTAACCAGGAAACTTCCAGAGAAGTAAATAACCAAACAGACAAAACTATAGATATGCCAAGTGAAAATACATTCTGTGGACTTGGTCCCTGTCCTCCTCTGCCTCACATTCTGTATGTCGGGGCGGGGAGAGAGCAGTGACATTAGTAAGACAAATACACGTGTGATAAAAGCTATAAAGGGTAAGTAAGCACAGGGTGATGAAATAAGGTAACAGAGAGGCCACATTAAGAATCTCTGAGGGTATGACATCTGAGCTGAGATCTGATGGCTACACGTGAGGCAGCATGTAGATAGCTGCAAGAAGAGGATTCAGGCAAATGGGACGAAATATGCAGAGACCTGAAGATGAGACAGAATTTATTTCAAAGTTGGAAGGAAGGTCAATGTGGCTGACTGGACAAGAAGGGCCAGATGAGATTATCTCTGGCCTGTCTAGGCAATAAGAGTTCTGAATTTCATTCTAAAATTAAAGAAATTCTGGCTAGGAAATGACGTGATTCATGTTGTTAAAATATTATGTAGGGTACTGGGTGAGAAATGAACTGGAAAGAAAGGGGTAGAAGCAGAGAAGTCGATAAGGTCATTGCCGTAATTCCAGGCAAGAGATGAGCATGGTTTAGGAAGGGAGAAGGAAGAAAGGGGTGATTTCAAAGGAAAGCAGGTGGGACCAATAGGAATGAGTAGGCTGGGTTTGGGTATACTGTTTTAACTGTGTTGAGATGTCTGAAACATCAGAATAAATGTCAAGTAGGCATTTGGACCTCGGAGCCTGAAAGTGGTCAAGGCTGAAGCGCGCACATTTGAGGTTAAGGGAGATCTCCGAGGAAAAGTGTGTAGCTAACGAGGATTTAAAACTGCCATGTCCGCACAATTAGACATCTTCTAGAAGAGGGGAAATCAGTCTCTCACATAACTGGGTGGGTCTGTGATGGTAGTAAGAGAATCAGAAGAAGCAGCGTATTTAGAGATCAAGATTAATTCAGTGTAGGGTTTAGGAGTTTCGAATGCTTATAAAACACCAAAGTGGATACTTTTTTAAAAAATATTTTTTTTTCATTTCTGAGAAGGAGAGAGAGAGAGAAACATCAGTGATGAGCCAGAATCATTGATTGGCTGCCTCCTGCACGACCCACACCGGGGATCGAGCCCACAACCCAGGCACGTGCCCGACCGGGAATCGAACCATGACCTCCTGGTTCATAGGTTGAGCCATGCCAGTCGGGCAAAGTGGATAATTTTTGCCAACCTTTGGTCAGAGAAAAACCATTCAAACTTTTATACATTGACTTATGGCTTAAATCTTATCTAAATATAACATTAAATCAGAATGTCTACAACTTTTGTCCTTTGGAAAATGTATTACTATTGTGTTCTTGGCACTGAGGTTAATGGAGAGTTTTATCTTTTTAAAATATGTAAGTGGCACTTAATTTTCTCAGTATTGCAAAATCAGATGGGTACTTCTGTACTAAAAGAGGCAGTGTAATGTGAAACAGCTTTCTGTTAGTATTCTGCACTATGCAGTTCTCATGTAGAAAATCTGGATTAATTAGACATCTAGGAGAAATTTACTGCATATGCCTCTCTTCAGTTTCTTATCTGTGAAAGTGGAGGTAGTTTAAATTTTAACTGGAAGTATTTGGTGGTTAGTGGGCAATTAATAAATGTTAGTATGCCCTTCTTAAATATTATTTGCCACATAGTTTTAACTTGAGACCAGTTTCTTAATTGCTCCCCTATTCCAAGTGATCTCAGAATACCCCCAAATCGCTGAGTGCTTAATTGGACAAATTTGGGTTACATTTTATTTCAAATGGGATATTAGGGTATATATATATTACATGTATACAGCAGACCAGTGTTTTTAAAATCAAGTACTGGTTTATTTATTTTTTTAATAATCTGGGCAGTTTCTGTCCTTTCACTCACCTCTGTGTCACCAGCACCCAGAACACCCTGGATTTCAGTAAATATTAAAAGTGTATGTAAGTGGTGTTTCTCTCCAATGATTTGAACAACTTTAGAGTTGACAGAATGGAGGGATATACTTTTATATTGTAAATCCTAAAACTTAGAGATTCTTAACTTAAAACTTAGAGAAACTTAACATTTCGAGCAATTAAATTACACGTGTTTTAAGACATAATGGTACCCTGTCTAGGATATGTTCCTCCTTGAAAAAGACTCAAGGGTGAATGTTTTCACCAAGATGTTGAATTCAGTAGTTCAACAAAGACTGTGCTCCTCTTACATGCCAGGCACTTAGTTGTTAAATGAACGAAAGGCATTGTGCTGGGCATTGATGATGCAAGCATGAGAAAGTAAGGGTTCTCTCCTCAAGAAGCTCATGGATTTGCTGAAAACTTAGGTAAACAAATAACTCTGGTATGATGTAATGAGGTCTGTGTGATACAGTTCTGTCTGAGTAGGCCATGAAAGTTCCCAGAGATGTCACACTTAAACTGTATTTCCAATAGAAGTCATAAATAGCGTATAGGCAAAATTAAGCCTTTAGTCGCGTGTGTGTTTAAAATATTAAATATTGAGGGAGCACACCCAAGTCTGGGTTTTTGCTTTTTCTTGAAAGTGTAGGTTCTATCAACATTGCGCACTCCTTTCCCCATGATAAAAGTAGACTAGCGCTGAGTAGCTTTTATTGGGTATTCATCTTAAGAGTTTGTCACTTTCAGAGTGTTTTCCTTTTTATGTTAACCTCTGTGGCCTTCTTTTGTGTTACCTGCACTTGCATTTCCAACCTGTGCTCTGTAGGATCAGCATGCATTTTTTGGTTAGAAAAGATCAGGGAATTGCAGAAACAGGTACATATAGTATGTAGACCAGTCATCTATTAAGTTATACATAATAGAGAAATATTTTACATAAAATTAGAAAAGTATTCTGAGGCTCAGGTGTGAAACTCTGTTATGCTGAGAACTTTATGCTTATAATACAACAGTAGGGGAATCAAATATTTCTAAGAAAGTGGATTAGAAAAAGAACTGTTCCGTCAAGTATGTCAGATGTGTTAAAAGAGTAACAAACATAAAGACAGGGATATGACTTAAAAAGCTGATGCAATAGCTCAAGCAGCAAGTAGTGGAGACAAGATAAAATCTATAGCCCTTCAAGGTATATAGGGTAAGAGAGAGAGAGGTGGAAGAAGTCAGATGACCCTTAGGCTTCTGTTAGATAATAGGTTTAGAAAACAAAATTTGGAGACCCATAGTTTGATACCCACTTTTCTTTTGAAACTATGAATCCAGCTCTCAAAATGAGAAGGAAGGATACAGATTTGAAAGTTACTAGCACACAGATGGCCGTTGGAGGTATCAGAGTAGGTGAGCTACCCATAATTCTAAAGAACCCTAACATTTACTCTGGTGTTGTTTGGATAGACAATAAAACCAGAAAGGTAGGAAGCCATCCAGAGAATTGCCTAATGGTTGCCAGGGAGAAAGGTGCTTTTAAAAGCCTTTAGTACATAAATAATGCAAGCAGGTTAAGTTGACTGACAACTGAAAATGAAGCCTGAACTAGGACTGGCAGTAGAAGAGGAAAGAAGAGATTATTGGGAATAATTCAAGAAATACTGAATATTGAAATGAATTAAAGTTGTCATTTATGGGACTTTGAGGTAATGCATATTTGTTCAGTGGGGATTTTTTCTCTCTGGAAATACTGACTTGCTTTTGTAATATGGATTTCTGTTTTCCATGTAAACCAGGTACCAGATGCAATAAAAAAATGTCAGAAGGCTGGAATTACTGTGCGGATGGTCACTGGTGACAATATTAATACTGCTCGGGCTATTGCCAGCAAATGTGGTATTTTACACCCGGGGGAAGATTTCCTGTGTATAGAAGGTAAAGATTTCAACAGAAGAATACGAAATGAAAAAGGAGAGGTATGGGTTTTCATTTTTTTTAAAGTGTATTTAATGTATTAGAAATTTTATTCAACAAATGTATATTGAGTATGCACTATGTTAGACATTAAGGATGAATAAATGCAGCTGGCACCTCATCAAACAAAACACACAAGCATGTTAGGAAATAAAAGGTACAAATTTGTGAGCATTTATTAAGTTTAGGCCAATTTCAGAAATACAGTATGTGTAAGCAAAGCAAGTAATAGGAGATGACTTTGGAAAGTTTGATAGGAAATATATCTTAAGGGGTCCCCAAATTCTCTGAACTTTCCTTGCTAATTTAAGGAGCTTCCATTTCCATAGGCAGTGGGGAGATTTTAAAATTTCGGTCTTACATATATGGCACTACTTCTTAAGCCTGAGTGTGCATCAGAGTTACTTGGAAGCCTTTTAAAAACATGTCGACAGGCAGGCCCCACCCCGGAGTATTTAATGAGATAACATGGGGCCTTCCTCAAGCATTTGCATTTCTAACAAGTTCCCAGGAATTGCTGGTGCTGCTAGTCTGTTAACCACACTTTGAGAACCATTGATGCATATTGCAGATCACTAATTTGGGATTATGAAACTAGATTTGGGCTTATTTTAACATTGACAAAAATTTATAGATTGAGCAAGAGCGGATAGACAAGATTTGGCCAAAGCTTCGAGTACTTGCAAGATCATCTCCTACTGACAAACATACACTGGTTAAAGGTAAGTAGATCTTATTTCAGCTTCCTGGAATAGAAATAAATGATGAATATTGGGTTGAATCATGAATATCATCTTTTCCAATAAAATCTAAATATGTTTTCTTTTTTCTTTTCTTTTTTCTTTTTAATATATTTTATTGATATTTTACAGAGAGGAAGGGAGAGAGATAGAGAGCTAGAAACGTCAATGAGAGAAAAACATTGACCAGCTGCCTCATGCACACCCCCTACTGGGGATGTGCCCACAACCAATGTACATGCCCTTGACCGGAATCGAACCCGGGACCTTTCAGTTCACAGACCGACGCGCTACCACTGAGCCAAACCGGTTTCGGCAATAGGTTTTTTTTTTTTGACACCTTAGGTGAATGTGTTAATCTTCAGTGATTAAAACAGGATATTTATTATATTGCTCCTAATGGAACCTTTGTTTCTGGAGTTGCTCCTCACCCTGTATCTCAGCAGTTTCCATTCCTTATGTTTGCTTAGTTATTTATTTTTAACCTTGAGTCTGTAAAATTGACTCCTCCGGATATTCTGCAGAATCGCCTTTTTAATTAAAGGAAATTTTTTTACAGCCCAAATATTTACTTTCATTTCAGGTATAATTGACAGCACAGTCGCAGACCAGCGTCAGGTTGTAGCGGTAACCGGTGATGGCACAAACGACGGCCCGGCACTGAAAAAGGCTGATGTGGGATTTGCAATGGTAGGAGCTCACCTAATCAGGTGTAATTTACTGGCTGGGGTGTTTGTTTGTTTGTTTGTTTGTTGTTTGTTTTGCTGTGCTTTACTAAATGTCTATTGATTTTTCACATCGTCTCTCAAGATTAGTGTGAAGAATACTATATAGCCTAAATTGACTTATAAATATAATTAGTTTATACACTAATGCAATGACATCTGAGTGGAGGATGACTTCTTTGGAACGATTGTAATAAGATCATACATTTACCTTATACTCCGTAAAGCATTATAGTGTCTGTCATCTCATCTGAACCTTGCAACAATCCCCTCCGGTAGGAGATAAGCTCAGAACAGTTATATATGTTAAAGATGAAAAAACAATTGAGGCTCTTCCACATAACTGCAAATGTCTCTTAAGAGTAATTGAGTGTTCAAGTTACATCTCCTTCTATCACCATATATCCCCCCTTTACCTTTTTCTACCTTCCCCCACTTATATATTGAACTTAAAATGTTCAATTGACAAACAAAATATATCTCATGGTTTTCATTTTGTTTCAATCTTTTAAGTTTTAAAAATAAAAACTTGCAAGTGCTTATATAAAAATAGAAGAGTAATTGTCATTTTATCTACACTAATAAGAGAGAAACATGTAAATTGACCGTACCTTCACAACACCCACCAGCCAATCAGGGGGGTGTATGCAAATTAACCCAACAAAGATGGTGGGTTAATTTGCATACACAGTCGCCAAGCAGCCAGGGGCAGGGTGGGATATAAGCGTTCTGCACCGCCCCAGCAGGTCCGGGCCTCTGGGCAGTGTGGAAAGGCAGAAAGGCAGCTCCAGCTGGAGCAAAGGCAGTGCCAGCAACCAGGGAAAGGAAGGCCCATTCTTGCACGAATCTTTATGCATCCAGCATCTAGTATTTAATATATGTAATCTTTTTTGAATTTTATTTCTTTTTTTTATTATTAAATCTTTATTTCTGGAAGTATTACGTATGTCTTCTTTTTTCCCCATTGATCCTTTCTAACCTGCCCTTACCCCCCACCCAGGCCTTTACCACTGTATTTTCTGTGTCCATGGGTTACACATATATGCACACAAGTTCTTTGGTTAGTTGCAGTCTTTTTTGATAGGACCCTCCTACCCCCTCCCCCCCGCCCAAGTTCTCAGTTTAGATTTGATTATTTAAAGCACTGGATTATTATTTCACACTGGTGCTTTGGTGCTTATAGCCATAGTGCTGGTAAAGCATGTACTATAACATGGATATCATTAAATACATATGCTACATAAGTGTTTAATGATTGAAATTAAGTTGTTACATCTTTGAATCTATGTCTCTCAGATTTTAGTGTTGAAATGAATCTTTGCACTCTCAGTGCCATAGAAAATTTAAGTATTTTTATTTGGTTTTATTTTATTTTTGGACAATACAGGTCCATAATAATAATTCTCAAATCCAGAAATCTTAAAACTGACATTATTTTCCTAAATTTGCATCAGACTCATTTCACTACAATACTTTATCTTGACCTGATGTGAGAATGTTCATGTCTTATGAATGTTTGTGGCCATCGTAGAGAAATGAACGTGTTTTGTGGGGGTGCGGACCCCGTCTGGGAGAACTTGTGATAGAAGTTATGTGCCTCATTATCTTTTAATATATAAGAGGCTGAATTTTGAAATACAGTTTAGCCCCAAAGGTTTCAGTTAAGAGAATATTTATGTATACCAGTGTTTATTTGCATAATTTGTCCTCCTGGTATTTTGAGGCTAAAAACCACCACCATGGTGGCAGCCTTCCAACAGGAGAGAGCATGGTGGAAAATGGATACATTCCGCCTGAGAATGTGTTGTTCGGCCATTTTGTCATTGTGTGAACATCACAGAGGGCACCTACACAGACCGAGATGGCATAGCCTACTACACACCGAGGCTGGAGGGTATAGCCTATGGCTCCCAGGCTACAAACCTGTTACTGTACAAAACAACATGAGATTAAGCATGTTACTGTACAAAACAACATGAGAGTAAATTAAGAACACGAGAAGATTATGTAGTCAAGAGACATGGCCAACAGAAGATGAATGTGGCTGCTGAGTAACATGACCTATGTTTTATAGCAGGTGTTTTTTTGTGTGTGTGTTTTTGTAAGTAGAAACAGTACACTCTAAAATAACGATAAAAAGTCTGTGTTAGTAAATATATAAAACAGTAACACAGCCATTGTCATTATAGAGTATTCTGTATTGTATGTACTATCCTTTTATACAACTGGCCCCACAGATTTGTTTACACCACCATCACCACCAAATGTGTGAGTAACGTGTGCACAGCATATGACATTATAGCAGCTACAGTGTCACAAGGTAATAGAAATTTTTCAGCACCCTTATAATTTTAGGGGGCCACCATTATATATATGTGGTCACTAACCAGAACACTTTTATACAGTTCATGACTGTGGTTTTAACATCAATAGAAGAGGGTTTGGTGTGGGGGAAATGGGATGTGAAATAGGATTGACTGGGGGCCCCACTTGATGAGGACCTTGAAATAGGAAGATAAGGAATTTGTTCTTAACCAGGAGACATCTGATGGAGTAAAATTCGTTTAGAGACACACTGCATGTTAGCATGCAGCTCACAGAAGCTCATAAAAAAAAGCTCTTTATCTTTTTTGTTTGATGAAAAGTTTCCCAAAATTTTTTATTATGGAACTAGTTTTTCTTAGCTTATTGTTCAATTACAGTTGACATACAATATTAGTCTCAGGTGTACGACATAGGATTAGACATTTTTACACCTTACAAAGTGATCTCACCCACACCCAATAAGTCTAGTACCATCTGACTTGTACACGGTTATTACAATGTTTTTAACTATATTCCCTATGCTGCCATTTACATCCCCATGACTATTTTAATACCTGAAAATTTTGAGGGATTCTGAACAAAGAAGTGATGAGGTTTGCATTTGTAAAAGACAGGAGAATGATTAGAGGCAGGGAACCTCTTGGGCTTAGATGTGTTAATTATGTTGCACATTAAAAGTAAAATACTCAGATTAGGAACTAGAGATTAAAATTTTAAATTAGAATTGTCCCTTCATTGAATATTTCAAGAAAAGCTTGACTTAAACTTTGTTTTTGTGTTTATTAAAACAATATATGCATAGCACTTTAAAAAAAATAAAACACCCAAGTCTCCAACCACATAACATTTCTTCTAGTCTCATTTTTTGACTGAAGAAAACCAACTATTTTAACTGTTTGCCTTCATATATAAAAATGACATGATTATAGTACTTTTTGACTTATTTTTTTAACATAAAGCATTTGCTATTGCCTTTTCATTACGGAACAGAACGACTTAGCACTTTCACATGCACACATACACAGACACACACAGAACATCCACCCCAGCACACATTTATGCACACTACCTATCCTGTCAATCTGCCATCAGAGTTATAAATTTGGATAAACATAGCTACTTTCATTTCCTTGCACAACTTTTTTTATTCCCTGTAAGTTGTCTTTTTCATTCACTTTCTTTTTCATTTTATTTATTTTTGCTTAAGTTTTCTGTGTGTTAAACACTGATTCATCACCATCATCACCTGGCACTTCTGCTCCTATTTCCTCCCCACTGTTCCTTCTCTGTACACTATTCCCCTGATTTTTTTTTTTTAACTTCTTGGACATTTTTTTTTTTTTTTACTTCTTGGACATTTTATCTTGTTTGTTTGTTTGTTTGTTTGTTTGTTTGTTTTGTATACCATGCATTTGTTGTCTTGCTTTATTTCCAGGACTATTTCCTCAACTTATTTTTTATATATGAGTCATATTTAATTTCCAAGAGTTGTTTTTGGATTTCTGAGTTTTTGTTCTCGTCTTAACATCCTGTTTTTATTTCATTGATGTGCCTTTAACTTTCTAAAGAATTGATGATTTTTTTTTTTAATGAGCTTGTCTCTGCAGACTGTCTCTACTTTCCTTTTGGTTTAGTCTGTCTTTCAGGTTAGTGCTTTGCTAGTGTAAAGTTGAAAAGCTGCAAAGTCTTGGGCCTTGAGGTGAAATTTGTCAACCACAAGCTTCTCTGTAAAGGGATCTGGCTTAGTCATCTCACTTCTTAGGATATCTTGAATTGCAGTACTTTTAGGTCTTTCTTTTAAGATGATCAGATTTCATAGAAAAGAGTCTTCAAATCTGCTGACTAGAGAGCAGTCCTGAATACTGGTATGCTGGGAGACAGGTAGAGAAGGAAAGGTGAAAGTCTCAACATTCATTAAACACAGGTACTCCTAACCCTGTCCCTTTAAAAAAAAAATGTTTTTATTGATTTCAAAGAGAGGCAGGGAGAGGAAGAGAGAAGAAAAAACATTCACTGGTGGGCTGCCTCCTATTAGGGTTCAAGCCAGCAACCTGGGCATATGCCCTGACTGGGGATCAAACCTGCAACCTCTTTGTGCATGGATGACATTCTACCAATTGAGCCACACCAGCTGGGCTCCCTTTTTTTTTTCTTCTTATTCAGTATAACACTCTATACTCAATAGTGTTTGGTACCCTTCAGTCAGACATTCTCTGTAAATTAGCAGGCAGTTGTGTTTTTTGTTGTTGTTGTTACTGTTGTTGTTTTGCCTTATCAGAGGGAGTGGCAAATTGCCTGGTTGTGTGGACTTGGGAAGGGGCTCTGAGGATCTAGCTTTCTTATCACTTTGTTATTAACATACAGCACACATACAGAAAAGTGCCTGAGTCTTAAGTACTCAACTGACTAGATTGTCACACATGAACAAACCTGGACTCACCTCATCCACACTCACTTCTAATTACTGTGCTGCCTCTCTGTAAAGATAACCAGCATTCTGAAGATTATACTTGAGTTTGTTTTTGAACCTTGTACAGAAGAATCATATTGAGTCCAGCTTCCTGTGTTATTACGCTTGTGAGGTTCTTCTGTGTTGTTGTAGATAGGATAGTTCTCTCTTTTTTTAGTTAATCCATGATAGTGATCCATCCCATCCTACCATTGATGGACATTATTTTTTTAAATATATTTTTATTGATTTCAAAGAGGAAGAGAGAGGGAGAAACGTCAATGATGAATCATCTATCAGCTGCCTCCTGCATGCCCCCTACTGGGGATGGAGCCTACAACCCTGGCTTGTGCCCTTGACCGGAATCGAACCCGGGACCCTTCATTTCGCAGGCTGACGCTCTGTCCACTGGGCCAAACCAGCGAGGGCTGATGGACGTTATTGTTCTTAGTTTGAACCATCTACGTACTTCTTCAATGTCTTTGGTAGACTTTCAAGAAATCTTCCCTATTTTTATTCAAATATTCACCCCTACTGCCAGTTCTACCTGCGCTGCTAAGTCCTGAGCTTACATAGGAGAGGTCTATGGTGTAAAAACACTGGCTATGCCTCTGCTTCCCTACTGTTGGCTTTGGATTCAGTGTTCTGGAGATCTGCTAATGGTACTTAATATTTGGTTATCTGCTTTTCAACCTCTTAAGCGGACAAGTGGTTTTATTGCTAGCTTTACCCAGTGGCCAGATAAGTTTCTATTGAACAAGTAAAAAAAAAATGTACATAAATGTTAAAGGCACAATTTAAAATAAAATACCCATTACATTTTGAAGTTATTTGTTACATGTCCTTACAAGCTAATATATTTTTAAAGTATGATACTTTGTAAAACACTGTAATATGAAGCAAGAATTCTTATGATCCATCCGCAATGTGTTGAGATGCTCTTGCAGTGTCTTCTTTCCCACAAACTTTGTGTTTGAGTTTTTATTTTTTAAATGTATTTTGTGTGTGTGACTTTTGGGAGGAACTGGGATAATGCCTGTGACCATTCCTCTTTTTTAAACCCAATTTAAATTTTATTTTCAAACCCTCCTTTTTTATTTTTTATTTCTCCTAAAATCGAATTTCTGAGAGATGATATCTTAGAATAACTGTTACCTTCTTTTATAGTAAACCTAAGTCAGTAATTACTAAGTACAATGGTGGTTTTTAGTTGATCAATTGAATATTATCCTTTTGAATATTAAAAATTATATGTTAAACCTTTAGTCTGATTTGCAGAATTTTTTTTAATAGGGCATCGCTGGAACTGATGTAGCTAAAGAAGCGTCTGATATCATTCTCACAGATGACAACTTTACAAGCATTGTTAAAGCAGTTATGTGGGGACGAAATGTCTATGACAGCATCTCAAAATTCCTTCAGTTCCAGCTTACTGTTAATGTCGTAGCAGTGATTGTTGCTTTCACAGGCGCCTGTATTACTCAAGTAGGTGGACAATTTGTTTATTAAAACTTGCTTATTTTAAAGCAAACATGTGTATATCATACCTTTAAAAGTACTTGAATATTTAAATAGGTTGAAGCTTAATATTTTAGGTTAATTACTATAAAAGTGCAATCCACTTCTGTTCTTTAAGTTTTTAAATACAAAAATGCTTCCTGAGAATTGCTGAGTCCCTGAATATTGTGAATGTCTACCAGGAAACCTGTCTTTTCTAGGATTCGCCACTTAAAGCTGTGCAGATGCTGTGGGTGAACCTCATAATGGATACGCTTGCTTCCCTGGCTCTGGCAACCGAACCCCCCACTGAATCTCTCCTGCTTCGGAAACCTTATGGTAGAAATAAACCTCTCATCTCACGCACGATGATGAAGAACATTTTGGGTCATGCATTCTATCAACTGGTAGTAGTCTTTACACTCTTGTTTGCTGGTAAGAATTCAGTGCCTGATAAAACTTCAGTTGTTTCTAAGCTAATATTTCGGATGATCATTTGTTATGAGTTTTTCAAGAACATAAGTTGTGTTCTTTAATTTCTCTCTTTATCAGTGTATGCTTAGTAAATTGGCAGGGGGGCCTGAGGGGAAGCAGTATATGAGAGAGTGGGGTGGGAGTAAAAAGAGTCCTGACTGCTTGTCCTGACAATGCCACTGACTTAGGTAGGTGATCTGTACTATGACATAATAGTTTTGGGGTTTTCAGTTTGCTCATCTATAAAACAAGAGAGAGAATTAGGTAATTCCAGGTCCCTTCCAACTCTTTCTATGCTGTCATTTGGGCATCCAATAAAGGTCTGGCTAGTTTTATTGTTGCATACCTCCTTGAAAATGTTAAATGATTTTTAATGACAATTACAAAATAATAATCTTTCGTTCTTTTAGGAGAAAAGTTTTTTGATATTGATAGTGGAAGAAATGCTCCTTTGCATGCTCCTCCTTCGGAACATTACACTATTGTTTTTAATACATTTGTGCTGATGCAACTTTTCAACGAAATAAATGCCCGGAAAATTCATGGTGAAAGAAATGTGTTTGAAGGAATCTTTAATAATATCATCTTCTGCACAATTGTTTTAGGCACTTTTGTGGTACAGGTGGGTAATTGGAAAAGATGGCTTCAAATTTGATTACTATGTGGTAGATATTAGGTAAGCAGGTGGCTTGTTCCAGAACTTACTTGACTGAAATGTGTGGGGCTTCTGTGTATTGCTTTGATGACATTTACAAAGTTTTAAATGTCATAACTCAAGTGAAAAATTGCCCTTTCCTGAAATTCTGCATATGAGAAGAGTGTGTTCATTTAAGCTAATGCTACTTTAATTGCACTATGGGTTCTTGTGGTTGTGATATCTCAGTCTAATTCTGATTGTTTCATTCTATAACATTATTATAAAACTTTTAATTTTGATACTATTTAAGGTAAATGTCACAGTTTACTTTTAGGCTTGCTTAATTGCTTCTAGCAAACAATAGCAGTTTATTTTGTATAGTTTAATTTATATGTTAAAATAATAAAAGGTTTGAAGTGAATGTTTAGATTCCATATGATTATGAATGGCTGCATTCTGAGTTGGACATGTCAATATTTCATTTTCTGATATTGTCAAAACAAGGCAGAAGAGAGAGTTGAGAATGGCGTGTGAGGAGTGTGGTTGGGAATGAATAGAAAGGACTGGAAATTTCCCCTTTTTTCAGAAATGATTCTAAGAACTAAGCTAATGATGACTTTGCATATGGTGATTTTATATCACCATGTATTATAGCTATGTTTTTATATCATCTTGTATTTTGTGGTACTCTTTTGTGTAAATGATTGTATAGTAGTATCTGGGATCAGAACAGGTAAATGAATGGTACATAATTATACCAGGAAGTCAGTAAACGCAGTAAGATTTCAAATTAAAAAGTGAGTTTTTTATACATTTTATTCAGCCTATATCTTGTTGCACTATGGATACCGAAATGAAAATGCTCAACTTAATTATTTCTGTAAAACCTATTTCTGTTAGCTTTCAATTTCTATAAATTTTAGGAGAGATACTGCTTGTTACATCCTTTATGAAATATTTTATTTAGATTTTACAAAAATCATTGTTCATGACATGCTAAAGTTTTAGCATTTACTTGCTACAAAATTAGATTTATTAAAATACAGGAATTACAGAGATTTAACTGCCTGTATCTCTGTATCAGGCAAATCCTGACAAAGGTTGATGTGCCTAAAACAGTTCATGTACGGTGTCAGGCTCCAGTGCCTTATAAACATGCCAGAGCTACTCGGTGTGGTCTGGAGGCCAGCCTCTGGTCCAGGCCACTTCATTGCAAGTCCACAGTGAGAGGAAGAGCGCGGGCCAGAATATAAGTGAACACCTTCACTACTCTCACTGTGTATTTCAGAGGAGGGATTTTTTGTGGTGTTGCGGGGAAGGGAGGGGTGTTATTTTCACTTTTGGTAGTAGTAGCAGCAGCAGCACTGTGCAAACAGGGCATGGATTTAAACTCTAGTTTCTGTTCCTTATCCTCTTGTCATGGATTAGCACTTTGAATCGCTTTGAATACTTTTGTAGACTGTCAGCTGCGTAGGAAAACATGAACCTTGATGTACATAGACTAGCCAAAGTCTTGATTGTAGATCTGAGGTACATATATAATAAAGGGCTAATATGCAAATTGTACCTTTGACTGGGAGTTCGACCGGAAGTTCAACCAGGGGGCAGAGCCAGCCAGCCAGCCAACCACCCGCAGTCCCTCCCTTCAGCCAGTCCGTCCCAATCAGCCCTATTGGGGTGGGCTGGCTGGACCCCACCTGTGCAGGAATTTGTGCACCTGGCCTCTAGTAAATTATATTTAAGTTAATTTGTCTCTTATTTACTAGCTGATTCTTATTTTCACTTTTTTTTTTTTTGAGATCATGAAGTACATAATAACCCTTAACTCTATGTAAATATTTTCAGTTTATTTTCTAGTTGGTAGTAATTAACACAAAACCAGTGTTTTTCAAAGTACATTCTATGAAACAATAATCTTTTGAGTTGTTCTTATCTTCTCAGTAAGTTTAAGAAATATTGCTTGTTCTGCTTACCTCTTGGAGGTTCTTAAAGCCATGTATCATAATGCTTATGAAATGGACACTGGGGTCCATCAGTTCTGGAGTCACAGAAAGGTACTGCCTCAGTAGTTGTGTGACCTTGACAAGCTTTGTCTGTGAAATGGGAACATTAATATTAATTAGGTCTTGTCATAGAGCTAACAGAGCATTAAGAGAGATATTTCACTTGAAGCTCTGAGTTTGGTGTTTGTAAGAAAACACTCAAATCTGAGCTGCTGCTTTTTTTCCCCCTTGCTTTTTTAAAAATTAACAATTCAAAAGCTTTGGAAAATCCTTCAGTCCAAAAACCTGTTGAACTTTGTGTAATCCAGCCCCTTATAAATTTAGAAGGCAACACCTGGTGCTAGATTCCCTTAGCACACATTTAGGAAGTGCTTTAGTTCACTGACATGCACAATAAATAGTAGTCCGTCTAAGCAGTATATTAAAGAATATGGAAACTTATTTTTAGAAGTAAATTCCACTATTAATTAAACAATTTTATTTCTTTCAACTCTAAAATAAAAAGATTATTATTTCTTATGCCACATAACTAACCATATTAATAATTTGTTTCCCCAATATCTTAATATCCTTTTCACATACCTCATTATACTAAAAAATAAAAAGGGTTGTTGTTTAAATTCTTTTTTAAATTGAAAACACACAAAGAAATGTTGAGGTTTTTTTCTATGCTCATTTTATGGTACACAAGAGAAAATTATTATAGCTCTCTCTATTAAAATCCAGGCAAAATTGCCAAATCATTTATCAACTGGTTGGGCTATAAAAAGAAACATGGTTGGGAATCTATATGTACAAGGTATATGTACAAGGGTACAAATAATCTTGACTTTAAGAACAGTGGAACTGACCAGTACATATCACTTGAATTTGGAATAAACTACAGCTACAAAGACTAGAGTTCATAACTTTCAAAAATAAAGTTTAGCCCTAACCAGTTTGGCTCAGTGGATAGAGCGTCAGCCTACAGACTGAAGGGTCCCAGGTTCGATTCCGGTCAAGGGCATGTACCTTGGTTGTGGGCACATCTCCGGTAGGGGGTGTGCAGGAGGCAGCTGCTCAGTGTTTCTCTCTCATCAATGTTTCTAATTCTCTATCCTCTCCCTTCCTCTCTTTAAAAATCAATAAAATACATTAAATACATTTAAATACATTTAAAATATTAAATATTTTAAAAACTGTTAATACCAAAATGATTCTTTTTAATACAATTTTGGCAACTACTAACTGCCATTTCAAAAACAGGGTGAATAATGTTGCTTAACTCTTAATATTCCTATGTATACTGTTTTAGGTTCTTTAAAATAAGGAGGGAAACATATCACTATATTAATGAATTTTCTTTATGCAGATCATTTGACTTTTTAGAAGGGAAAGCAAATTTCTGCGGGTATACCACCTGCGTTAGCATATATTTCATAGAATTGCAACTTGCTTTTCTTCTCTAACAGTCCATATATTTGTCCTAACATCTAACTTAACCAGGAGTGAATAGCAATTAGATGGAAAATAAAAAAGATTGAATATTATGTCTATTTTTCCATACAGTCTTTTCTACAATAGTGTACTATCTTTTTTGGAAAGGCATAAATTACTGTTATACTAAATACAGGAGAATGTCGTTTCTTGAGATTATATTGAAAATCAGTATGAAGTTATTTTTTGATCATGAGAATTATTTTTTTTCCATTTTTAGTAAGCATAATTTAAACAGGAAATAATACCTGCATTTAAAATTTTGGACAGAGGGATTTTGTTTTATTTGTCTTACATTCAGCTGTGAATATTATACATGTCACCAACAAAATAATGGTTGTTTAGCTTAAATTTTAGAGGATACAAAATTGGGTGATATTTTTTGAAATATCTGAATTGTGAAATGTAAAAGATTTAAACAAACTTACTCTTGATTATTCCTCCAGATAATAATTGTGCAGTTTGGTGGAAAGCCTTTCAGTTGTTCAGAACTTTCAATAGAACAGTGGCTATGGTCAGTATTCCTAGGAATGGGAACGTTACTCTGGGGCCAGGTAAAAACATCGTCATTTTTTGTTCAAACCTTAAATGATTTAAAAAAAAAATTCTAGTATGTATTTTCTTTAAGCAGTTCTGTACTGGATTCTAAGTAGTTGCCATTCTAGGGCAAAATGGGCGTTTAGGGATGTGGTTTTTTTAAAATGTAACATTTGCTTTACTCTGTCACTTGCTGTTTATTACGATTATGCCTATATTAAAAAACACCTTAAATTTCTGACATCGTTTTTTAACTTGTTTTTTGGAACAAGTTTTACAACAGTATTGTTATAATGTGTTTATAACTGGTTAAGATTCTAATATCTATATCGTTAGCTCTATCACTTATATTTGCATGTTTAGAATAAATATTTGTACAAAAATATAAAATACTATGTTCTTCACACTATATAAATTTTATGTAGTTTAATCCAAAATGTAGCATAGGAACAATCCTGAGTTTCAGTTTACGTAGAGAATGTTTCCATAAAAATAATGGTATCCGAAAAAAATGGGCCACAAAATGACATTTTAGATTATTTGAATTGAATGGCTTTAACAGTGTATATATAAAAATACAATGCCTGAAAAATGAGATATACCTCGTCTTTATTATAAGCAGCTGACTTGCAAGTACATGTCATTATTTTTAAAACAGAAGTGTTAATGGTGTGTCTGTTGTTCATTTGAAGCCCATTACTATAAAATTAACTGGTAGAAAATCTATACTAACATTTCCATAATGTTATGTTGTGTAACTTGTGTGAACTTATTTATTGTCATTTTGCAAGTCAATTTCCAGGTTTTTTTTGAAGTTAATTTGTCTCACCTTTTTTTTTTAAAATTGTGTTTGTGGGTTCTGAGGTTTCTCTTATTCATTTTGAATACCTCATTAATAGAGATCTTTTAAGTGGATCCATACTTGGTCCACCTTTCTTTTTTCATTACCATTCTAATTATTATGTGATGTTCTTTCATAGGCAGAACAAAACCCACAGTCACACCTCAAATCTGGCTAATTTCAGGAAGAAGAAATTCAGTATAGCATTGCATACCCAATAGGCATCAGTTACCTTCTTTGGTTGACATTGTCTATTGAATTTAAGGGCGATGGTAGAAAGCACTGATTTGGTGGTTAGGCAACCTGGGGTCTTAATCACTCCATGAACAAGTCTTCTCCCGGGCTCTGAGCCTATTGCACCTCTGCGAAATGAGATGGGTGGCCTTGAAATCCCTTAAGCAGTTTTTATTCTGACTGCATGCTTGTTTCCCCTTGATAAGCCTGAGTTCCTTAAGGAATGGCTGCTAACATCTATATGTTAATAAGTATTTGTTTGTGTTTTTATATCCTTTATGTTTTCTAGGGCATCTGTTCCTAATGGTGTCATTATCAATCAGTGTTAACACAATTTTTCAAACAGTTGCTTTTATAAAATTAAGTGCATTTAGTAACGCACTACTTTTAGTTTAACCTTGGAGATTTTTGGAATTTGGGTATGTGTTTTTCCCAAAGAATTTGTAAAGCACTGATGAAATAGAATTTTTTTTTCATCTGTGAAGACTACCTGCCATTTTTATTTTATCTGAAATAAATATAACTAATATGAGTTCAAGTAAATATATGTCAAAGAATGATTTTTAAGTTTACCATCATGAATGTCCTAAAGCATGAAAAATTATAATCAGATTATGTCGATCCAGGAACACTTTTACCCTTCAGGCTTAAATCTCTTGTGCAGCTAAGAGAGGAATATTTTTTGTTTTTAGAAAGAAAGCCTCTGAGGACAGGATCGCATTGCCTCATTGGTGAAGTTAGTTGGTTACGCTTGCACCTTTCCATCCCTTTGTGCTAAAGTTGATCAGTTTAATTGTACTTGATATGATTTATTTCAAGTTCTTTCCCCTGTGTTGTAGCTTATTTCAACAATTCCAACTAGCCGTTTAAAATTCCTAAAAGAAGCTGGTCATGGAACCCAAAAGGAAGAAATACCTGAGGAGGAGTTAGCAGAGGACGTGGAAGAGATTGACCACGCTGAGAGGGAGCTGCGGCGTGGCCAGATCTTGTGGTTTAGAGGTCTGAACAGAATCCAGACGCAGGTATGGGCCTGGAGAGAGGTAGGAGAGGTGATGGGTGTGGGAGCCAGCCAGGGCTTTGGACCAGGGGAGGAGGTTTGAACACTCCTTAACTTCCTTTCTAGCCCTCCCAACCCACAAAACTTACTATTTTGAAAAATAATTCTGTTACCTGGAATGAGTGAAAGTTTTAACTGATCATGGAAGAATGTGTCTATATGCCCCTGAGCTCCTTTTTTCCTAGCTTTTCCCCCTTCGTCACAAAATACTACTCTTACCTATTTATCTGCTCTGTAAAAAGTGCCTTTTTTTCTTTACTTTTTATATGTTGATAGATGGAATGGTCCTTTCTCTTGTTCTCTCTCTCTCTTGCTGAGCAAGCTGTCACAATCTCTGATTCCTTGCAGATGGATGTAGTGAATGCTTTCCAGAGTGGAAGTTCCATTCAGGGGGCTCTAAGGCGGCAACCCTCCATCGCCAGCCAGCATCATGATGTAACAAATATTTCTACCCCTACACATGTAGTGTTTTCCTCTTCTACTGCTTCTACTACTGTGGGGTGTGAGTGTGTGTTCCTAAGTGCATGAAATTAACATTTCCTACTTCACACACCTAACGTTTCTCATTTTCTCCTTAATGTTTAAATTCATGTTCAGGCTTTTCATAAAGCTTTCTTTGCGTAAAGTGGATTGAGACCTCAAAGTGTTGTCATTGTTGTTGTTTTATTTTCTTAGAGGGCTAGATAACAGATGGAACAATTGCAACCAAAGATTAGATATGAAATCCGTGAGCTTGTCTCTATGCTAACTCTGATCTTTAATATGGGGAATAAAATTGTAGTTTAGAATTTGTGGAACTACTATAAATTTTTGAGTATATGCCTTTAAACATGTTCACATTGCATGGTGCCCCAGAAGCATGTGATTGTGAGCTGACCTTACAGAACCAAGAAACTGTGTTTTTAAAGCTAAAAATGAATATAGCATTTTGACTTTTATTGAGGTTGGAAAGTAGGAAGAAAGTTCTCAGTATATAGCCATTGTTTGCCTTCTTAGCTTAGTCTTTGCAGCCTGGTTTTGGATTTTTTTTCCCCCCTTGGCATAGGGGCCTATGTGTAAGCTTCATAATTCTATGGTATTTACCTTTTTCTTTCATTTGTATAATCCATTTAATTTAAAATTGTATCCTAGATAAGAAATAATCTTTTAAGTTTTCCAAAGAAGTAGGGAAAGTGTACTATTGATTAATTATTGAACCATTTCATGTCATACTTTCTATTAACTGACTAGAATAACAGGTTTTTAGTAAATGGCAAACTCACCAAAAGCCTATATTGCCCTTACTGTGAATTAGGGTCTTGATTTTGTGGAGGATTCTCAGTATATTGGAGGCACTAAAGATATAAGCCTACGCACCCCTCACCCCCACTCCCAAAGTCAGCTGAGATATCTAAGGTTAATCTTTTGGGGAGAGACCTGTCTTTGTAGTTTGGTCTTTGGCCAGGTAAGGACCAGAGGAACCTTGGAAAGCTAGAGAGAGGATGAGTTAATGGAGAAAACAATGCTGTTCTAAGGAGGACTCTCTATTCAGTGCCTTTTTGTTCACTGTTTGCTTAAGCAATTTTCGATTGTTATTTTTGACAGTGTTTTGAAACAGGCAGAACAGGACCTATTCCCAGTTGTACTGTGAGAACTGACTTGGAGCTGAAATGGCTTGTTCATGCCTAATAAGCAGAGGAAGAATGATGTGTAGAACAGAGCAGGCGAGTGTTCTAAGGACAAACTGCCTGTGATGTTGGACAGGGCATAAATTTACAGACAAGGACAGATAGGAATCTTTCTTTCAAAAACTACTCTGAGCCCTGGCCGATGTGGTTCAGTTGGTTGGGCATCATCCTTTGCACCAAAAGGTTTCTGGTTGGATTCCTGGTCAGGGCACATGCCCGGGTTGCCAGCTCGGTACCCAGTAGGGAGTATACAGGAGGCAATCCAATTGGTGTTGCACTCTTACATCGATGTTTCTCTCTTCTCCCTTCCCCTCTAAAGATCAATAAATTATTCTTAAAGCAAGCAACAAACAAAAAAACCTACCTGAAAGACATGATATTTGTAAATGCCTGACCTTATGCCTGGGACAGTTGCATCCTTCCCTCCATGTATCTGTGGGTTTTACATTTTTCTTTGCTATAGAGGTCTTATTACAACTCATCTCTTCATCTACCACTACTGTAAAATGTGCAGAAAGCCTACCGTATACCAGGGTTATACTAGAGCCTTGAGGCATTACAGTCTGGTAAGGAAAGCAAACAAGTAGTTAGAAATTACTACATGGTAATAGAACACAAACTATTATTATAGGGTCTTTCACATACCCTGGGAAGTCAGGAAAATTGACCTGAAGAAAATGATTTCTGAGCTGATTCTTGATAAAATTTGCTCAGCTGGGGGAAGCAGGCTTCAGTGACATAGTTTTGTACTAAGAGAGTAATGAGACATAGGAGTAATAAGGCTGGAATGGATGGTAAGAATCTGTTTATATCCTGTAAGAAGGATCCGAAATGAGACTTTATCCTAAAAGATTCTCCCTGCACTCAAAATTTTAAATTTGAAAAATTTCAAATGGACAAGTTGAAAGATTAATAGATGAATAATTTTATCTGGATTTACCACTTAATATTTCATGACACCTGCTTTATATATTAATTTATACTTTTTCTTGAGCCATTTGAAAGTCACAGATATCAAGACATTTCATCTCTGAATATTTAATTCAGCATCTACCTGCTAAGAATAAGAAGTCTCTTTCATAAATTGCTCCCAAAATGTCCTTAATATCTTTTTTGAGACAGGATTCAAGAAAGGATCATTGGCAGTATGTTAGGTGTCTCTAGTCTCCTTTCATCTAGACCCATTTTCCCTATCTTTATTTTTCAGTACATTTACTTCTTTGAAGAATCCAGGCCAATTGTCTTGTAAAGTATCCTACATTCTAAATTTGTTTCATCATGATTAGCTTCCTGTTAAACTTTCCTGACAAGTTTGCATGCCTGGGTGGCATGTATTCTATTTATTCTTATATCAGCAAAATTTTAAATTATTGACTTTTTTATTTGTAGGGATATCACATGAGCTTAAGTATACTATATTTAATATATTTCTCTGTATAATTGTGTTCCGGGCCTTATATCAAATAATAAAATCAGTTATCAAATTTGTTTTAAGATATACCCATCCACACCTGCTCCAGGCTTCTTTTCTGATACACAAATATGTCTGGGATTTCTGAGTTGCTGGGTCCATGTGACCAGGATGATAGAGGTATTGAGGGCAAGTGTGTAGTTGTTGCTTCATCAAGGTTTGAGATGGTTATTTCTTTATTCTGTATTCTGTGTCTTGAACATAAGGAGGTATTAAGGACTGCTATATACTCTTGTTCAGGAGGTTATCATTGTATACTACCAGTCGCAGTAAGTACATTGCTGTTACCATAAATGCCTTTTAACCTTCCTGGTGAAGCTTTGTGTTAGGTGGTAGTACAGCACATCAGCTAATATATAGAATTAATTATTAGTGTTAATATGTGTAATGAAAGGTTTGATTACCTCACTGTGTTCCTGGCCTAATATAGAACAGTCTTAGAACTGCCTGTGGATGTCAAACTTCTTAGACTGTTATTTGGAATCTTTGTTACATGGAAGAAATAATCCATTTCAACTTTGTCATATCCTATACTTGAAACATCTCTGGAGAGATCATCTTTTTCTCTCTGTTGTTAGTCAGTTTTACCCCTAAAGATCTCGAGAGAAAACATTCCATAGTTTATCTTTATTTATAAAGTATATCATTCTAATATCAGTCTCTATCATTAGTAATTCTTTTGCTGAATTAATAGTTAAATCTGGTCTTCTAGGTGAAGTCTGGTCTTCTAGGTGAAGGGGTTGGTCCACTATAGCCTGTGGACCAACGGTGGCCTGTGGTTTGTTTTTGAAAATAAATTCTTGTTGGAACCGAGTCATGCCCAGTCATTTGAGTAGCGTCTATAGTAGTTTTTGCACTTCACTGGCAGAGGTCAGGGGTTGTATCAGAGACCATATGGCTCACAAAAGCTGTATTTACTCTCTGGTTTTTTTTTACAGAAAATGTTTGCCAACCTCTATCTCAAATAAGTAAAAGATCACACAAGTTGGTCTTACTCTGAGAAAATTTGATGTGAAAATACCCAACTTTGGAAAACAACCTAGAATTTTCTTTCTTGTTGCCTAGTACAATGTAAATTATTTTACATTGTAATTCTTTGTTAGTGCACATAGTAAAACTAATGATGAATATAAATTTTAGGAATGGCCCATCTGTTGTAGAAGATAAGATATATCAGCTAGTGACTAAAATAGTCTCAAATTTTAGCGTTAATCATGCACATCATGTTTTGGGCAATAATATTGTTATTATTTTCTGCTCTCAAAAGTTAGGACTGTTTTTATGAAAATTGGTGGTTTAACAGGGTACATGGTTTTGCTTTGTTTATGACTTAAATTTAATGTATGTAATGTAAACTGATAATAATTTTCAGTTTTGTAAAATTACTTTGTGATTATGGTAATCACTGATTTTTTGTTTTTTTGTTTGCCATATGCTTCGTGCAATGTTTTCCTCTGAATTTACTCTTTAAAATAGGTTTTACATAGGGATTATTTGATTTGTCTTAATATTAATAATTTTAGGAGTTATAATTATGTTTTGCATCAGAGGTCTCAATAAATATTAAAGGAATTGTTTAAAAGCTGGATAAAATAAACAGTAAGGTTTGGATTGTCAAGAATACTGATTAAGGTTACTTCTTATTTTTCTGATTAAACTGAATTCGTGATAGTGGTAAAATAGTTCCCTACCTACCTAAAGTATTGTGCACACAATTGTGCTTTTTAGTTCCTCAAAATTACTACTGTACTGTGAGAATTGTACATTTAGAAGGTTATAGAAATCACAGCGAGTGTAGGTTAGCTGAACTGCCTTGCATCAAGAATGCTTTTTTATTTATGTTCTTCATGAGTAGAAAGTAAAATGAATCTGCTACAATGACCCCTGATTGATCTAGATTTTACTAGTAGTGTATGTATCTAATATGAGAACTGTTCTTTGAAATGGCCTTGCTTTGGAGGATTCTGAGCTGTCCTTTACAGGTCATGTCACCATGTGGCCACGTAGTGAAGTCAGAGGAAGACAGCATTAACCTTAATCTTAGAAAGTATTTTATTCTGGTGAAGTTAGCTATAATGCTACTGTCCACGTGTTTTTTACTCACTTTCAAAAAACCTGTAATTGGGAGTTCAAGAAACTTGATTCCAAGACATTTTGATACTGATTAAGAGTGGCGTGACAGGTCAGCCACCCATCTTGGTTGCAGAGTTTCCCCCTTTAGAAAATGGTTAGGAGAAAGTATGTCAAGTAACCTTTCAACCCCTGATGTTCTCAGATAATGTAGTAAATTCAGAAAGAAGAAAATATTTTAATTGGAAATTTTGGTTAATTAAGAAACGTAATCTTACCTGCCACAGATGTGTGTATGTGATTATATGCACACACACACTGACTGCTCTTTAGACTGCCCATCCTAGAGCTTTGCCGACTCCCACATCACTAATTTAATCTCAAGCCTTTCTCCTGAGCTCTAGTTTTCTTCACTAGGAAATTCTGCAGCCCCTCAAATTTAACATGTTCCATAAATTAACTTATTTCACCCAGGATTCTTTACTCTTCCCCTCTACCCACACTGGTCAAAACAAAACAGCAAACATAACTATTTCTCTAGCTCTGTTAGCAGCATTGTCAGCAACCAAAGTCAAGGAAGTAACAACTCCAGGCCCTCTTGGACAGCTCACATCACCCACCAGGTTTGCTGGCTGATCCTCCAACGTGTGTTCTCAGTGCCTACTGACCACTAACACCAACATATATTTTTCTTTTTTTGAGGAGGCTATCTTTTTGCTTTTTTAACTGCATAGTTTATTATTAGGACCATCAGGATACTTGTTAAATGTCTATATATATATAGAAGAATTTTAAGATTTGCAAGATTTCACAATAAAAAACAAATGGATGATTATAATGGTATATAATTAGTAAGCATTGTTTCCACACCATATGTAAAGCACTATGTCTTAGTAAATGGGGAACAGAGCAGTAAAGGAAATGGAAACTCTATTTGCTGGTAATAGTCTGCCAAATGAAGGGACTAAAGTATAAACACAAGGATAGGACAGAATTATAAATTAGCATGTGATAAAGTAGCACCACGAGTAAAGTAGGTGATTGCAGCACAAAGTGTGAATTATGGACAAAGAGATTTGACTGCATCTGGGAGCTTGTTAGAAATGCAGGGTCTTAGGCCCCCCCTGAGTCAGAATCTGCATTTTAACAAGAACCCAGGTGCCTCCTGTGCACGTCACAGTTTGAGAAGCCCTGATGTTGATTCTTGGGAGCTGACACTGTTCTGAGTGTATATATGTACAGACTAATTTAACCTCCCATAACAACCCATAAGGTTGGTGCGGTTGTGGTTTTCCATTTTGTAGTTGAGGAAATCAGTAAGTGGCAGAGCTGGAATTCACACACAGGCATTTCACCTCTGTCTTCCTATGTCAACTATGCTATTCTCTTTTTCTCTGTATAAAGGGCTGAGTGAGCAAGTTGTAACACAGCCCCCACACAGGACCTAGTAAATCAGGCAAGACAACTTGGAGAGATGAGGTTATGTTGAACTGAGCATATGTTGGTGCAAATGTCAGGATTCCTTGCTTTTAAGGCTGCATCATCTTCCATTGTTTACATGCACTACATTTCCTTTATCCATTCACCTATCAATGGGCATGGAAAGTGGTTTCCATGCCCTGTCTGTTGTGAGTAATGCTGCAGGGAACATAGGAGTGCAGGTTTATCTTCAAGATTCTGATTTTTTGGTCCTTTGGATAAATTATCAGAAGTAGGATCTAAAATAGTTAAATTCGTGGAAGCAGAGAATGGGTGTTCCCAGAGGATAGTGGGGAGTGGGGAGATGTTGGTCGAGGGGTAACAAGTTTCAGGTTATACAAGATGAATAAGTTCTGGAGATCTAATGTACAGGATGGTGACTGTAGTGTACTGTATAATTGGACTTCTGGCTACACACACAAATGGTACCTGAGGTGATGGATATGTTAAAATATTCACGAAAAAATACATCCTAATGTCTGTCTGAAGAGATTTATTAAATTTTATTATTATTTTGAGATTATTTTGGTGACTACATTTTTTTATCTGGAATGTCAATGTTGATTACTTCTCTTATGAGTAAGTGTTGTCTTCATTAAACAGGATTCATTAGATTGAAATATAGTAGATGTTCAACTATTTGAATTTTGTCCACTTTTTTTGAAAGTCTGCATGATAGTGGATTAATGAAACCTAATGTCAGTTTGTGTGGCGATATTTTTTTAGTTACTTTGCCCAATAATCTCCTTTCATCCATACAGCAGACTTCTGTGAAGGAGAGTGAATTGTTAGGCTATATTCTGTTTTTGTTTTAAGTTGGTTTTTTCCAGTGAGTTATAATATGTAACTTGTTTTGAGTTTTAACCTATTTCAGAGAAAAACACTTCATAGACAAATGGCATATACTCAAATATTTATAGCTGTTTAATGGCATTTTATAGATATCTGTTTGGGCTTTGTCTTTATTTTTATTTTACACCCCATGGGAATAGTGGGGTAGATGTGAGTTCATTGTGGCATTCAGCTTATATTTGCTTGGCTTTTTCATAGTTGGTGGCACCCTAATCCCTAGCATGATAAATGATAACCCTCTGTGCTTGACTTCGTTTAACTTATTTAAATTGTTTTCAGATTCACTTTTTTTTTTAATTTTAAAAAATCAGCTAAAGCTTGTGTATGGTTAATTTTTTTTATTTTGTTTGTTTCTTGTTCAATTTTGTTTTCTTAGGGGAAAAAAATCCTATAAAATGGCTATTAAATTTTAGCCAGTGACAATGAGATTTTTCTTAATATTACTTCAAATTCTTATCTCTTAATTCTTAGAGTATGTGGTTTTGTTGTTTTGTAGTGTCCTACTAAAATATTCATTTTTTTACAGTGTATTGCAAGTTCCACTGCATTACATGCAAATATGATTCACTCATACCTAGCTGTTTGTGGATTCAAACTCATAAATGCACCACCTTTCGGTTAAGCTGACAGCGTACTGACATTTTTCTGTTTCCTGGTATTTACAGATTCGAGTGGTGAATGCATTTCGTAGTTCTTTATATGAAGGGTTAGAAAAACCGGAATCAAGAAGTTCGATTCACAACTTTATGACACATCCTGAGTTTAGGATAGAAGATTCAGAGCCTCATATCCCCCTTATTGATGACACTGATGCTGAAGATGACGCTCCTACAAAACGTAACTCCAGTCCTCCGCCCTCTCCCAACAAAAATAACAATGCTGTTGACAGCGGGATTTACCTTACAATAGAAATGAACAAGTCTGCTACCTCTTCATCCCCAGGAAGCCCACTGCATAGTTTGGAAACATCACTCTGATTGTAAGCCGAATGTTAACACACTAGCTGCATTGTAAAGAAACAAATTGAAACTGGGTCTTTTCACACATTGTGACGGACAAGATAGTATTCTTGTCTCTGGACTTCAACAGAAGACACACTTGTACGAATGTAGATTTATTTTTTTAAAAAAACGCAAAGCTTTCTGCCAGACTGAGGGTGCTTTTTGGGGGGTGGGAGAAATGAACTGCCGGACGAACAGTAACTCAGCATAAGTTGACCTGTGGATCATCGGTAGTACCTAGCAAGGGTCCCGAGCAGTACGTTAGCAGAGCTGTAGTTTATCTCGACCCTGGATGGGAGAGAGGGAGGAGTAAAGCTGGGCAGGCAAAGGCCCTGGATCATAGAATTGATACTTTAATTTCTGCTGTTGGCTGTTAATAAATTGGATTATTTATGTTTATAAATGATACAGATCTGTTTACAAGGTTTGTAGATACTTTTTTTTGTTCCTGTTCATAGATGGGAAGCTTCCTTATCACTGATGCAGAGAAAAATTAGTCCTTCAAATACTGCTCTATTTTCAGGAAAAATTAAAAAAGGGTGTTTCTATTGAAACTGTACTAAATTTTTGCCTACAATTTACCTTGTTAAATATTGTAGATAAATTGCTAATACTAATAGCCAAATAGATAACACTAATGCTTTGTTTAAAAAAAACAACCAAAAAAAAAACAACAAAACAAAACAAAAAAAAAACATGAGCAGTGGTGTTCTAATAAAGTTATGGCATCTGTTCTAATTAGTTTCTTAAATACATTTACTACTTAATGGTTTTGAAACAACTGTTTAATTTTTAAAATTTTTGAAAACTTGCTAATAACCTTTTTGTTCAGAATTTGGTAGATTGTTTAATGTGGGACATCAACTGCATACGGAAAGATGCTTGAAATGCTTTTGTTGTTTCAGGCAAATCAAAGTAAATCAAGCTCTCAAACCACAAGAGAACCTTAGTCCTTTATGTTTTTGTCTAAACATGTTAGTTCAGTGGTGTCTTGGTGAACTGTGAGTGAACTGTATTGATTTTTCTAATAAATCCTTAGGAACCTTCATACAGCATGAGGGCTGTTGGCATTTTGAAAAAGGTTAATAAGTAGAAGCATACATGTTTTCCTTTTGTTTTTGAAACTTGTTTGTAAACATAAATAAATCTGCCCTTTTATTAAATAAATTCACGGCAATGTTTTTTTAAAAGGCATTTCAGCTTCTTTACTCAATTCTGCAAACACGGTGCAACAGTCTGTTCCTTTTTAACCACAATTGGAATGAGTTTCGAGGTGATAACAGCCCTATGGAGTACTTAAATTCCCAGGTGATCATCTAATAGGACCAGATTAAGAAAATGATCGCAATTTCACCTTTCAACATAATCTTCATTGAATTTAGTTTGTCTAAAATAGTCTCACAGTTTTGTTTTGTTTTTTTACCACAATTGTCTTTGATACATTTATTCTAATTCTTAAGTGGCCAAATAACAACTTAGGTAAAATGAGATTATATGAAAAGATATAAAAAGGACATATGTAGAATATAGATATAATAATTAACCATATGCTGGAATGCCCATTTCTAAGCCAATTGGATTCTTTGTCTTTTCTTTTGTCTACTTTCTCCCCTTTTTTGCCTCTGTCTTTACCTTTTAGAACTGGCATTGTGTGAGGGCGCAGATTTCACCAGATACACAATCCTCAGGCTGACATAAAGTTTACTCGAGGACTACTACAACATCTGACCCAGCAAAGAAACATTTAGTTGATGGTGCTTGATATTTTTGGTGGGCGGGGGGGAAATCTTTTCTCCATCAATCCATTGCAGTAATCCTCTGCAAGTTTTAGAAACACATTGGCTCTGTCAGCGCTTGTAATTGTACATTTATTCATCAGGTATTTACGCAAGTTATACTGTAAAAAGAGGTCGCATGATATGCTGGGAAGCATACCAGGCTAGGTGTCAAGACCTGGTTTCTAGTTCCGGTTTTGCCTTTAACGTGCTGCATGACCTTGGGGAAATCACTAATTCTAAAGGAGGGTGGTGGGCTAGACTAACTCAAAGAACCCTTTCGACTCTAAATGTTGACCCTATCAACTGGAAAAGCCTACAAGGCATAGGGTATAGAGAAAAGGGAAGTATTTTCAGTTTTCTCTTTAATTTTTGGTTATGCTTAAATATGAATGTATTTACCAAAAGATTTAGAAGTGCATGTGCTTTGGAGGATTTGTATTGAGCTTTTACAGTATTCATTTTTCAACTCAAGGCAATGGCTTTTTACACCAACTCTAATCCATAAACGGGTCTTAAGGCATCCATGAAGTAGTAGCAAGACATACTTAGTGTACATTTCTCTCTTTGAGATACTAATTTCTACCAGAAATTTCCAGAGCATTATGTAAGTAGGAAAAAAAAATGCAAGCAAGCTGTTAAAGATCTTGGATCCCATTATATAATATGTATAGCTGAAATCAGCATCTGTAATTCAATCACTTTTTCTCTTTTATCCTCTAACCAAAAAAATGGTTTAATTTTGCATCCCAAATGTTTTTAATCTTTGTATATTTTTTAAAAAATCCTTTCTCCTCATCATTGCCTTTTTTGTGGTTGTAAATAGACTTAACTTGCACTTTGAAGATGAGTTACTCCTTGTCATCTTACAAATATGTGATATGGTAATTTTCATAACAGATGTCAGTTTTGAACCAAGAAATGGTGATTTGTTTATAAGAAAAAAAAACTGGCTTCATTTCTGTGAAACTGCTCTTTGAAAATTTCTTTTTACACGTGTAAGCCAACTGAGATACCATGATGGTGTTGATTTCCTTTAATGATGCTTACCATCTATTTTAGCCACTGAGCCTTTTATTATTTGTCTATTTGTAAAGTTTATTTGTCTTAACTCATTTAATAAATATACTGTTTATCTGTTTCTGAATGGGGACTGAACTTTTTGGATATTTAAATTGATCGGAACATATTTTAGAATTACTTTTTTCTACTTGAAATTTTTAAAACTTGATTGATGAAAATTCTGTAATGTACTTGAAATGGTATGGTTGTGTTACAGTGAATCAGTATTCCAATACACATGATCTTGCCCCTAGAATAAAAGTGAGTATATTGTTCTTACTCTCCTATCACCATCTTTAATCCTTGTGGCATAATAGGTCATTTCTGCAGTCCTTGGAAGTGGAATGTTTTGGTTTATAAAAGTTGAGTTTTTCACATTAACCATAGAGCTTAATCATTTGTTAAATAATGCAGACTTATCAATAGCAATAACCTGCACTCTATGGTAATAGAATTAATTAAATTTCCCTCATTTGGTTTTTGTAATAAATTATTAACATAAATTAGCAACTTTGTTAAAGTAACTAAGTGAACTTTAAATGATTATGAGTACCATATTTTTCTATTAGTAAAAATTAGTAGTAAATTATTGAGTATATATAAATACCATATTTATGACATAAGATGTTTTTCATTTTTCAAACTAGGTTTTATATATGTATTATATATTACATTTGAATTTTGAATTAAGTTCCCTTTGTAAAATTAACTGAACAAGAAAGGGGAGTTACTATGAGTCTTGCTTATTGATATTTTCCTTCCCGTGTTTTTGGAGCAGCCATGTGATATTTCAGCTGCCTTTTCCCACTTAATGTATGTATCTGGGACTATGATGCCCAAACCCCATAGCACCCTTTATCTTTTAAATTCTACTGTTATTTGTAGATCCCAAAAAAAGTACTTTTATTAGCATAATTATGTTATCTAACTAAAATAATGTGTGAAATGTCCTTGAAAGTAATCTTTTAGAATAAGCATTACAAAAATACGAATAATGTTTCATGCAGTAATGGAAGTTGTGGTTCTGTACTTCCTTTAGAGCACGTCAAAAAAGGAAATTATTCTTATCCATATAATGTAATTTCCTTTTTAACAGATTAATAGTTTTATCTCTTAAATTCTCAATTGAGAGTTTACTTTTATGCTTTTTGTCTTTAGAACCTACTACTTTAACATTTTCTTTTTGTTAGTAAAACAGTTCAGCTTACACATGAATATACTAAATCTAAGCATGTTTAATCTATATCCTCTAAATTTATTGTCATCATTGAACAGTAATAAGATTAATGGTTCCAAAGTGGGAAATTAAGAAGTGTGCATATATGCCTGTACAGTATAAGTCTTAGGCACAACTTCCTTAACTGGAGCTATGTCCCAGGAAAACTAGTTCCCCAATTGGTAACACACTTCCAGGTGAGGGGTCCCCTAAAATTCTCTTAATTTAAATCAGAGTTAAAAGGTCCACACAATTTCCAAATTACTTTACAGATTATCAGATATTAGGTACTGATCCTTTCCTTAGCTTCTAACCTGAATATTGTCAGAACATAATATTTATGGGTACCTGCTGTAAAATAATCACCCTGTGTACTAATGCCGCTTCACATATGGGGAAACTGAGGCTTAAAGTGTTTAAATGAACTTGCTCTAGCTCACATTGCCAACTGGGGTTCACACTTAAGAGAAAGACCTTCTCAAGAGCCTGAGCTGGTGGCTACTGGTCTTTATTGCACTACTACCGTCTTGTTAACCGGAGTGGGGTCTCGGTGCCTAAAAAATCTGTGCTTCTCTTTTAAGGGCTCCTTTGCTGTTTTCCCTCTCTGATACCAAATGCTTCAGAGATGGTCTTAAAAGGCTTAACCTTCCTGAAGGAGAGCTCAAGAGATTGAGGCAAAGAATCACCAATTATGATGTATAACCCAAGGTTTTATTATAATCAGACCTCTAGCTGAAGAGTCAAAGCTCAGTAGAATGGTGTTTTTAATAGCATACTTTGTTAGAGAATTTTGTGATTCAAAACTTTTAAGATAATCTAGTAATTTAACAGGTCATTGCTTTATATCCTAAATAATTTGGAATGAAAATAAACTTATTACATTAATGCTATAAATCTGCATTTTTTATTAAAGTTTGTGAATCTAAAATATAGTATGTTTTGCATATTTTGAAGAATTACTTTGTCCTCCAGCAATATTTTCCTTGCTGAAAATTTTTACTGCCTTAATATTTAGCTTAAGGGAGTGATTTATTGCACACTGGATTTTAAATTAACAATTTTTAAAATCAAATTGCAGCCATTATTTCACTAGTGTGGTGTTTTGTTTTTTTAAATATGTTTTCATTTATTTCAGAGAGGAAGGGAGAGGGAACGAGAGATAGAAACATCGAAGAGAGAGAAACATCCATAGGCTGCCTCCTGTCTGCCCTCTACTGGGGATTAGCCCACAACCCGAGCATGTGCCCTTACCAGGAATCAAACCGATGACCTCTTGGTTCATGGGTTGACTCAACCATTGATCCACACCAGCCGGGCTCACTACTGTTTTAATACCATTTTTTATTAATGTTACTTATGATTTGTGAATAATCATTCGGCCTCCCTTAACCATAAGTCTACTCTTCCAGTGAGCTTCAAACTCTCTGAGTAGGATAAGTCTGTAGCAACTAAACCACTGTCTCATTGCTGAAAATTTAGAATGGGTCTGAAGTGGTGGGAGACGGTGAATTCTAACAAGGAAGCCACACAAATTTCTGCAGCCTGGGACTCAACTTCTAAGAACATTACCCTAGTGTCTGTTCCCCTTTTTCTCCCCCCTCCCCCCAAATTAGCTCCCTTTGTGTGTGTGTTTTACATCTCCCGCTCCACTTATTCAATCCACAAGTACTGTCACGGGGAATTCATACTGTTGTAGACTCAAGAGAACCAAGAAAGGTCCTTTCTCTCGAGAAGTTTGTTCTAGTAAGTGGGAGAGATGATACCATCTTACATAGTGTGGTCAGGGAAGCCATCTCACATCTGGTACCATTAAGCACAGACCTGAAGAAAGTGAAGAAGCCAACTGCTTGGCTGTGTGGAAGGCTTCCAGCAGGTAACAGTTGGCAAGTTGGGAAAAGCAAGGGGGCCATGTAGCCAGAGTGGAGTGAACCAGTGGGAGCTGGTAGGAACTAAGCTTGGAGGCAGAGTGGGAGGCTTGGTCTGGCAGGAGCTGTAAGCCTTGGCAGGAAGGTGGGCTCCTGATGGGAAGCCAGTGGGGGATTTTGAGCAGAGCAGCCACATAATTGGACCTTTGGAAAGATCACTGGCTGGTCGGCGGAGCGAGGAAATTGGAAGTTAAGAAATCAGAAGGCTCTGCTTTAGTTTCAGACTCATTCAAGCTCAGCTTTTCCTGCTTTTGTAGCCCACCTCTAAAGAGTCTTGTGGACACCTTACTTTCTGTGTTTTAATTTTGTGCTTTTCCTGTTCTTACAGAGAACACAAAGTACACAGTCAACTCAACCTATTTTTTTTTTCCCATTTGCTTTAGCCTATATGCAGTTTCCCACATGGTTTGCAGTAGTCTTCATTTTTACTGTATGTTACTCAGCAACATGGTCATAAATAGAAGATGGCCTTTGCTCAGCTGGTCAGCCTCTAAGACTATAGTCGGCATCTCCTCTAAACTATCTTTTTTTCTTACTCCATGGAGGTTCTTTACATCTGCTAAAATCATTTATACCAGGCATGGCTACTAATCTCCATCCCTTGATCATTACCTAGTCTTTTCTAGCCTAACTTTGCGGACTTCATATTAATCAATGCACTCCAGTTGGCTACCTCACTCCTGCTCTGCCATTGACCTAGATGGCTTTGCCTCCTTGATATTTCACTACTTTGGTGCCTAAACTCAAACCACCTTTGACTTCAGATCCATCCTCAGCTTTAGAGTATACTCCCAGTCTTGCTGGTGACCAAAATTCTCACCAATTTCCTGATTTTCCTCACTGATGATGAAACTGACCTTTAATTTGTCTCATTCTTTTCAGGGTTATTCCTCATTTCATTTATTGCAAATCTAGTTTTTTGTCAGAGCCAAGATTCAAGATGTTTATTGGCTGAACACATATTTTCCATTCTCCTTTTCACATTCAACCCAACCTATATTTTTTCACACATTTTAGTAGATATCTGCCTCTCCTGTTAATTGATTTTTGGTCCCAAAGAACAGAATTTTCCATTTATTTGTGTTGAACTATCTTAGTAAACGCATCGCTTTGACTCCTAACGTTACCATGTAGTATATTCTCAACCCTTCTGGGCTTAATGCTGCCCAAGACAGTGGTTAGCTTTCCTCCTCCTCATACAGATGACTTTCACCACAACAAAACTGGAAGACAAACAAGACTGGTTTCCCGAAACCCTTTGCCTTACTTTTCAGAACCACTACCAGGTGGTTTAATGCTCATTTAGCTTAGTCATTCAACCAGTTAGGGGTCACCTGATTAAATGTTTTGTCATTATACACTCAAAAAGCCATCAGATCCAAAAGTAGATGATGGCTTGTTGAAATGCTGTCCAATTACACTTCCTGTGTTGCTACCCATTTCTTCCTTGCTTTCAAGTGGTCTTTTGTCAATCTCTTTATTTTCACTATTATTTACTCTAGTTCCTCTAGCTCAGATTTTTAACTGTTCTTATCCTTACCCTCTCTCATCACCAATCTACCCAACACATAATTCAAATGTTCCTAAATGACCACTTTGCCCACATCATCCTGCCTCAAAGAAAAAATAATAATAGATGAGAAAATAAAAGCAAACCAGCCAACAAACATTTAAATGGCTCTTTGCTTCTTAACTCTGTGGTCATACGTTGTCACGTACCCCTTTCCACGGTTATAAGCACGTTCTCTGTTCCCGTGTTCTTCCCTCCTGTAAATTCCTGTCAAAGCTCTCCATGTCCCATGCCCTTGCGTACCTTATAACTTTTACAATTCATGCACCACATGCCCTCCCTCCACCCTCAAGGACAAATGGGGAGGAGGCTTTGTTCAGAGGAAAATTGCCTCCTGAGAGAGGGCTGAGGCTCAAAGAGTCAGAAGAGCATTTGTCTGGGTTTTGGTTCCAACTCTGCCCTGAATCAACTTCTAATACCTTGAGCTCTCGTTTTCCTCAACAGGATTGTGAGGATCACGATTCCTGCCCTGCCTTGGATGTCCCGATGAACTAGGAAAGAAGGCTCTTTAACAGTTACAAAGGGCAGTGCAAGATGGTGCTATAGCAGCAGAAACAATCCTGTGAAGAGCTGTTTCTACTCTTCCCCCCAGTACATTGGTTTAAATAGAACATTGCAGAGTTGAAAAGGGCCCTTCAGTCCCAACTGGCTCATAGACACTTAAGGCTTTATGAAGATTACTCTGGAGATTTATCTATCCCATTAGAAATAGTAGTTTGCTTTCTTTCCCTTTTTTCCCCTTGTTTTTAGTCAATAGACATTACATATATATTTCTTCTTTATTGATTAAGGTATTACATATGTGTTCTAATCCTCCCATTGCCCCCCATCTCCATCCCCCACTCATAACTCACCCCCCTGTTGTCTGTGTCCATTGGTTATTCTTATATGTATGCATACAATTCCTTTGGTTCTCTCCCTTGTACTCCCACTCTCCCCTACCTTCCTTCTGAGGTTTGGCATTCTCTGTCTCTGGATCTGTTTTTGTTCCTCATTTTATGTTGTTCATTATATTCCACAAATGAGTGAGGTCATTATCTTTCTGACAGGCTTATTTCACTTAGCATAATGCACTCCAGGTCCATCCATGCTGTTACAAATGGTAGGAGTTCCTTCCTTGTTACAGCAGTGTAGTATTCCATTGTGTAGATGTACCACTGTTTTCTAATCCACTCATTTGTTGATGGGCACTTAGAATGTTTCCAAATCTTAGCTATTGTAAATTGTGCTGCCATGAACATAGGGGTGCATATATCCTTTCTGATTGGTGTTTCTGGTTTCTTAGGTTATATTCCTAGAAGTGGGATCACTATCAAATGGGAGTTCCATTTATAGTTTTTTGAGGAAACTCCATATTGTTCTCCACAGTGGCTGCACCAGTCTGCATTCACACCAGCAGTGCACGAGGGTTCCTTTTGCTCCGCATCCTCTCCAGCACTTGTCATTTGTTCATTTGTTGATGACAGCCATTCTGACAGGTGTGAGATGGTACGGCATTGTTTTGATTTGCATCGCTCAGATGATTAATGACTTTGAGCATGTTTTCATATGTCTCTTGGCCTTCCTAATGTCCTCTTTTGAAAAGTATCTATTTAGGTCCATTTCCCATTTTTTAATTGGGTTGTTTAGAGAGAGAGAGAAACATCAATGATGAGAGAGAATCATTAGCTGGCTGCGTCCTGCATGCCCTCTACTGGGGATCCAGCTGGCAAGAAAGGCATGTGCCCTGACCCGGGAATCGAACTTTGACCTCCTGGTTCATAGGTCAGTGCTCAACCACTGAGCCACACTGACTTGGTAACATTTTCTCCTTTAGAAAGAAGTGGCTTACTTGCCTCTCACACATCTGTGAGGTGATCAGACGAGTGCCTCAGCTTTTTTACTGTTCTTTAGCTGACTACCCACTGATGGTTTGGGACTGTTACCCAGTTTTAATTGCTTTTTTTTATCCGTGGTCATTCAGTATTCCCATATTGGACCATGAGGTAAATCAATATTTTTTAATAATTGGGAAGCTTTAAACATACTGGGTTATAAATATTGAATCACCATGATATACAGCTGAAACTAGTAAGATACTGTATGCCAAAGGAAGACATACTGGCTCCAGACTTTCACCCCGGCACATGGTGGGGGTGTAGCCTGGGCATCAGGGCTTTAAAAACTGCACAGAGGATTCTCATATGTAGCCAACTTTTGGGAGCTTCCAGGCAAAACAGAGGAAACCACTAAGAACTACAATGTTGACACTAATGAGTAAAAAGTACTAATTTTGTACATTTGTCCATTAAGATGATGTTCATAAATAGAAGCTGTATTTACTTGGACAAACTGCTTTTTAAAAATCAGGCTGTCTCTAATACTTTAAAAATAAATGTTAAAAAAAGTATACAGATGATTATATTAAATCCAGGCTTTTTAAATTAATATGATTTGAAACTATTTTGAAATATATTTTTGTGGAAATGTGCTTACTAATAGGTTAAGACCACTTTTATCTCATTTTTTTGAAAAACAAATTATGACCAATTTTAAAATAACTAGTTTGTTTTGTGGAAGCAAAGTGAGGATTTCAAATACCAGGTCATGAAAGCTTGTTTTTAAAATTCTAGTTTGTATTTACAGATATAGTCTTAAAATCTAGCAATATTCCATTTAAAATGTACTCTAAGCATATTACTTTTTTCCCCATAGTTGAAAGTAAACAGCCTGTATCACTTGGTAGGAAAATGCCATACTGTATGATGACATTAAAATATATTAAAATATAATACAATATGTAAGAGTATAGTTCTTTAATAATTTACATTAAATTACCTTCATTCATACCTGGAAAAAATTACTAGTTGAGTTCTTATTTCTAACAAAACTTCCAAGTTAAACTAGGAAAAATGATTGTCTCCAACCATGTTTAGTTAAGCCTGTAACATCACCCAACTGGTGGTCTATCCCTATGCTTAATATTTCTAGCAATAGTTACATAGTGCACACACTAACATTTATTGAGACCCTATTCTGGATCCCTCACTTTCCTTATATTACTTAAGTAAATTCCTACAACTCTAACCCCCTTTTATAATGAAGAGGAAACTTGCCTATGACCACAGTATACCCTGGGATTCAAACCCACATCTACTGGTCAACAACCCACTCATGAGCATCCCATCAGTTTGGTTGTCACTCCAAGGGCATGAATCAGGATCATATCAAACTAGTTTATGGGAGTTTTCCGATACTTCAAGGCAGCAGGCTTGTCCTCCAACGCCTCCAAAACCCCTCCCCATGCTTATCTCCAGTTTATACGACTATTCTTCATAGTAGGGTGACCATATGCCCCAGGTTGCTAGGGATAACCTTGTGTACGAACTTGCCATCCAATGTGAAAAGAGCTCCCCTTTCACTCCCAGAAGTGTTATAAATTGAATGATAAAAATGGAATGTTTTCAAGTTGTATGTATCATCATCCTGGTCCCTTTCCTCTAATGTGTTATATCCTTCTGTGCCTGTAGCCTGGCAGCTGTGATTTTGAAATTATGGTTTTTGGGGTTCCACTGCTATAACAAAAAGACTCCAAAGTCTATCCTGCTGATAGGGCTAGCTCCCAGAGTTCAGTTTGTACACCTCAAAGTCTCCTGAAGTTTCTGGCTGAGAAGAGAGCTGTGTAATCCACATTGCAATTCCGCAAACTTACCAGTCTAGGGGAAGCCCATCTTCTCTCCACCCCAGAGACTGGGACCTGGCCATTGACCCAGAGGAGATTGCTTAAATATCTCAAAAATCTACTTAGCGGATCTGAGGGCCCACTTAAAGTTCAAAGGAGCCTGTGGCTCCCTCCTCCTCTCCCCCCTCCTCCCCCGCTAAGATAAACCTTGCTTACCAGCGGCACATTACCAGTGAGACTTTCCTTTGAGGGCAGGATCTAATAACAGACTTATAAGCCATTAATTAATGATTTTAAATGAATGAAATTTGAGTTTTGAATGCTTCCCTACATGATTTTTAAATTTTTTTTTCAATGACAGCTTACATTCAATATTATTTATATTAGTTTCATGTGTACAGCATATTGGCTAGACAATCGTATACCTGACAAAGTGTTCCCCCTGGTATTTCCGGTACCCCGCTGGCTCCATATACACTTGTTACAATATTATTGACTATAATCCCTATGTTGTACTTTACATCCCTGTGACTATTTTGCAACTACCAATCTGTACTTCTAAATCCTTTCACTTTTTCACCCGGTCCCCTCAACTCCCCTCCCCTCTAGCAACCATTACTCTGTTTTCTGTGTCTATGTGTCTGTTTCTATTTTGTTTGTTCATTTACATTGTTCTTTAGATTCCATATATAAGTGAAATCATGTGGTTTTGTCTTTCTCAGACTTGGCACCCTCTTCCCCTACATGATTTTAATAGCAACTCAAGTTTTTTAATAATAGAAACTTATTTACATATAATTATAAGCGTATATGCATAATAGAGAATCATTCAGAATGCTTTTTGAAAAGCAGTTTAATACTTTTTATAGCCTGCATTTTTTATTCAGCACAATACTGTAAATGTTTTTATGTCAATATTTTAGACTTAATTCTGTCAAAATTTAGCTGTGTGACTAGGGCATGTTATTCAATATCTATGAGCCTTACGGCCACCTGTAAAATGGGATAATTGCATACTTAGCTACCACTCAGGGTTATTGTGATGATCAAATGAGGTGAAAAATCAGAACATTCGAGCACAGAACACAACCTATAAAATGAACTCAGTCTGTGAGTTACGATAGTAAGAACTTTACCAAAGGGGAATTATTAGCAAATGGTTTAATATGTGCTGATCCCAGTGCAATTAGGAAGACAAAGTAGACCAGGAGTTGTAAACTTGTGAGCTTGAGAGCCCCAATTTGATCCATTAATAAGTTTCATTTGGCCACACAGTAATGGCCCATCAGGTGCTATGTGTTTACACGTTTACATGCATTGACATGTAGACTTCACTAAAAACATCTAAATTGCTGGCACCTCGCCACATGAGACCCTGATCCTCATGTGGTAACAACAGCTTGGTGCCCCGCCTGCCCTCTCCACTTGGCCACATCCCCACTTTCCCTCTGGCTCCACCCACGCCGCTCGTTCACCAGTGTTTCTTACTGCTTCTCTCACGGTAAAACTAACAAAGGTGACACATTTGTATTGCTATCAACTGTGAAATAATGTCAGCTTGACCAATAAGGATTCACTTTCAAGAAAAATTCTTCTCACTCTGGGCTTTTTCACTCATATGCAAACACGTATGTATACACACGTTAACAGCTGACAGATAAATTTTGGGAATGAAATGTATTTTATTTCTTTGGTTAATCCTCACTGGGGGATATTTTTTTTCATTGATTTTAAAGAAAATGAAAGAGAGAGGGCAAGGAGAGAGAGACAAAAACAGCTATGTGAGAGATATTTGGCAATCAATTGATTGCCTCCTGCACTTGCCCCAACTAGAGCAGGGAACCTGCAAATCGAGGTACATGCCCTAGGCTGGAATTGAACCCATGACCCTTGGCTTCATGGGCTGACGCTTTAACTACTGAGCAAAGTCAGCCAGGGCAAAAAAAATGAAATGTATTTTAATAAATATTGCCTTAACAATTATTCAAGTATGTGTATACATTTTGGGGGAACATCCTATATGATCCCTGCCTAATCTCATAGACATTGTGTGGAACCCATAGCCTCTTATAAAATTCTAGAGATATGAGGAACAGACTTTGGACCAGATAGTTCTGTCTTTTCTTCATTTTATGGGTGGGTGAATGAGGACGCCTGAAAACTGTGACTTGCCCCAGATTCTAGATTAAAACAGGGTTGAGGCTGAATCTAGATGTAGTGCTCTATCTCTCTATATTAATTAGGCTTTTAAAAGTTTTATGATTTTTGTTTTAATTTTGTTGTTGTTGTTAATCCTCACCTGGGGATATTCTTTTTTCCACTGAATTTTCTTAGAGAGGGGATGGGAGTGTTGGAGGCGGGGAGAGGGAGAGAGAAACATCAATGTGAGAGAAACATCGATTGGTTATCTTGGCCAGGCTGTTTTAATTTTTAAGTAATGAAATTAGTGTAAATTATCTTTAGTGTAAACCCTCCAACACTTCTTGCCTCTACAAAACACGTGTAATGTATGGTTTTCTAAATGCAATTTTTAGCATTTTCTGATAATTTCAAAAATTATCAGAATTTTTGTGTGGCTACAATGCTTGTAGCAAATATAAAGAGACCATTTGAAAGGTATTGCATTATGCAATATTTTCAAGAACAGAGAATATGATAGGACTTGTGCTTTGACAGCCTTAAAACATGCATGTTGAGATAGTTTTACTAGTATGTTGTAGGTTGTAGATTTAGTTTAGTATATCAGGAAAAGATTGTGCCAAGCTCTTGATTACTTGTGGAATTAGAAGTTGCATCAGTAAATAAATACTAAATAAAATTTCTTTTAACAATTAATTTCAAGTTTCCTCTCCAAAAGGTTACTTAATAAAAATAACAAATGACTGAATTAAATCATTTTATTTTTGTGTTTTCTTTCCCCGTCCAGTTTCTAGAAAGGAAAACAAACCAAAAGGAGTTGGAAAGCAGATGGCATGGGTAATTCACTGAGGCATTATTAGTTGTGTAAAAACATAAAGCTCTTTTCATGTGACTAATTGAGTTGCTTTGAAGATAGAACAAGAGAATTATAGCTAGTAGATTTGAGAAGAAAACAGCTTTTTTACACTTTCTCCTTTTGGAACATTACCTTTTATCATTGGGTTAGATATGGGAGATTTCATATTATATTTGCTATGAAATATTCCCAAATATAAATAGCTTTGGTTTTTACTTCAGGTTATAAGTCTAATCCATGCTCACCTTATCTAATAAAAGAGTAATATGAAAATTGACCGTCACTCTAAGACACAAGATGGCCACTCCCATGTGGTCAAAGATGACTCCCCGATGTGGACACAAGGTGGCCTGCAGGGGAGGGCATTTGTGAGCAGTTAGGAGTGACCAGGCCAGCAAGGGAGGGCAGTTGGGGGGATCAAGTCTGCAGGGGAGGGTAGTTGGGGGGGAACAGGCCATCAGGGGAGGGCAGTTGTGGGTGATCAGGCAAGCAGGGAGGACAGTTAGGGGTAACCAAGTCAGCAGAAGAGGGCAGCTGGGGGGACCAGGCCTGCAGGGGAGGGCAGATGTGGGCAATCAGGCCAGCAGGGAGGGCAGTTGGGGGAGATCAGGCCAGTAGGGAGGGAAGTAAGGGATGTCTGGGCCAGCAGAGGAGGGTAGTTAGGGGTGACCAGCCATGTAGGGGAAGACAGTTAGGGGCAATTGGGCCAGCTGGCGGAGCAGTTAGGCATCAACCAGGCTGGCAGGGGAGTGATTAGGGGATGATCAGGCTGGCAGGCAGAAACAGTTAGGGGCAATCAGGCAGAGGCAAGGGAGCAGTTGGGAGCCAGCAATCCCAGATTGTGAGAGGGGTCCCAGATTCGAGGAACACCACCCCCCACCTGTGCACGAATTTCATGCACTGGGCCTCTAAGTTATTAAATAAGGTAAGTAATGACAAAGAAAGCTACCCTTAACTCTATCACCCAGGCTTAAAATATTTAGCATTTTAAGTTTATTGGTTTTTTTGTTTTTGGTTACCAAAGGACATTCTATTCTTTAGTAAGTGATATTCTATGAATTAATATTACTGCTTATGTCTTCAGAACTGTCCACAATTATTTTTTGAAAATATATTTTTATTGATTTCAGAGAGAAAGGGAGAGGGAAAGAGAAGTAGAAACATCAATGATGAGAGAGAATCATTGATTGGCTGCCTTCTGAGTGCCCCATGCTGGGGATCGAGCTCGAAACCTGGACATGTGCTCTGACCTGGAGTCAACCATCACCTCCTGGTTCATAGGTCAACACTCAGCCACTGAGCCACACCAGCTGGGCCCCAATTGGGGGGTTTTAGATATAGAAAAAAAGATTTGATGGATTTAGAAACAGCCTAATGCGATCCAAATTGTAGGGAGGAACAACAGACACCTGAAAAGAAAGGGAAAAAATCCACATATATGAAGGTGTAAGGCATGGTCCATCAATCTTGGTGACCAGGGAAGACAGCAGAGGATCTGGGAAAGAAAAGAAAAGTAAATGTGAAAAGAGTCATGTGATCAAAGGCCCTAGCAGCTACGTGGGTAAAGGCTGTTTCCCAAAGAGGACTGTAGAATGGAACACCGGGTGCCCACGCCACACTGGTGTGGGGCCCTCACCAGTTGAGAGAACATTTTAGAGAAGGTAAGTCCTCCATCTGTCAGAGAGAGGGAGATCTGAGACTGATGCAGGACAATTCTAATAATGTGATAAGTGCAATAACGACCCCAAACAGGGTGTGTTGAAGGACGAACTCTAACAGCATGGGAACCCAAAGTCTAAGAAGGCTTAACAGAGAAATCCCTGCATCAAGAAGAAGAGATGGGCGGGGCTCTGCTAGCTCAGGGAGACGCAGACAGTCCATGCAGGAGAAAACAGCTGGTGCAAGCGAGCAGGAGAGCCAGATGTTCTCTCCATGATCTAAAGCCCATCAGGTAAGCAATAGTTCTGAATTCACTATGCTGGAGGTAACTGAATTACATATGTTTAAATTATATTAAATATCTCTCTAGAACAGGCTTCTCTTACCTAGATTCTTGGAGATGTGGGATTGTATTGCTTTTAAATATGCAAAGGCATTTAGATGAGAAAAACTGTTGAGTAGATTGTTGTATTATTGGAAACTGCTGGCTAAACACTGGCTTATAAATGTGTACTTCTAATATGTTCTATCCTAGTATTTAAACCTTTCCCCTTACAATCATGATTATACTAGGAATTTGCTAAACTCGCCCTCCTTTTGCTTCCATCTAAAGCAAAATAAATTCTGAATTGAATATTTACTGTATTATTTTGTGCAGAAAAGTTTATTGCTTTTTTGTTTTTGTTTTTGGTTACCAAAGGACATTCTATTCTTTAGTAAGTGATATACCTAGTAAATATTTTCTCATGGCTTGATTTGGTGACAGAAAGGATAAGAAGGCTTAAGGATAAACATCTTCAAAGTTTTGCCTTCACTTCCAACTGTACAATTTTATGTCAAGATCTAACATAATTAGGAAAACACAAATTCTCTTTCTTATACCAACAGAACTAATACCGTGAAGTTGAGTCATCACTAAACTAAAATAGTTTCATGACTCCTTTGATCTCAGCCTTTTAACTGTACAGTACATTTCATTGTGTGCTCAGTTCTGCGGAATGTGGAGGCAGCATCTGATTTAATATTTTCTATGCAGGCTGTTTACTTTGTAGTCAAACACTCGTCAGTAACATTTTAGTCTCCCCCCACATTTTCCATCCACGTCTGTCAGTTCCCATTTACAAAGGTTAATTGAGACCTCTCTCCAAGCCTCTGATACAGAAGCAGCTTTTGCTGGCCTTCATCATTTTCTTTGAATTTGCTGCCAGGTCTGATTCTACATGTAAATATTTGCCCGAGTTGGTTAAAAAAAAAATGTTTTCTCACAAGAGAGGGGGCAGGGAGGTTACTGTAATGTAATTTATGATATGAGAAAGCAAACTTTCATTTCTGTAGGCCTCTTTTTGATCATGTCTTGATTGTCCAATTTGCAGATGTCTTCATTACTGATCTCCCTCAGACTTGAGCGTCCTTTGGCACTGCTGAGCGGACCATGAAGTAATGCAGCACATCTGCAGGAGCCCACGCTGTGCTAATCCAACGCCCCTTCATGGTACAGGGGAGGTTGGGTCAAGGGGGCCCTTTGCCTTCAGCTCTTGTAAAGCGAGCATCTTCTCATGGGAGCCGGGTTTGAGTAACGTGCTTGGGACTGCTGACATGTTCCTTTTTACCTCTGCACAGAGCAGAGCCTGCCTTGGAATGCGGTAGAAACAGTCCAGCACAGAAGACATAATCTGTGAGCTCCAGAGCCTGCTGCTGGTGTGTTTTTGCTAACCTCCTGCTAGGAGGGAAGGGACCTTGTCCCTTCTTAGCCCCTCACTTCCTCTTTCCAGCCAGAGGTCACCACCGGACAGACAGAGGGAGGGACTGCCAGGCCCCTGCTCACTGGTCTGCGTCTGAACGGGACTGCGGGAGCAGGACAGGACGTGTGCCACACAGGCAATTTTCAAGTTTCTAGTAGCCACATTAAAAAGGACAAAGAAACAGATGAAATCATTTTAATAGTATATTTCCCAACATGTCCTAAGTGTTATCAACATGCAATCAATTAATAGAAAAGTTATCAAGGTATTTTTAAACAATGTTTTCAAAATCTGTTGTTTATCTTATACTTGCAGCATATCTCAAAGCAGGCATTACGTTTTCACTGGAAATAAATTTTTAGTTATTTAATTTTCATAAAATTAACAACTGAAAAGACAGATTTACAAGTTGTTCCAAGTATACTAAAAAAATTATTTTTTAAAACATATTTTATTGATTTTTTTACAGAGAGGAAGGGAGGGAGATATAGAGCTAGAAACATCGATGAGAGAGAAACATCGACCAGCTGCGCCTTGCACAGAGAGGAAGGGAGGCACATCCTACCGGGGATGTGCCCGCAACCAATGTACATGCCCTTGACCGGAATTGAACCTGGGACCTTTCAGTCCGCAGACCGACGCTCTACCACTGAGCCAGACCGGTTTCGGCTAAAAAATTATTTTTGAATAGCGATTCGAAATAACTGAACCAAGTATCAGTTTTAAAACATTAATTAAAATTAAAGTGAGGCATCCCATTTTTTAGGTGCACAAGCCCCCATTTCAAGGGCGTGATAGCGACCTGTGGTTGGTGACTACCATATTGACAGCACAGAACTGTAACCTTGCTACTGAAAATACGGTCCACAAAATGACAGCATCAGCATCACCTGGGGTTTTATGAGAAATGCAGAATCTTGGGCCTCCCCCATCAGAATGTACAATTTGACAAGGTCCCCAGGTGATTCCTATGCACCAGATAGTTTGTGACACAGCGATTTTTTAACACACAAGGAAAATGGGTATTGCCCCAGTTTTACAGATGGGTACACTGAGGCTCAGGGAGGTTACATAATGTGCGCAACATGAGAGCTCCTAAGTGTGGGAGGTGAAATTCAAGCTCAAATTCTGCCAATGTTTTAGCCCACACACTTTCTAATATTTGTCACTCTAAGCGTGAACATGTACTACCAATGTTATAAACAGGTTGATTTTAAATTGTCCCCAGAGAGCGTTTTAAAAAGCACTAAAATGCAACGTTTGAAAATCTGTCCCTCTTTCAGCCTCTTTCCATTTTTCTAATAAGGATGAGTATAAAGTCTCTGGTTGGGGCTGCTTTTGTTTTCAATGGCTAACACTTGCCAACAGAAGACCACAGCCTCAGGAACCTTCGGCAAAGTAGCTAGCTAGATCTTCAGGACTTTGTTTCGTCTCATTGTAGTTATTCTGCTCTTACCTTCCATGTGTGGCCAGTGCTGCTGGCTTTCCACTTGCAGTTGTGGTACATAAAGTAGGAAGGTGTGTTTAAGTCAGAGAGGGCGGCTAGAGGTGAGTCCGGCTGTGAGGTGGCCACCTGGGGAAGGAGGCACAGGAATGACGGCGGGAAACAGTCCGGGATGAAGCCACCGTCCCAAGAGGCTGTGCCAACAGCAGTTCAAGCCCCAGGGAAGACTGTGAAGCACCAAAATATTGTGTTTTGTTGCCGATGCCCCTTGAGAGCACTTCACATTCGTTATTATCTTTCCTTTGTGCATGTTATGGATGTTAATTTATTATTTTTATTTCTTAAATATATTTTATTGATTTTTTACAGAGAGGAAGGGAGAGAGATAGAGAATTAAAAACATCGATGAGAGAGAGTCATCGATCAGCTGCCTCCTGCACACCCCCTACTGGGGATGTGCCCGCAATCAAGGTACATGCCCTTGACCGGAATCGAACCTGGGACCCTTCAGCCCACAGTCTGATTCTCTATCCACTGTGCCAAACCGGTTTCGGCATGGGTCTTAATTTAGTTTGGCGGGATGGTTGGCTGTCCGGCATTTCTATCTTCCAGCGTAGAGAACAGAAAGATCCTCCTTTGACCTCAATCCCACAGCAAGGCTGCTGCTCCCGGGTGGACACAGAACGTGGGCCATGGGGAAGCCAGGCCGCGGTGGAGGCGGGGCGGGGGCTGCACTGTTCTCTCGCGCTGGCGGTGGTTCTGCAGAGGGTTCAGCGCGGACAGCAGAGGTGCCCTGTCTGCAGAGGGTTCAGCGCGGACAGCAGTGGTGCCCTGACGGCGCTTCCTCCCGGTCCAGGGGCCCAGGCTCCCTTGGCAGCACTGCATTTTCCAGGAGAGATGGCTCTCCAGTTTCCTATGGTGTCCGTGGCTAACGCAGCATCATTCCAAAACTGCCTCTTCCTCCCGTGGTAGCCAGAGTGGGTTTCTGTCTTTTGCATCTATCAGCCACGATTGTTAGTATGGGATTATGTAGACTCCCAAGTCCCAGGAGAGGAGAACTGCTATGTGCTCGTTCACACAGAATAATCCTTGGGGCCTGTCCCATTGCTTCAAACAAGGCTGGTGCTCAATACATTGAATGAATGAATGAACAGATAAATATTGAGCATACAGTAGATGCCAGTACACAACGTGAAAGTCATGCTTTTACTTTATCAAAATCAACTAACTATATTCTATGACAAGAGAATCTATGAAAAAAAAGTCCAAGATAATTAATAATAATATCTAAATTAAAAGAACCTTTGACTTCCTTCACAAACGGTTTCATTTACCCAGGATTCTTCCCTGATTTTTTTTTTAGTTTTGTTTTCTAACTACAAACTATTAGAGAAGCTTAAACAGAACAAAACACAAGGTAAAAGTTAGTTTTCAGTTTTATGCAATGCTTTCAAAATTAAAGAAAGTAAATTATTTGAGAAATAACATATTCAGAGCCGTTGGAAACATGGCATGCTTCAACCATGAACGTCAGTCTCCGAAATAGAAATGTCAGTCACGGAACTTTCAGAAATTAGCATGTGGCTTGCTAAATTGCAAAGCTGTGCGAAGTGGTTTACCAACATTATTAGGCTTCACCAACCTCCCAGGAGTTACCTACACTGGTGGCCTTTTTCCAGCTGAGGAAACCGAGACACAGCAAAGAAATGAAGTAGTTTGCCTAAGGTTAAAGAGTTGATAAGAATCACATAGCTAAAGGGATAGGGTTTAACTCCATCCTGACCCCGAAGCTTAAAACCGTAAGTGCGGTCCTCTACTTGCTGCCTAACAGAATTGTGGCATGTATTTGTAATGAAGACCCGGGCTCCGTTTTTGATGTTTGACAGCTGACAGCTTTTTACATTTTTCTAATAAGGATGAGTATATGAGCTTTTAGGGCCCACCCCTCTCCTTCCGCCTTTCTGCTCCAGGTCTGAGCGAGCCTATATGGGAGCCAGTGCCTTCCTTCTCTTGCTGCCAGTGAGGAAGTTCACCACATCCCAACCCTACCTCCTAACCACACTCACACAGAAGCCACCCCCACCTCCCCCCACCCCTGCTTCTCTCCAGCCATTTTCAGCCCAGCGTGGGTGACAGCACTGTTTTCCCCAGAAAGCCTTGAATGTGAGTCATTATCTCTTCAAATTCAATGGGCGTTCACCTATCATCATCCAGATACATCTTTGGGGAGAGGGTGCTGATCCCACGCTCCGTGGGACAAACACAAGACAGTATAAATGTCAGCACCGTTCCTGGCCATAGGAAGCCGGAAACTTTCTGTGAAGGCTGTTGCAAGGAAAAGGACTCTGCGAAACTTCTAATTGCATTTATTGCACAAAGAACTTTATGGATTGCCATCTCTAATTTTTGTGAACATTCTTGGCAAGGGTGGTATTTCTTGTCTTCCTTCTCACTCTAAGCTTATTTCTGTTTTCCCCTAAAAAATGTCCAACTCAAGAGAGTGAGAATTGATCACATGGTTGGAACAGTCATAAAAGGGAATTTTACTAGGGGGCAGAGTAAGCAGTATAAAAGTTAGTCCTCCGATATGATGTTCTCCTGCTCCTTGCCCAGGGAGACCAATGATCCTACAAAGGTTACATTGTCTTCATCCTCTTGACATGTCCTCTCCTTCCTTCCTTATTCAGCTGGAATTCCTTAGCCAGCCATTATAATCACTCCTTCGCTTATGTCCCCATCTCTCATTTCATAATGCCCCGGTTAGACCTCCCTCTGCCTGCTCACACCTGTGCTTGCCGTGGCGGGAGAAGACAGACCACAGGGCCGGACCTCACTCTGAGTTGAAGATGACCACCCGTGGTGCTGACGGTGCCTCGCCAATCCACTCACCCTCCCACCTGGAAAGTGCCCGTTCTGCAGCTTTTCCTCTTTGCTCAGATCTCCAGTACATCCTCCCACATTCTCACTCTCAGCTGGTGGCCTTGCTTCCTACTTCACTGGAAAAATGGAATCAATTAGAAGACGATTTTAACTGTTCCCTCAATACCACATGAACTTGCCAGCATCTGCACCCATACACTCTGGCTTCCTGCCAGGGAATTATCAGTGTTTCTCCTAACACCCTGTGCACCAGACCCCCAGGTCCCCTCACCTATGCGAGGAAATTGCTTCAGTAACTTGCCACCTCTCTCTTAACCGCCAGCCTTTTATTTTTTTTACCATCTATTCCTATGGACACATAAACCTTCTCTGGAACTCACTAGCTACCACACCATTCTTTTACTACTTTACAGCCAAATTCCTCAAAAAGATAACTTTACTATCTCCCATTCCTCTCACATTCTCTCTCAAAGGCACTGCACTCAGCCTTTCGGTCCTACAATTTTATCTAAACAGTTCTTGTCAAGAAAAATTAATGCCCTTCATATTGTTTAACCCAGTGTTGAGGTCCAGGATCCTCATCTTACTGGACTTAGTTGCCACATTGGACAGTTGATGACTCTTTCCTCCATGACACACTTTCTTCACTTGCTTCCCAGACACCACACACTTTGGTTTCATTGAATTTTATTTGCTACTCCCTCTCACCTCTTCGGATGGTTTCCTCTTAATGCTGGGGTGCCTTAGTTCTTGGTTCTCTGCTATATTTTCACACATTTCCTCGGTGATCTCATTATGACCTGAAATACAAATCTCTAAATAATCACACACAAATGAAAATTTCCAGCCCAGACTCCCTTCCTGAACTGCGGATTTGTACACGCAAGGCTTATGATGTCTAATAGATATCTGGAAATGAATATTTCCAAAAATAAGCTCTGGATTTTCTCCCCATCCATAGTCATCTCAATTGATGTCAACTTCATTCCTGAAGTTTCTCAGGCCAAACTTTGAAGTCACACTTGATTTTCCTCTCTCTCATACCCCATCTCTAGTCATCTCTCTCTCCATCCCTATCTATCTATCTATCTATCTATCTATCTATCTATCTATCTATCTGTTGGGGCACTTGCTCTTAGATCCAGCTATCATGCTCTAAGACGTCCAGTGCACATGGTATAGGTATTCCAGCTGATAATCCAGCTGAGGTCTCAAATGATGGCAAACATCAACCATACATGTGTGTATGTGTGAGAACGCCTCTGAGATGATTTCAGCCCAGCCACCTGAAACAGCATCAGAAATTCTGAGTAGGAACTGCCTAGCTGAGCCCAGTCAACCCTCAGAACTATGAGAGATAATAGTAATGAGCGACTGTTATTGTTTTATGCCTCTACCTTTGGAGTGATTTATTACACCACTAATATCATCCTACTTCCAAGGTTAGCTCTGTCCTGTTCTTTCTCCCACTCCATGCAGTAGGGGAGGTGAAGAGACGGAAAATTTGGGGAACCTGACTCCCTTTTATAGGGACACTACATGTGCATTTCAAGGAGGAGATTAGAGACCTGACCTCTGCTTCAAGCCTTGACTTTATGCCCAAAGTCGTTTTTACCAGGTGGCCTTGGTATGGAGGATCATTGATGGGGGGGGGCAGTAAAATGTGACCAAGCTGGCAGAGGGGGCAGTTAGGAGCAACTAGGCCAGCATCTTTAATCAAGTAATAAGTTGATTCCCATTCTACTAATTTTCTTTGTGTCTATAGAGTCCTGAAGAATGAGCTCTGAGCATTGATAGAGTCACATTCAAGAATACCTGGCTTGTTGTATAATACACTAGAACTCCCCTTCCCTTAAAAACTTATTGGGGGAAAATATGTCCCTTGAATCTCAATACCAGGAATTATGTATTTCAGAGCAGCAGGTTTGCTTTTGCCTTGTGGACACTGAGAGAACTATCTGTAGTGACCATTCATTGGCTGGTAGGAATTTCCAGTCTGACTTTAAAGCCCACTGCTAGCAAGCAGACCACAACCTGTGCACTCTGCATAGAGTGCCCCTTCTTCTGGCTTCATCTTTATTTTCTGTTATATAATATCCCCACTTAACCTATGTGTTTTCTCATAAGCAGCATTATATTCCTGTTGGAAAGAGGGTATAAGTAAAATAGATATACAAATACATAAGTGCCTCTCACAGAATTAATGCTCAATAGATGAGATTCCTTGGTCTTTGCCTAGTCTTAGCTTTATTGAGAAGATTATATTTCTTCAGCTTGGTGTCTCTCTCTCTCTGTGTCTCTCTGTCTCTCTCTCTATCTTTCTGTCTCTGTCTCTCTATCTTTCCCTTTCTCAAAATCTCATCTGTTCTGTACTGATGGATTCTAATAAATGGATTTGAGAGCAGAATGACCTCTATTGAATCCCCTTGGCCCATTGCAATCCATCCTATCCTACCTAATAAAAGAGTAATATGCAAATTAATCATCACTCTGATATACCCACAAGCCACACCCATCAGCCAATCAGATCGGGTATGCAAATTAACCCCAACAAAGATGGCTCCAGCCACAGAGAGCAGTTGAGAGGCTTGGGTTTCCCCAGCAATAGAGGAATCCAAGCTTCCAAACACGCTGGCCAACTTAGGCCTCCACTCAAAGATACAAAGTTGCAATTATAGAAGATAAATCCCAAGAAAAATGGCAGCAGCCACAGAGCTGGAGAGAACAGGCTAGGGTTGCCCCCGGCAACAGAGAAAGCCAAGTTTTCCATCTGCCCTGGCCCACTTAGGCCTCCACTCCAGGCTACAAAGTTTCAATTCTAGAAGGTAAATTCCAGATACCTTCTACACTCCACTTGGGTTGTCGGGGTGCATAGCTGATCTGCAAACCACCACAGGCCTCTCACCCAGGCCACCCTACCCCACAAGGGAACCCCCACCCTGATCCAGGACACCCTTCAGGGCAAACCAGCTGGCCCCCACCCATGCACCAGGTCTCTATCCCATCTAATAAAAGAGTGATATGCAGATTAACCATCACTCCAACACACAAGATGGCTGCCCCCATGTGGTCAAAGATCCTGCCCCCGTGTGGACACAAGATGGCCACCACAAGATGGCCAGCAGGGGAGGGCAATTGGGAGGCACCAGGTCTGCAAGGGAGGACAGTTGGAGGTGATCAACCTTGCAGAGGAAGGCAGTTAGGGGTGACCAGGCCAGAGGAAGGAAGTTGGGGGCAAACAGACTGGCAGGGGAGCAGTTAGACATCAATCAGTCTGGCAGGGCAGTGGTTAGGGGGTGATCACGCTGGCAGGCAGAAGTGGTTAGGGGCAATCAGGAAGGCAGGCAGGCAAACAGATGGGAGCCAGCAGTCTTGGATTGGGAGAGGGATGTCTGACTGCCCATTTAGATTGAACATCCTTCAAGGGATCCCAGATTGGAGGGTACAGGCTGGGCTGAGGGACACCCCCCATGTCAAATTTCGTGCACTGGGCCTCTAGTATGTATAATATGAGGTAATATGCAAATTGACGGTCATACCCTGACAAGATGGCTGCCTATGACCAGGCTGCAGGGGGGGTTAGTGAGGGATGACCAAACTACTGAGCAAGCAGGCTGCATGGGTGACCAGACGAGCAGGGGTGGTTAGTGAGGTATGACCAAACAACTGAACAGCAGGCTGCATGGGGCAACCAGGCTGGTAGGGAGGTTAGTGAGGGATGACCAAATGACTGAACAGCAGGCTAAGAGGGGTGACTAGGCCAGCGGGGGGGGGGGGGGGGGGGAAGGCAGTTGGGGGCAATCAAGCCAGAAGGGGGGGCAGTTGGGGATGACAAGGCCAAACAGGGGGGCAATAAGAGGCGACCAAGCCAGGGGAGGGGGCAGTTAGGGGTTACCAGGCCAGCGGAGGGGAGAGGGTGCAGTTGGGGATGACCAGGACATCAGGGGAGCAGTGAGGGGTGACTAGGCCCAGAGTGGGGACAGTTGGGGGTGACCAGGCCAGCGGGGGGTGGGGGAACAGTTAAAGGCAACCAGGGAGGCAGGGGGCCAGTAAGGGGTGATCAGGCTGGCAGAGGGGGCAGTTAGGAGCCACCAGGCCAGCAGGGAGGGGGCAGTTGAGGGCGACCTGGCTGGCAGTGGGGGACAGTTAGGGGTGACCAGGTAAATAGAGGGTGCAGTTGGGCACGACCAGGCCAGCAGGGGGAGCAGTTGGGGTTGATTAGGCTGGCAGGAGGAGGCAGTTAGGAGCAACCAGGCCAGCAGAGGGGGGGGGGGGCAGTTTGGGGTGATCAGGCTGGCATGCAGAGGCAGTGAGGAGCGATCAGGCTGGTGTGGGGGGGGGGGGCAGTTCGGGGCAATCAGGCAGGCAGGCAGGTGAGCAATTAGGAGCCAGGGTCCAGGATTGTGAGAGGGATGTCCGACTGCCAGAATAGGCCTGATCCCTAGGACCTTGGGTGCAGGCTAGGCTGAGGAGGATCCCCCCACATTCCCCTCGTGCATGATTTTTGTGCACCAGACCTCTAGTTTTAAATAAGAGGTGAGCTCCAGCTGGGTTTGGAAGAGGACTGGCCCATTTTGACATGGACCACAGTTTGAGTACATAGCAACTGTGAGTACAAAGTACTTGTACCCTGTGAAATGCATCTTGGAGAGGGACGTGAATGGGCCTGGTCCAGACCATATCACTGGTCACTGAAAGGCTTAAAAAAGGAATATCCACTTGCTGAATTGGTAGAGTGAGATCTGTAAATTTCTGTAACTCTTGAGTCTTTAGTCTCTTCTAAAGCAAATACATTATCAGCTTTAACAACCCCGAAAGTAAAGATTTTCTACAAAGTGGAAAATTTTCATAATTTTGTCAAGTTGCTTTATGAGAAAAATAAGAAAGCTTACTCAGGCTGTCAGAATAATATAAGACAGCTTGTGGGTTTTTGCCTTGAGTTTGCGTGGGCAGGAAATTTATTCTTTGCTTGGTACATCTTTGAGCTGCACACAGCTGTGTGAGATCCCAGTTTTTTAAAAATTGCTAATAAAGAAGATAATGCCAACATTTGCACTCTTCTCAAAAGTCAACCACTGAAGATTTAAATCAAGATTTCTGGATAGAAAAATCTTAATCTTTTGAGTCATGTTGCTATGCTTTTAAATTCACTTCCTAACTCTGAAGTGAACTAAAATTGGAATTTGAGATAAGTCAGAAGCCATAAAACAATTTTCTCATTCATCCAACATGTACTGGCTATATGTGTATGCATTTAGAAATTTTAAAAAATGATGACATGGGTTTGGTCTATATCTACAAGGATTCTATTAAATTTTGGCAAAAGAGGAAGAAAATAATATTTATTTAGCCCTTACTATGTGTCAGGCATTTGGCTAGGATTTATATAACTGCTATGGTATAAGTATTATAGATCCCATTTTATATAAGATGCTGAAAGTATGTAATCATTAAGTAACAAAGTGGGATTTTTAAAAAATTTTAATATATATTTTATTGATTTTTTACAGAGAGGAAGAGAGAGGGATAGAGAGTTAGAAACATCAATGAGAGAGAATTATCAATCAGCTGCCTCTTGCACACCCCCCACTGGGGATGTGCCCGTAACCAAGGTACATGCCCTTGACTGGAATCGAACCTGGGACCTTTCAGTCCACAGGCTGATGCTCTATCCATTGAGCCAAACCAGTTTTGGCACAAAGTGGTATTTTTTTAACCTCAGACTAATTGATTCTAGAACCCACTACCTCACACTTCCTCCTATAATCTAAATGATCTGTTTCAGTCCTTATAAGGGAATTCCTTGTATCACATGTTCTAATGCATCTAGGGGAAATAATGAACAACATAAATTGTTGAATAGAAACAGACCTGGAGACAGAGAAGCAGTGATCAGACTGTCAGGCCTCAGAGGGAAGGTAGGGGAGGGTGGGGATAAAGGGGAGATATCAACCAAAGGACTTGTGTGCATGCATATAAGTCTAACTAGTGGTCATGGACAACAGGGGGTGGGTATACATGGGGAGGGGTTTGGGATGTGAATGGGGAGGGGGGATGAGGACAATTATGTGACACCATAATCAATAAAGAAATTTTTAAAAAACAATAAATTATCTTTACTAAAAATTTTTATTTTATTTTACTTTTTAAAGAATGTTCTCATAAATATTTTAAATTACTTGGAGTAAATTTGAATCAGTTGAAGCAATAAAGAAAATAAATATATATTTTTGTGACATAATTTTTTATTTTTAAGATAAAGTGATATTGGACATGGGTGTGGGAAGTCAAGTGAAATGAAGCACTGAAGCAAAGGTATCTGGTCACTTTTAGTTTACCTCTACTTCCACCCTCCCATTCTTCCTTGTTTCCCTTTATCTGTCCATTTATTTCCTTCAGTACATCCCTTGAACTCCTACCATATTCTAAGTACTGGGGTAGGCATTGGAATGAAGAGATGAAAAGAAATTGACTTTGCTCCCAAATAATTTTAGGCAAATGAAGGGAAAAGATACATAAAGCAAGCAATGTAAAAATAACGTATGCCCATGAGTGAAGTACTAGCAGTAATATATTAGAAGAAGATGTGTATTTGGAAGAATCAGAAAGAAATGTTTAACCTTGAAGTAATGTTTAACCTTGAAATGAATGGAAGCCATTCTGCTGGGATGACAAAGAAACTTTCTGCTGGGATGATAAACTGAACTACTATAACCATAATGACTCACATGCTAGCAATCTGCATTGTAGCTTGAGGCTAACTGCTTACCTTTTATAATCCCAGGCCACATCCAGATGTCAGCTGGTAATGCCACCAATTTATGTTTCTTAGAGGTTCGAGGCTATCTTTTCAGCCTACCCTTGTAGCCCTGTTAATTTTTTAAATGCAGACTGTAACATATCCAGGAGAAATAAAAACCCTGATCATAGAATATGCCAAGATTCTCCCAAATTCACAGGGACACCCAACCACACCACCAAGCATGGCGATGGGGTGACCCTAGGAGCTGACGAGTCTATCTCAAAGGCTGTGCTTCTCCAGTTTGGTCTGAGGACCTCTGGCTCAGAATCCACTGGAGATGCTCACTAAAAATAAAGTGTCCTTTTCCCCTCAGAGTCAGAATCTTTGAACAGAGGACCCAGTAATCCTCATCTAAATAAAGTATGTGGGTGAGTCTCATGCTCTACTAGTAAAGCCACCCTTGACTTGTATCACACTGAGTTTTTTAAGAACTAGTATAAGAAGACCTTGCAACTACTCATTTGCCACCATGTAAAATCACCTGTTCAAAAAATAAAATAAAAAGTCAAGAAACTCATTCTGCACAAAATACTGTACCTCGTGGTATGAGGGATACACAGAATTATGTGAGATTGCAATTCTCTCAGGGATCTCATGCCAGGGAACAGGGAACTGGAGAGAGTGAGGAGTGCAAGAGAGATCATTAGGGGTCATGCCTATGAATGATAAAGGGATGAGGGAGCAGGAGCAAGCAGGTGAGCCTTTAGCCCACACCTATGAGTGTGTGTCTGACATTATGAGCGAAGGAAGAAAAAGAACTGGGTAGGGAAAGCCACAGGCTGCAGCTCTGAGACACCCTGGCCAGCCCACTGGGGAGCTCTAGGTCATAGATTTTTCTATAGAGTCGTCTCAGGATGAAGAGAAATGGCCAGGCTCTAGCACTCATGCCATGCTGGAAATGCCTAGAGACAGTGTCCTTACCTCAAACATGGCTTCCCACTCCCAGGTGGCTGCAGCCGGAGGCTGTTGCCTGCTTGCACTCCTTGTGGCACTTCCCTCTTGAAGACAGTTCTGAGAGATGCACCTCCATGGCTGCCTCAGAACTTGTTCCCTACCTGGAGATTAGAGGGTCTTAATCCTAAATGGTGGAACGCTGGGAAGAAGACAGTAGTGGCAGTAGTGAGGAATCTGGCATGTGTCCCTGTAGTCAGACAGGCCTGGAATGGAATCTCAGCTCTGTCCCTTAGTATGGACCTCAGGTAACTGACCTAACTCTAAATGACTGTTTCCTCGTTGGCCAGAGTGGGATGCTATATATAATAGGACATTTGGGGCTGGCCAATGAGAGTATAGACAATATACTTCTTATTTTCTAATAATACTTCCACATATACCCATTCACTCACATTCACTTACACACAACTCTGCTTCTTGCTTTGCTTGCAAATTTTGTTTTCTAACAAGAGAGACCAGAAAACAGGAAAGGCAATCATGCCATTAATGCACAATGTCTATTGTTGATCTGGTCCAAATTGGATTTGTATCCCCCTGTGGTTGGCACGGGAAAGGGGTGGGATGGCTAGATTCAGAACATGTTATTTTCAGAAGTTAATACACTGGGGTCGATGAAATAAGACTGCTCAAGGTTATCCCTAGCATGTTTTACTCAGTGGTTGGAGTGTTGGCCCATGGACTGAAGGGTTGTGGGTTTAATTCTGTTCAAGGGCAGATACCTCAGTTGCAGGCTTGATTCCTGCACATGCAGGAGGCAACTAATTGATGTGTCTCTTTCACATCAATGCTTCTCTCTTTCCCTATCGCTTCCACTCTTTAAAAGTCAGTGGAAAAAATATCCTCAGGTGAGGATTAATTTTTTTAAAAAACCTGCTCAGGTTAAATGCCAGTGCTAGGGCTCCATTCACCCCACCAGGCTGTCCCAAGGGCCAGGAGTGTCACCAGCCCTGTAACCTCTGTGAGGTGATGCGCAGTGGGAGAGCTCTACCATTAGTTCATAGATCTCATCTGGAGACTTGATGAGTCTCTGGCCACATGAAGAGCTGCAAAAGGGCTGAGTTGACACAGAGGGAGAAGAGATAGCCACTCTATCTCTTCAGCAAATTCAGAGATGTTTAAGCACCACCCCCGCCCCAGGACCAAAACATTTGGTGGCATCCACAGGTGAGATCTTGAACGTAGGTATTGTCACTTTCCAATGTTAAGTGACATCGGTGAGTGAAGAGAAGAAAAAAGAATAGAACAGTCTGTGTGGTGCCTGAGGCCAACAGACTGGTTTGTGGGGAAGAATGAGGTGCCCCTTTGGGAACATCCAGAAAAAATGAAGGGACACTTACAGGGAAGGAACTTTTAAGCCAAGAGAGATCTGAGTCACAAGAAAACTACTTCTCAGAGTGGTTGAGAGGATTAAACAAGAAAAGTCATGTGAAGTCTGGCACACACACTAAGTACTTTATTAGTTACATCTCTTTTCTGCAAGTCATAAAAAAATAGCTCAACTGTGCTTAAACTGACAGGGGGGGGGATGTGTGTTTGTGAGTGTAAGAAGAAAACAGAGTTATCTCATGGGACCTGAGGACAAGAATTTACCTGGCCCTGTGGAGGGACTGGAACCAAGGACTGAAAACCCATTCTGAAAGCAACAACACCAATAAGTAAATTTCTCTACAAACCACTGCTTCTCAGGCCACTCAGTGGGCAAAACGGACACACCACACTCCTGAGTTCATCTCTTCAGTCCACATGGAGAGCTTCTTAATGCAGACTCCCAAAAAGAACACCGATGGCCCTAATTTGGGTTAGGGGTCCAAACATCCTTGACCTGACGTGTGGGACCCCAGAGCATAAACATATGCCCCTTCTGGGATCCAGGCGAGCAGATGTCCAGTGCTTCCTGGATAGAGGACTTAGCAGGGGACAGAGAGCACACTTATCTTACAAAAACTTGAGAAAACTAAAAAAAAAAAAAAAAAAAAAAAAAAAGACTTTGCAAAGGTGTGCAGAGGAAGGATAAGGCAGTACCCAAGCTGCTTCTCTCCCCCGACCCTAAACCCAACTAGAAGAGGAGATAAGATGTTCTCAGAACCCAAAGTCCTAGAGAAGTTGTGAAACTCTTGTGGGTCATAGCAGCCCAAGCTGACCCTGCAAGAAGGAAAGGTGACCTGCAAGAGGGACCCTGCAAGAGGGAACTTATAGGAAAATAAGTTCCCTCCTATCACCCACCACCCTCTCTTGAATCTCTTGCTAGCCACCTCATTGACCAAACCAGAAGAGGCTTGCTATTGTAGCCTCCCCTGGCTTGACTCCCAGGGAGGAAAGCAGAAAGAGAAAGGTGAAGAGCATGTCTGGAGAGCAGAAGTAAGAGCAAAGGAAATAATTTCTCTACCCAATTTTAATGGTCTTCTTTAGAAGGCAAAGCAGCAAGTTTATAGCATTGCACCTGTGGGGGCCCAATAGCCATAATTCCCACTTCAATCAAAATAGCACTATTAACCATTCTACCTACTCTACACCCCCATTCCTTCCCACTCACACATCCAAGACCAAATTTAAATCCCTCCTACTTTCTAAGACCTTCCATCTAACAATGTCTTCCTCCTCTGGTTTCTTTAAGCTGGAATATTTTCAAAGTTGTATTGAAGAAGGTAGGAGGTGAATTTGGCAAGTTGCATTTTTCCTAAGGTGGCGTTCCTTTTTTTTAAATGTACTTAATGAATTCTTTAAACTGAAACTTAGAAATTCATAGTTCAACAAGTTAGAGCATTTCTGAAAGGACTTATGTTTACCTAACAACACTGGCATAGTTTGCTCGTTGCCCCGGGGCTACTTTTGAAGAACGTTTATTTATATTTTGACTGCTTCTGAGAAAGTGTGGATATGAATTAGCACAGAAATAAATCATCTCCTATCTCTGATAAAGAGATAAGAGATGGAATTAGAATCATGAAATCCCCTGTGGCTTGTATCTTGAGATAGTTAACTTAAAAATCAAGTCACACAAAATAAAACTGGAGGTGGGTGTGAAAATATACATACAGTATCATTTTACAACTTTTAACCCTATTCCAAGTATTCATTTATGGCCTGGAAAACTTCCCAATTCTCCCTTTTCCAGTCTCACCATCTCAAGATCATCCTCAAGGCTCTGTGTTTATACTCAGACACCCTTTCCCGAATGTGTAGTTGCCACTTAAAGCCACAGTTGAGATAGAGATCGTTAGCCTTTCCTGTTCCACCTGCCATCCCTCTGTCCTGCTACTTCTACTTTGAATGTATTATTATTGATCCTCTGTATGCTTCTCTGTTTGCAAATGCAGTCCAAAACCACACCACATCTCTCCTGTCTGTTTACAAAGCATGGAGTTTTCTTGACTTCAGGATTCTTTCACAAATTGGTGAGCACTTATGAAAACACAAGTAAATCAAGTAGGCGTTCAAAGATGGGGGAAATAATACCTGGAAAGTTTTGTGAGAAGGATTAAATGAAGTAATGCACACAAAGCAGCAGCCCCTAGAGGCACAAGGTAAATACAAAATAGACACTAGCTCTATAGTTCTACAAATAACGAGAAAAATGGTCTCTTTCCCCAGTACTATTAATCGCTGAAAGCCAGACAAAACTACTGAGTTTGCAGTGAGTACAATGCTCACTTCGTACCTCCTCTCCATCCTTATAGGCAAGACCTACTTGGCTGATGAGTAAGCAAGTTGAGAAAAGAACAACCTTGGGCTCAGGGAGCTCATGTTCTTTTGCATCTAGCGATAGCATCTAGAAAACAACAGTACCCACCTCCTACATTTCCCCACCAAAACACTTAGATGTTTCTTATTGACAGATTTCATCTCTCAGGGTTCTAAATTCTTAAACTTTTAAGGTCAAGTTTCTGGTATAGTCCTAAATTCTGCCTAGACAATCCTCTTGGGAGGTAACCAGTGCTTAAATGTTAAGTGCAGAGAGTGTAGCTGGGGAATTACAGGGCTTTGGTAACCAATCTACTTGGAAAAATACTAGGGACTATAGAAAATTTCAATCCTGAATTTCCAGCCGGTAAGATATTGTGTTTCTTTTCTCTGAATTCTTCAGTTATAGCTCTGATCTTATCTCCTCTTTTCCCAAGACCTGAAGTCCTGTAGTGAATTATAATAATAGCAGTAAATACCACCAATGGCGCCATGATAAACTTTTGTCACACACTGTCTCATTCAGTCCTCAAATTAACTCTAGGAGGCAGGGTATTAACATTATTTCTATTTTACAAGTGAACTCCTGAGGTTTGGGAGGTTAATTGCCCAAAGTCAAATCACTAGTAAATAGTGAAGCCATAAGTTAAACTTATTTCTGAATCCAAAGTCACTACTACTAATCTCTGTGCCTGACAGTTCCTGCGACCTTCCCCACTCTAACCTTCATTCTCATCTGGCTGTGTTTTGGGTTAATTCTTATTTAAGGGTCCTAACTTCTGTCGTTTTTAGTCTAGGTTCAAATTTAAATCAGTTTAATGTTATGAGGAACTCTGAAACAGATACAAAGAGTTCTGCCCTAATTTTCTTAAAACTTAATTTTCTTTACCCAAGTGAGGTGAGTATCCATTTGGATAGCAAATCCTGATCTTACTTCCTTTTCTACCCAAAATTATGGAACATATTAGCAAAGCACGGGGACAAGACATTAATTTTTTTGTTCCATTAACTGCTGACTCCCTGAAAAGACTACTAAAATAACCTATTGGTCAAGAGCACCATCTTGACATAATCTCAGTGTGACTCAGCGTGGGGTTCAAGGATGGATATGTATAAGGTTTAGACATCTAACTTTAGGTGAGATTTTTCAGTGTGGGACCTGCTTGTGACAGGGCCAAGTTGTGCTATAATGGTTTAGGATTGGTGAACTCAGCAAAACATGGGTTTTAAAGTGGCTCTCCCTGCACACACAACCCTTTGATGAATAATCTGGTTTTCCACTGCATTATCTTTTCTTCAGATAAAGGCATTTTCAGGATGATTTTGAAACTGATATTTTGTACCTTTATTTTCTTATGCAAGAAATTCCAAGAATAGAAAGTTATGTTAATGTTGCTTTTACATGTAGTTGCAAGCAGCTTTTGCTCAATTCTTTGTCTCTTGATAGTCCGTGGAGATGATTATAGCTCTTACTTCATAGAGTTATTATGAGGTTTACTGAGTTAGTGGAGGTAAAGCATTTAGAGAGTGTCTGGCACACAGAAGGTGCTATGGCTGTCCTTATTTCATCTTTTCAACCTCGTACATTTTAATTAGTTTTGGCCCTTGACACACTGAGGAAAACTTTTAACCTAAACGCATTTTTCCAGGAAGATTTTTATCTGATAAAGTCAGACTTATAGCAATGATAGTCATTCAACAACTCCATGTGACTTTAATTTTTAAGTCATTCTGGATAAATAAAATTTATAAAATTTCATATTTTGCCCTAGCTTTACCTCTCCTGAGTTTCAGTTGTATATTTCCTCTTTGTAATGAAACTCTCACTGTTCCAAAGTGGAACGTCTTACCTTTCCCTTCTAAGTATGTTCTTCAGCATTACTGGAACCACTTTAACATAAGACTGAAGACAAAAAAAAATCTCCGATTTCTTCATCCTCCTTCCATCCAAGCTTTTGTCCAAGGTTTCATTCAATACTAACAAACATTGGTTGAATACCTTTTGTGTTCCAGGTGCTGTGACCAGTACAGGGAACAAAATGGTGAGCAAAACCAGTATGAAACTACCCTCACAGAGCAAACAGTCTATTGGACATTAATTAAATTTAAAGTTGCAATTGCCACAAATGTTATTGGAGAAGGGTGATATAAACACAGGTATATCATGAGAACTGAGACTATTCAGATGTATATTCCTTGACCGGGAATACAGCCACTGACATAACATGACTTCATTATTTGGTCCAGTAATTCTTGTGCAGGGACCTAAGGCTCCATACCAATAAATACCTTTATTATTTGTTTAAGAAACTTCCAAAAAGTCAACTTATCTAAACTCTAGCTGCTCAAATAGTCAGTTTCTCAGGAAAAGAGATCATTTAACTGGCACACTGCTCACTCATCAAGCAATTGTTTGCTTCAAGACTTCCAATCAAGATGACAGAGTAGGTAAATACTATGCTCACTTCATCCCAAAGTACATCAAAATTACAACTAAATTATAGAACAGCCACCTTTGAGAACCACCCAAAGACTAGCTAAATATAAGTCCTATAAGTAAGGATATAAAAAAGGAGCCATACTGAGACTTGTGGGGGGGAACAGAGATGCAAAACAGGCTGGTCCACACCCATGTGCGGCAGTTAAAAACTGGGAGGGATATCTGGCTGCAAAGTTCCCCTCTTGACCTCTGAAGATCAAGGAGGCACAGCCCCACACCAGGCCACCAGTGCCAAGAAAAGGAGTCCCACAACATCTGGTTGTGAAAATCATTGGGGATAACATCTAGGTGAGATGGAGAACTTCTGGAGTCCTGAGTGTTCCTCTTAAAGGGCCCACACACAGCCCTTACCCATTTGGCTCAGTGGATAGAGCATCAGCCTGCAGACTGAAGGGTCCTGGTTCGATTCTGGTCAAGGGCATGTACCTTGGTTGCAGGCACATCCCCAGTGGGGGGTGTGCAGGAGGCAGCTGATCAATGTTTCTCTCTCATTGATGTTTCTAGCTCTCTATCCCTCTCCCTTCCTCTCTGTAAAAGAGCAATAAAATATATATTTTTTAAATAAAAAAATAAGTAAAGGGCCCATGCACAAACTTACTGATGAACTCACTCATGCTGAGCTCCAGCACTGGAGCAGCAGCTCACAAAGCACCAGGGACATCCTGGGAGGAACTGAATTTTCTGGTCTCAGGGTGAGAGCTGGAGGGGCAGCTCTCCAGGACTAAAGTGTTAGTAGGTGTCATTGTTCTCTTGTTAATCCCCCACCCCACTCAGCCAGCAGGTGCAGACAGAAATATTGGCAGGCACCATCGTTTCGTTGTTGAGCCCTCTTCCCACCCAACTTGCAGGTGCAGACAGGAGCCCAACTTGCCCCACGCTGCTGGTTCCCAGAGAACCCACCCTGCCCAACCTGAGCACAGTGTCTATTTCTCAGAAGCTGCCACTCTGGGCCCATGCTGTGAACCTCCCTAAAATTTCTTAACCATTTGTACACCATAAGCATCTATAGACACAAGCAGTGGACCTTTTTAAATTAAATTCAACATACCATGCCAGTTTGTTTGTGGTTAAAGGTTCACAAACCCCAAACAAACAGTAGCTGGTGTTGGCATGCCTGTACTTCTTGCTAAGCAGCCCCCAGTAGAAGTGGAAACCAGCCTCAGTTCACGTCATAGAGTCTCCCAGGTGCCTAAAAGTACAGCACAGAGAGCTACCAACCACAGATCACTTTGTAGATCCTACTAGGTGGTCTTGGGCTGGGCACAGGTAGTGGCTGCTCTTGGCTGGCACTGGAGCCCCTCCTAGATACAGAGAACAAACTTGGGTTGCCACATGGGAAAGGGGTTAAGGGGCTGGGTGAAAAGCGTGAAGGGATAAAAAAATACAAATTGGCAGTTACAAAATAATCACAAGGATATAAAGTACAGCATAGGGGATATAGTCAATAATGTTGTAATAAATATGTATTGTGCCAAGTGAGTACCAGACTTATCAGGGGTATCACTTTGAAAGTTACATAAATATCTCACCATTATAATGTACACCTGAAAATAATAGAATATTGAACGTCAACTACAATTAGAAATTTTTTTAAGATTTAAGACTCTGACCTCTTTCTAACTTCATTAACCCTAATTAAAGAACTTTTCCTGCTATCAATTAGGTTCCCCTTAATATCACTTGAGTCTAGATCTCTATAAATATCGGCTCCTGACCTTTCCCTTCTGAGGCATTTCAAAGCTTATGCTGGTGTTCTTTTGGCCTGAGATTTGACTTTAGGTGGTGGGCACATGGTGCAAAATACATATTTTGTAACCTGGAAGTCCACACCTGAAACCTATATGTTCATGTTGACCAATGACACCCTAACCAATTTAATTAATTGATAAATAAACAGCTAGGTGGTATGAAATCAAAACACAGGGACCAAAGTGGAAGACAGGAGGGCCCATGTAGAATGAGAATGGGGAAAGCTCTGGAGAAAATGACGCTGCACTGAGAGCTTACAGTTGAGGAAGAAATAAATAAGCAGTGAAGAAGAGAGAGTATTTGAGGCAAAAAATGTGAGTTGGTAGAGAACCATATTTTTCTAGAATGGAGAGAAGACTATTTGCCTGGAGCAGAAAGAACACAGAGAAGACAGGAAGATATGAGGCTAAAGGATAGGTAGGGCCAGCCAGGTCATAAGAGCCTTATGTATGTTCAGAATTTGGACTTTTATCCCTGGAAGTAAAAGCAAACTATTGAAGGATTTAAAACAGAAGAGTAATGGGATCTGATATGATACTGCAGCAAGATCACTTGGTTGATGAGTAAACAGTGGATTGTAAAGGGGCAAAAGTTGAGGAAGAAACAGTGAAGACCTGCTGTAGAACTCCAGAAGAAAAACACAGTAGAATTTATTTGACTTTGGTATTATAATCCAAATTTATCCTATGCTGCCCCTTCCCAGTGTAGGCTTTCACCATACAGTATCCCCTTAAGCTAGTCCACTCAAACCCAACACAAATACAACACAGAAACCTCCAATTGCTTGTTCTCTGGTCTCTGTATCCCATTTTATTCAAATGGGGTAAGTAATAACACACATGATGCTAATTTCATTCAACAAATATTTTTGATCACCTGTTACATACCTAGCACATGCTAATTCTCAGAAATTTACTTGTGAGCAAGACAAACATATACCCCGCTTCCCAACACTGTAGAATCAAGTAAAATAATGGGTATGAAAGCTTCAAATTTTGGATGGGGTTTTCATTTTCTGCATATTATGATGTTTTGATATCTTTTTAAAAAAAATAACATTTCTGGCTGCCCATCCCGAAGCTAGCAAATTCTTAGAGATAGAAAATGACCCAGGTGGGAGCATGCCATTGACATGCAAACTAACCCATCCAGAGCTCAGACTCTTCTATCAGGCCCTATACCCCAGGTTCAATATTCCTTTGCTTGGTCATTCTAGGCCAAGTGTCAGGCAATTAAAGACCACCCCTATAGTTCAGAGCCCACCAAAATTAATCAAACTAGCCAATTTGGGACATTTTATCTCGCACTATCTTACCTTTCCTACCCAAACTCAAAGAGGCTCTAATCTCAGCTTTTCCATTGCTCTGGTCTTCTGCTTGAAATCTTCTCTGTGACTCTGTGTGGCAAGCAGTGAGCTCCCCTCTAGACCTGTGAGTATAATGAACTTTGTTTTCTTGTGCCTCTCCTACCTCTTCTCTTGTAGTCACACTTAACTGACCATCACATAAAAAACATAGAGCAATGCATTAGAACTTTTGATTGCAATTAACGGAAACACAAATCAACTAGTATGGGCAAAAAGGAAATGTACTAGCTCGTGTATCTGGAAAGTCTAGGAGTAGCCTGGTTTTAGCATCTTTGGATGTAGGAAGTCATATAATGACATCAGGGATCCCTATATTTCTCCACTTCTTACATAGATTACTTCCACATGGTGAGCAGATGTCCACCAGCAGTTCAAGGACAATGTTGGCAGAAAGGGTACATCTTTCATGAAATCACCGATAGGAAAGTTTGGGGCAAAATTCCTATTGTTCTGGCTTAGGTGATATGCCCATCTATCTGTGTTTCAACCTGAGACCAGTGCCAGCCTTGATGTAGCATTCTGGCTGGGCCTGGATCATGTGCTCATTCTTGAAGGAAGGAATTGGGGAGTCACTGCTCCTGAAATATATACACTAAACAGTGTTTCAGTGGGATGGTGTGGGGAAAATTTGTCTTTCAGGCAGATAACAACTACAACAACATATGCTCAAAGATGTTGCAAAAAAAATATTAGACTTTATCAAGGACCCAAATATCTGATGTGTCTTTGATAGCCTTTATAGGTAGCCACATAAATACCAGACAGACAGAATGAAAAAATGAGAAGGGAAAAAGAAAAATGGAATAATAGGCAGAGGATGGTGTAGCATAAGTCAAGTAGATGCATTTCAGGATGAAAGAGACCTAAAGAAGCTTTAGTTTGAAAGAGTTAGAATTGAAAACACTGGAGAGAAAGAAAAAAAAAAGCAATGGAAAAATGTCAAGGAAGAGAAAAAAGAACATAAAAAGAAGGTTTTAGTTTTGAGAAAGGATACTTCACCTTTTGATAAAGGAAGGGAAGAAGTTTTGGTGGGTGTATATGTGCCATATTTTAAAAATTATTTGTATAGCATAGTCAATAATACTGTAATAACTATGTATGGTGCTAGGTGGAAATCACTTTGTAAGTATATGGCTGTCCAACCACTATGCTGTACATCTGAGAGTATATTATTGAATATAAACTGTAATTAAAATTAATGTTTTAAAATGATAAAAATAATCATTAATTTTCCTACACAGTTTATTTTCACTTTAAAACATCTCATACAGGGACTGTCTTAAAATTGTTTCATAATTTAATTGTAACATTTTTTAGGGTTATATGGGATAATGGTGTTTCTTATAATCAATAGTCTTTCAGATTTGATGAAATTTGGCTGGTAACTTTGTCAGCAATCTGAGGGTTTCACGTTTGACCACCCCCACACTCTTGGTTTTCTGAGCAAATGAAGTAGGAGATGAGGTGAGGAGTTTGCCGGTGCAGAGGGGGCTGAGGGTTGGGTTAGGTGAGAACAGCCTGGCTCTGGATTGACACTCAGCTCCCTCAGTTACCAGTGGGGCCCTCGATCAAGTTGCTTGACCTCTCTAAGCTTCAGTTTTCCCATCTATAAAATAATAGTATCTAACCTATTTGTTTCAGGGGAAAACTAAATGAGATAGACCTATGGAAAAACAACAAAAAACGGCTTACTGCCTTGGCCATGGAAAATGTGAATAAAAGTAAGTTGTTGCAGTTGTTGTTCTTGTTAGTTTTGGTTTGGTGAAGTGTGGATGTTTGAAATAGCTGCCAGGTCAGTGGCAGGAGTTAAGAACAATAGCAACAGTGCTGAGAACCATCCAAGAGTTAAAAAGGTAGATCTACAGTGCCGTGGTCTGCCTGCTGACATGAGTACCTCCAGTAGAGGTCGGCCCGATCAGGTGTAGCAACGGCAGGTTGCAATGCACGATGTTTGGTTGGGTGAGTGCAGCAACATGCCAATCATGCCATTTAACAAAAGACAAATTAGAAAAAGAAAAAAAAAAGCTACAAAATTTATTAACATTATATCTCATACATACGTGGGGAAAACTTGAGGACAAGTAACTCACGGAGGTGGTTTAGAACTTGGGCTTAAGCACCATCTTCGGCTAAAGCAAAGGAAAGAGAGTGTGGAGTGGCAAATTATGGGAAAGTGACCAGGAAAAGTATGGTAAACAAGGATAAGGTTTGTTATGCAGATTTAAGTTGGTGCCTTCTCTGTGATAAGAGACTTCTGTGATTTCCTTCCTAGTAGAGAGGAGACATCCTTACAAATGGATATTTCCTTTATAAATGTAAGTTTCTCTTACCAAAGTGTACCTTTTACTTTCTTTTTAGAGCTCCTCTTGTGTTTGCTGTTTCTCAAAATAATAAGCTCAAAATAATCCTTATGTCAAAGAGGCATATTTTGGGGCATATTCTGGTCTCCTACAGTCACATTTTGGGATGGCACATGCTGGTATCCGATAGCACCTAACATTAGAGTACGTTTTTAGTAGTTGATGTATTCACTGCCTGCTTTCCTGGCAAGTGAGGAGGTAGTGACTTAGTTTTGTTGAAAGCCCTACCTCCCATTTCTGGTACATAAGAGTCATAAATAACTGTTGAAGAGATAAATGAATAAAGGAGTGAATGAGGATGAGAGGGTAAGTCAGGTGACCAACAGAAGTTGAAGTTGCAATGGAAAGAAATGAAGTCAGAAGGCAGCTGGCACACACTTGCTTATTCATTCAAAACAACTTTTTAAAAAAGTGTGGGGATTTTTACTTTTTATTATTATGATGATTTCAGAGAGGAAGGGAGAGGGAAAGAGAGATAGAAACATCAATAATGAGAGAGAATCATGGATTGGCTGCCTCCTGCCAACTGGGGATTAAGCCCAAAACTCGGATATGTGAAAGAACCAAACCATGACTTCCTCCTTCATAAGTCAACACTCAACAACTGAGCCACACCAGTTGGTCTTAAATATGTTTGTTTTTATTTATTTTAGAGAAAGGAATGGAGAGAGAGAGAGAGAAAGAGGCAATCTATGAGAAAAAGAAACATCAATTGGCTGCCTCCTGCAGGCCCCCTACTATGGATAGAGCCCACAACCGGGGCATGTGCCCTGACAAGGAATTGAACCGTGACCTCCTGGTTCATGGGTCGACACTCCACCACTGAGCCACACTGGCCAGACTCAAAGCAATTTCTTGTGCACCAATTTCATGCCTACTCCTTTATTGATGCTGAAGCCAAATCGATGCAGAAAACAGACAAAAACCCCTCTTCTCTGAAGTTTGTATTCTACTGTGGGAGAGAAAAAATAGCAAGATCAATAATTAATTATGTAGTGAGCTAAAATGAAAAAATAAAGCAGGGCAAAGGGAATCTAAAGCAGGGGAGAAGGGGAGTGGTTACAATTTTAAACTGAGTAGTCAGGGAAAACTACTGAGACAGGAGTGTTTCAGCACAGACTGGAAGTTGATCCCAGAAAGAATCTTGAAGCTGTCTGGGTGAGGATGTTTCCAGGCAGAAAATATAGCTAGTGCGAGGCGTTTACAGGAATCGCTGTGAGGCAGTGTGGCTGCAACAGAGCAAGACATGGGAGAAGTCCTGGACGTGAGGAGGTCTATTTGTTCTGGGAGTTGCCAGCTTGTGCAAGGATTTGAGATGAAATTTTGCACAATGGGAAGCCATGCAGGAATTTAGGTAGCAAAGATAACATGGTCATGATTTTGTTTTAAACAACTTAAGCTAGAATTGTTCCCATTTTATAACTAAAAAAAAAAAAAGTGAATTTCAGAGGGTGGGCACTATTTATCCAAAATCTCAAAGCCAGTGACCATCATGGGGTTAGGACCCTCACTCAAGTTCTTAGCCAACACATGCACTGCCTCCCCAAAAGACACATGCAGCAGAGGCACCTCCCGTTCTGGACATAGCATTCCTGAGGGGAGAGCTGTGTGCCGCAGTCTCTCTTTGGGACTTTGTCCTTCCAGCCTAAAGACAGCGCCCTTGTCCACCTCCCGTCTGCTGTGTAATGTAAAAAGAAGAGAATCACTCAAGCACTATCAGCCCTGGCTCCAAACTCCAGAGGAACCTCTGTCCCGGAATGACGGCTCCTGCCCCTCACGCCCTTGTGAAGGGAGCTGCCCCAGCCCCAGACTTCCGGTGGCACATTTGTATCTTGTGACCCCAGGGACAGGCATGTATGGCCAAAGGGCAGCCCATCCATTGGCTAGGCTGTGACATATTACTGTGACCCAGGAACATTCTGTAACCTATTGGAACTAGAAAATTCTAAGCGCCCTCTCCGTTTAGTATCCCTGCTGCTCCCAGAAGCTAATACAGAAGCGGACAACGCTCTGGACAGAGAGAGAAAAATGGAGCCAATAGCTGAGCACAGCTGATGGGCCGAGACTGAGCCGGTGTAGGCTGGAGTTGCCTCTGATCCTTGCTGTTTCCAAAAGTAATGCATGTGTATTCTTACGATAGCCCCTGCCTTTCCTGAGGTTACTTGAAAACTAACTGACCTAAGGTAAAGCAAGATCCAGCCCACTCCTGATGTTTTCAAAAGGTATCGCCTTCTGCCTAATATTTGTGGCCATCTCTGCCTGCCTGCGTGAGCCATCTTTGTGGCCCTCTGCTCTGTGAACGCCCAGGCTGGAGTCAAGGCCCATCCTCCTAATGCACATGGGTGGAATTCTAAACAATGCCTCCCTTTTCCGATCCAGAACATGATGTTCTAACCTTGGGCAGCAAGGAACCAAGACCCTCGTTTTTCTACCAGGTGTCTTACTCTTGTTTTTGTTTTGTTTTTTAATTGATTTTTTTACAGAGAGGAAGAGAGAGGGATAGAGAGTTAGAAACATCGATGAGAGAGAGAAACATAGATCAGCTGTCTCCTGCACACCCCCCACTGGGGATGTGCCCGAAACCAAGGTACATGCCCTTGACCTGAATCGAACCTGGAACCTTTCAGTCCGCAGGCCAATGCTCTATCCACTGAGCCAAACCGGTTTTGGCTGACTCTTGTTTTTACTATGACTACTAACTAGTCTGGAACTAGAGATCCTAAAACGATCCTAGCAAGTTAAAGCCACTTTCTAATATTCAGTTCAATCCAATAAACACTAAGTGAACATCTATAATGTGCTCATATTAGGAACAAGTGTGCATAAGGCAGGTAAGATCTCTGGGAGCATCCGTCTACAACCCCGGACCCCCCAAATCAACAGACCTGTAGCCTTACTTTGAGTTCTGTTGTATACAGAGTTTTGTTTTGAGGAACATAGAAAGGTAATGGTTCTCTTTCTTATGCGCTTAAGGACTTGAAGTTGGTCATTTGCAGACCCAGCAAACCCTTGGAACCTAGTGCAGGGAAAGCGGATTAAAGCTAAAGCATGTCTCCTTGTCTTGTGGACTGAATACTTTCATTAAGGTTTGAATGTCCTCCTTGTTCCTTGAAACGCTGGCGTCAGTCCAAGTCATTAACTTTCTGATAGCCTGTCCGTTCCCCGAGCTATCTGATCCGGATCTGCACTAGATGACTCAAGTTGCAAGCATGCTTTGATGGGCATTGGGACTGAACAAACATGTAGAATATTAAATCTGAAAGTACATTGCCTGCACTGTTTTCTATCCCAGATAAATGGAAAAGAAAAATTGAGTAAAATGATGATGTTCTGCCTGTGCAATCTTTGGTGCTTTTTCTAGTCTGATTTATTTTTAGTAACATAGAGTAGAATCAACCTTTTTTGTATGTATAGTTCTGTTAAGTTTTAACATGTTTATAAATTCCTATAACCACCACCAGGATTGAGGTACAAAGAGTTCTATTACCCCCAAAACTCACTCAGGTCATCACACTCCCCTTCCAACTCCCATATCTAAAAGGTCAGTAACCATTTATCTGTTTTCTATCCCTCTGACTTTGTCCTTTAGAGTATTTTATAAGTAGAATCATTCAGTACGTAACCTTTGAGACTGGCTCCTTCTACTCAGCTTAATGCTGCTAAGGTTCATCCAAGTTGTTGCATGACTCAGTGGTTGTTTCATTGTATTGTTGAGTAGTATTTCATTATCTAGATGTACCACAATTTGTTTATCTACTCACCAGCTAAAGGACATTTGGGTTGTTTCCAATTTTTTTGTGATTACGATTGGATCACTATGTAAATAATGATGTACAGAGGTTATGTGTTTTTCCAGAAACATATTTATTTCTCTATGGTAAATACCTAGGATCAGAATTCAAGAATCTGAGGGGTATAAATATGTTTGGCTTTATTCAACAGCTCCAAACATTTTCCAGAGTGCTTGTATCATTTTGCATTTCCACCAGCAAAATATGAGAGTTCCAGTTGCTCTGCATCCTTGCCACCAGCACTTGGAATTTCAGCAATTTTTAGGTTAGTCATTCCAATAGATATGTAATTGTGATTTACATTTGCATTTCCTTCATAGCTAATGATGCTGAACATCTTGTTGTAGGCTTATTTGCCATTCATACATTTTCTTTGATAAAGAATCTAGTCAAGTCTTTTACCAACTTAAAAAATGGATTCTTTTCTTTTTTTAAATTTCAAATACATATTTTTATTGATTTCAGAGAGGAATGGAAACATAGATAAAAACATCAATGATGAGAGAGAATCATTGATCAGCTGCCTCAGCCCAAAGCTCGGGCATGTGCTCTGACTGGGAATTGAACCCCGATCTCCTGATTCTTAGGTCAATGCTCAACCATTGAGCTACACTGGCCTGGAAGATTATTTTCTTATTGTTGATGTATATATTCTGGATAAAGTTCTGTGCTGGAAATACGATTTGCAAATATTTTCTCTCAATTTGTAGCCTATCTTTTCATGCTCTTACTGTATTTTGCAGAGCAAAAGTTTTTATTTTGATGAAGTACAACTTATTAATTTTTCTTTTTGAATCATGTTCTTGGTGTCATGGGTTTTTCACTTTTTAGATTGTTAACATGGTGACTTGAATTGACTGATATTCAATACTGCACTAGAGTTGACTTCGAAGGATAAATTTCATTTGGCATGGTATATATTATTCTTTTTACATATTATTAAATTTTATTTTGTTGAGGATTTTTACACTTATTTTCATGAGAAATATTGGCTTCTAGTTTTCTTTTTTCTTCTAGAAATATGAGTAATACTAGTACTTCTGTTTTCTGGAAGAGATTTTGTATAGTTGGTATAATTTCTTCTATAAATGTTTGGTAGAATTAACCAGTGAAACCATCAGCACCTATAAATTTTCTTTTTGGAATGTTTTAAGCTGGAAATTAGTTTTTTAATAGTTATAGGATTACTCAGGTGATCTCCTGTTTTGTTTTGTTTTAATTGGTCCACTTTTATAATTATTTGTAAATGTAGATTTGTTCATAGTATTTCTTTGTTATCCTTTCAATGTTTCCAGATTCTGTAGCGATAAGTTTGATAATGTCTTTGTTTCAACTTGCTAGAGATGTGTGTGTGTGTGTGTGTGTGTGTGTGTGTGTGTATGTGTGTGTGTGTGTGTCTTATTTTAAAGAACTAGGTTTGAATTTCATTGACTTTTCAATTGTTTTAAAATTTTATTGATATCTGCTGTTATCTTTATTATTTCTTTTCCTTCTGATTGATTTGGGTTTATTTTTCTCTTCTTTAGTCTCATGAATTGGAAACTTAGATGATTGATATGAAACCACTTTTTTCTAACATAAGGATTTAGTGCTATAAGTTTCCTTCTAAATCTGAGCACTGCTTTGCTGAATCTCATATATTTAAATGCATGTATTTTTCAAAATTTACTTAGAATCAATAATTTACTACTTAAAGTAGAATAGAGAAACCTGTCGACCATGTGGAACACTTTTCCTCCCTGTTTTGTGTTGAAGTTGTCTTATGTACATTGAAAACCCCAGCAGAAAATGTTATAGTTTTTACTTTTAACCATTAAGCATGTTTTAAAGTATTCAATAAGAGAAGAATAGCATATTTTAAAAGATATTTCTTTTAAAAAAAGATATTTCTTGCATCTGTTGTTTTTCCTTCATTAGTGATGTTATATGTTTCCTTTGGTGTCATTTCACTTGTCTGAAGAAATCCCCTTAGTAGTTGTCTCCCCTCCTCCCTCAATTCCCGAAGAATATTTTCACTGGCTATACAATTCTGAATTGACAATTCTTTTCTTTCTGTGCTTCAAAAATATTGTTTCGTTTCTTTTCCATGATTTCTGTTGAGAAATCTGTTTTCATTCCAATCATTGTTTCCCTGTAAGTAATATATTATTTTTCTCTGATTTCTTTCAATATTTTTATTGTCTTTAATTTCTAACAGTTTGATTGTAATGTGTTTAGGAGCAGATTTATTAGGTATCTTTTTTGGAGACAGGTTACTACTATAAGTTTATTTTACTTGTCAAATTTAGGAGTTTTTACTGCTGCTTCTTATAATATTTTTTCTGCATCACACTCTTCTTACTTCCCTTCTTAGACTTTGAGGTTTCAAATGTCAGGCTTCTTACATTTTTCTTTGTTATTCAAAATGGATAATTTGTGCTAAATTATCTTTAAGTTAACTTTTTCTGTTAACCTCTTTTGTTATTGAGACTTTCCATTGAGTTTTTATTTTTAAGTTGTTATATTTTTCAGTTCAGACCTTTCAAATGATTCTTCTTTATATATTCTATTTCTTGGCTGAAGTCACCTATCATCCTATTTATACAAGATAAATTCTTTACTTGGTGGAGCATGTTTACAATCGCTTTACTAAGCCTTTGTCTGATAATTCCAACATCTATGTCATCTTGGTGTTGGCATCTCTTTATTGTCTTTTCCTAAATGAGTTGTGGTCTTCTTGGTTCTTTATATGCTTCATACCTTCCGAATATATTCTAGACATTTTGAAAGTGTGATGAGTGAACACAAGAGACAGACAAGTATAATGAGAGAATATAGAGCTGCAGTCATGTACCTCATCTCCTGGGGACCAAAGAACCCCAAGTGGAGAGGAATGTTCCCCTTCCTCAGAGTTTTGGCCCCTGCATGCTCTTGTTATTGCCACCACTGAGTATGCCTTGAGGGCTAAAAGTGAATGAGAGAATTAAGAAAACAAATAATTAGAATAATAGTTTCCTCTAGTCTAAGCATGTCAAACTCGTGGCCGGTGGGCCACTTGCCTCCTTTAAATAAATGAGTTTGACATGCTTGCTCTGTCTCTCCAGTGTTAGGAATTCCCTTTCCTATTTTTTTTTGAGTGAGAATTAGAGAAATTCTCCTGCAGTCCTCTTCACCTATGTTTCAGTACCCACTCTGGGTTTCAGGCAGCCTCAAGTTCATTTTGGTCATCTCCAATCTACCTGCTACCATTTACTTTTCAAGTCTGCAGATGCTTCACAAATGTCCAGGTTTTAGAGCATTTTAGGAGAAGGGGAAAGGGAAGGGTGGAATTAATGTGCTTTCTTTATTGTATCTACAATTGAGCCTCTTCAATATTTTAAAAAATTTTTCACGAGGCAACAAAATGATAGATGAAGTTCCATTTTCTCAATTTTCTGCCTAACTGAATGTTTTTAGACCTATTAATGCCAGGAAGAGGGAAGATGTAAGTGTGGGTGGATGAGGTGGGACTATCATGTAGTCATGTGAAACATTTTAAAGCCAAAAAAAGAAATGAAAGTCTTTTAAGCTTTACTTTTACAGGCTTATGTTTTACCCAGTACCATCTGTGGGAGAGGAAATAAGAAGTGAAAGGCAAGAATTAAAATAAGTTTTGGAATCAGTAAAGGGCTAAAGAAAGTTTTACTGGGCAAGTTAGTATGGATTCAGGAAAGAAGGAAATACATTATACTTACTGAGGTTGTTTTGTCCCATCTCCAACCCAGGGCCTGCCAGGAATTTTCCTTTTTCCATTTACCCTGCTCATAAGCCCACCACAAAGAGCAAATCTTGGTTTGCCTAGGCCTACGCTTGAGACAGAAATAAAACCCTTTTATCTCCTAACAAGGGACTGAGCTGTGAGACTCTGAAAGCTTTGCTTATTGCTCTTCTTCTTCTTCTTCTTCTTCTTCTTCTTCTTCTTCATCATCTTCTTTGTTCCTTTATAACTTTGTATACCCATAATATCATTACCTTTCCCCATACAAATAGCTAGTTTTGGCTCTCATGCCCATAATCCATGCAGTTAGGTCACAATAAAGATCAACCTCTACACAATGTGCCATTCTGTTAGCTGGTTTCAGTCTGAATGTATTACTTCTGGTGTGTGTGTGTGTGTGTGTGTGTGTGTGTGTGTGTGTATACTTTGGGGACTTTTCAAAGCCAGCATTTAACCAAGGATATAATATCCTGAATTGGGAATCTTCTGACAAGGGAGTGAGGGCTTCTCTCCAGACCCTTTCCTGCAAGTGTCTATTAAATAAACTTCCATCCTAAAACTGGTTTGCTCAGAAATCCCATTTCCTCTACACTCCAAGGGCCTCAGTTAAGGAAAGGATTGCTGGGTACAGTTTAGAAGACAAAATACAGACTATTCATCCCAGATGAGAAGCTAAATTTACTTTGAAAATCCACTCTGTTTACCTAGAGTTGACTCTCACTGAAAATACCCTGGAATCTCTGCTAAAATGAGGGTTGTTTTTACGCAGAGCTCTGTTCTCTCTCAGGAGCCTAGCAAGAAACAGGATTTAGAGCTTTGGGAAGTGAACTGTCAGTCACACAGAGCAGCCTGGCTCAGAGCAATCAGACTGCAGGCTTTTTGTGGACGGGGGACCACATATTTTTGCCTTGACTCACGCTGAGCACAGGTCTTTTCACATGGCGGGTAACAAACATAACTATTTAATTCAGTGTTATCTCAACCATATCTGAGAGTGATGACTTATTCATTGACCTTTAATGAGTTGCCTGCAATGAGTGAGGCTGTGTCCTAGATCTAAATCATGGAGACAAAGAAAGAAAGATCCCCTGTTCTAAAGATACTGTTTCAGTAGGAAAGGCAGAAGGCAACCAACTGTATTAGTCAACTCAGGCTGCCATAAAAAAATATCAGCCTGGGCCGAAGCAGGTTTGGCTCAGTGGATAGAGTGTCAGCCTGCGGACCGAAAGGTCCTGGGTTCGATTCCGGTCAAGGACATGTACCTTGGTTGCGGGCGCATCCCCAGTAGGGGGTGTGCAAGAGGCAACTGATCAATGATTCTCTCTCATTGATGTTTCTGACTCTCTATCCCTCTCTCTTCCTCTCTGTAAAAAATCAATAAAATATATTTTTAAAAATATCAGCCTGGGTTGCTTACACAATAGAAATTTATTTCTTAAGGTTCCAGAGGTAGAGAAGTAGAAGATCAAGGCGTTGGCTGATTTGGTTTCTTGGAGCATGCTCACATGGCAGAGAGAGAGAAAGATCTGGCTGTCTGGTATCTGTTCTTATAAAGACACTGATCCTATTGGACCAGGGCTCCATCCATCCTTCTGACCTCATTTAGCCATAATTATTTTCTCATTCTAAGTATAGCATACTGGGGCAAGGTGTGTGTGTGTGTGTGTGTGTGTGTGTGTGTGTGTGTGTGTGTGTGTAAGGCTTCAACATGCAAATTTTAGGAGAGGTACATTAAGTTCATAGAACCAACCAAACAAATACGATAATATAACAGCAGGTATGGTCAGGGATGTAAGGAGAAAGTTAAGTGGAAGACTAGTGTAATTTGAGGTCGAAGGGTGGTAGTAGGCTTCTCTGAGGAGATGACTTGAAGCAGAGGTGTTAGAGAAGGGAGGTAATGGTCTGTTCAAAGGGGAAGTAGTCCAGACTGAAGGACCAGCAAGACAGAAGCTTTGGGGTGGGAGAATGTTTGATTACAGCAGAATAGATGTTTAAGGGCCACAAAGAATTGATCCAGATAGAGTTTATCAGGGTGCAAGAATAGATGCTTTGGGGGAAGGGGTGAAATACCCTACAAACTTCCAGCTTAATCTCAAGAAGGAACTACTTTGATCCATCTTCCCCCCAATATGCCTGGAGGCTATAAACAAGAAAAAGTCTAAATGTACTTATAATACCAAGTCTCTCTAATAAGGGCTCAAGCCTCAGGAGATTTTGGGCTGTCTCCAGAGGCCTGCAATAACTCATTCAACAATTTGCAATGATTAGGAAGCTCTTCCTGTGTGCCAGGTACTCATGATCATGGCTTGGCATAGAAACTGGAAAATGTCCTTAGACTTAATTTTCCTGGGAGGTCATTATTACAATGGTAAGTAGTGTGAAGTCAACTAGCCCTGTTGCAAGCTGGGAATACCCTAGGACAGAACTGGCTGTTCCTTCTTCCTTCTCTCTTGCTGGGTTCTTCTCTTGGAGTGCTCCTTGGTTCTTGTTTTAGGCTCTCTCCTTGGTTATCTTATTAGTCTTATAAATATAATTGCTGCACTTGCATCCACACATTTATCTTGGACTCCAAACTCATCCATACGTAATGGCCACTTGACCTCTCAATTTGCATGTCTAATGGGCATCTCAAACCTAATGTGCCCAACACTGGACTCCTGGTCTTCCTCCCTAACCCTGCTCCATGGGCAGCCTTCCTCATCTGGATGGTGACAGCTTCACCCTGGTTCAGGCTTCAGACCTCAAAATCATGCTGCACTCCTCTTTTTTTCTTGAATGTCATACTCAATTCTTTTTAAAATTTTTAAAAATATATTTTTATTGATTTTAGAGACAGAGGAAAGGAGGAGGGCAGAGAGATAGAAACATCAATGAAAGAGAAACATAGGAATGCTGTCTCCTGCAAACCCCTTACAGGGGATCGAGCCCCCAACCCAGGCGTGTGCCCTGACCGGGAATCAAACTATGACCTCTTGTTTCATGGGTTGATGTTCAACTACTGAGTCACACCAGATGGGCATATTCAAATCCTATTGGCTCTATCTTCAAGATGTATCCATACGTGGGGAGAGGTTTGGGATGGGACTAGGGGAACGAGGACAATTATGTGAAAACATAATCAATAAAGAATTAAATTTTTTAAAAATTAAAAAAGAGATATATCCAAACCTGAACATGTCTGCTGTCGCCATCCTGGTCCCAGACACCATCACTCTTCATCTGGATTAGTGCAGTAACCTCCTGATTGGCCTCCTGACTATCACTCTTCCTCCTCAATGCTCTGTGCTCAGATATTTTCAAAGTGTAAGTCAACTGACGCCATTCCCTCACTCAAGTTCCTGCAATGGTGCTCCATTTCATTGAAAATAACCCAAATCTTGCAACAGCTACAATTATCTTTCCCCTCATTAGCTCCCTGACCTCACATCAGTTCCTTTTCCTTTTGTTCACCTCGTCCTAATCACACTGGCTTCTTTGCCTTGATTTTGTCAGGTCCTCTTCTGCCTCCCGGCTCCCTCTGCTGGATTCTCCTCCCCGAGCTACACGCCTGGCTCATATCTTCTCCTTCAAAGCTTTCTGGAGGTATCACCCTCTTGGTGATGCCTACCTGAACATGCTATTTAAAATTGCAAGCTTGCCCTTATAGCACTTTCTTTCTCCCTTACCCCACTCTATTTTTGTGAGTAGCTCTTATCACCTTCTAACATGTTATCCCATTTACCTATTGTTTGTTGTTAATTGGGTGGCTGTCGCACTGGGCATCAGTTCCACAAGGACAGGAGTTCTGCCTGTTTTGCTCACTCATGTAAGCAAACAGGTGCCTAGACTAGTGTATGCTCAATAAGTATTTGTTTTATGCAAATATGTAGATATGTTCCCCTCCCCACAAGGTTAGAGTTTATATCTAATGCAATTCCTTTCATACGATGCCTTGAATAAACTATTTTGATGAGCTGACTGTTTAGCTGGAAAAAATGCATTAATTGTGTAGCGTTTCACAGAATTTTCTAATCTAGTTTCGTGGAAACTTTAGCAAGAATTTTATCATTATATAAAATGTATTTGAATTTTTTCTTCTCATTGAAGTATAAGATGCATACATTTAGAATAGTACATCTATTAGAAGTGCACAGCTTGTCGTCTCCCATGTAACTGACACCCAGAGGAGGAAATTCAACATTGGCAACCATTAGATGTCCTTTTGAGCTTCCCTTCCTGACTTCTATTGTAAAGGTTAGTTTAAACACATTTTATTTTAAAGACTCCATTATGGGGCCTGGCCAGCATAGCTCAGTGGTTGAGTATCAACCTATGAACACAGTTCGATTCCTGGTCAGGGCACATGCCCAGGTTGTGGGCTCAATTCCCAGTATGGGGCGTACAGTAGGTAGCCTACAATGATTCTCTGGTATCACTGATATTTCTATTTCTTTCTTCTTCTCCATTCCTCTCTGAAATCAATAAAAACATATATTTTTAAAAAGACTCCATCTTGGGGTTTCAACAGTTATAATAATGCTTGTATAAAACTGATTTTATAGAATTGATCTGATTTTACCCCTCACTGACAAAGACAACTTGTTTTTAAAAGTACACACTTAAGGAATTTATCAGAATTGTGCATGTCAAGATAAACTTTCTGGCAAAAGTCAATTAAATGTAGATATTGCATGTATTTTTCTTTACCTCATGTACATTTAAGAAGAACTATGAAATACGTTGTCAGAAATATGTATATGTAGAATGCTGAGATATTCCTGTATTGCCTTATTGGCTTGTGATATGGATGCTGTTATATCTATAAGGATTTTCCTCACATAAAGTAAGAGGAAAATTGCTGAAAAATCATCCTATGTAAACTTAAGGGTATAGAACTTGCACAAACGTGGGTGAACTGTTGTTTGTTATCCCCTCACAACCCCAGTTCTATTCTCATCACTTCTCTTCCCTGCGACAGCAGATGACTCAGACTTCCTATTACTTCCCACCTTTCCCTCAAACTGTACCTCTGGCCTCATGGGGAATCCCTGTGAGTAGCTGATGAGAAGAGAGGGGGATACCGGCCGGTTTAAGAAAGTATTTGTACTGGGTGGATACGTAAGTCGGGGGAAATCTCCCAGTGCACAGAACTTTGGGCACTACATCTGATTGGCCACTTGGCATGAAAGAAGAGAGAACCTCAATTTCCCTGGAATATGCTGATTCATGGATGGTAGCTAATGAATTAGTCAACTGACCAGGGACTTGGTAAAATTTTAAACGCGATTGGAAGACTGAAGGGAAATTACATGATGGACCTATGAGAATTGCCACAGTATTTGGAAGCTATTTGAACCTCAGGGAAATGGCCCCCAGAGTGCAGCTGCTGGAAAGCCAAAGAACAGGTGGCCCAAGATGGCCTATGCTTTGACTGCCAGTGAACCTCCTTCTCTGCTCAGCTCTGCCTTCACAAATGGCCCGTACACCGAGTAGCTGTGGGAACAGAAATAGAGGGAACATATGAGAACAAAAACATAGACTTCTGGTCACCATGTTTGACCTGGTCACTGCTGCTGAGCGCCCAGCTTTCTAAAACAGAAGCCAACCCTGAGCCCTTATGTGGCTCTGTTTCCTGGGGGCACCAGCCACCCAGGCTGATCATCTTGGACCACTCATCATGGGAGGGGCAGTAACTTGCCTGCCTTCATAAGGACAGTTGCATGTCCTGGAGAGTGATTTTCCTTTCTTATCCATGAAGCTTCTGCTAGCACTACTATTTGTGGTCGATAGATTGCCTTAGTCACCTCCATGGTTTTAACACACATCACCACCATTGACGAAGGAACTCATTAATAGTTAAACAACTGTGGTTTGGGGGTTCATATCATATAATTCATTCTTCTTATGTCGCCTAGAACCTCTCCATTTGATTAAACCATAGAATGGCCTATAGAAGGCTCCGTTTTGGAGCCAGCGTAGAGACAACATCTTATGAGGTCGGGTGCTGCTCTTCACATGGTCAGGTCAGTGCTCAAAGCAGGATATTGAAGACATGACGTCAGGAATACAGGCATGGAGGTGGAAATGGCTTAGCTCGCTTTTACACTCGATAACTCGCTGTAAGAGCATCTCCTTTCTGTCCCTGAAACATTGTATCTAGTGAATGGATCCTCCTGTCAAACAGAGAGGAATCTTTTCACCAGGAAACACTGAGAATGTCCCCTGGCCATTTGGATTCTTCATGCCACTCATCAAGGACAGAGAATTGGGTGCCAGCAGGAGCCAGTGTGATTGATTCGCGCATTTCAAGAAGCAATTGGATTGTTGCTACAACACCCTGTCTGGAGCCCATGGGATTTATTACACCCCCGTGTCGGACAGTAACAGTCCGTGGGAAACAGCAGCAGCTCAGGAAGGACAGAGCCGCCCAGCACCGGGGTCCGGTGGGCATGAAGTTCTGGTGAGAACCTCTCCACTGCCAGGGTGCCAGTGGGGGAGTCGGGAATCGTGGAATTGGTGGTGCGAGAGGGAAGTCAGGTTATCGGGTTGGATTTGCTCAGATGCAGGGCTGGGGCAGCTACATCTCATAACTCCTTTTCTTTCTTCCCCTGCTGCGTCGCAGCCTGGCGGTGGCTGCCGTGGCAGTGTGGGTTCCGGAAGGAGAATGAGAACTCTGTCACCCCTCAGTGATGAGGCTGATTTCCCAGCGCCGGGACCTGAGTTTCTTCAGCCAACTGAAGAGGGAGTCTGGCCTGGGCTGGCTATTCCAGGATCTCTCCTCTGCCTTTTCTTGCTGTGCTCTGTGGCCTGAGGGGAAGGAAGGGGAGGGGGGCGCTGACCACTCCTGAAGCTGTCCTTTCCCTAAACCTGTCATTTCACTGCTGCTGCTTGCCACGTGGCAAGAGGCCAGAATGCAGGGGGGAGGGGGTGTCCAGGCTCTGTCCTTTCTCCTCCTCCTTCCCAGCAGAGGCCCCAGCTCTGCAAGAGGCCCCAACTCCAGCATTCCAGGCTGAGGTGTTCCCTCTCCCGGGCCCTTGGCCTCCCTCCGCGGAGGGCTGGTCCCTGGGCGGCTCCCTGACCTTGCGGGTTCGGGTTCGGGTAACCCTGTCCAGGCCTCTAAATAGTCCCCGCCTGGGATGCTTTTCAGTTAACCCCCCTGCAGACTGCCCCCCGTTTCCTGCGCAGACCTCGGTGGACACAGCAGGGGAAATGCTGAGAAAGGAGAGAGCACCGCGCGCAGCTATTGTGAGGTGGGGGGATGTGAGGGTGGAGGGCTGGCCTGTGACAACTGGCCAGCATGCGATGCATTTTCACAGGCCGACACTGGCCAGGATAAAAACCATAATCTCTACTGCTCAGAGTTTATGGCGTACCTATTTATTTATTCTTTCTGAAAAGGTGTGGTCAGGTAGAAGAAAAAAAACACGTGTGGGGCTAATTGGGCTGTGCTCCAGACTGAGGGCTTTCCCGGGAGGCAGGAGGTCAGTGCTAACGGTTCTCTTAACCCATGGCCATCGTCAGGACCTCTGAGTGCCGCTGAAGCGAACTTCCCCGGCAAAAGGACACTGTTGTAGTGCGGCTCCCCTCAGGCCTCCGTCCGTGGCAGACTTCATTTATCCCCCATTCTTTCTCAGTAACTCCACGTGCAGTCTGCGGGGCTCGTGGAGTACGGCGGTCCAGGCAGCCAGTGTGACTGGTCACAACGCCGGACAAGAGCCCGTCAGCCACCTCTGAATTAAAGCTTTGACCCTAAATGCAAAAGCTGGAGGAGGCCAAAGAGAGCATCCCTACAACCTTGGGCTTTGCCAAAGTAGCGGGCAGTAATGGCCTTTTTGGCTCCTTTGCACTTGGCCAAGAACCAGATCCTGTCTCTCTCTGTGTCTCTTCGCTACTGTACAAGCTTCACAGGCTGACTGCGTGTTATGACAGAAACGGCTCATACTTTATCAACATGCCTGTCACTGTTGTAAGTGCTTTATATTTATTCACTACCTGTATTTTAAGGATGAGAAAACAGAGAGTTACATGACGTAAGGGACTGGCCCTGGGTCACTCAGATAGCAGGTGTAGACTGGGACTCAGATCCACTCAACCAAGCTCTGAAACCTCTCGTTCGCCTTGTTCACCTGGGTATTCCTGGCATCTGGCTCAGAGTTTGCCAGGTGGCCAGCACTTGACCACTAACTATGTGCTTAACATTTTAAATGAAGATAAAAGCCTAGCACAGAGAGTTCAGTCTCTTCTCAGGTCTCCTTTTTCCTAAACCCTGCATTTTCTTTCTTTCTTTTTTAATCCTTCCTTGAGGATATGCTTTTTAATTCATTTTTAGAGAGAAAAAAAGAGGGGTGGGAGATGCATCAATGTGAGAGAGAAACACCCATCAGTTGCCTGACTTACGTGCCGGGACCAGGGATCACACCCACAACACAACCATTTGGTGCACAGGACAATGCTCCCGCCAGCGGAGCCACCAGGCCAGGACCCTGCCCTAATTCTGTCAGGCCTTCTAAGCAGAGGCAACCTTTGACCCCGGGAGGAAAAAAAAGAGCAGAGAGTGGTCTAGTGTGATGTGGGATCCAATCGAGGCTCTATCAGTCCTAATCTCTAAACTGGGAATTACGAAGGTATTCATCTCAAAAAGCTCTAATAAATGAGAATCAAGAACTTGGCAGACAGCAAATCCTTACTGCTAGCTCTGATTATATTAAATGCTAGTGTTACAAATCGATCCAAATGGAGTGAATCTAAGTAAAAAGGGGTCATTTCTCATTCCAGGAACCATCCCTTTCATCTCCCGGCTCCATCCCCTAGCGGAGGGTGCTTTCCTTGGGGTGGGTGTGGTCCTTAGCTCTGTCCATGTTCTCCACGGAGTGAAAGGAGAGAAGGCTTCGAGCGCCCTCTAGTGGCCAGAAGCTTCAATGACGTCTCGGGACCAAGGGACGCTTTCTGTTCTTTTCTGTCCCTTCCTTCAGCTGTTCGTCCCTCCTCGGTGCTGGGTGTTTTCTGTGTGTCTCTGAACCTACTCTCCCCTCCCTTCCCCTCTGCTCTGGGCCTCGGCCCGCTGGCCTGTGTAGACTGCACTCGTGAGCTCCCAGCCCTCTGCTCTCTCTTTTATTTTAACTAGTGGACATCTCCAGCTTTGGGGGTGGGAGGTGGGCGGTGCATTTGTAGGTCAGTTTCATTCCTTCCCCAGTTGGGTTTATGGCACCTCTTTGGGCTCTCGGGTTGCCGACCTGCTCTCTCTCTGTCCTCTGCAGCTCACAGCTGGCCCCGAGAGACATTCATGCACCCTCCCTGCTGTCTTCCATGGGAAGCCCTCTGCTTCGGGCAGTCTGGTTCCTGCTCTCTCTGCCCTCAGAGCAGACAGCCACCCACATGCTCTTGATTTCATAGGCCCGTGCCACCCCAGTCACCACGCTCAGCATACACCCAGAGGTCCGTATCTGAATGAAAGACAGTCTGATCTCTCAGCAGGCCAGAGGGGAGGCAGGGACAGCCCCCAGGGCATGGGAGGAGGGCTGAGACACAAACATACTGAGAGAGAGTTTACATTCTGGTGAGAGATAACCGGTTATTTGTATTTGTTTAAAAAATGTTATTTTTAAGTATAAAAAGCAGTGGTTTTTAGTATATTCTTCAAGTTGTGAAACTATCACCATTATTTAGTACCAGAAGTTTTCGTCAGCCCCCAAAATAGACCCCTTTCCCATTAGTAGTCACTCTCCGTTCCTCTTCCCCACCACCCCTGTTCTCTGGACCCCCCCCCCCCTCCAATCTACTTTCTGTTCCTATAGGTTTGTCTATTCTGAACATTTAGTATGAGTGGAAGAGTATCTGGCTTCTTTCACTTTGCATCATGTTTTCAAGTTTCATCCACGTTGTAGCATGAATCAGTACTTCATGCCTTTTCATTACCAGGTAATGTCTCATTGTATGAATGTACCACATTTCACTTACCCGCTAATCCGTTGGCAGACGTTTGGGTGGTTTGTACTTTTGGCTTTTGTAGTGCTTCTGTGAACCTCTGTGCCCAAGTTTATTGTGTGGGCATACCTGTTTACTTATCATGAGTACATGATAACTGAGTGGAATTTCTGGGTAATGTGTTTAACTTTTTAAGGCGAATCCACGCCTAGGTATACAATAGCGGCATCGCTTTACATTGTCACCATCCACTTATGAGAGTTTCAATTTCTCCACATTCTCACCAACATTTGTTACTAGCCATCTTTTCTGGTCCAGCTTCATTGAGATGTGATTGACATGTTATACTATGCTGTCCATTGTGATGATTGGCACATGAACATATTGCAAAATATTTATCACAGTCAGGTTAACACATCCTTTTTCTTACATAATTACCACTTTGCTGTGGTGGTGGTGGTGAGAACATGAAAGTGTTATTCTCATAGCAACTTTCAAGTATACAGTATAGTATTATAAATTATAGTCACCTTGCTGTGCATTCGATCTCCAGGACTTATCACTGAAAGTTTGTACCCTCTGACCAACATCTCCCCGTTTCTCCCACCCCTCAGCCCCTGACAAACATCACTCTATACCTGTCTCTCTCTCCCTCCTACTTTTTATTTAATTTGACAATGGACATAGAATGGCTCATTGGTAGCATAAGCAACACACCTGGGAACTTTGTATAAATGCCTACAGAACAGAAACTTGGGATGGGCCCAGTTGTCTCCTGCCTTCAGGTTTGTCCGATGCCCACTGATATTTGAAAACCATTGCTTGTCTGGCCAGGTGGCTCGGTTGGCTGGAGCACCGTCCCCTACACCAGGAGGCTGTGGGTTCCCGGTAAGAGCACATGCCTGGATTTCAGATTCAACCTGGGGCATGTATGGGGCAGCCAATCGATGTTTCTCTCTCACATTTATATTTCTCTCTCTCTCTCCTTTCCACTCTGTCTAAAATCAATTTTTAAAAATATCCTCTGGTGAGGCTTGAAAAAAAAAGCATTAGAAAACCATCGATCAAGTCTAATCTGACCATTTTACTTTATGCCTCAATCTTTTTAAAGGCTTTTATTTTTTTTCCTTTCCCCCCCTTTTATTGAATTCATTGGGGTGACACTGGCTCACAAAATTATACAGGTTTCAGGTACACAATTCTATAGCACATCCTCTGTACACTGTTTTGTACACCATCCCAAATCAAGTCTCTGTCCATCATCTTTTATCCCCCTTTAGCCTCCTCATCTCCCTCCACTCCACCCACTGCAGTCATCACCTACTGTCCTTGCCCATGAGTTTTTTCTTTTTTCTTTTTCTCTCAATCTGTCTGCCCCCTCAATGCCCATCTTTCTTTATATTATTGCACATCTTCTCCTACAGTCTTCTTTGATACAAGAACTTCATCTCCAAGGACCTGTCACATGTCTTAAGAATATTTGACACTATAAAAATACAATCATATGGGCAGAATACAGATATTTTGTAGCATTCTTTTTTTTTCCTGATGAAATTTTAATAATTTGATGGAAATGATAGCCATCCCAATAATAGAGCATAAATAATCAGCTTGAAGGAATGTATCTTTTGGTGGATGCAATCAAATCATTAAGCCTTGTTTTCCGTTCTTGTGCAAACTCTACTTCTAACTCAAACTCTACTTCTTTTTTATTGTTTTTTTTTTATTAAGGTATTATATGTGTACATAGCTTACCATTGCCCCCCCCCATCTCCCATCCATGCCCTCCCTCCCCAGAGTTCTGTGTTCCTCGGTTGTACTTATATTCATGCATACCAGTCCTTCAGTTGTTCTCTTATCTCCCCCCAGGTCTCCTTCCCCTCCCTGCTGTAATTTGACAATCTGCTTGTTTTATGGTGACTATCTCAGAATCACATGAATAGAATCCGCTCCTCATTTGGCAGTCTGCTTGTTTTATGGTGTGGTGACTATCTCAGGACCACATGAATAGAGTCCACTCCTCCTCTGGTTCACACCGCCCCTCCCCCCGGGTCCTACTGCTTCCCCTGGGACACATGGCTCACCCGGACACATGGCCCCCTGGGACACATGACTCACCCAGGGCACACGGCCCCCTGGGACACACGGCTCACCTGGGGCACACGGCCCCTCTGGGGCGCTGGGGTTGCAAATTGGAGGCGCCGCGCTAGCTCCTCGCTAGCGCGGCGGGCAGGCTGGGATGGCTGCAGGCGGGCTGAGATGGCTGCAGGTGGGGAGACCGCCCTCAAAGGTGTCTTGTTCGGTGGGGAAGCAGAGCAGCTGTGGACGCGGAGGCTAAGTTCTGAAGCCGCCCACTCCCTGAGCCCGGGGCGTATTGAGGTCTGTTCTCGGTGGATTTCCTTTATTCGCGGCAGCGGTGGCGGGTGTGGCAGCGGGTGCAGCAGCAACGGTAGCTCCTGTGGCTCAATTTCCCCTGTAGTTTTAAAATCCACATGGCGGTAGTGGCGGAAGCTTAGGCCCGGCCATGCGGTGGCGGAGGAAGGACTCTCCAGGGCTGCGAACGGAAGGCGCCATGCCAGCTCCTCACCAGCATGGTGTGCACGGAGGCCGGGCTGAGCTGGCTGCGGGCGGTGGTGGAGGAGGGACTGGCCGGGGTCTTGAACAGAGGGTGCCACGCCAGCTCCTCACCAGCACGGCGGGTGGGCTGGGACAGCTGCGGGCCAGGATGGTTGCAGGCAGGGAGGCCGCACTCACAGGCTTCTTGTCCGGGCAGGAGCCGAAGGCACGGCGGAGGTCCCACATCAGCTCCCTGGCTCCCACAGCGGCGGGCAGGGCTGGCCCATTCCACTGAGTGGCCAGATTATTATGATCTCTGAACGCAATATAATCTGGCCACTCAGTGTATATCCTATATAATAAAATGCTAATATGAAAATTGTCCCCTTAACCAAGAATTCAATCGGTAGGCAGGCCGGCCAACTGCCATGTCTCCTCCCCTAGACAGGCTGGCCAGACCCACCAATGCACAAATTCATTCACTGGGCCTCTAATACACACACACACACACACACACACACACACACACACACACACTCAGTGGCCAGATTATTATGCGCTCAGAGATCATAATAATCTGGCCACTCAGTATGTATATATAAAAGCCTGAGCAACCAAACAACCAAATGACTGGTCAACCAGTCGCTATAACACACACTGACCACCAGGGGCAGATGCTCAACACAGGAGTTGCCCCTGGGTGGTCAGCGCAGGAGTGCTGCTCAGCTGTCTGACCCTCCCCAATGGACCACAGCCCGACAGCAGCACTCACTCCCTCAGTAGTCCTGCAGGTCCAATCTCCGGAGAACGGGCCAGGCACCAATGGACCCATGCCACTGGCACGATCCTGAAAGCACTGCCAGACCCCTGGAAGTCAGCCTTGGGCACCGTGGCCCATTCCTAGGTGCTCCACGAGGAAGAAACAATATAAAAGTGGCTGCCAGGTGGCTCCTGACATCCCGCTGACAAGGGCATCCCACCACCCTCCCAGAGGGCCAATTGTGCGCCAGATGCAGGGTTCACTGCTGGCAATCAGCACTGACTAGGTGAGAGCCTGCAGCAGGCACAGCTGGCCAGGATGAGCAGGAACAGCAGGCAGGAGCGGCAGGTGGCTTTGGACTGCTCGTTTCAGCTCAATCCCCACAGGCCATGCTGAGGGATCCCACCCATGCATGAATTCATGCACTGGGCCTCTAGTGTTTTTATAAGGGGGTAGGGAATAGTTTCCAAGAAAGGCAATTGCTCAAAATTACGGTTTCTTCTCAAGTCCTGAGATAGGTTTCTTTGTGCAGAAGTTGGAGCTGGGCCAAAACCGGTTTGGCTCAGTGGTAGAGCGTCGGTCTGCGGACTGAAGGGTCATGGGTTCGATTCCGGTCAAGGGCATGTACACTGGTTGCGGGCACATCCCCGGTAGGGGGTGTGCAGGAGGCGGCTGGTCGATGTTTCTCTCTCATCGACGTTTCTAGCTCTCTATCTCTCTCTCCCTTCCTCTCTGTAAAATATCAATTAAAAAAAAAATATATATATATAAAGAAGTTGGAGCTGGGAGTTGTACAGGCATTCACACTATAGAAATAGTTCTAGAAAATGTTCCAAAGCGTGAATGTGTATAGTTGCTTGTAATGGCTTAAGAATCGGCCTGGGGGAGATGTGTGGTTGAACATGAAATAGGAATTTAAGACTCAGACCATAAAGTGACAGCGTGCGTTTTAAAGAAGTCTTGTGGTATGATTTGCCCAATGGCTTCCAAATATTGATGCACATTATAACCACCTGGAAAGCCTGTTTGAGAACACACAGATTCCTACATTCACACCAGACTTCCTACGTCAAATCTACGTGGGTGGGCCCAATAATCAGTACTTTTAGTAAGCTACTCTGATGCTATTGGCAGTATGCACAACAGACAGAGGTAAGTCTTGAAGTCAGAAGTAGATTATGGATTACCAAAATACTCTTCTATGCCCTGGAGCAGCTGTGGGCAAACTACTGCCCACGGAGCCGAAAGAGCGGAGGGTTCTCTTGCTCTCCCCTCCGCCCCTTCACCAGCAGCCCAAGATGAGAGTGCCAGCATGGTCAGGTTGCTTTTGTTCCAGCCCTCTGGTCCAGTTTGAGAACCCATTACGGCCCTCGAGTCAAAAAGTTTGCCCACCCCTGCCCTAGAGAGTTTAGGTGGAAGAAGAGGGCTTAGAGAGAGCCAGTAGCCTCAGGAACATAAAAATGGGAAGAAACAAATCAATTGTGAGGATATAGTTGATAGGATTTGAAGAATGAATGTTCGTTGAAATAAATCACTGATAGTTGTCACAAATGGCATGGGAGGGTAATGATGTAGCCGTGCTGGGTGGCGGGGTTGGACCGTCATCCCATACACCAAAAGGTGGCAGGTTAGATTTCCAGGCACATACCGAGGTTACAGATTCTATTCCCGCTTGGGACACGTATGGGAGGCAACCAATCTATGTTTCTCTCTTACATTGATGCCCCCCTTCTCCTCTCTCTCCCTTCTTCTCTCTCTCAAATTCAATAAATATATCCTTGGGTGAGAATTAAAAAATAAAAAACAAAACAGGTTAATGCTTCAATGATTCAAACAAATCTGGAAATGCCCTGACTAGTGTGGCTCAATTGGTTGAGCATTGTCATCTCTCTCTCTCTCTCTCTCTCTCTCTCTCTCTCTCTCTCTCCAATCAACAAAAATATATTTTTTTAAAAACATATCTGGAAGTTTCCTTTCTATGTATTCTCCTATTTTGGAGCAACTGGAAACAGGCTACAAAATATTTTTACTCCAAGTGCCAAGTAGGAATGTGGACAGTAGATGGCACTTTTGTGCTCTGCCTGAAATTTCAACGTTTGAAGTGAATTAACCTAAGAATGATTCGAACTATAATACAAACAGCACTTTTTCACATGAGTCCCTATACACACACACACACACACACACACACACACACACACGAGGGGGACCTTTAAAAGGGGGACCAATGAAAGGGTCAGTTTGTCCTGCCTAGTACTTGGCTTTCAATGAGACCTTGTGCATTTTTTAATATTGTGAAATAGCGTGGCTCCCATACGGTTAATAAGTTTGTAGTTTGAGGAGGCCCCTAATAATTACTGCAGCATTAACTCAAGTACACTTGAAGTTAGGAAAAATATCATCAATTTGGCCATATTTCCAAATGTCCATCTGAGCTTCTGCTGTTTGCAAAGGTTGAGGGATAACAAAAAGGAATAAAATCAAATATGGAAAAGAACTATAGGAGGGGCAGTTTGAAGTAAGAGATGAAGACAGTACAATGAAAACAAAGCAAATGGTCCGGCTGGTGTGGCTCAATGGTTGAGCGACCAGCCAGAGATGCAGGTCTGATTCCTGGTCAATCCCCAGAAGGGTGTGTGCAGGAGGCAGCCAATTGATGATGTTTCTCTTTCACCGATGTTTCTCTCTATTGCTGTCTCTTCCTCTATCTCTAAAAATTAATAAAAACATATTTTGAAAATGAAACAAATGTTACTTTTTTTCTTTTTTTTAAATTTACTCTTCGGTTAAGATACAGAATTTTACATATTTACAATATGATTGCAATCATGCAAAAGGCATGATGACTTACTTAGTGATTAAGAGAGTGGAGTCTGGAGGCAGCTTTGCCACTTCTGGGTACGGGGCAAGTAACTCAATGTCTCTGCACATCAATTCCCTTCTCTATAAGACTGAAATGGCAACAACAGTATCTCTATAGTAAGATTCTTATGAGGATTAAATGTCAGAGTGTGTAAGGCATTAGAGGAGTATCTGGCATGTAGTGAGCAGACAATGGGTAGATGATGAATTTTTTAAAAGTCAACTTTAGGTGATGGGACAATGGGTGATTTTTTCTATTTGATTAAAAACATGTATTTTTTGATATTTGGGGAAAAAGTTTAATATTTTTTACTGAAAGAGAAAATCTATACTTAAAATTTTGTTTCCTTTTGAGCTAGTCTACATTTCCAAATGATTCTTTTTTTGTAATTTTGTGTACCCCATATTAGATATATCTTGGCTGTGGGAAATCCTAAGGTTTGGATTATCCCTCAGAATTCCCAGAAACATTTTTTTATTGTAGTAAAATATACATAACATAAATTTACCATTTAACCTATTTTTAAGTGTATAGTTCACTGACATTAACTACATTCTGAGTGTTTGACAACCATCATCATTATCAACCACGATTTCCAGAACTTTATCAGCTCAAACAGAAACTTTGCACCCATTAAAAAATAACTCCCCGTTCTCCCTTTTCCCCAGCCAGTGGTAACTTCCATTTCACATTTCCTTTCTATGAACCTACCTATTCAAGGTGCCTCACATAAGTAGAATCACAGAACATCTGTTCCATTGTGTCTGGCTTAGCATGACATTTTCAAGTTTCACCTATCTTGCAGTATGTGTCAGAGCTTCATTCATTTTTATGACTGAATATCAGTCCATTGTATGCATGTATCACATTTATTTATCAGTTCATCTGTTTAACATGTGAGTTGTTTCCACTTTTTAGCTATTGTGAATAAGGCTGCTATAAACACTGGTGTGCAAGCATTTGCTCCAAGCCCCTACTTTAAGTGCTTGTGGGTACATACACAGGAATTAGCATTTTTAGAAACAGCCAAACTGTGTTTCCCAGTGCTATGCCATTGTATAATCCCACCAGAATCCAGCATTATTTTTAAGTATGTAAGGCTTTTGAAAAACACGTCACACCTAGATTGGGAATAAATGGCAAGGCTGAGTGTTTCCACTTTGCTGACCAGTTGCCGGTATCAGCACTCTTGATGCCTCACCTCCTAGACTAGAGCAATGTTTCTCCTTGTACACATCTGAGACTCCCATCGCGATCATTTAAGGGACTTATTACATACAAAGGACTCTGGTTCCACCCCCTATGTGTTGAATCAGCACCTTTGGGAATGGGAGCCCCCTAAATCTGTGGTCGGCAAACTGCAGCTCTCGAACCACGTGTGGCTCTTTGGCCCCTTGAGTGTGGCTCTTCCACAAAATACCATGGCCTGGGCGAGTCTATTTTGACGAAGTGGCGTTAGAAGAAATTTAAGTTTTAAAAAAAATTTAGCTCTCAAAAGAAACTTCAAACGTTGTACTGTTGATATTTGGCTCTGTTGACCTATGAGTTTGCTGACCACTGCCCTAAATCATCATAATGTGTGCTAAAATACGAGGCTCAGAAACCTAGATTGTTAAGTGGGAAGGGAAGATAACTCAGTCACCTTTTTGTTCCTCAGATATTCAACAAATTTATGTTAGAGCTAAACTAACACTGAGATCTAAAGCTATTTCCTATCTGCGTAATTGCTCAGCACAGTATTCATTAAAACTAAATTCTATCACATCCAGCAGTTAAACTGTAATTAAGTTATGTGGTAGACCTTTCTATTGCATAGAGTATGTATTTTACTTGCTATGATCTATCATGCCATCTTATACTGCCAAGAATTCTTATCTGTATGTAATTTTCACATGAGTCCTTGATGTTTTGAGGCTGGTTACAAAAGATATGGAGTTGGAATTGGAAGAGCTGTCTCTGTGATTTTTGACAATTACATATAAAATATCTAAGAATCAAGTTTATAATTTGTAAACGTTGGTAACATTTTGTAACTCTGTCACCTTCATAATGTTGCTGAAGCTCAAGTATAATGAAGCCTACTACAGAAATGGCTGTAGCTACTATGTGGCCTTAATAATTAAACAAAACAAAAAGTTTATTCCTAAGTCTTCTTAAATACTAGATAAGCTGCTGTATAAGTTGATTGTTCTCAAACATACAAAAATGAGATTAGAACAGAAAAAATAGAAAAACATTAAGTGGATGCACAATATTCATTCATTCTTCTCATTTATCCACAATCTATATTTACATCACGCAGAACATTGTGTGAAAAATAGTAATTAAAGAAATTTAAACCTGTTCTCCAAAGGTTTAGTTCCGTTGTGCACATTTAAAGACTAGCAAGCTGCTCCCACTTGGTTCAAATCTCCCTCCGCTGTCATAACAAGCAATGGGGGACCCGCTTGAATTCCGGGCGCTGTCTCTTTAATGAGTAATAGAACTCCGATTGCATCGATCACAGACTCTTTACCCTCTCGCTCCAAGCGGTTGAATTCCCGTCACGGCGACTGCTCTCTTTCTGGGCGTCAAGCCTGGAGGTGCGTGAGTGTAAATACAGTTTGGCCTTGGCGTGTGGTCGCACCGGACGTCCGGCTTGCCAGCTGGAGGACGCCCGGCGGTGCCCGGCGCCGCGGCACCTCGGGGCTCGGCTGGCCACGCCTGGAGCGCGGGTGTGATTGGGCCGCCGTTGTTGTAGTGACCGGGAGGCGCCACCGCCCCCAGGCCGACGGTTCCGGGCGCCGCATGGTCCCCCATCGCTTCTCATCCCCTTCTTTTCCCCGGTTTCCCCACCCGCAGGAGCCGGTGGCCCGCCGCTCCCCCCATGGCCTCCGTCCCGGTAAGGACGGGCTGGAAGCGACTCTCCGGAGCCGGCTTTGCGGGCTGCGGGGCCCGGCCGGAGCCGCGCCCGCACCTGGCGGGAGGCGGAGGCAGGTGTCCGCCGCCGCCGGCGGCGGCTCTGCAGCCTCGCCCCTCGCCCCGGGCGCCCGCGGCTCCCCCGGCGCTGCCCCGGCGGCGGGAGCGTCCGGCCCTGGCCCGGCGCGGGACGGAGCCCCTCCTGCAGGCGCTCTGCCTCCGGAATTCTCGGAGGTTCCCGTGGAGCGCCTGCGTCAGAATCACCGGGAGGCTTTCGAAACGCGCCGAAGCCGGCGGGCCCCGCGCGCTCCGGGGACCGCGCCGCCGCCGCCGCCGCCGGGGGGCCCGGGAGCCTGCATGCCCGTCGCGCTGCCCGGGCGGCCTCTCAGGTCCTGGCGGTGCTGAGCTGCGCGACCCCACGATGCTGCCGGCTCTGCGGGGGCCGGGGCCGCCCCGGCTCTCCCTGCAGGGCCTCCTGCCCGCGGGCCCGCCGCCCGGGGCCGCTCCCGGGACGGCCCCCGCGGGAGGGGAGCCCGTGCACCCCCGGGCCCCGCCTCGGGGGCCCGCACCCGCTTTCACACCATGACCGCTTTCCTTCCCAGGAGGACCCTGTTCTGGAGCGTTACTTTAAGGGCCACAAAGCCGCGATCACATCCCTGGACTTCAGTCCCAACGGCAAGCTATTGGGTAAGTTGTATTCTCATTCGTATTCTCATTCATTCTCTCTCTCTCTCTCTCTCTCTCTCTCTCTCTCTCTCTCTCTCTCTCTCTTGTAACGGGGCAGCGCTCAGCTGGTGGGAAACCCCGCCTCCTGTCCACGCCGGGCTCCGGAGGACCCCGAGGTCCCCGAGGTCCCCGGCGGGGGCAGAGGGCGGCCGGGAGGGAGCGCGGGGAGCCCGGCCGCCGGGTCCCGCCTCGGCCCGGCCCGGCGGGGAGACTTCCGCGGACTGGCCGCCAGGAGGAGCGAGCGTGCGGGGGCGGGCCGGGCCGGCGCCCCGGGAGCGGGTGGGTGTTGGCCGCGAGTTTGAGAAAAGTTGTGCGCGGCGCGGGAGGAAGTGCCGGGCGCAGTCGGGGCTGCGCGGCGGGCGGTGGCGGCGGGCTCGGGGGACCCGGGAGGCCCCGCGGCCGCCGAGGAGCCGAGGACCCGCGGGGAGAGCCAGGGGGGGGGGGCCCTGCTGCTCGGAAGTCGGCTCCGGCCCCGAGGAGCCCGGGACGCCCAGCGGCGGGTCCGCCGCCCTCGCCGCGCGCGCGGAGACCATGCGGCTCCGGGCGGCCGCGCGGTGGACCTGGGCGGGCAGAAGCTGCCTGCTGCTGGCGCTCCTCACCGTGGCCTACGTCCTGGTGGAGCTCTCCGTCTCCACGCTGCACGCGTCGGCCCCGGGAGCCGGCCTGGCCTGGGAGCGGGGGCCCAGGCGGCCGGCCGGCCCCGCGGACAAGGCGGAGGACCTGTCCCGCCCGCTGTACGAGAAGCCGCCCGCGGACCCCCGCGCCCTGGGCGAGTGGGGGAAAGCCAGCAGACTCCAGCTGGGCGAGGCCGAGCGCCAGCAGCAGGAGGAGCTCATTGAGAGATATGCCATCAACATCTACCTCAGTGACAGGATCTCCCTGCACCGCCACATAGAGGACAAGAGGATGCACGAGTGCAAGGCCAAGACCTTCAGCTACCGGCGGCTGCCCACCACCTCCGTGATCATCGCCTTCTACAACGAAGCCTGGTCCACCCTGCTCCGCACCATCCACAGTGTCCTGGAGACCTCCCCCGCCGTCCTCCTGAAGGAGATCATCCTCGTGGACGACTTGAGCGACCGGGTTTATCTCAAGTCGCAGCTGGAAACGTACATCAGCAACCTCGATCGGGTCCGCCTGATCCGCACCACCAAGCGGGAGGGGCTGGTGAGGGCCCGCCTGATCGGGGCCACGTTCGCCACGGGGGATGTCCTCACGTTCCTGGACTGCCACTGTGAGTGTAATTCTGGTTGGCTGGAGCCCCTTTTGGAAAGGATCGGCGAGGACGAGACGGCCATCGTTTGCCCTGTTATAGATACCATCGATTGGAATACTTTTGAATTCTACATGCAGACCGGGGAGCCCATGATTGGTGGGTTTGACTGGCGCCTAACGTTCCAGTGGCATTCGGTCCCCAAGCATGAAAGGGACCGGTGGAAATCGAGAACCGAGCCCATCAGATCGCCCACCATGGCCGGAGGACTGTTTGCCGTCAGCAAGAAATACTTTGAGTACCTCGGGACGTACGACACCGGGATGGAGGTGTGGGGAGGTGAGAATCTGGAGCTGTCGTTCCGGGTGTGGCAGTGTGGAGGGAAACTGGAGATCCACCCGTGCTCCCACGTGGGCCACGTATTCCCCAAGCGGGCCCCGTATGCTCGGCCCAATTTTCTGCAGAACACTGCTCGGGCAGCCGAAGTGTGGATGGATGAGTACAAAGAGCATTTCTACAACCGAAACCCTCCAGCAAGGAAGGAATCTTACGGGGATATTTCTGAAAGAAAATTGCTGCGAGAACGGCTGAAGTGCCAGAGCTTTGACTGGTATTTGAAAAATGTGTTTTCGAACTTACACGTGCCAGAGGACAGGCCAGGCTGGCACGGAGCTGTTCGCAGCATGGGGATCTCTTCCGAATGTTTAGATTATAATGCTCCTGACAACAACCCCACAGGTGCTAACCTCTCACTGTTCGGATGCCACGGTCAAGGGGGCAATCAGTTCTTTGAATATACTTCCAACAAAGAAATCAGGTTTAATTCTGTGACCGAGTTATGTGCAGAGGTTCCTGAGCAAAAAAATCACGTAGGAATGCAAAATTGTCCAAAAGACGGGTTCCCTGTGCCAGCAAACATTATTTGGCATTTTAAAGAAGACGGAACCATTTTTCATCCACACTCAGGACTCTGTCTTAGTGCTTATCGGACACCTGAGGGCCGAGCTGATGTGCAGATGAGAACTTGTGATGCTCTGGATAAAAATCAAATCTGGAAGTTTGAGAACTGAAAGAGCACAAGCAGCACTTTAGTCCTGAGCTGACAGTTTATAACCTCAATGGAGATTATATTTTATCAGAAATCGCCCCGTGGTCATCTCTGAGAGTGCTGTATAACCTGTGTTTCATCTTGGCATGGAACACAAACTGATGCGCAGAGAGCTGCTGCTGTTTCACGTTTGAAAGTGCCTTACTTAGAGAGGGTTTTATTTCATAGCTCTGTCAATATGGTTTCTTTTGCTTAAAGAAGTTGACTGTGAATTGAGATACACAAAACATGTAGGTGCCAGATGATAGTACAGAATGTAAAAGTCTCAAGTAAAATAGATGATTTTTGTTCAATGGGTAAGTTCACTGCACATAACCCCCCCTTTATTTTAATTTTTTTTTAACAAACTCTTAAATGTGCAGTTTGAGCTAAAGCTGTTTTGATTATACATAGAATTTGGATTTCTTTAACCAACACATTAACTTTTGGGGTTTGTTTATTTTTTTCTAATTTTTAAAAATGAAATGGAAATCAAAGACAGTTGATTTTAAGGAGGAAGGCCTGATTTGGATGTGTGTGTCATTAGAAGAGAGCATTAGTTTGAATGTATGTTTGGAGGTCTTTTTTTACCTATAGACATCTCAGAAAAATAGACCCACATCTGAATGGAAGCGGGAGATCTTTACATTCCACACTTTGTAAACGTGAGCTATTGGGCTTAACTGATCTATAGTGATACCTCAGAGAGCTTTGATTTCATAGCCTGTCCTGTCTGTGAACTTGTTAGTGTGTTAGGGCATTTTCTGATTGCACTTCCTTAAGTTATGAATGTACTAGAGAGGGACTCATTCAGAATACTGTACTTCCTTTTCTTTGGTAATGCTTAATCACTTAAAGTAAATACAGTTGATTCCTCTCTGAAGTTAAACCCAACTGTGTTTATTGAAATGTGTGAAAACGAAAGTGGGCCCTGTTTTGCAGAGGCTGTGGAACTCCTCTGTGAGTTCTTGCTGCCCAGGGCATTTCAGGATTAATCTTAAGAAGATAAGGAAAGAGGCCTGTCTTGACAAAGGTGAATGCTGCCTTCCAGCTTATTTCCACCTAGGCTCACACTTTGTCAGGAAAGTGGGAAAATGACTGAGTGAATGAATGAATGAATGGCTTAACCCAGGAATGTGACTGGTCAAGTCATTTGACCAAATGACTAAGTTTGGCCCTCAGTTTCCTGATCCTGTAAAATGTGGATGTTGGATTAGATCGATCCTGAAGATCTCTTCCAGCTCTGAAATGTAATGATTATGCATTATATCCGTCTCAGTTTCAATCATTGTGCAATCTTTACAACACTTTTTATCTGTTCACTTTTAACATAGGTAATGTTTTTGAGCAACGTTCAGTCCCAGTTACGAAGCTGGGAAAAAGAATTGGTTTGAAGACTTACGTGAGCTGAGCTCACCTGCAGTCGTTTATTTTTGGATGGAGTGGAAAGTTGTATTCATTTCATTTTGACAATTGTTGAACCAATTTTTGTTTTTATCTTTAATCTTTCAAACTGTAAATAATCTTTTGGGGCAAGGTTGTAAATATTTCCCAAACTAAATAATTGGAGAAGTAAACATACTTAAACAAAGTTATTTTTACTGGTTTAATTGCGATGTTATATTTAGAAATCTAAATTTAGAATTGAATCTCAATTAGTTCACTTTGGCCTAGATTTTCAAAAAAAAACATGATTGATAAAGAATTAATCCATAATCCTTATATGAAAAGCTGTTTTTGGTGTCTACCTAATGACGTAGCAACTTTGCAAATCTGAATTTAAGAAAAAACTTTAGGATAGTTATTTCAAAAAGTAAAATTGCTCAGTGGCTTGAATATTTTTATTTTTATTTTGCTTCTAAAAATGAAAATGTGTCATTAGCTTTCTGTAAGTTATCTGGCAATCTTAAAGTTTATCAGAGGATTGCCCAGATTCCATGTGCAATGTGCATGGCACTGGGTATAATTTAAATAGGACTTAATCATAGTGCTCTGAATTTTACAAAAGGGTTGACTGACAACAGATATTCTCCTAAACCCACCCTCTCCCCATGCCCAGCCTGCCTTTTTTAAATTATTAAATTACCTTTTATTTTTAATTTATTTTTATTATTCTTAGCCACCTTTCAAATGGGAGAATTAAAATTGATATATTCTGGAAGTACATACTGGAGTTATTTTTATTCTAGTATCTTGCTGCTCATGTCAAGAGGGAAAGGGAGCATTAAAAAGTAGAGTAGTACTTCATTCTTTATTTACCCTTGGTTTAAATTTCAGGGCTTTTGGGAAGAAATTTTAGGCTAGTGCTTTATTTATATCAATAATTTGGAAGAGTTAGGCTGTTCATTCCTTTCAATCCTGTACATAACTGAAGAATGAGACTTTCATTTTTCATGCATAGGCATTTCCAATTTAATTAGAAAAACACACTATAAAACTGTAAACAAAATGTATTTGGATGCCCTACTTCTAATTTATTGATACTGAAGCTCTCTTTTGAAGGGGGCAATTAAGAGTTGACCTTTTAAGTTAGTTTACATGCTTAATCATAACTTTAGTAAAATATTTGCTAAACAAGAAGTTTCAACTTTAAATGGCCAGTCACTATGTCATTGAGTAACCGAGTCTCTGAATAGTTTGACCATCTAACTAGGCATTTAAAAAAAAAAAAAAAGATAAGCTAGTCATATGCAAGATCTCTATAACTCAAAATAATTTGTTAGTAAAAGAAAATGTGTATTCATTATATGTTGGCAAATCAAGCATTTCTAGATTGAAGACAAGGTTATTTTTAAGTTGTGCAGTCATAGTTGATTTAAGATCTCAGTTTGAATTGATAAAACAGTTCTCACTTGTTTGTCTTTTTGAGTTTGTGTTTTAAAAATATTTTTAAATGAGCACAAAGAATGTTGAGATTTAGCCAGGCATGTGTGGCTCAGTGGTAGAGCATTGACTTATGAACCAGGAGGTCTCAGTTCACTTTTCAGAAAGGGCACATGTCCAGATTTCAGGCTCAATCCCCAGTGGGGTGCATGCAGGAGGCAGCTGATCAATGATTTTCATCATTTATGTTTCTATCTCTCTCTCTCCTCCCTCTCAGAAATCAATAAAGTATATTTTTTTAAAAAAAGAATATTGAAGTTCAGATTAATCTGTTTTGAATGATGCATTTTTTCTGTTTATGAGCAGTTTCTATCCTTTTTTTCCCTTTGTAAATGTATTTGCAATATTGATTAAGAAAAAATAAAATGTGTGCCTAATTATTTTTGTAAGTGGATTTTGATTACTTTAGTCTATGGGATCACTGTTCCTGTGTACACATTTATTAGTGGTGCAGAACTAAGTTAAGCTTGTAATTCTTTTACTTGATTGGGAATGCAAACAGTAGTCTATAAAAAAGTCAAGTTTTCTGTATTATTTTGCCAAGTGTCATAAACCAGCAAGTATTCTGAAATGGAGGCAGCACTATTTATGCAATAACTACTCACACAAACTGGGAGTAATTAGGGATCTCCGGGGCCCACTGAGGGCACTATAAAAAAAAGGCAAGTGGGCAGCTGGGCACATCAGCACTAATTTCACAGCCCTCAGCTAAAAAACCCCAAACAAACAGTCCTATAGACCCCGTTGTCTCACACTTTTTCATCGTCCTGCCCCTATAGGCAGTTCCTATCCAGCAGTAGCATCTCTCTTCTTTAGTGATCTCTGCCCAACGCCCTGCCCTCCTGCCCCAGCCTGACACACCGCCTGAGGACTGCTAGCCTAAGAATGAGCTTTATGCACCGTGTGTCTGATAGCCACACTGAAGACATGTACAGTTGAGCTTAGCACATTTCCACTGGTCTCTTGTATTTTGTAATGTTTAAAAAGTTGCTATAAATACATGTGTTATAATCTTGCTTTCTCATGAGGTGACTACAACCATGTGCAAATCATTTCATGTCTCTATATTTGTTTCATAAATATGAAAAACAAATGGGAAAATCTGTAGAGATGATACATTAGTGGTTGCCAGAGACTGGGGAAGGGAGGAATAGCAAATGATTGCTAATGAGCCTGTTTGTTTGTTTGTTTGTTTGTTTGTTTGTTTTTGGGGGGGAGAAGGAGTGATGGTGATGAGAATGTTCTGGAATTAGATAGTGACAATAAATGGTGGTACAACGTTGGGCAAAACACTGAATTGTACACTTTAAAAGGGGGAAGTTACAGTATGTGAATTATATCTGAATTAAAAAAAATAAATCCAGGGTATAAAAGAGGCTGGAGAATTTCATGTGTCCTAGAAAATATTTCTCTTTTCTGTGTTCCTCTGTGCATACTAGATTTTAAAACAGGCCAATAGTATTTATTATTAATACTTGAATCATTTTGTGATTTAGTAGAATTATGAACCTTATATATATAATGTGAATCTCCCAGTTAAGTATTAGGCTGCAGTAGGAAATCAGTAGAGTTTTTCCTAAAATTCAGAAAAACCTCAATTGATCCTTTAGGACAGTAGGTAGAGATTAGGTAGAGATTATTATAAAAGGTGAGTGAGTTCCTGAGGTATACAGTTTGTTCATGGCAGAACTGAAGAGTAGAGAAACAACTTGCTAGTAATCGGGTAGTATTTTTCCTTTTCTACCCAGCTTGGCCATTATATCATGTTGGCCTGGGAGAGAGATTTGCTGCAGGACTTATGTCCTGAGCTGTCTGTTGACCCTTCTAACCCATCTATTTGTACTTATCTAATTCTATTCAAAGGAGGAATGGGAGGTGCTGTTTTTACTCAGTACTTCTTTATTTAGTTATTGCCTCCGTGCCAGGTGCTGGCCCACGCTTGGGTATACCAACGGAAGTTAACAAAGCAGGTGTGCCAGAGTGGTATGAAGAATTCACAGTCCAGTGATAAGAGACAAAGAATAACGAGCAAACACATAAATTATGTGCAGGTTCAACTTGGAAACAGGAAAATAATTGAATGCTGTGAAGGAACAAAGTGCTTTGAGGGATGATAACTGAGTCAACACACTTAAGTGTACGTGTCAAAAAACACTTCTCTTTGGAAGTTAGATTTAAGTCAAGACCTGAAGGAGGAGTTAGCTAGGTAAAGACCAGAGAGCATGGTATAGAATAGCATTTAGCAGAAGGATAGGAAAGAGCTTGTCCTCAATCAAGGAAATAAGAGGCAGCCAGCATGCGTAAAGCCATGCACCAAGAAAGAGAGCTTTGGGAGATGTTGCAGGGGGAGGCGGAGGCAGCTCGGGTAAGGCCTTGGGGGCTAGGAGGCTACAGTGGGTTAAATGGTGGCCCTCCAAAAGACATGCCAATGTCCTAATCCCCAGAACCTGTAAACGTGACAGTATTTGTAAATAAAGATCTTTGCAAATGTAATTAAGTTAAGGATCTTGAGAAGAAATAATCTAGAATAACTTGGGTGGGCCCTAAATCCAATGACTAGTATTCTTATAAGACAAACGGAGGAGATAAGAGAAAGCCATATGAAGCCAGAGATAGAGAATTGGAGTGACTGAGCCACAAGCCAAGAAGATCCCAAAGACACCAGAAGCTGGAAGAGGCAAGGGATCGCTAGTCTTTAGAGAAGGGTGGGAACCTTTTTCTGCCAAGGGCCATTTGGATATTTATAACATCATTTGTGGACCATACAAAATTATCAACTTAAAAAATTAGCCTGCTATATTTGGTCAAACATTAATTAACTCACCCCTAATTCGTTGGCAGGGCCAGACCAAATGTTTTCACATCTTATGAGGCCCGTGGGCTGGACGTTCCCTACCCCTGCTTTAGAGGGAGTGTGGTATTGCTAGCACCTTGATTTTAGACTTCCAGTCTCTAGAACTGTGAGAGAATAAATTTCTGTTTTTTTAAGCCTCCAAATTTTTGGTAATGTGTTATGGCAGACTCAAGAAACTAAGAGGCCATTTTTTTAGGATTTTTTTCTGACAGTTGTAGGAAGCTGTTGGAAAGTTTTAAGTAAAGGAATAACATCTGAATTATACAATAGAAAGATCATTGAGGCTACCATGGAGAGACTGAACTATTAGCAGAGAAATTAAGAGCTACCCTGTTTCCCCGAAAATAAGACAGTGTCTTATATTAATTTTTGCTCTCAAAGATGCGCTAGGTCTTATTTTCAGGAAATGTCTTATTTTTCCATGAAGAAGAATATGGTACACATTTATTGTTAAATGAAAATAAAGGAAATTTATTACCTTATATGGTACGGTAGTAAGGTAGTTGTCAACACAAACCAGACAAACTGTGAATCCTACAGTATCAAGAATTTACTCATTTATTCAATGAAAATCATGTCATCATCTTCTGGAACACCATCATAACAATCCAATTCCTGAATTTCCTGGTGAATTTCTTGTGACTCCATTTCTTTCAGAGTCAGTGGACCAAATCTCATGTTTACAAATAGCACTGTCTTTAAATGAGTACTTCTTGTCAAGGTAGCCTGCTCGCAGTGCATTTGCAATGCAACTGTCAGTGATTTTCTCCCATGAATTCTTCACGCAAGTCACAACTTCTTGCAGTTTAGGTTTCACAAAGTTTCCATGCTGATTTCTCTCCAGACAGCAGTGACGTGAGGACTCAGTAATGTCACTGGTTGCTAGACGCCAGTTGGGGCAGCCCTAGCGACCAGTTTATGGTAAATTAATTTTTATTCTGAGACAGAGCCTGGGGGCCTTATTTTCTGGGCGGGGGGATGCCTTATATTTCACGCAGAAGGAGACCTGTAAGTAGGTCTTATTTTAGGAGGATATCTTATTTTCGGGGAAACACAATATTATAGTAATACTAGAGGCCCAGTGTATGAAAATTCATGTACTGGAGGGGGGGTCCCCTCAGCCCGTCCTGTCCCTCTTACCCCCCACAGTCCAAGAGCTTTCAGAGGTAGGAGGAGACCTGGTGATCAGGGGAAGGCGACGCCCCATCACACCTCTGCTGCTGCTGCTGCCAGCAGCGCAAGCCTCTGCCAGCCCTGATTACCTGAGCCTTGGGCAGCTGCCATCCGAGGCTTGCCTGCATCTCTGGCTGGCCCTGGAAGGCTGTGGGGCTGAAGGGACTGGGGGACTCTGGAGGCCCGGCCTGCTATGACTGCCACCCTGGCAGACCTGAGGGGACTGAGCATTGCCATCTTGTGGCTGTGGGCATTGACATCTTTGAGGGCGGGGCAGCCAATTAACATATTCTCTCCTTATTGGCTGTGGGAGACACCATCTTTGAGGGCAGGGCAGTCAATTAACCATGGGTATCGCCATCTTTTGTGACAGTGTGAGGGTCAGTTAGCATATTCCCTCTTTATTAGATAGGGTCAGCAGGAGATGATGGTGGTTTTAGTAAAAAATGGTGATCTTGAAAATAAAAAGGTGGTCTGGGAAAGAAAGAGATTTGGGAGTTATCAGTATACAGATGGTATTTAAAGTCATGGGAATAAAGTCGCCTGGGAAGAACATAGAACAGTGAGGGCAAATGGCCCATATCTGAGTCCAGAAGATCTCCAAGCTTTAGATCAGAAGAGGAAATCATAACAAAATCTAAGAGGGAATAATCAGAAAGGTAGGAGGGAAAGCCATTATAGTAGGGCAGTGTTTCCCAAAGTGTGGTACGCGTACCCCCAGGGGTACAGGAAGAGTATGGTGGGGGTACTCGTTGTACCGTTTGGAGGGGATATGCACTGCACCGTGCTTAGCTGTGCCTAATTCTACGTTCTTATGAGTCAAGTCAATTTCATCCTTCTCATTGATCCACATAAATGTTATTTATAATATAATTTTATTTATATTTTATTATGAATAGTTTTATTTTTTGTTTATTATTATTTTGTGTATGTACCAAAAAAAGAAAAAATAAATATATTTTGATTGTTATTAAAATACATCCTTTTTTTTTTTAAATATATTTTATTGACATTTTATAGAGAGAAAGGGAGAGAGATAGAGAGCTAGAAACGTAGATGAGAGAGAAACATCGACCAGCTGCCTCTTGCACACCCCCTACCAGGGAATGTGCCCGCAACCAAGGTACATGCCCTTGACCGGAATCGAACCCAGGACCCTTCAGTCCACAGACCGACGCTCTACCACTGAGCCAAACCGGTTTCGGCCATCCTTTTTTTTGACGAGGGGTACTCAGCGTTACGAAAATTATAGAAGGGGTACACATATGTCAAAAGTTTGGGAAACACTGTAGTAGGGCATCATGAAAGCTAGGGTCTAGAATAGGGTAAAAATGTTGAAGAGCATGTAGAAGATACCAAAGTCATTTTTTAAAATATATTTATTGATTTCAGAGAGGAAGGGAGAGGGAGAGAGAGATAGAAACATTAACAATGACAGAGAATCATTGATTAGTTGCTTCCTGCACACCCCCTACTGGGCATCGAGCCCACAACCTGGACATGTGCCCTTGGCTGGAATTGAACCTGGGACCTTTCAGTCCACAGGTCAATGTTCTATTCACTGAGCCAAACCAGGTAGGGCCCAAACAGTCATTATTGAGCACTACTGGGAAGTGTAGAAGTTCATATGAAGTTAGTGATCATGAATTTACAGTGTTCCAAATCTGTTTGGGTTTGTGTCTAGCATTTTCACTAGCACAGGTAGAGTCTCAGAAAAGGCAGAATGATTGGGATTTTGCCAGGCTAGCCTGAAGGAAGGCAGGAGAGTCAAGGGATTGAATGTATGTGTAAGAGGGGAATTGAAAAATGGTTAAAGGAAGATAGTAAAAAGAGCTTTCCTGGGGAACATAGGTCAATGGATTAGACTTCTGGATGAAGTGACATCTACGAAAAGGCAAGTTGTCAGAGGGTATGGCAAGTTTCAGTTGGTGATATGGGAAATGTTCAGGTTCTGCTGGTGACGAGATCCAGGATGTGAGCACAAATAGATTATGCAAGAGGAAAAGAAAGCCTTATTATGCCCTTGGTCTGAAATGTTCTTCATCTCACTCTTGGCTTGACTGGCTCCTTCTTACCTTTCATACCCCCATGCCACTGATCACTCCATTTGAAGTGAGTATTCTGCCCCACACAAAATTCTCATTATGACTTCCTACTTTATCTTCCTACTAGCTTGTTTGTTTTCCTTTTCTCCAAGTGAGTATAAGCTCCCCATTTAGAGATTTTGGCTATTTTGTTACTTAGCACTTCCTCTGACCCACCCACAAATGCCTTATGTGTCATAGGGGTGAGATATCTGTTGAGTCTTCTGTAGTAATAAAAGTGTAATATGCTAATGGGACTGGCCATCCTTCCCGACAACCTTGGGGGTGAGGGCTGCTGCCTCGGCCCTCGGAGCCCGTTGCAGGAATTTGTGCATCGGGCCTCTAGTGAACTAGTAATATCAAGTGTTGGAATGGAGAGGAAGACTGTCCTGCAGTAGGTGAGGTGTGAAAGAGAAAATAATTGTTGCTTGAAAGGATTTCACAATCTTTGTGTCATCAAGCAAGATTAAGGTTTAAGTAGTTAAGGACAAGGAGGGTCTAGTGGTAGCTTGGGAAGGAGAGAAGACATGGTGTCAAGTTCAGCTAAGGAGATACCTAGAGCATATGGCAGTGAGAGTACATGATCATTGATGACCAGAGGGGCTTAAGGCTTAAATTTTTCATAATTGGAGAAAACAGAACACGAAGCATGATGAACTAAAAAAACAAAACAAAACTTTTATAAAAAATTAGAGTTGACACACAATGTTATATTAGTTTCAGGTATACATCATACTGATTAGATAGTTATATACCTTACATAATATTACAATATTTACATGATTATTTTACATGGTTAATTTCTTCTTGATAGCCTTTTCTGGGTTTCACAGGATGGGTTGAGAGGTGATCAGAGGAGACAGAGGAGAGGGGATGGGAGAAAGCAGTATCTGTGAAGTGTTGTCATCCCTTCTATGGATGCAGAAGCTGAGAGTTCAGTAACTTCCCTGAAGCGATGGATCAAATGAACAGCAGGGCTTGGCTAAGCTTGGTCTGGAGCTGGGCTCTGAGGGCACGCTCAAGTATATAAACACTAGAAGAGTTTAGAAGTATTTTCACATAGTTTTCAGAATCCGAGCTGCACTTCAGAAGTTTCCATTTAAAATGATAAAATTTTAGCCGAAACCCGTTTGGCTCAGTAGTAGAGCGTCGGTCTGCGGACTGAAAGGTCCCGGGTTCGATTCCGGTCAAGGGCATGTACATTGGTTGCGGACACATCCCCGATAGGGGGTGTGCAAGAGGCAGCTGGTCGATGTTTCTCTCTCATCGATGTTTCTGGCTCTCTATCTCTCTCCCTTCCTTTCTGTGAAATATCAATAAAATATATATTAAAATGATAAAATTTTAACATTGAAGTTCTCAGTTTTTTCCCTTCAGAGTTACCTTGCATTGACTCAGTCACTGTTTAATGTACGTGGGTTGTTTGTAGAGTAAATGATTGTAACAAACAAGTTAATTTCTCCTGTTTCTGACTAAAAAGAATCAGAATTAAATTTGGAATTTTTAAGTTAGTTCCTTATCATGAACTGGTAATAAAAATTTGCCAAAAATTCTTTTTCTAATATAGCTGATGGCAACCATGTAGTGCTTGGTTGAAGCTTCTCTTACTGTTATACTTTTAAAAATTACTCCAAGTGCTAAAGTAACCTTATGTTCTCACTGAGTTGCAGTGTTTTTCAAATTTGGATAATATACACCCAAAGAATGTAAACAACTAGAAGTATGCATTTTCAGGTCCCCGGTAATTCTAATGGAGGTAATCCGTAAGTCCCCAGCGCTTTGGGAAACACTGGGCCATTGATAAATGCCCAGGCTTTGGCGTCTGCTAGGCTCCAAATGGAGCTCTACTGCTTTCCTTCTGCGTGACCTTGGACAAGTTACTTAACCTCACTAATATCTCCTGGTCTGTTAAAGAGGGATAATTATATCTACCAGCCCTGCTGTGAGGATTAAATAAAAGAATGCTTATGAAGTCTTTAAAGGTACTTGGCCTTAATAACAACTCAGTAAAGGCTTGTGTTGATATGATTTATCAGTCCTCATGGAGATTCGGAGTTTGAGTAAGTTAGATTAAATTTCTCCGGGTTGATTATTACTAAAGATTATTTTTAAAGTGCTTGCAGCTTCTTTTAGACCATGCTTAAGCTAGCAAACTAATTACTTAGTGTGAGCTAGTAGGAAAACATGCTAATTATTTCCTCATTCAGGGCAGAAAATTTTAAAGTTTATGCCCTCATCTAATTATATTAGTATACAGTGCTAGCATAGTAATACTTACTTATGAAAAAAAAGTTTATTTAGAAGCAGTGGGACCCAGGGGAAGGAGCGGTGAAAACCAGAGGAGGAGCGGACTCTATTCATATGGTCCTGAGATAGTCACCATAAAACAAGCAGACTGCCAAATGAGGAGCAGATTTTATTCATGGTGTCCTGAGATGGTCACCATAAAACAAGCAGATTGTCAAATGACAGCGGGGAGGGGAAGGAGACCTGGGGGGAGATAGGAGAACAACCGAGGGACTGGTATGCATGAACATAAGGACAACCAATGAACACAGAACTCTGGGGAGGGAGGGCATGAATGGAAGGGGAGGGGGGGCAATGGTAAACTATGTACACAGAAAATACCTTAATAAAATAAAATAAAATAAAATAAATAAATAAAACAAACAAATAAAACCCACTAAAATTCACCTGAAAAAAAAAGTTTATTTAGTTATGATTAGAATATTGTCTTTTTATTGTGCAACCCTCTTCTGTCTAGGTTTATAGATGTGTAAGCCTGTGAATTACATTTTCTTTTTATTTTCTTAAAAATATTTATAGAGAACTCCTTCTCATGGTTTTCCTTAGAAGGTTTCCTTGTTTATTTTACCCTGAAGAAGGCAGTGTGGGGCTTTTTTGTGACCCAAAGACTAGCATGAGCCTGGAAATGGAACAGAAAGTACAGAATCATGGTGCTTCAAACTAGAAAGCTGACATGAATTCTGGTAGGTGGCTTTTAAAGGAGGGCACAATGAGGGTAGAAAACAGAAATAACTGAAAATCCAGGAATTCTACATGAAGGTGATTGAATTATTAGGACTTCCTTGAATAAGGGATGAAAACTTGAGGGGATATAATCCTGATTTATAAAGATGTGAAAGATACTCTATTGTGAACACAAACCTTTTTAGTAAATTCTAAAATGTTTGTTCTTTGACCCATCAATAATTCTTTTGGGAATTTGTCACAAAGATATATTTGCACATGTCAGAAATGACACGTGAACATCACAGCATTGTTTATAAAAGCACTGCATACAACCTAAGTAGCCTGGACTGGTTAAATGCATTAAGGTGCACAGGAGAAGACTATGCAGCTGTTAAAAAGAATAAAGCAGACCTGCCTCGAGCTATGACAGAGTAATTGATTACCAAACTTGCCCTCCAGCTGAAAACAACTGAAATAAGACAAAGTATATGAGACAGCTGTTTTCAGAGCAACGAAGAGTACAAAACTGGTCATTTCAAGAAGGAAAGCATAAGGTTAGCCCCCCATCACTGGGCCTCCTTCCGAGGGGCACGCCACCTGCTGCACAGCAGAGAGGAGAGCCTAAGCAGTGAGAGCCTGGCTGCACTGAGGCAGCAGAGGTGTCACACGTTCTGGCTGGTGGGTGACCTTTGTGTGGCAGGATACATGATAGGTTCTTGCTGAGTCAGGGAAGCAGCCACAGAAGTCTGTGGGGGATTGTTATAGTTTTGGCTGAGGGCCCAGCACACTTGTGCAGGTTGAGAATCTGTTAACAAAGATTGCTTAATGCTGGGCTGGGAGCGGATTGATGATCGCAGTGACCATGCAGGGCTGGGTGTCCCTGTATCTCTGGCTGAGACAAAGTGGGGAAATCTTGCCAAGCACCTCAGACATGTGGTGGAGACCGAGCCTTAGGAATCAGGACCATACCTGATATAAAAGGCATGCCCTAAACCTATGTACAAAACTGAAGTAGATCCACTCTCAAAGTACAACACCAAGTCTGACAAGACCAAAAAGGAGCAAAACTGAATCCTGAACTACCGATAGTGAAACTGCTATTTGCAGAGATGTGGGTTAGTGATGATCACCCTACTATTTGTGTATTCTAAATTTGAATAAAACATATTGAGCCGAAACCGGTTTGGCTCAGCGGTAGAGCGTCGGTCTGTGGACTGAAAGGTCCCAGGTTCGATTCCGGTCAAGGGCATGTACATTGGTTGCGGGCACATCCCAGTGGGGGGTGTGCAGGAGAGACAGCTGGTCAGTGTTTCTCTCTCATCGACGTTTCTAGCTCTCTATCTCTCTCCCTTCCTCTCTGTAAAATATCGATAAAATATATATTTAAAAAAAACAACAACAAAAAAACATATTGAGCATAATGAGAGCCAAGTTTTGTGTGGTTTTTCTTTTTGGGGGGGGGGGAGTTATGAAAAGAAGTGGGGCTAGAATTCAGTAGTTTTAGGTTGGAATTGGAGTTATGATTATGAACTCATGGTTTTTAATATTTTTGTATCTATATTAGGGGCCCAGTGCATGAATTCATGCACCTTGAAAAGAGCAGTGGGCTGTGAGGCTGCAGTGGGCACAGGGGTGGGTCTCGGCCCATTCTTCATGCCTCTACCCAGCCCCTCCTGTCGTGGCTCCTGATCCCTTGTCTGCTGGCAGCCCGACTCCCGCTGCTGCCACTCTCACCTGCTGATGGCACAGAGCAATTGGGGCTGGCGCCAACAGTGGGCACAAGGAGGGCCGGGGCCATCAGTGGGTACAAGCAGTGACTGCTGCCCTGATCACTGCAGCAGGAGGTGGAGAAGCCCTCAGTGGTGATAGGGACCAGTGCCGGGTGCCTGCAGCAGATGTGATCAATAGCTGCCAGTCCCAATCGCCACTCAGGAGCAGGGGGAAGTGGAGAAATCCTGAGGGGCGATTGGGGCTGGCAGCCGCACTCGCTCATGCTGACAGACGTTGAGCGATTGGGCCCAGTGCCAGGTGCTGGCAGTGGGTGCAAGTGGTGGCTCCAGTGTTGGCAGCAGGTGTGAGCACCTGATGGGACTGTGGCGCGGGAGCAAAGAATTTTCAGTAACCACCAGAGGCTTGCCCAAATAACAGTGACCAATGACCAGCACCCCGCTTCAGTCTGGCGCCCCTGCTCACATGCTCCACCATCCCACCATGGCCGATGCCTGCATGTTCCACACTCTGCCGCCTGCTGTTAACACCTGCCATGTTCTGTGCGCACCTTCTGATGGTCAGTGCCCGTCATAGCGACTGGTTGTTTGGTTGATCTGATCCACCATCTGGTCTATTTGGCTTTTATATATACAGATAGCATAGCCTTTTTTTCCCTTAGTTCTGCCCACTGAAACATATTTATTAGCTCTGTTCTCTGACACAATGGTAGCAGTGAGCAAACAAAGTCCCCAGATCTTGGTTTCTAATGGCATTCTCCATTAATGGGCATTACTAATGATTAGAGCATCTTGGGGGAAAAGGCCAATTCCAGGGCTGGGGCAGGAAAAATGCTTCTTGAAACATTTTATAATTCTAGAAGTAAGGAAATTCTCAAAGAATGATGAATTTATATCAGAAGGTAAGCTTTGAGGGCGCTTACTAGCCAAATATGGAACTATGTATGAGTAAAAATAAATGATAATAAGGATGGATTACAACTCCAGTAAAATAATCTTGAGTCCACACTGATATAAATAGATAAATGGATAAGGAAATGTTTTACTTTACACTGATAAATTAACAAATCAAATATAAGTTCATTAAATAATTTAATTACTAATTAGTAAATTAAAGAAATGATGATAGGTTGAAAAATTATTAAAGGATGCTAAAATTAGTGTGTGATAGTTTGTTGAGGAAGAGGATGTTTATATAGTCTTAAAATATGTCCCCACAAACTATTAATTACTGACTTTACAAGGAAAATCTCACCTAAATCAGGTGATTAAACTGAATGTCATCAATATTGGGACAGAGAGATATTAAATGCATCCTAATATGATGCACTGATAAGAGAACAACATAAACTTCGTGGATTACTTATTAAAAAATATATTCTGAATCTAACCCACAAGGTAACATCAGGGGAAAAAATTGTTAAACATACAACAAAAATAACAGGTCTAATCTTCAAAAGTATCAAGGTCAATAAAGGCAAAGGATGACCTACGATAGGAAATCTTTCTAAATCATGGAAGTTAATGCAATGCATATCCTGGCTTACATCATGGGCAGGAAAATCGCTATAATTGGCAATCCATATATAGACTATGAGTAATAAAAACATTAAATATTCTTAATTTCCTGACAATTTGTTAATTGTACTATGGTTTATATCAGTTAATGTCTTTGTTCTTAGGAAATACATACAGATGTATGTGGTAGTTAAAAAACGTTTCTAACGTTTCAATTAGCTAAGGAAAAATATGCATATATAAAAGTGTTTATATAGAGAGAAAATGATAAAACAAATGATTTGTCATCAGAGCAAAATCTAAAGTAGAGAATATAAGAATGTTTTTATTATTAAGGTATTGAGGTACATTGGTTAATAACATTATATAAATTTATTGTGCTACATTGTAATTGTGCTGTAAGCTTGAAATTATCAAAATAAAAATTTATCAAAACTGGGGTGGGGAGAATAAGGCAGCTCTTTGTACTAATAAAGCATAATCTCCAGTGTATTATTATATATTAAGCAGGCTGGGCAAGTGGAGGATGGAGAAGCAAAATGCAGAATGGCCAGAGAAACATGCTGCTCTTTGTATAAAAAATACATGTGAATTGACGCCTTTTGTTTCAGCATGTTGGAAGATACTCTAGAAAATGGTTAACACTGGTTCTCTCTAGGAAAGGAACCAGAGGCCAACGGCTGGGAGGAGATTTTGGTAAATACTTTCTAGTAATATTAGAATTCTGAACCATGTAAATGTATTTACAGTTGAAAAGATAATTTAACAACAAAAGCAAAAAGGGGAGACAGTACCATTTCTTTCCAGAAAATACTGGTAGTATTCTTGTCAGAGCAGATCTCTAAGTAGTTGATCTTGGTTAAATTAACGAGAGAGCTTGTGTTGACTAAAGAAAGTTATTGCTACTTAGGGTAACACAATAACTGTTGACTTTTTGACATTTTATAGAGCAGGCATGGTCTCCATTAGTGTGTTCCTGGTGTTATCTCCAGAGCCTAGTTGAGCACTGTTTTGTTCTTTCTTTTGTCCTAAAGTTAGATGTCTTGAAACAATGAATTACTTCATTCAGACAAATGTGGGTCTTTTTTTAATGGGTAGTTAACCTTTTCTTTTTACTTCCCCCTTTGACATTTTATCTTGAAATAGGCCAGCCAGATGATGAATTGTATGGCTTTGACATTTTAAATTATGTGGTAATGTTTATAAAGGGTGTTGCTCAGTGGAAATGTATGAAAGCAAATTCCAAGTTGGCACTATATAGTATTGACATTGGTAATCAAACACCTTTCATTATCATGGTATTAGGGTTCAGTCGAAGAGATTAAGGAAGTAAGGAAAATTCAATGCTAGTTTTCACAGTATTTAATAAGAATGCATTCATGGGGTTTTTAGAGATTGTTAGTCTATTTTTTTGATTTGCTAAAATTAACAACAACAACAACAAAAACAGAGTGTACCTTGGGCCACGACGCAGTTGTAATCGGGACATCTCTGCTTCTGGTGTTTTCTAATTAGTAGGCTCTAGAATGCCACCTTACCCTAAGGTCAGGTTGTCTCCACCCTTCAAACTATTTTGTTCGTCCTGCTCTCTGTCACTTCTCTTCAGCAGGCCTCGTTGCTGATAATAGCAAGTATTGCTTTAGTGTGGGTATGTGCTATCAACTCTAAAGTTATGTTTTGAGTATCCACTCTATGTCAGTTGCCCTTTTCCTCTTTTGACAAAGCATGACAAAGCCCCTCCCCCATTTACATTTTACAGTAGGCCCCAGGTTATGTAGACGGTCCCTTCCAGGCCTGGTCTTACTAAATCTCTTGGCAGCATTTGACACAGCTCATCACCCTCTTGGAATACTTTCTGAACCTCTGGACACCACAATCTCCTCACCTCCTCCTCCTTCATTTATGGCTTCATCCTTTGCTTTTTCTTCTCTTGGAGTGAGTACCTTCGCCCTCTTCTTATCTATACTCACTTCCTGGGTGATCCCACTCAGGACCCAGTCTTTAATATATTACCTAGACTGCTGCTGCTGCTGCTGCTGCTGCTAACACTATCAAAAACTCTAGTAATCATGGCCACATTAGACTGTTTTCTATGTGCCAGGTATGAATTACAAGTGTTATTTCACTTAATACTTTAAATACTTAAGTTTGCAGATGAAGTGTCTCAGTCATAGAAAGTTTGGGTAGCTTATTCAAAGGCACCTGGATTTCAGTCACAAGTTGAATTCTACCATTTTCCTTTTAAACCACCACACTGTTCAGTTAAAACCTCTTCCTGAGCTCCAGATGAGTATGTCCAAACTTGGCATTTCAACTTTTAGGTCAAATGGTCATCTTAAACTTTATATTCTAAAAAGAACTTTTGATTCTCCACCCCATTCTGCCGCACTCTCAATTTCCTCCTCTTCTGGTCTTTCCAGTCTCATTAAATGGCACTGAAATTTACCTGGGTAGCCAGGCCAGAAGCCTGGCATCTTTGCTTCTTCTCTCTGCTTTTCCTTCACATCTAATCCATCCATCAGCAAGCCTCATAGGCTCCATCTTGACCATGTACCTTCCCCTCCCATGGTCTCTAATCCAGACCACCACCTTCCTCTGACTCAATTATTGCAATAGCAACACCCAGAGAAGAGACTCAAGATTACAGTATCCTCAGAGGCCCCCATTTTTGTTCCCTTCCAGCTACTGTCCTCCTTTCCTGCCACTCAAAGAATCTCTGTGTGGATTTCTGACTCCATAGATCAGTTTACTACTTCTTGAACTTGATATAAATGAACTTTAATTAAACAATAGGTACATAGAATCAATGTACCACAATTTATATATCCATTTTACTTTGATGGATGTTTGAATTTCTAGTTTTGGTCTATTTTTAATAGTATTGCCACAAACATTACTGTATGTCTTTTGCTAAACATATCTTCTCTATATATAAAAGGCTAAGCAACTACCTGATCATCTGACCAGCTAGTAGATATGATGTGCACTGACCACCAGGGGGCAGACGCTTAAAGCAGGAGCTGCCGAGCTGCAGTGACTTGGCAGCAGCTGTTCTTGGGTAATGCACCCCAGAACCAGAGAGGAGGGGGCCCAGTTCTTCACGGCGCTGCATGATTCCACCTTTGGCCGTGGGTTATGTTGTTGGGGCAGTGTTGGCCCCAAATTTGGTTTACTGCCAAACTGCAGTGACCGCAGACACCCTTGAGCACTGCCCCACATACTGCCAGGCTGGGGAGGGACCCCTGGAAGTTGGCTCCGGGGTGCACCTAGCCTGTGCCCGCCAGTCCCACCCCGCCAGCCACCTTCTAATTTTTTTTCAGTGTGCATGAAACTATGTACCAGGCCACTAGTGTAATATAAGAATTTCTACCTAGGAGTGGAATTGCTGAATCAGATGATAAATGCATATTTCACTGTAGTAGATATTTCAAAAAACAATTTTTCTAATTGTGGTTATAACCATTAGCATCATATGAGAGTTCCAATTGTTATGTCCTCACCAAGATTTGGTATTGCTTTTTTTTTTTTTATAGCCATTCTGATGAGTGTGTAGTAATATCTTATTGGGGTTTTAATTTACATGTTTCTGGTGACCTAATGGAATTGAGTATCTTTTTATGTTTATTGGCCATTTGGATATCTTCTTTAATGAAGTGCCTATTTAGGCTGTTTGCCTGTTTCCCTGCCTTTTCTAATTAATTTGTAGGACTCTATGGATTCTTTGTTATATGTTGGCTATATGTATTGTAAATATCTTCTTCCACTCTGTGGCCTGCCTTTTCAGTTACTTAGTGGTATTATTCCATGAGCAAAATTTCTTAATTTAGTGTAATACCAATCATTATTCTTTTCCTTTAGTAATTTAGTAATATTCATGTCCTGTTTAAGTAATATTTGCCTATCATAATGGCGGTGGAAATACTCTCCTATGTTCTTATCTAAAAGCTTATTGTTTTACCTATCACATTTAAATGGAATTATTATTATTATTATTGCAATATGGATAGCATAAAATGTAGGAGTCAAGTTATTTAACACACACACACACACACACACACACATATATATATATCTCCAGTTGATCCAGCACTATTTTTTGAAAAGACCATCTTTTTCTCATTGTCAGAGAGGCAATTTTCTTAAATCAGTTCATGAGATCTCTCTGCTTAAAATCCTTCAATGGTTTTCCCTTACACTTAGAACAAATGCACACCTGTTACCACGGCTCCTTGGCTGGCATCTTGCTTGCTTCTCCGCTTGCCTCTCAGTGTTCTCTTTCCTCCCCTCCATTGTGGACACTCTGGCCTCCTTACTGCTCCTTGGCCTTCAAGTGCATTATTGTATCAGGCCCTTGTACGTGGAGTGTCTTCTGCCCAGAGTGCTCTTTCTCCATTGCTTAGCCCAGATCACTCATTTCACTCAGATGTCTGCTCACGTGTCCTTTCTTTGGAAAGGACCACTACCCACCCCTTGTATATTAAGACTGAATAATATGTAAAAGTCCTCTAAACATGTATGAATGAACGTTCTCCCCTACAATATTGTGATTCTTTGAGGATTGTGTCCTATTTTCCTTTTGTAAATCTTATTTGCAACATAATACGATAGAACTCAAATAGAGCCCTAAGTATAAAGCATATGATAAGTCATTGCTTTTCCTATTTTGTCTACATTTGCCTCAAATAATTCAGACCCTGATATAAATATTTAATAATTTGATGAGCTGTGGTGGAACATCAACTCTTTGTACTTTTTTTATTTTTTATTTTATTGTTTATTCACAGAGTGGAAGAGAGAGGGATAGAGAGTTAGAAACATCAATGAGAGAGAGACATTGATCAGCTTGCCCTTTGCACACCCCCTACTGGGGATGTGCCCGCAACCAAGGTACACGCTCTTGACCGGAATTGAACCTGGGACCTTTCAGTCCGCAGGCCGACGCTCTATCCACTGAGCCAAACCGGTTTTTGTACTTTTTAAAACGGGAGCCGTAGACAGCATTACAGTTTGAAACTTATAAAGTCACTTTAATGTTTTATGTCTTATATGAAAGCAATGCATAGGCTAAGTAAGCACAAATGAATTTTATCTGTGGCTAAAGAATTTAGAGAGTTTTTAGTAACTTTATATATATTTTATCTGCAGTAATATTAATTGCATCTAAATTTTGTAAAGTTTCGTTTTTTTCTAAGCATTCTACAGTCTAGATTTAGTGATTCTCATTAAGCTAGTCACTATTATTGGGGCTATTTTTGGGGTTACATGTATATGTAAAGTTTAGTTTTGAGCCAAGAGTTAGACCAAACTTCCATTTATTTGTTCATTCTTTTTTTTTTTAATCCTCAACCAAGGATATATTTTTATTAATTTTTAGAGAGAGAGAAACATTGATCTGAGAGGAATATTGATGGGTTGCCTCCCTTACTCATCCACACTAGGGATCAAACCCACAATCTAGGTATGTGCCCTGACCGGGTATTGAACCCCAGCTGTTTCTTGGTACACAAGATGATGATGCTCCAGCCAACTGAGCCACCTGGCCAAGGCTATTTGTTCATTCTTTGTCCAAGGCATCTAGTTCCCCATTGATTGCATTTGTTTTCCTTTTCCTAAAGCTGTAAGCTAAAGTCTGACAGATAATTCTTTTATTAATAGAATATCATAAACTAACAGAGCAGAAGGAGACTTTAAAATTAATCTTGTCTAGCTATAAAAGGCATTAAGGACCCTGGTTGGGTGGCTCAGTTGTTTGAAGAGTTGCCCCATGTAACAAAAAGTTGCGGGTTCAGTTCCTGGTCAAGGCATGTACATAGGTTGCAGGTTCTATCCCCAGTTAAGGTGCTCATGGGAAATGACTGATCAGTGTTTCTCTTTCACATCAATGTCTCTCTCTCTGTGTCCCTCCCTCCTTCCCTCTCTCTATACATATCCTCACCTGGTGATTGCAGGAGAGGGTTGGGGGGTGGAGAGGGTGGAGGTGGAAGAGGCCATAGAGGGTATAAATGGTGATGGGAGGGGAAAGAAAAAAAACACTAGTGGGCCAACTGACAAAATTAGAATACATTGGTAGATTAAAGTATTGTCAATGATAAATTTCCTGAAGTTGATAACTGTGCTATGTAAGAGAATACCCTCATTCTTAAAAAAATACACTGAAGTATTTAGGAATCAAAGTGCCATGATGATGTATATATTTATTCCCAAATGGTTCAGTGGGAAAAACCTGTGTTTGTGTGCATACTCGAGTAGAAAAAGAAAGAGAGAACATAAGCAAATTATAAATTAAACTAGAGGCCCAGTGCATGAATTCATGCACCAGTGGGGTCCCTCAGCCTGGCCTGTGGGATTGGGCCGAAACCAGTTCTCCAACATCCCCGAAGGGTCCCGGATTGTGAGAGGGTGCAGGCCAGGCCAAAGGACCCCACTGGTGCACAATCTGGGCTGGGGTGGGATGTTAGAGGTTGGCCAGCTAGGGAGGGACTGTGGGAGGACTCCAGGGTGTGTCTGACCCGTCTTGCTCAGTCCATCGGCCAGACCCCAGCAGCAAGCTAACCTACCGGTCAGAGTATCTGCCCCCTAGTGGTCCTTGCACGCCATAGCGAGCAGTTGAGTGGCCTTAGCATATCATTAGCATATTACGCTTTGATTGGTTGAACTGCAGACTAGACAACCAGACACATAGCATATTAGGCTTTTATTATATAGGATGTGTCAAAATAGTAACAAGAAGTTCATATTTGGTAGCTTGTATTTAATGCTCTTTATATTATTCTTGTAATTTTATAAATGTGAAATTATTTCCACAAAACACACACACACACACACACACACACACACAACAAAACAAAACAAAACAAAAAAAACCAAAGACACAACAATTTTAAAAGAAGTAATCTCATCCAGCCCTCTCCAGAAAACCATTCAGTCCTCATGACTGAGAGGCTAAGTAACTTTGATCAGTAACCCTGGGAGTTTGAGACAGCACTGACTCCTCGTCCTGTGTTCTCTGGTATGCTGTGCTATGTTCTCTGCTTTGGAATGCTGTGTTCTTCTAGTAAATAGTCTAACCCAACACAACCATGCTTGCATATTTATGGCATAGCTTTCGGTTTCTGTTAAAAATATTTTTGCTGTTACCTGGTCAGCCTTTCAACCTTCAGCCCCTCTGTTACCTGGACATCTTGTTACTAGATACGCTGCCCATTGTAACAAGATCTGCCTACACGTTACAATCTAACTAACAGTGTTTTTATTCTTCTGTTTTTGATAGCTACTGCTTCTTGCGACACATTTCTCATGCTATGGAATTTCAAGCCACAAGCTAGAGCTTTCAGATACGTGGGTCACAAGGACGTTGTAACCAGCGTGCAGTTTTCTCCACTTGGAAACTTACTGGCGTCTGCTTCACGGGACAGAACTGTCAGACTCTGGATTCCTGATAAGTAAGGAAGCAAACACCTGTATGCTCTGGATTTAGAAATGTGAGGGAAAGCTGGCCCTGGCTGCTCCTGTGTGCCTCTCGGCCGGCCCGACTCACCTGCACTCAGTCCGACTCCCACCCGAGGTGTCACGTCCCACTGCTTCAAAGTATTTTTTCCTCATCTTGAACTCATAATTAGGTTTTCTATTTGAAACCATGAAATTATGCTTTCTAACCATGAAATTATGCTTAATATGTATTAAATTATTGGGGTTGGGGGGGTAGTTATCAGTCCCTTAGTAAATCTGATGTAAGCTTTGGACTATCCCCAGAGAGATACACATTGGCATGTATAACCAAAAATTGTACAGTTTATTAATCTTCTAAAGTCCCTTCATGGATCTTTAGAGACCTTTGAATCCCCATTAAAAACCACTGGGCCAGAACTGTTCTTTGACTCATATCATTTATTATCAGGCTCCAGAATGTTCTTGTTAAAATTTCCTATAAAAGTGTAAATCATTGCTTTTGTTTTAAGGTCCTATCTCATTATAAAAAACCTCTCTGTAAGAGACTTTTCAAACCTTAGTTGATATTTTAAGCAATTATTATTTAAGCCATGAATTTTTTTTTTTAAGTTTTAAAGTCTTAATTATGCAATTTTCAAACATACTTGAAAAAAAGAAACTATAGCACAAAGACTCCCAAACCCATAATCATGGATCAGATTCAACAATTAGCAGTATTCAGCCAACCTTATTTCATCTATTCCCACCCTCCACCTTTTTTTTTTCCCTGTAGTATTTTTAGAACAAATGCCACACATCACATCATTTCCCCTGTAAATACTTCAGAGAGTAGGAATTGAGTGTTTTCTGACTGTTGGGGCAGAATTTGATTGTTGGTTTGTGCCTGAACAGGCACTCCCAAATGAAAGAAAGTTCACAGGGCATTTCCCGTCCACCACCCAATGGAATATTCAGAAATCTGAATATTATCCTGATGGCAGCAGAAAATCTTGAAGAGAAATGACATGGTGGATGCAATATAGAGGGAAATTGTAAGGGAGAGAGACTGGTTTTATGGTTTAAAAGGGAAGCATTTCCTAAAATCCTTCATTTTGGGAATTGAGAGCCAGCACAATACAGCCTCAGTTACCCATTACTAACTCAAGGAAACCTCAGTTAACAAACTATAGAGGGGCACCTGAGTTAAAATCACACTGCGTCATTCATCTGCACTGGCTGATCTAAGGACAACAGCTATGCTTGTGCAGATATCTCTTGTTCCTCTTTTTAAATCATAGTGGGGCCAGGGCAATAGCAGATCATGGCAATGGGAAGGGAACTCATGCATCAGGTTCTCTGTTGCTGCATCACAGTCTTCAAAACCCAGTATCTAAATATAGTAACTCATTTCTCACAATTTTGTGGGTTGTCCTGATGATTCTGCCCCATTTGGTGTTGGCTATTACTTTTGCAGCTTCATTAAGTTGGCAGAAGGGCTGGCAGGTCCAACACCTTGCTGATATACCAAGGGCCTTGGTGCTGGCTATTGGCTGGGGCACCTTGGTCCCCCATATACCCTCTCCCTGGCAGGTAGGGACTTCTGTATAGCATGGTAGCGGGTTCTAGGGTAGTAAAGTAGAAGGTGTTAGACCTTTAAAGGGCCAGGCCTGAAACTTGCACAGTGTCACATCTGCCCCAGTCTGTTGGTCAGAGTAATTCACATCAGCCCAGATTCAAAGGGTGGACAAATCGGCAGATTCCACCTCCTATGGGAGGAGTGCTGTGTGTGTTCAGAGATAAGAGAGAAATTGTGGGCAGCCATATTTTCAGGCAGACACCTGCTGGTGACTGGGAGGCTAAAAAAGAATAATGGAAGCTGGTCTGACCTGCAGTTTGTCACGGTAGGCAGTGAAGGGAATGTGGGCAGAAAGTACAGCTAAGTATGTAGGAGGCAGAGCGTGTATATTAAGACAAGGTAAGGAACTAGAAACCACTTGAGCACTGCCACAACAAACAAGGCTCTCCTATCTCATGGTGTTTTTTTAAGACATGCTTCCTGTTGAGGCCGGATACCGGCCAGGCCAGCCTACACTGAGGAGGGCCTTTAGAAAGGAGGCACGCAGGCGAGCCTGCTGGAGTGCACAGTGTAGAACTAAAGAGTAGGGCTGATTTTGATGATACTGTCTCTTGGCTTCTGGGTCATAGCAGATGTCTAGGCTTTTCTTTGTTTTTCTCTGGGTCTCATACCCGAATTCAGGCCCAGCTGTACTCTGACCTCGACTCATAAAACTTTCTCTGAAACCTCACTGACCTAGTCCCTCAATGCTCCTCCTATCCTTTTAAATACTGACTTTAGTTATTCCTGCTGTAGAATCATGGCAGTCACCTGGGCCACTAGAAGTATAAGCCAGGATAGATCTAAGGATCTTTAAGTATTGCCTCTTTCCAGTGGAATTCAACCAAAACACATTGAGCTCTTTTTAATGTGTCTGACATTGCACTACGTTCTGGTCTTTAGAGATAAATAAACCATCATTTCTATCCTCAAAAAAACTTACTGCTTAATAGGAGAGAAACAGGTCTATTTTTTTTTAAGTGCTACATAATGTAATAAGCACAATAGATGTAGCAGATGGGGCAATTCAGTCTGTCCGGCTGGTCAAGGAGGTCTGGGATGGGTAAGTAGTTCAGGCTGAGAAAGCAGCGATTTCCGGTGTGTGTGCAGCGCTGTGGCTGTTCTCAGAGTACAAAGTTCAGAGCAGTGACAGGATGTCTGCCGAAGAGCTTGGGTGCTGTGCCTTTATCTGGCGGGTGGCCAGTGACTCATTGACACTGGGATCTACTAGTACATGCTTGGAGTTAGCAAGGTAGTAAGTACATTGTGTAGGTCACTGGGGGTGGGGGGGATAAAAGATTAGAGCGGGGAGACCAGCTAATAGGCTTTTGCAATAATCAAGATGAAGGATATTGAGGGCATATCAACCTTAAAGCAAGCATAGCTGGGGCCGAAAGAGGAGGAGGGATTCAAAAGATACTTGGGCAGTGACACTGATACCACTATCTCAGTAGGTGTGTTGACTTACTGGGTGTGGGAGGAGAATCAGGGAGGCACTGAATGTGACTTCCTGGCTTCTGCAAATTCTGTTCCTGATCTTCCTTCAAAAGTTATGGGATTGTCCTTCTAAGGTACCACCTGTATAAATATGACGTTCTAAATGGAAAATGGCTAAGTCTGGATGTAGTGTAAAGTGAAAGTGCCTTGGAAACTTCAGAGCACAGGCACCAAGTAGTAAGTCCCCAAGTGTCACCTTGTCACTCCAGCTCTATCTACTCGCCTGCTCAGAGCCGTTTTAACATTGTTTTTCCTGCTTCTCCTTAAATGCCATGTGTTATTTTCTCCATCCGTTTAGTTATTTTCTCCATCCATTTATCCTATTCTCTTTTTCCTACCCTAGCTAAGGGGGGGAAAAAGCATCTGAAATTTCAAGGTGTTGAGAACGGAAGTGCTATGTTGTTACCATTTATCCTTTGTGTTGCTTCTGAGGTAAGACTGGGCCTGAGGCCAGCCAGGCCTTACATCCACCAGATCTTAGTGCTCACTGCTGGTGGTGCAAACGGGAAAGTTGGAGGTAAATCTCCTTCCCACCCCAGATTTGTGACCCCGGTTTTAAAACAGTGCCTTGGAGATATTCATTTCATCAATCATTAGCTTTTCTAGGGTGGAGGTTCTTTATGTATTGCTATTTCTAGCGGAACAGTGGAATGGCAGGAACTTAAAAGGCATGGTAGAGATTTGTTCAAAAATATTATTTGCCTAGCTTCCAATGAAAATATAGAGCAAATGCATTTCCAGGGTCTCTCTTATTAAGTATCAGTTGTGACCTTAGTTGACAAAAGCAGCTTGAAACAGTATTGATGAAGAGTGCATACAATACAACACAACCTTTTCATACTGGCTGTTTTATGTTTCGGAGTCTATATGCTGGTTAGCTATTGGTTATACTTAAATCAAAGGTTGTAAATATTGAACTGTTTCTTTCCAGGAGAGGAAAGTCCTCTGAATTTAAAGCTCATACAGCTCCGGTTCGAAGTGTGAACTTTTCTTCTGATGGCCAGTTTCTAGCTACAGCTTCTGAAGACAAATCCATCAAAGTATGGAACATGTATCGCCAGCGATTCTTATATGCCTTGTGCCGACATACACTCTGGGTGCGCTGTGCCAGGTAAGTGCAAAAAGTTTCATAAGATTTCCACATTTTCCCTGCCATAGTCTATGTTTGCCCTCCACCTCCAAGAAAAGGAGTTAGTTTCCTTCCCTCCCTCCCTCCCTCTTTCCTTTCTTCCATTCAGCAAGCATTTATTGTGGGCCTGGGAACACAACAGGGTTGAGGACAATGGTAAACAAAACAATCACCAACTCCTGCTCTCATGAAGCTTACATTCTAGAGAGGGGAGACAGGCAGCAAACAAATAGGAAAATGGATGTGGCAGGTGAGATGTGGTAAGTTTTAGAGAACAAAACAACTGGATTAGAAGGGGAGTTGCAATTTTAAACAGGGTCACAAAGGCACAAAGGGTGGGGGTGAGGGGGGAGCTTTGAGCAGAAACCTAAAGAAAAGGAGGGAAGGAGGCTTAAAGATACTTGAGAAGGGAGGGTCTTGGATAGAGAGAGCAAGTGCCACAGCCCTGAGGCTGGAAATTGGGGGCTGGTTAAGGACCGGCAGGAGACTGGTTGGGCGGAGTTAGGGAGATGGAGCCAGGTCCGGAGTGGCTCTGGTGTATACCCTGAGAGAGAGGAGATGCCACTGGCACAGGTTCATTTTCTGAGTTACACTTTAATGAATCACTAGGAGTGCTGTATCAAGAAGAGATTCAAAAGTCAGGGCAGAGGCCAGGAGGTGTTGGGAGGCTGTTGCAATAGTTCCCATCCCAGCCTGGACCGTCCCAGCCGGTGGCACTGGAGGTTTTGAAGAGTAGCTGGATTCTAGATATAGTAGTTTGACGGTACAGCCAACAATACGTGCTGTCACATTGGATGTGAGAGAGAGAGAGGAACCAAGAATCACTCCATAATCTTGGCAACGTTCTGTTGGGAGAAGTGCTGCTTCAGGTGCTGCTGGCAGCTGATAGCCATGGCCAAGGGGACTTAAATCCCTACCACGAACAATCATACTGCCGGGCAAAATAAATGAAACAACCGTTTTCAGACATTACAGAAACAGCACAGGGTTTGGATCCTGACACATGGAAACAAATAAGATGAGCACCAAATCCAAAACAGATTTCCACCGGGGAGCATTTTTCAGACCGCGGCACAAGGACATAGAGCCCAGGAAGACAGCAGCAGTCTTGCTGGGCAGAGGAAACAGAAATTAGAATTCAGAACTGCTATGGGGTTGGAGTTTTGAGGGCAGGAAGTAAGAAAGAAACTATGAAGAGCAGAAACACCCCCCTCCCCCCCAAAAAAATAATAAAAGCTCTACCTATGAATCCCACTGAGTGTCTGGTCCAATACAAAGCTGTTTATGCGCAGGGGACTGAGGCTTGGCAGAGAACAAAGACTGGGAGACCGAGCTGAACAGATTACACATGGGGGAGTAACAATAAAAACGATCTCCACCTTCATATTAAAAAATGCAAACAAGACCCTGGAATTACATATTTAAAGTCCTAAGAGAAAAAGTACCCACTGAACTAGAATTCAACATCTCAGCAAAAATATCCTTTAAAGAGGATAAACAAAAAGTTGAGAGAATTTATTACCAATAGACCTGCACTACAAGAATAGTAAATGAAGTTTTTTAGGCTGAAGGGAAATGACACCAGATGGAAACTTGTATGTACTAGTACACAAAGGAATAAAGAGTGCTAGAAAAGGTAAATATGGGGGTGCATACTATAAATAGACTTTTTGTTTCTTATTTCTTTGAGAAATGGTTGCTTAATGTATTGTGGGCTGATATAGGTAGATAAAAGAGGTAGGTACCGGTAAATGAAGATATATTTTGGTAAGTTCTAATAGAAGTTTTACAAGTTCTGACATATATAAAATGTCAAAATTAATTTAAGAGTGCATTTTTTAAGGATACATATTATAACTTTTAGAGATTACCAATTAAAAGCATACAACATGGGCAAAGAATAAAGCTAAAAAGCCTGCAGAGGAAATAAAATGGGATACTAAGAATTACTCAATCCGAAAGAAAAGCAGGGGAAATAAATAAACAAATGAGATAAATAGAAAACAAAGAGCAGAAGAATTTATGAAAGGTTGAAAGATCACCAATGAAGTGAAATTTTGGTCTTCAAAATACTCCTCTAGTAAGCATAATCCCCAGTCTGTATCACATATCCGTGCTAGGTCTGGAGTTGAAAGAAACAGTATTAGCCTCAAGGAGCTTTTACAGTTCAGGGTAGGAATAAGATACCAAATAATTATAAAATGGTGTGTCCTATGAGAAGACGATACACAAGATGATAAGGGAATCTGTTGAACTAGCCTTGTGTGAGGAAAAGCCAAGGAAGGTATTCCCCGCCCACAACTGAGGAAAGGGAAGTGGAAGGGGAGACAGCTGGATATTAGCAGATGGGAAGAAGGTGGTGAACCGGTCATTGGAAAGAATCAGCAGGAATAGGCACTGTAGCCTGGGAGTTCAGAGCGTGTTCTGGGAAATGTATTATTCATTCAGCTGTGGCTAGACACAGGAAGCAAAGTGGGACAAGGTCGGAGGAGGTGGTGAAGGCTCAGGGTCACTGGATGATATGAAAAGGTTTTACTTCATCCTACAGGAAATACAAAGACACAAGGGCTTGGAATTGGGAAGAAACATGGTCATTTCTGAGCTCTTCTTTTCTGATTGGTCTTTTAACTGGCATGACTACAGTAAGAGGGCCCACGCCAAGATTCGCATGCCTGCCTGAACCGCCTTGTTACCACTGGCCAAGTTAGGTTATGGCTCTCAACCTCTGCCTACTGTTGTGAAGATGAGGAGTGCAGGTTGGCTGTGTGGGATTGAGTGGAGCCCTAGGGCTGCCATTCCTCCAGCCGGGCCCCTTTAGACAGGGAGCAGCTCCGGAATGGGGAGGAGCCACTGCAAATGTTATTCCTTATCCATTCATAAGAAGAAAGCGATGGTGGGACTCTTCATGGCTGTCTGCCTAGCATCCATTCCCCATAGGGTGGTAATGGTGCCTGAGTTTTCCCTGAGGAACCAGCCCTCCCGACAGCCCATTCCCATGTTGCACATGTGCTGGAGAGACCCTATCTCCAGCTCCAGCCGTGGGCATTCTTCTCAGGCCTGCCAATGCAGATCAGAGCATCTCCCTCCTCTAGGAGTTATTGAGTCGTGTTGGGACCCCTGAACTTTCCTCTGGGATTGCTTCCTCTAGGCTCAGTTAAGCCTGTAGCTGCTGAGGGGTGCCATGGGAATGATGCTGATTCTACGGGGAGCAGAACTGTGATATAAAGCGGAGTGAATGGCTGTCTTAGTTACATGGTGTAGTTTATGGATACAGCTATACCTGGAATTATTAGCACGTGTGTGGGGGAGGGGAGATATGAGCCTGGAAAAAGCAATTTCCTTTTGCTTTCTTTTTAAAGGCACTTTCCAGTCCTAGCCAGTTTGGCTCAGTGGATAGAGTGTTGACCGGTGAACTGAAGGGCCTCAGATTCATTCCAGTCAAGGGCACCAGGCTCCATCCCCAACCCCAGTCCAAACATGTGTGGGAGGCAACCAGTCGATATCTTTTCACATCCATGTTTCTCTCTCTCTGTCTCTCTCCCTCCCACTCTCTCTAAAAATCAATGGGAAAAGTATCCTTGAGTGAGAATTAACAAAAAATAAAATAAAATAAAGGCACTTTCCATAGGAAATGATAGTGGAGCAGAGTTTTGTAAAAGTGGGAGTTATCCTCACATTGATCATGTGCACTCAAAACACCTACTTTATTTCCAGGCCAACATCACTGCCTTAATTTTTAGCATCACTGGCTGTTGTAGAGACTTCTGCAATTATAAATATAAATTTATATATATATATATATATATATATATATATATATATATATTATAAACCTCCTACATATATATATATATATATATATATATATATATATATATATATATAAATTATAAACCTCCTAAATAACCTTGACTACGGATTTGCCTTCATTCAGCCTTTCTCCCCACCCCCTACTGCCTCCAAAGAGACCTTCTGAAATGTAAATCCCATCACGCTGCTCATGAGCTTAAGAGAATTCTGACTTCTTGCCCTGGCACATCTGCTTCCCTTCTGTTCCAGCCTCATCTTTTGTCCCTTTCACCATTCACCTTGTGACAGCTACCCAAGTGTAAGGTTCCGTTACAATCTGTGCCTTCCCACATGCTGCCTGAAACACCTGGAATAACCCAGGTCCCACCCTCCCTTTACAATCCTGCTCTGCATCTCTTCTTCCAAGAAGTGTTTGCACTCTCCTGGGCTCAGTTTGTTGATTCCTTATGCTGCCACATTGCTCCGTTTATGAAGTCTGTCAGTTTAAGCCTCTCTTTCCTATTAGACTTTGGGTTACAGGTATTTTATTCATGCTGTAGTCTCTTTTCAGGCACTCTTCTAAATTGTATAGATACTACAGAGAGCAAAATACAAAATCCCTGTGCTCATGGAGTACCTTCCACCAAAGAGAGATCAGACAGTAAACAAATATATTAGTGATATGTGCTCTGAAGGAAAATACTGTAGGGTAGCATGCTAGAAAGTGATGGGGTGGGGGTGGTATTTCACAGAGAGTGGTCCGCGAAGTGTCTTCTAAGGAGCATTGACTGAAGTGAGGTAGCTAATGAGGCAGAGTTGGGAAGAGTGTCCCGCGGTGGAATCAGATACAGTGGGAGGAGCACTGGAGAGTATTAGTTAGAGTGGGGAAGGCTCAGAGTTGTACAAATACGTGGTCTGAATGAATTGATGAATCAGTGACCAGGTAGCTTTGGTGGGCATCCTCTTGAGGCAGGACTCATTTTTGTGGATTCTTTGAATCAAATTCAGGAGTACTGCAATGCATTTCCCACGGGGAATGCTCACATGGCGTCACTACTTTCTTTTTCCATTTTGGTCTACCTCTGTTCAAGTTGATAATTTTTATACTCAGCACACCTAGTGTTAATGGGATGCCTTTATCTTGCTGGTACATGGTAGTTCTGAGGTTTGTTTTTAAAAATCATTTGCTTTCTTACTGTTCAGAGGGAGTGATTCATATGAAATACCCCAGAGAACTCTCTGGAAGAATGTTCTTTGATAAATAATTGGGTTAAATTGAATGAATAAAGATTTCATCTTCTTGGCAACTTTCCTTACAGGTGCTCTACAGCAAGCTTAGAGATTCTTCTCACGTATTTATTACTGTGTTTTTTCTTGGCTCAACTTACTGCTGTTAGAGACAAAGAGAATTGAGAGGGTCCAATTGACCGCTCAGGCTCAGCCTCTCAGAGTGTTTGTGCAACTTCCTGTGAAAATACAGCCTTAATAAGGTCATCCTTGTCCAGGACTTTCTTCCAGAGTCTGAGGAACTAGAAGGCCTGTTTCTGCTCTTTGCCCAGAGGTGAGAAAGCTCAGAGGGAATCTAAGCGCACTTAAAAATTTTAGGAAACTTAAGTCAGATACCAGTTTAGTTATTTACAATAACAACACTAACTTTCAAGTGGACTAGGAGATTTGTGCCTCAGTCAGGGTCTTCTTCCCTTGCCAAGAAAGTCACAATAAGACTTCATTGGGCCATGGAAATAAAGCAAGGGAGTTTGTTGGGAAAAAAAAATCTTGATGGATAGTTTCCTCGGGTTGGGATAGTGAGGTGGACTTTATCTTTGCCACACACACACACACACCCCTGCCAAGGAATCAGCAAGATCGCTTCTGCTGGCAGGTGCTCTGTCCCTGGGCCTGGCTGGAGACATGTCGCTGGGCACGTCCCTCTTTCAGGTGGTGCAGTTTTGTTGCTTCCTTTCAGCAGAGGGATGGCAGGAAGTAGTGAAGAGCATGGGCTCACCAGCATGTGATCTTGGAAACATGACATAACCTCTTAGGGCCTTTGTCTGCTCTTTTGTAATTGGGTACAAAGGGGTACCTTCTTCATAGTCATCAAGAATAAACAGGTTAATGAATGTAACTAATGTCAGCTATTAATGACCCTCACATTCCAGTTTTTTCCTCCTCAGGATTATACTGGAGCCATGTTTAGGTTGTATCCAAAAGTCATTTCACATATTTGCACATAGTTTTAGCAGTTGCTACTATATATAGTAACTACTATCCTCCTTTTATATATGCATTTTATATATTTAACTATCAGAGGATAACTTTATTTTCAAGTACTTGGGTCTGAAAATCTCCATCTTTTCATTGGCATGTGTATTCTGTTTAATTTTATGTAACTAGCCCTATGATTAGGTTTAAGTCTACTTTTTTGCTCTTTGTTTTCTATTTAACTCATTTGTTTATTTCTTTTCCCTGCTTTTCTTTTGGATTAATTGAGTATTTCTTTGTATCCCATTTTATTTTCTCTGCAGGCATTTTAGTTTTATTCTTTGTCCATGTTGTGTGTTTTTTATTTTTATTGGTAATCTCTAAAAGTTGCAATATGCATCCTTAATGTATCACTCTGTATTCTTTTTTATTGATTTTTTTTTTTTTTTTTTTTTTTTTTTTTTACAGAGAGGAAGAGAGAGGGATAGAGAGTTAGAAACATCGATGAGAGAGAATCATTGATTAGCTGCCTCTTGCACACCTCCTACTGGGGATGTGCCTGCAACCAAGGTACATGCCCGAGACCAGAATCGAATGTGGGACCTTTCAGTCCGCAGGCCAACACTCTATCCACTGAGCCAAACCGGTTTCAGCTCACTCTGTATTCTTGAATTAATGTTATATATGTCAGAACTTCTTGAGTAATGAAGAAAAACCATTTATCATTTGAAATATATATATGGGAGAGAATTATTACCTGTTTTAGGGGCAAAATAATTCTTTTAAAAGTTAGGATTTACAAACAGTGGTGGGGGAGGAGGTGAAGGCCTGTGTTGGGGGGTAGAGTGGGTGAGGAGAGGTCAATGGCGGGGGGGAGGAATACGTAATACTTTAAACAATAAAGAATTAATTAAATAAATAAAAGATAAATAAATAAATAAATGTTAGGATGATTGTAGCCCTGAGTTTTAAAACTAATGTATAATGTGAGATAATTTAGGTATCTTTATGGTATTCTTAGTAAAAAACAAGTAGAACCTAATGAGACTTTTCCAACATTATTGCTTTTACAGCATTAAGTTTTAGGGGGGAAATCTGCCTTTAATTTTAATTTGTTGGTAGTGTTACATGAGATCTTTAGCTATCTAAATTGAAGATATTTTTGTTATTATGCTAAAATATATGTAAGATAAAATTTACCATTTTCAATACATAGTTCAGTGGCATTAAGTATGTTCATATTGTGTGACAAATTGCAAGGATTTTAAGTATAAGCTCTCATTGACTATAATTCTAAGTTAGTGCGAATTCCCTTAGAAAGTTTTTTTCTTATGCCCTAAATGTTTGCTGAGGATGTAGTCAGTGCATTTTGCCTAGAGACACAACTGGGAATAAGACAGATGTGGTCTTGGGGCTACATTTCGCTAGGGAAGTAAACACAGCATGTGTTTTATGTGCATATGAGTCATGTTAAGAACACCTCCTGAGGAGTTAAACGGGGAGGGGGGGATGTTTCAGGAAGGCTTTTCATGAAGAAGGGGAGCGGAGACTTGAAAGAATAAGATCCTTTCAGGTAATTCAAACTAGATAAAGAGTAGGGGGGAGGTATTTGAGGCATAGGGAACAAACATGTGTGAGGAAACAGCTGAGACAGAAGCAAGGTCCTGAGACAAAAGAGGGGTTGGTGTCAGAAAGAGGGGAGTGGTGAAGAGACAGGAGGGCAGATCCGGAGGACCTGACAAGCAGTGGTAAGGGTGTTGGACTCTTTCCCAAGGGAAATGCGAAGCCACCAAAGCGTTTTAATTTGGAAAATTTGATTTCCAATTTAAAGTTCACTTTTCTTGCATGTAGAGAATGGAAGTAGCAGGACCCATTGTGGTTTGAAGAGATGGGGTTAATCATGGATTAGAATGTAGGGGATTGGAGGGGAAAGAGGACTGCTAGGTTTCTGACTTCAGATACCGTTTATTCAGGAAAGTAACACTGGAGAAGAAGCTGTCTGAGGAGGAAGGTGAGGTTAGGTTTGGACAAGTTCAGAGTCAGGGGTGCCTGGGGCCATCCAAGAGGAGACACCCAGTAGGCAACTGTACTTAAGGGCGGAGATCCAGGAGAGAAGTCTGGGCACGTAAGTGATGGATGACCCAGCAAATAACTAGCATACTTAAATGTTTTTATACCTCTTTCATCTGTTTTTTGTCTCTCAACAGTTGCAGGAGTGAATCCTGTTACTGCAACAGATGGTTTCTCTTCTAATGCTGATCAGCACTTAAAAAGACATAAATGTTTTGTTTATTGTCTTAAACTTCAACTTCATTATGTAAACACAACCCCATTAAAGCAAACTGAAACTACCTTTTATTTGAGTCTATGAAAGTTTGAGGTCTGAATGCAATCTGAAGTCTCACATTATCCAAATAGAAAGTGGTGGCCAGGGGGGTTATGAGTTTCACAAGGTTACAGAGCTGGGCAGTTGCAAAATTGACCCTACAATTCAGGACTCTGTATTAACTGAGCAGTCTTATTTCCACTGCTTTTTGCTGCTTTCCTCTCCTGTTGAATACTGCTAACTTCAGAGTACTTACTAATGATTGATTTCTTAAAGGACATGGACAATGCCTACTCTGGTCTCACAATGTGGAGGGCTAGAAATTCGTTTTTATGGAATACTTATTCTAATGATAAGAAATATTTAAATGAAAATTTTGATTTCTTATGAAACTACTGTAAAGCATCTCATGGTTCATGGGCCCATTTGGCTGACTAAGGAATGAATAACTATTTATGTACATACTAGAAGCCTGGTGCACAAGAGGCAGGGGGTTGTCCCTCAGCCCAGCCTGCACCCTCTCCAATCTGGGACCCCTTGAGGGATATCCGACTGCCCGCTTAGACCCGATCCCACTGGCATAAACAGGCAGTCAGACATCCCTCTCACAATCCAGTATTGCTGGTTCCCAATTGCTCGCCTGCCTGCCTTCCTGATTCCCCTAACCCAGCCGTGGGCAAACTACGGCCCTCGGGCTGGATCCGGCCCGTTCCGGTGTTCTATCCGGCCCTTGGAGCCCAAAGAGTGGGGGTTCTCTTTCTCTCCCCTCCGCTCCTTCACCAGCAGCCCAAGATGAGAGTGCCAGCATGGTCAGGTTGCTTTTGTTCCGGCTCTCCCGTCCAGTTTAAAAACCCTTTGTGGCCCTCGAGTCAAAAAGTTTGCCCACCCCTGCCCTAACCGCTTCTGCCTGCCAGCCTGATCACCCCCTAACCACTCCCATGCCAGCCTGATTGATGTCTAACTGCTCCCCTGCCAGCCTGTTTGCCCCCAACTTCCTTCCTCTGCCGGCCTGGTCACCCCTTACTACCCTCCACTCAGGCTTGATTGCCCCCAACTGCCCTCCCTTGCAGGCCTGGTGCTTCCCAATTGCCCTCCCCTGCTGGCCATCTTGTGGTGGCCATCGTGTGGTCCACATAGGGGCAGGATCTTTGACCACCTAAGGTCAACCATCTTGTGTGTTGGAGTGATGGTCAATCTGCATATTACTCTTTTATTAGATAGGATAGACATGCAGTTTTACTAGTACATACAGTTTTAGGAACTCTATAGATTCCAAGTGAAAGGTCTCCTATTATATAACTTTTAGTCTGCTTTCAAGGACATGTGAACCAGTTTTTCTGGAAAATATTCAAGAATTTCCTCATTCTTTCAAATTGAGTACCAATGCATTTTAAAGGATTGAATAGTAAGTAGTTCAATTAACTTCTCAAATGCCTTATAGGCAGTCCACATCTCCTGATCCATTAGTCACCATTGACTAATACAATATTCATTTTGGTGATTCAGTCTCTGGAAGTTTTAAAGGGCTGTTGGTGGTACTGAATTAGAGAATTAGAAATCTATTAATGTCTCAGAGTCCTGATCAAAGTCAGGGCAAAGAAAAACCTATTTTATTGGTGCTTGCTTATTTTTTAATGAATCTAATTAAAGGTGAAAGGGGAGAAGATACAAGCCACCATCTTTACTTTCAACCCCTCCAAAGGCAAAAAACATATTCAGAAAAAGGAATTATAATATAGTGTCCAGAAGAGGGGCAGGGCCTTGACCCTGAATCCCCCTCTGGTCACGTGGAGTTGGAGCTAAAAACCTCTCCCTCTGCTGCCAGCTTCTTCCCACTACGTACCTCCTCCGTTCTCTGTTTATCGATGTTTGCCCCCCTTCCTTTCTTTAGCATGGGGAAGCTTCTCTCAGACTGTATGTAACCTGTCCTGCTCAAGATAAAGTTCTGGTTTGAAAAATGTCTCTTATTTATAGCCCCTCCTTCTTAGGATGAATTCTATCTGGCCAGTATACCTCCTTTCTCATTTTCACAGGTTGCTTTAAAAACATGTTTCTTCGACGGAGTTTCTAATGATAAATTGGCACACTTTTTGTTTTATTGCTGTCTACAACTATATTATTTGTGTGCCTTCCCTCCTGTGAACTCCCTAGATTAAAAGCTTCCTGAATACAAGGATCTCCATTTCATTTCCCACTATAATCCTGTCACCCAGGACTTGTCCAGTGCCAGTTCTGGCAGGTACTTAGTGAATATTTGAATGAATGAATGTTCCAAACTCGTCTGGAACGCACAGTGTATGGTGATGCAAACAGATTTTTATTAAAGGATAGTCCAGATTAGCCTGTCAGAGCTGATCACGTAGCATCTGAGGAGCACTGTCTCATGCTTCTCCACTTTGGGGCCTTCTTTGGTCACACAGGAGCCACACAGAACTTTGTGTGTCCCAAATCCTTTGGCCAATAGAAGACACTTCCCTTTCAGTAAGGAGCCATCGGAGTGACTGAGAGTTTAGCTATGGAGCCAGATTGTCTGGTTCTCATCTTCGTGGTTGTGTGACTCTGGCAGTTACTGACCCTTTATTATTCCATTTACACATCTGTAAATTGAGGCTGGCAGTACACCTGTTCTGTAGGGTTGATTGAACATTAAAAGAGTTGCTACAGGGTTAGCAGGATGGTGATGATGGTGGTGGTGGTAGGGTTTAGTCAGTCATGTTGGGAGAGGATTTCCGTACTTGGTTTTTAATTTGATCATTCCATTTTATTACTTTTTTTCATCATTGCTCTCTTAAAATGTAAGAATCAAGTCAACTCAAATATTCTTACCATTTGAAGAAATATTCACATTAGGTAAATTTTTTTAAAGATAGCTTCCTAAGAGGTACAATTTAATTTCTTGAATTAGTTGTTTACATTATTATGTAAAATTTATTTTCATAGGGATACTGAATAGGTTTCTTATCCCCAGGGTTTGTGAAATAAATTTCATCTATTTGGAGCATTTCTAGAATATTGTCCTTCATATTTGAATCTTTATCACATATTTTCTGCTGGCAAAGATTAATAATATATTACATTATTATAAAATTACCCTGAACAGCCGAAACCAGTTTGGCTCAGTGGTAGAGCATCGGTCTGCGGACTGAAAGGTCCTGGGTTCGATTCCGGTCAAGGGCATGTACCTTGGTTGCGGGCACATCCCCGGTAGGGGGTGTGCAAGAGGCAGCTAGTCGATGTTTCTCTCTCATCGACGTTTCTAGCTCTCTATCTCTCTCCCTTCCTCTATGTAAAATATCAATAAAATATATATTTTAAAAAAAATTATCCTGAACTGCCATCATGGAAGATATTTTCTTACAAGATTATTTTCTTGAATTTTAAAGATTATTTTACATACAAATTAATTGTGCTTTTGTGTCTTTTCTTTTTTTAATGGTGAGAATCCATAGGTGTCATATCCCAAGTTTCTGTCAGGAAAAGTTATTCTTAGGTCAGCTTTATGAACAGGAAGGGAGGAGAGGATCATATGAGAGAATAAAAAGAAAAGCCTTTAATTATAATCCACACCCACAATTGCTGACTTACAGTAATCTGGGCATAGAGTGAAATACAAATAAGATTGAAGCATAATCAGTCTGTGACCTAAATTCATCTTTTTTGGGGGGGGGTTGTTATCACTAAAATATTAATGATAATAATACTATTAATAATTTATAGTAGTCTAAAAAAATTTTTTTTTTGTCTTTTGCTCTTCTATCCTAAAAAGGCACTTACTTGGGGAAGGGAGAAACTTTTAAAAGGATCTTAAAATGAAAGGAGAGCATAAAAACAGTAGACAAGCCATATAAGAATTTTGTCATTTATTTTTTAACGGGGCCTGTGGGTGATGGGTGTGTCCATGAAGGAGCTTCCGTTCCATGTTAATGAGTTGTCCTACTTTCAGTCCAGTGGAGCTCTCTGGCTTCCTCATGTCCAGGAACTTACGGGTTTGGGAGCTGGTTCTTTTGTTGATGATATCATTTAATTTTAATTCACGAGTCCCTTTCTTGCAAAAAGCTTAACTACAGGAGGGATGAACAATAAAGGCTCTCTTGGGTCATATGGATAACACCAAAAAATGACAGATATAGGAGAAAGAATAAAGATTTTTTTTTTTAAAGCAAGGACATGGCAAAGAGAGAGAGAGAAAGGCAAGGGAGGGAGAGAGGGAGGGAGAGAGAGAGAGAGAGAGAGAGAGAGAGAGAGAGAGAGAGAGAGAGAGAGAGAGAGAGAGAAGAGAAGAGAAGAGAGAGAGAGAGAGAGAGAAAGAAAGGCAAGATAGAGGGGGGGGGAGAGAAAGAAAGGCAAGGTACTTGGCTTGAAACGATGCAGAAATGAACTAAAAAACTAAATCAGGTGCCATAAAACTAAGTTACTTAAAAAAAAAGAATGAAAGGAGGAGGACCTTGATTAATCTACCGTGTTGCCCCGAAAATAAAACATCCTCCGAAAATAAGACCTACTTACAGGTTTCCTTATGAGTGAAATATAAGGCATCCCCCCAAAAATAAGGCCCCCAGGCTCTGTCTCAGAATGAAAATTAACTTACCATAAACTGGTCGCTTGGGCCGCCCCAATTGGCATCTAGCAACCGGTGATGTTATGTGGAGTCCTGACATCACTGCTGTGTGGAGGCGGAGCGGAGATCGGAGTGAGTGGTGAGCTCAGGGTGGGAGAGAGGAGGAGACTTTGGCAGATGTGTGTAGAAGAACAGGAGGATTACAGCAGACGGGATGTGGCAAAGGTGGTGAGTGCTGGTCTGTCTCTGGTGACACTACCTGATGCTTGCGGCCGCCTTCATGATGACTGAAGGTTCTCAGTCAGTGGCAGACCCTGCTCCAGCCCAGATCCAGGCCCCAGCAAGCCCAGTGACAGTCCCCAGGCAGGCCCCAGGGGGTAAATGTCTGATAAAGGGGTAAGGGGGATGTCTGGTGAAGGTGTTCAGTGGCACAGGGGTGGGGGGAGGGGAATCACTTAAAATGACACAGGAGGATCAGAGGGGGCAATCAAAATGACCCAGGAGGATCAGAGGGGACAATCAAAATGACACAGGAGGATCAAAAGGGGTTATTAAAATGGTAATACACCCTCTGATTCTTCTGTGCCATTTTGATTCCCCCCCTTTGATTCTTCCTGTGTCATTTTAAGTGATCCTCCTCCCCCCACCTTGATACCCCAATTCCTTTGTTTTACCCCTAGAAATGAGCACAAAAAGAAAAAGCTACTCCGTGGAATACAAGAAAGGAATCCTGGAAGACTCTTGGGGCCAAAATCTTACTGCTTTCTGCAAAGAGAAGATGTTGAGTATCCGATTGGTCCGAAAATGGCGAGCAGAGTATGGTAACCTCATTGAACAAGTGGACAAGGGAAATGCTAAAAAGCGCAAGTGTGGATCAGGTTGGCAACGATTATTTTTCGAGCTGGAAGACCTGATCTGTGAATGGGTTGTTGACAGGAGAGCAAAGGCTTTGGTTGTGAATAGGGCTCAGATTCAAGAATTTGCCCTTGCAATTGCACCACAGTTTGACATAGTCCCCGAAGACTTCAAAACATCACAACACTGGCTGGATAATTTCCTTCAGCAAAGTGAACTGTCTTTAAGAAGATCTACAACATTGTTTAGGTTGGAAGATACTCAAGTTATTAAGCAAGCACTTGCATACAAGTCCTTTGTTGATGATGCTGACTTCTCTAAATACAACCTTTCCAACATGATTGCTATGGATGAAACTGCAGTGCTTATGGGCCAATCATCTCAAACAATTGAACAGCGGGGTGCCTCCTTAGTGTACATTCCCTCCACTGCATATGAAAGTGCACGTGTTTCCTGTATTTTGGCAATTTGTCTGGATGGCACTAAAATCCCACCTTTAATCATTTCTAAGGGCAAGAAGGAAAAGATTGAACGTGTTTGGGGCATTTTTATTCTTGAAACTGAAAAAGCCTGGGCCACACAAGCAGTTATGAGGAAGTGGGTGGATTTAATGCTGCCGCTTGTTATGCGAGGGAGCCAAAGAGGTCTGCTAGTCTGGGATGCAGCCAGCACTCACTGCGCTAAAGACATGAAGATATTTCTTCATGAAAGAAAAATAGATCAGATAATGATTCCCTAAGGAATGACGGCTTATCTCCAGACTCTTGATAAGGCAATAAAGAAGCCATTCAAAGACAATTTGCGCATGGAAATTAATGACTACATTGAAAATAGAATGGAGAGAAATCAGAGTGGAAACTTTGTGAAACCTAAACTGCAACAAGTTGTGACTTGGGTGAAGAATTCATGGGAGAAAATCACTGACAGTTGCATTGCAAATGCACTGTGAGCAGGCTACCTTGACAACAAGTACTCATTTAAAGACAGTGCTATTGCTAAACAGGAGAGATTTGGTCCACTGATTCTGAAAGAAATGGAGTCACAAGAAATTCACCAGGTAATTCAGGAATTGGATTGTTATGATGGTGTTCCAGAAGATGATGACATGATTTTCATTGAATAAATGAGTAAATTCTTGATACTGTAGGATTCACAGTTTGTCTGGTTTGTGTTGACAACTACCGTGCTACCATACCGCATACAGGTAATAAATTTCCTTTATTTTCATTTGACAATAAATGTGTACCGTATTCTTCTTCATGGAAAAATAAGACATTTCCTGAGAATAAGACCTAGCGAATCTTTGGGAGCAAAAATTAATATAAGACACTGTCTTATTTTCGGGGAAACAAGGTATATAGTGTGATTTGACCTTTTAATGGCCTATCAGTATCTTTTGTCGTGCTTTTTTTTTAGTTGAATAAATGGTGGTTATAGAATAAGACTTTGCTACATCTTGTGGTAACCGTGGTCTCCAATATTTAATATGTACAGCCTGACGTATATAGTGGGAGTGTGATGGCTGTGCTTGTGATTATCAGGAGCCTTTCACAGAAACAATCTTCTTTCTTGTGCTTTCCAGATTTTCACCCGATGGAAGACTAATTGTATCATGTAGTGAGGATAAAACTATTAAAATCTGGGATACCACAAGTAAGCAGTGTGTCAGTAATTTCTCAGATTCTTTAGGGTAAGTATTCTATTTGTGCATTTATGTGATGTGGTTTAATAAGGAGACATTTAATTTATTACAGTTCGAATAATGAAATGAAAGTAAAGAAATCAAAATATGAAACCATCTTATCCTTTCCTTCTAGGTTTGCAAATTTTGTGGATTTTAGCCCTAATGGTACATGCATAGCATCAGCAGGTTCTGATCATACTGTAAAAATCTGGGATATACGATTAAACAAATTACTCCAGCATTATCAAGGTACAGTTTCTATAACAAAATAATTCATTTGTTGAGTGGACTCCTGGGAAACTCTTAAACTGACAGACTATCCTTCTCAGTGTGGTCTGGCCCTTTTGAGAGTCACGGGCTACCTTTGAATGGATTAAAGAACAGTTAGCCCCCATCCAGCAGCATGGTCTGAGAAGCTGGGGTAGATGTCAGAGTGGAGAGGGAGGTGAAGACACTCTAAAAATGATGCCAGGATTATAGAAAGAAAGAAAGAAAGAAAGAAAGAAAGAAAGAAAGAAAGAAAGAAAGAAAGAAAGAAAGAAAGAAAGAAAGAAAGAAAGAAAGAAAGAAAGAAAGAAAAAGAGAGAGAGAGAGAGAGAGAGAGAGAGAGAGAGAGAGAGAGAGAGAGAGAAGGGAGGGAGGGAGGGAAGGAAGGAAGGAAGGAAGGAAGGAAGGAAGGAAGGAAGGAAGGAAGGAAGGAAGGAAGGAAGGAAGGAAGGAAAAGAAGGAAGGAAGGAAGGAAGGAAGGAAGGAAGGAAGGAAGGAAGGAAGGAAGGAAGGAAGGAAGGAAGGAAGGAAGGAAGGTTGGTTATTGTGAGACTTGTAAACTCTGGTTATTTCCTGGAGTAACTCTGATTATATAATTATGAAAAGTCGGAGATAGAAATTGGCACAAACACTTGTTATAACTGGTAGAAAACAACATCTGACTGTGCCTATGTATTCAAGTTAAAAGAAAAATAAATCAGTTTCTTGGTTTATATTGAGTTTACAGTAAGTCCACATTTCTCAGACACAATAAGTGTAATATTTACTATGTAGCCACACTGATAAATCTTAACAACAGCCTCAAGAGGCAGTATTATTATTACTCCCATTTAAAAATAAGGAAATTGAGGCTTAGAGAGGCTAAGTGACCTTCTAAAAGAATTGGAAGTTGACCTGGATCTTTCTGTTTACACTTTCCATCACTGTGTTATACTGCCTCCTGTTGGAAGGATGGTGAAATGAGAAATGATTGCTCAAACTGGCAAGATTGTGCCCTTCTCCAAATATACTAGTATCTCCACACTCTACTCCTTATTACCAAGCTACTAATTGATTACTTAAATTTAGCTTAAGGCAAGGTTGTATACCTTATGTGAGCCGGTAATAATTAATTGTTGGCTATATTGGTAATATATCTGAAGACGTTTAGTTATGTGGTTTACAAGATCATCTTTCCATGACTTGTTCTCATATTGAAAGCTATTCTTTCTCTTTAGCTGGATACTCGAGCTATATGATGCGAGACTACTTATTTGTTTTAGTAAGCTACTTAGAAATTTGGTGTTGTGGAGACATTGCCTTAAATTGATTTTTGTTTTCAACCTAATATTGCTAATAGATCCAAGGGGCTAGAATTAAGACTTGTTCTCTAAAATTTTTGCTTTATTTTCTACAAATCAGTTCACAGTGGCGGAGTTAATTGTATATCATTCCATCCTTCGGGTAACTATCTCATCACTGCTTCTTCAGATGGTACACTTAAAATTCTGGATCTACTAGAAGGAAGGCTCATATATACACTTCAAGGACATTCGGTACTAATACTGAGATTTTTGTTTTTTAATATGATATATTTTAAAGTTTTGATCCATTTTATTATATGCCTTTGTTATATTTTTCCAAATGTAGCATAAATTGCTGCTGCCATAAAAATATTTTTGCCTCCAAGATGATGCTTTTATCCTCTAGAAGCAACTCTTAGAAATAAAATTTATTATAATTCTTGTCAAAATAAAGATGTATATTTTATAGCTATTAAATTAATCTTTTACTATTATCTTCATCAGGATGTAGCTTAGGTTTAACTAGTTAAGTGGTGATAGATACATTTTTTCCCCCAACCTCTGATCTTCTCATGTGGAGGTTGTCCCACTAGCTCTAACACTCGGCCTCCTACACCCCTGCAGTCATTTCTTTCACTAGTTTGGTGAGATAAAAAGCAGTAATTTAACAAGTAGAGCCCAATGACTTCTGCTCTGGGAAGTAAGCCTGCCCTCACTTGTCCTCTGATACTTATTGTGGGAGGCCTGCCCTTGTCCAGTCTTGCCTGTAACTGGGCACTCAGACCTGACTCACTCTGGTATTCAGATCTAGAAAACCCATTTGCACACATAAAGCCACATTCTTTCTTTGCAAACCTTTATCAGTAAGAAATGTGATATTTGGCTCTCATATGCCTTATTTTTTGTGTGTGTGTGTCTTATTTCTCAATTGACTTAGAACCCAGTGAGGAAGTGAGGTCCTATTTATTGAGCTTGTTCAATCCCCCACACACACACACACACACACACACACACACACACACACACACACTGGCATATAACACATTAAAGAAAAAGTGTTTTAAGTATATAAACTAATCCACCTTTCTGGGTAAATACTCAAATGCCTCAATTTTTTAGAATGCATCCTTTTTAAAAAGCACTAGATACTTCCTTTTAACCAAGTATAAGCAGTTTATAACCAGAAAAAGAATGGGCTCAGTGGTCTAGGAGAGAAGGTTTTTTTTTCTGCCTTCATATATCTTGCTTGGCTTCCTGCTTGCTTTGTCATTTGCTCTGCAGCTGTGTTAGTGTGAAGCAGAAGTAGACACGAACCAGCTCATGTGTGTATTTAAGCTGAATAAATAACCAATAAAAGTAGCCAAGGATGAAAATATCTATGGAAATAGATTAATAGAAAAAAAGATACCGTATTTGCCGGCGTATAAGACGATTTTTTGGCCCTGAAAAATACATATTTGCCGGCGTATAAGACGACTGGGCGTATAAGATGACCCCCTAAAATTTCCACTAAAAATACAGAGTTTGTTATATACTCGCTGTATAAGACTACCCCCCACTTGGAGGCATATTTTTCAGGGCCAAAAAGTCGTCTTATACGCCGGCAAATACGGTAAATAATATTTTAGAAGAAAAATTTGTACATAGAGGTGGAATTTTTCACAGTGTGGAGGAAAAGATGTTTATGGGGCTACAGTAACCTAAACATGTAGGGTTGTCAACTTAAAAAACGTAAGGTTTTCTTTAAGAAGTTTTCTTGTATAGATTAAGGACACATTAACAGAACAGAATAGACTGATATTTTGAAATGAGAAATAATTACTCTTATCTGGGCTGAAAAGTTTGACGTAGAGGCTATGCATGCTGTGACTGTGCCAAGTGTAGTCTTACCCAACTTCACAGTCATTGCTCAGTTTCAAGTTCTCATTACCTCTCACCCAAATAATTGCAGTGACTTCCTAACTGGCCTCCAACCATTCATTCTTACTCCAGTCCATCATCTCACAATGGGAACATCAATTTTCATTCAGTATTATTTTGTTTTAGTTTGAGGTAACACAGTATAGTGGTTAGACAGTAATATGCTTTACAGAGTGTTTGTGACATCAGTTTTCATCACAGCTCTCCTATTTATAATCTGCTTTTAAAAATATCAGTGGCTCACTAATTGCCCAGATGAGGGTGACTCAATGAAGCTATCGAAGTCAGAAAATGTAAATATGGCCTTTTTTTCCATGTAGCGTCATTCTTATCACTCTCAGAGATATCATTTAGTTTTTGCTAGTGATTTGTTGAATAATGAGTCCAAAGCCAGACAGTCTTAACAGAAATTCTTGTGAACTTACACATGAACAAGCTTTTCCTTAAAAAGGGGGGGAAAAAGTATTTTAAACTTTTTATTATAATTTCTTTTTCATTTAATTTATATATGTTTTGATATAATTGGGTTAGTTCTTTGATTACCTTCATTCTACCTGCATTAATTGCTAGCAAATTAGATATGTTTTCTCAGACTTATTGAACCAATATTCTACATAAATTAGAAAAAATTAATACTCACAGTACACTTGACCATGAAAAAACATCATCAAGTAACTTTTCTTTTATCTTCATTTATATCTTAGGGACCTGTCTTTACTGTTTCATTTTCAAAAGGTGGAGAGCTATTTTCATCGGGAGGCGTAGATATGCAGGTTTGTATGTCTTTCAGCTCCCTCCTACAGTGGTCTGCAAACTCAATTGTCAGCAGAGACAAATGTCAACAGTACAAAGATTGAAATTTATTTTGAGAGCCAAATTTTTTAAACTTAAACTTCTTCTAATGCCACTTCTTCAAAATAGACTTGCCCAGGCTGTGGTATTTTGTGGAAGAGCCACACTCAAGGGGCCAAAGAGCCGCATGTGGCTCACGAGGCACAGTTTGCTGACCACGGTGTTAGGGCAAAGGAATCCAAGACCTCAGCACAGATTTTTACAACCAGCTTGTTTGTATATGTTCCAATGAATATTAATGAATTTATATTTATCTTAATGCCAGGACATCTGCTATTTCATAGCTAAAATTGTGATAATTTTGATAATTCTTGGAACTCAAATAGCAGTTATTTCTTTGTTTGTATTTATACTTATACATGTAACTGACACTTATTGTATGCCAAATATTAATGTATCACTTTCACTTGAATTGTTGCCTAATATTTTGTCTGTATCTTGTGTTTGAAATGTTAAGGTTCTTGAGGATTGTAAATATAAATTATTTATGCAACAAGTTTGCATTTATTTAAATTAGCCAAAAGTCATTCATAATCAGATATATTGAATAAGGTAGACAACAAGGTTTTAGGCTTTAGGGGAAAAAAAAGAGGATTTTGAGGTAATGTTATTTTCTTAATATGAATTTTAAACGACACAGAGGCAATTCAAACGGCTAAATCTCTCACCCTTAAAAAGTATTGAGAAGTAGTAATGTTGTTGCAATATTTATCTAGTCTTCCTATTTTGAAAGGCAATTTTGTATATTTGGTTTTTTGTTTTTTTTTAAATCAGCTCTATTGCTTGTATATATGCAAGTCAATAAGGTGCCAACTTGTTTAATTTTTTTACAGGCTTTATTATGGAAGACTAACTTTGATGAACTGAATTCTAAAGATGTTCTTAAAAGAAATCTCAAAAGATTACATTTTGATTCACCACCACATCTTTTTGACATCTATCCAAGAATACCACATTCCCATGAGGGGAAAATTGAGACTGTTGAAGTGAGTACTCTGTACATATTTGTCCTGCTATTTGTAAGTGCAGATTTTGGGGCTACTGGTCAACTACATGCTTGAAATCATACTTAATTATAGAAAACCTAGTTCTGCCTTACAACAGCAGAACTTTGAAAAAACAATTATTTCTACTAGTAAAACTTTAAATATGATAATATGTAATAGATCTAAAGCGTCTCATATTTTCTTCTTGAAGTCTTAGAAATAAAACTTAAAAACTGTGTTAATAGTAATAGGAAATGAAAAATCTAAGGCTTTGGTGACTGAAGTCTGAACAAGTTTCTTATTCTAGACTTGTGTAGGGAGCTCAGGTGATGGCTGCCATGAGAATAGTGCTAAAGGGCAATTCTTATTATGATAGTTATTGGAATAAGAATCTTCAAGTCCTTTTATAACAAAGAAGAAAATCTTATGCACAATAAAAAGAAGAGATTTGGCCGTTAAATCTAGTAATTGATACTATTTTACTATTTGCTTACATATATTTTTAAATATATAATTATTTAGATGTGTGTTTTTTGTTGACAAGTTACTTTAAGTGCTATAGATTTATTTTTTTATTTTTTTTTAATAATATGAACAATAAAGATTTATTTTAAAAATGTATAAAGTGGAAAGGGGTGGATAGGGTCTGCAGTCGGGCCTTCAGGAGCTCAAAGTCCAATACAAGGTAATTAATCTTCTATGATGTTACAAACAGGTGGCCTGTTCCTGGGACTGGAGAATAGTCAGTGTTCTTGAGGCAAACTCTTGGAGTGGGTCAGGGTCTGGGCATAGCAACCAAATCACAGCATGTCGTGTTCTTGATCTATTCTCAAAATGTATTTATTTTCTAAGTAATGTACTCATCAAGGCATCTTATCTTTTTACAGCCTTATTTCATGCTCCAGTTTCCTAGGGTCTATAAGAAAACTTCTTATTTAGAGTTAGTAAGGTGAATAATTATTAAAATAACTGTGGCTTTATTCTTATTATGTGCCCTTTCTCACTATCAGGAGGAGAGAGAGAGAGAGATACATTGATTTGTTGTTCTGAGGCAGGATAGTTAGAAGCTAGGAAAATTTCGAGGAGCAAGTGGAATGGGGAAACTGAGACAGATAGTTAAACAGCCACTCAGTTTACAGCCATCTAATAACTCCTGTCGTCCCTAAACCAAGGACACTTACATGTAAATGGCCTACACTGCCCTCCAACCAGAGGATAAATACCTTAAATCACCTTACTTAGGGAGATAGCAGAAATCCAACTAGTGCTATTTGTGCCAACCACACCCAAGGACAGATGAAGTTAAGGGGATAAATCTCATTTTGGCACATCAGCATAAAACTGATGATTATATTTTTTTTCCTCTTAAAATTAAATTCTTTATTGTTTAAAGTCTTACAGAAATTTCCTTTCCCCCTTTGACCTCTCCCCAGCTGCTCCCATCACCCAGCACATGCCCTCACCCCTCTAAAGTTTTTTTAATTTATTTTTTATTGTTTTTTTTAATTTATTAAGGTATTATATGTGTACATAGCTTACCATTGCCCCCCCCCCCATACATGCCCTCCTTCCCCAGAGTTTTGTGTCCATTGGTTGTACTTATATGCATGCATACCAGTCCTTTGGTTGATCTCTTATCTCCCCCAGATCTCCCCGCTGTCATTTGACAGTCTGCCTGTTGCTTTACTGTCTCTATATCTATCTTTCTGTTCATTAGTTTATAATGTTCTTTAATATCCATAAATGAGTGAGGACATGTGGTGTTTCTCTTTCATTGACTGGCTTATTTCACTCAGCATGATGTTCTCCAGTTCCATCCAGGTTACTGTAAATGATGAGAATTCCTTCTTTTTTATGGCAGCATAGTATTCCATGGTGTAGATGTACCATAGTTTTCTGATCCATTCATCTGATGACGGGCACCTAGGCTGTTTCCAAATCCTAGCTATTGTAAATTGTGCTGCTATGAACATAGGGGTGCATATATTCTTTCTGATTGGTGTTTCTAGTTTCTTGGGGTATATTCCTAGTAGTTTCTGGGTCAAATGGGAGTTCCATTTTCAGTTTTCTGAGGAAGCTCCATACTGTTCTCCACAGTGGTTGCACCAACCTGCAATCCCACCAGCAGTGCACGAGGGTTCCTTTTTCTCTGCAACCTCGCCAACATTTGTCGTTTGTTGTTTTGTTGATGTTGGCCATTCTGACAGGTGTGAGATGGTACTGCATTGTTGTTTTGATTTGCATCTCCTGGATGATTAGTGATTTTGAGCATGTTTTCATGTGCCTCTTGGCCTTCCTTCTGTCTTCTTTTGAGAGGATTCTATTTAGGTCCATTTCCCATTTTTTAATTGGCTCATTTATTTTCCTTTTATTGAGTTGTATAAGCTTTCTTTGGATGTTGGAGATTAAACCTTTATCAGTGATATCATTTGCAAATATGTTCTCCCATACCGTGGGACTTCTTGTTGTTTTGTTGATGGGTTTTTTTGCTGTAAAAAGCTTTTAATTTTGATGTAGTCCCATTTGTTCATTTTCTCTTTAGCTTCCATTGCCCTAGGGTTAGTATCAGTGAAGAAGTTCTTTAGGCATATGTCTGAGATTTTGCTGCCTGTGGATGTCTCTAGTATTTTTATGGTTTCCCGTCTTGTGTTTAAGTCATGTATCCATTTTGAGTTTATTTTTGTGTATGGTGTAAGTTGGTGATCTAGTTTCATTCTTTTGCATGTATCTGTCCAATTTTTCCAACACCATTTACTGAAGAGACTGTCTTGACTCCATTGTATGCTTGTGCCTCCTTTGTCAAATATTAATTGAGCATATTGATTTGGGTTGATATCTGGATTCTCTAATCTATTCCATTGATCTATATGTCTGTTCTTGTACCTGTAGCAGGCTGTTTTGAGAACAGTGGCCTTGTAATACAACTTGAAATCTGGTATTGAGATCCCTCCTACTTTACTCTTCTTTCTCTAGATTGCTGTGGCTAAGTGCTATATAGATTTAAATGTTCTCTCTTCAAAAAAAAAAAAAATCATCATTGCTTGATACTTTTCATTTTGCGTGATTCTCCATAAATAAATTTAAAGCCTCTTATAAGCCCTTTTCTCTTCCAAGAGTTAATATTAAATCATTATTTCCCATTCATCTGAATTTTTTAACATTAACAGAGTGCCTCTCTTTACTTTTAGAGTAAGTATTTTGAATTCCTAAGTGCAAGTTTTAAAAACTTTTAAGTGTTTTGGACTATTGCCTATATTTTGTTTAATCTAGCTACATTTGGGGATTTCTTCCCTGATTTTTCATTGGTAATATTTATTTTCCAATGAAATTATAATTATATAATTTTATATCTAAATTATTTTCAGTTCTTTGATATAATTTTGGTCCTTTCCAACTTTGACCTTCTTCCCAGTTCTTCTAAATACAGTATTTACATCATGCCTTACTACTCTTCTTATTTTTTTTGAAAGTATATAATGTAATTTGTGGCTCATCACATTTGTGTTTTAGTTTCTATAATGATAGATGTATTTTGATCCCCTGTGATTACAAGTATTCATATAAATATATGTGGAATATATTTTCATTTGTGTTCCCTTTCCTTGTTTAACCCCAGCTGGTTTTGCTAACACTTTCTGTTTTCTGTTCTAGCATTACTGTGGTGTGACTGAGCCTAACCCTCATGTACTTGCTGCCCTATCATCCGCCCGGCCACCTTTTCACAGGGATGGCTGGCTGGGCTGCAGGCTGAGCTCTGCTCTGCTTACTCCTAATTCAGTGCTATTTCCATGACTCCACACTACCTCATCGCTGGCACTTCAAGCCATTTTCTCTGTGGTTTACTGCCAGTCCAGGCCATTTAAGAGTGCTGTCCCTTCTTCAAAACATCAACAAGTTGTCTGAGTAGCTCTGCTCTGACTGCAGCCAGAAAGCAGTGAGCTGGCCGGTTACTCTGGGTCAGGATGACCCAGGCCATACAAAGCAGTCAGCCATATTTCTCACATATAACTAGAAATCCTATTAAAATCCTTTTTATCTTGGAATCAGAGTTCAGTTAACAGAATATTAAGCATTGTGACTGAATTATATTTCTGACCTTAAGAAAGTCAGCCTGAGTATACCTACTTTAAATTACCTCTAAACACTCATGGTTGCTTAAATTAAGTACATAATGAACATTCGTAAAATACCTCCATATTCTGTAATATAAAATACCAGAGAAGTGATAGGATTCTGCATATGAACAATTGTTTAATTTTTTTTTTTAATCTCTTACATTGGCCCTCAGACTAGAGGATCCTGGGTTCTGGTCAAGGCAAGTGCCTCTGTTGCCGGCTCAATCCGTGGTGCAGGAAACAACCAATTGATGTGTGTGTCTTATCTCTCCCTGTCTCCCTCCTCCCACTCTCTACAAATCAATGGGAAAATACCCTTGAATGAGGATTAACAAAAAATTTTTAAAACAACTTTAAAAAAATCTCTTATAATACATGTTTTCTAGACAGAGAACATATTTAATATTATTAATAAATAATTATTAAATATCTAATTATTTTTAAACACTTTAAATATCACCTACAATAGAATAGTATGAATCAGACTAGATATTATGCAGTGTGTTTATTTAGATTAAGTAAATTTTACTTTGAAAGACTAATTTTGTGGATTGAATTATTTTTCCAAATTTAGGCAAACTTAACTTACATGTTACTTTGGAAATGTTTGAAAATTAGCAAAAAAAATGTTTTTGAGGTTGGAATTCATGATTAAAAGAACCAAAGTGTATTATGAGAGGATATGGAATAAATGGCATCTATAATCTGACTTTTTCTTTTTGCAGTAACCATGAAAGTTTCCAAATTTGAAGCAGCATAGTATTTCTGTGATTTAATTTTATTCTATTTTCCATGAAGCTCATTTGAATTGCATAATTTCAATCTTCAGGGTGAGATTATTTGGCCTTTTTTGCAAAAGCCACCCATTTTCTAGCCTCAAGTGCTCCTCTCTTTTGAAGGTGGGGGATCCTGTGGAGTCAGTTGGGTACCAGCTGACTAAATATATAAATTACTAATTTCTACATGGGTAGACAGAGAGATAGCAGTTTGCTTTTAGAATGCATGAGAAAAGTAGGTCACATGAAAGGAGGTATGAGGCATAAAATCCTTACCCCGCTGTGTGAAGCACCCCTCCTGTGTCCTCTCTGTTGATCTAATTGCAGATCCTTTGTAGCACTCCTGTCCTAAGTACTCCATCTTAATTAAAAACATGAGAACATCTTTTTTCTTTTGTTAGTAGGAAAGACACATAATTTGTAAATAATGTGTCTTAGCCCTGCATACACTGCTATGGCACATCACTAGGTCATGCTGACTTTCTTCTTTCAAGCTGTTAGGAGCTACTATAAATTGCCCAGCCCTCCTTCCAAACAAAAGCAGACTTCACATCCTGGAGAGGGAACTTAATGTGAGTGCATGACCCTTTATCCTGAGCAATCCCCGACTCTTGTGCATATTTTCATTGGAAGACAATAGAATCATTCTAAGGGATGATGTTAGGTCTTGATGACACTAAGGCATCAAAATAGTTATTCTGGGAGAATTGTAGAATACTATAGGAAGAGATAGTGGCTAATCAGTTTAAGAGTATTAATAAAATAATTGCTCTATTGTCTTTTAATTTTATAATGGCTATTTAAGACTATCTTAATCTATAAATTGATTTGGAAATTTTGTATGATATTTAGTAGGAAGGAAAGCTTCTTTTAACATAACCAAACATTTGTATAAAAATCTGGACATGATTCATTATTAAAAACTGCAAGTGATTGCTGAAACCGGTTTGGTTCAGTGGATAGAGCGTCGGCCTGCGGACTGGAAGGTCCCAGGTTCAATTCTGGTCAAGGGCATGCACACATAGGGGGTGTGCAAGAGACAACTGATCGATGCTTCTCTCTCATCGATGTTTCTAACTCTCTATCCCTCTCTCTTCCTCTCTGTAAAAAACCAATAAAATATTTAAAACAAACAAACAAACAAAAAAAAACTACAAGTGATCAATTTAAGTCTTCAGGTCTGAGACTGAGCTTTATTTCAATCTTATATAAAGGTAGAAAACATTATAACTTATGGTAAAAAAAACATTTCTCTACCAATCTGTTTTTTAGTTATAGCTGGAGTATATGTGGCTATATTATTTTGTTCTGTATTATTGAATTGTTCTTCAGAGATTACATGATAATAATAATAATAATATCTAACACATAAAACATTTTAATTCCTTCACATAAATTAAGTAATTTAATCTTTCTAAAAACTCTATAATGTAGTACCATTTTAATCCCATGTGAAATAGAGGCACGTGCAGTTAAATTGTATAGCTAATAGATGGAAACACTAGAATTCAACCCAGGCACTCTGGTTCCATTCTGTACTTTTAACCATTTTGATGTAATGCCTCAGAATAATCAAAGTTAACATATTAACTATCTATGTGTTGGACATCGTAGTAGCTTTAGGGTGTGCAACAGGGGCAAAGTGGGCAGATTCCTTGCCCTTTAGAGTTTGTTAGTAGCAGTTTTTGTGTTCATGGATTTCTAAGTATGAAGGATACAGAGAACCTCAGAATGGGGTTCTCACCCTCTGAGGTTATATAGACTAACCCAGCCGTGGGCAAACTACGGCCTGTTCGGCTGTTCTATCCGGCCTGCGGAGCCCAAAAGAGCCGAGGGTTCTCTTGCTCTCCCTTCTGCTTCTTCACCAGCAGCCCAAGATGAGAGTGCCAGCATGGTCAGGTTGCTTTTGTTCCGGCCCTCTGGTCCAGTTTAAGAACCCATTGTGGCCCTCAAGTCAAAAAGTTTGCCCACCCTGGGACTAACCTCTCTCTCTTGTATGAATCTCTCAATTATGTTCAGTGATAGAGCATTCAGCCTCCCATAAGGACCCACTTCATTGTGAGACAGCTAATTATAAAATAAAGTAAAATAAAAATGGGAAGCTGGGCCGAAACTAGTTTGGCTCAGTGGATAGTGTCGGCCTGCAGACTGAAGGGTCCCGGGTTCGATTCCGGTCAAGGGCATGTACCTTGGTGGCGGGCACATCCCCAGTGGGGATTGTGCAGGAGGTGGCTGATCAATGTTTCTCTCTCATCAATGTTTCTAACTATCTCTCTCTCCCTCCCTCTCTGTGAAAAATTAATAAAGATATATTAATAAATAAATAAAGCTGGAAGGTAGTGATGGTATTCCCAAAGGTTAGCTAGCAAAGAACTTAACTGTGACTGTCACCTTCCATCCCCAGCATATATTCATTATGGAGAGGAATATAAACTTTTACTTAAATAAGAATTTCCTGCTCTGTTTAATGTATATTATGGCAACTTGTGCCACAATACAATAAAATGCTGTTACATCAGCAGTTTCCCAACTTATATCAGCTTAAGGATTTCTCCTTAAGATGTGCTGACCATTTATTTCCATGTAATTTGGATTTTTAGAGCAGTTCCAGGTTCAGGTGGTAAAGCCAGACTGTATTTTTCATAGTTAACCAATTTCATATCTACACTAGGTGGCAGTAGATAAAAGGGAATAGAATGTTTGCATGCAGTTTCTTAGGAAGCTTGTCTTGAGGTGGAAAGGAACTTTGTCCTCCTCAGATTTCTTTTCTTGCGCTTTAACTCTGGCTCAGGACTCATCGGATGGGGCTGTGTGTTCTGCTCTATGGACAGCCAGGAAGGAAACGGGTTATTGAGAGGCTAGTCCTCCTTCTCACTCCGAAGATGTAATCTTTTCTTACTGTAGCATGGCGATTACTGAGTGTGTGTACCTCTATTGGCTGAATAACTATAAAAGTTTCTTCATGTTTCCAAAACTACAGCTATACCCTTCAAACAGGATAAGTGCTTTTAAAATCATTCCACTCCTCTAACCTCTGGCCAGCCCTCACCTCTACTGCCCAGGACTGTTACAATGGTGTCCTCACTCATATCCCTGCTTTATTCTTGATATTCTGCATGTCTCTGTCCCATTAGTTTTTCTAAAGCACATTTTAGCTTCCAATTTGTGCCTTCCCAAATTCCTCCACCCTTCACAATTTGACATTTGTCAACCTCTCTTATTGCTTGCTACCCTGTGCAAAAGTCAGCATTCACCTCTCTGCCCAGAAATGTTTCTTACCTCATTGCTATGTTTGCTGTGTGTGTGTTTTCGAAACCTTCTGTAAAGGAGCCATCTTCAGCTCTGTCTCCTCCTTAGGAGGCCTTTCTCACCAGGTTCTTCTCTGCAGTTCTTTGGAGGCCTTACTCCTATCATTCATTTCATAACAAGTTCTGCTTCTATTCATAATGTATAATAAGTAGTTGGTGGTGATGTGGTTTAATTTTATTTTCTCAAATTCAGAAATTACCTCCTTCAAAAGTAGTCACCACTCTAGTTAATTGTTTATTTGCTTTTTTTTTTAAAAAAAAGGTGTTATGTTTCACACAAAAGTATGGTTTGATGGTTTTAAACTTTATACAAATGAAATTATACTGAGTATATTTTTCTGTACTCTGCTTTTTAATATAAATATAATTTAATATAAATAAAATTGAAATCCTGAGAATCATGTATGCACTCTGAATTTGTACATTTACACATTGATGCATGTAGTTGTAATTCATTTCTTTCAGTGCTGGGTGGGATTCCAATGAATTTGCCACAGTAGTAATCTCTGTGATTTATGTATCTACCCTACTGTTGATAAATATTTGGGATTTTTCTTTTTTGCATTATACACAATGCTGATATTGATGTTGGCATCATTGAGCTTTCAAGTATTTGCGGTTTGATAGGTGTCAAGTACTATTTTGCTTTAATCTTTTCTAATTATTAACGTTTCTGGAAATCTCTTTATATAATGGTTAGCTGTCACGTTTACTTTCCTATAATTTTTTTCTTGGGATTTATATCTTTTCCACATTGATTTGTAGGTATTTTTTAAGTATTTTAGATATTTGCTCTCTTTAGTTTTAGATATCACACTACTTCCTTCTGTTCCATAATCTGAGGGTTAACTTTGTGATATTCAGTATTAAACAAAAATTCTTACTTTTTAAAATTTTTTATTTATAAATCTTTTGTGACACTGTGCTTTTATTTTTTTTAAATAAATCTTTATTGATCATATTATTACAAATGTTCCTCATTTTTCCCCCTCCATTGCTCCCCTACACCAAGTTTCCATCCCACCTTCTGTCCTTTCCCCATCCCCCCATTGTCCTCATCCATAGGTGCAGTTTATGTTCAGTCTCTTCCCGCCCCCCCCCACTCCCCATTTCCCCAAGAATCATCAGTCCACTCCCCTTCCATATCTTGAATTCTATTATATTCACCAGTTAATATTGTTCATCATGATTTTTACTTCCCTTGGTTTTTAGATTCACTTGTTGATAGTTACGTATTTGTTGTTCATCATTTTTATCTTTATTTTCTTCCTCTTCCTAAAGAACACACCTTTCAGCAATTCATATAATTCTGGTTTGGCGGTGATGAACTCCTTTAGCTTTTTTTTTATTTGGGAAGCTCTTTATCTGGCCTTCGATTCTGAGTGATAGCTTTGCTGGGTAGAGTATTTTTGGCTGTAGGTTCTTGCTACTCATCACCTTGAATATTTCTTGCCATTCCCGTCTGGCCTGCATGGTTTCTGTTGAGAAATCAGCTACAGTCGTATGGGTGCTCCTTTATAGGTAACTACCTGCTTTTGTCTTGCTGCTTTTAATATTCTCTTTGTCTTTTGCTCTTGGAATTTTAATTATCATATGTCTTGGTGTGGTCCTCTTTGGATTCCTTTTGTTTGGGGTTCTGTGTGCTTTCTGGATTTGTAAGTCTATTTCTTTCACCAGGTGGGGGAAGTTTTCTGTCACTATTTCTTTCAATATGTTTTCGGTATCTTGCTCTCTGTCATCTTCTGGGACCCCCATAATTCTGATGTTGGTTCGCTTGAAATTGTCCCAGAGGTTTCTTACACTATCTTCAACTTTCTGGATTCTCTTGTCTTCTTGCTTCTGCGGAGGTGTGTCCTCTGGCTCTTTGTGTTCCAAATCTTGTATTTGAGTCTTGCAATCTTCCATTCTGTTTTTAGGACTCTGTATAATATTTTTTATTTCAGAGAATGTATTCTTTATTTCTTGTTGATCCCTTTTCATATCCTCATAGGTCTCATTTATTTTATTGGCCTTTTCTAGTAGATTCTTGAACAATCTTATAAGCGTGGTTTTGAACTCTATATCCAGTCACTTTTTGTCCTCCATTTCTTTCGTTTGTGATCTGTTTCCTTGTCTCGGCATTTTTGCTGCTTCCCTGAGTTGGTAGGTTGGGAGGATCAGCTGTGTCTATGCCAGGAGACAGCTGCATTCCACTAGACTTGGAAACCTGCAAAAGCCTCTGTGTTCAGCTTGGATGGGGCGGAGTTTCAGGGTGGAGCCTTCAGCCTTTGCTTCCAGTTAGCCCTCTGAGGTTCCTGAGTTTCAGTGTACCTCAGTGTCTTTTGGTATTTGCTGTAAGCACCTCTGAGAGAAAGGCGCCCTAGAGTTTCGCCCGCTACCAGACAGTCTAGTCTCTCCCCCATTGAGCCTGCAACTGGGGTTCAGTGCAGTTGGAAGTGGGGTTAAGAGCAGTCCGGAGCTTATGTCTCCTTCCCGCTAGGGCAATCCAGGGGCCCAATCAACCGTCTGTCCTGTGCGCGCAGTGTGCGTGACTCGGGGGCTCTGCCTTTCACTGCTCCCCTGAGTTTCTGCCTTACAGCCCAGATTCCCTCTGTATGAGCCTGGGTCCCAAGGGTCTCACCCAGAACTAGGGTTCAGTGCATTCGGAGTTGGGGTTCAGCCCAGTCCAGAGGTTTTATCTCCTTCCCACTAGGAAATTCCAGCCAGGCACTCGGCTGACCCCTCCTCTCAGGCTCCGTCCTCTAGCCATGTGCGCAGCGTGTGGCTCTGTACCTTAGGCTTTTACAGCTCCTCTGATTTTCCTTCTGGTTTTCTCTTTCCTTCTAGTTGTAGAATTTCCAGTCAGTCAACTTTCCTGTAGTTCTGGATAGTGTCCACTTTATATTTTAGTTGTATTTTTTGAAATTGTTGAGTGAGGCTGCAGTTAGGTGGTTACCTATGCCGCCATCTTGGGAGTTTTTTTTCTTCAGAAATTCTTACTTTTGATATAATCAGATGCATTAATATATTTTCCTTGTGGTTTTGCTTTTGCAGCTTTTGTGTAAGTACTAGTAGTCCTTCTTGACCATGGGTCACAAAGATAGCTACACTAATAAAAGAGATACATGCAAATTGACAACACATCCTCTATGCCCACAAGCCACACCCACAAGTCAGTCAGGAGCAAGTATGCAAATTAATTCAACCAAGATGGCTGCAGCCACAGAGCAAGCAGGAGGCTTGAGTTTCCCTGGCCATGGAGGAAGCCAAGTTTCCTGCCTGTCATGGCGGGCCCTGGCCTCCACTCAAGGCTACAAAGTTTCAATTATAGAAGATAATAAATCCCAGATACCAGGGCCTCTGCTTGGGTCAACGGGGGGGGGGGCATGGCTGGCCTGCAAACCACCATAGACCCCTCACCCACGCTGCCCCACGCCCCATGGGAACCCCACCCTGATCCGGGACACCATTCAGGGCAAACCAGCCTGCCCCCATTCATGCACCAGGCCTCTATCCTATCTAATAAAAGAATAATATGCAAATTGACCATCACTCCAACACACAAGATGGATGCCCTCATGTGGTCAAAATTGGCTCTCCCCATGTGGATACAAGATGGTCGCTACAAGATGGCCAGCAGGGGAGGGCAGTTAGGAGGGATCAGGCCTGCAGGGGAGGGTAGTTAGGGGTGACCAGGCCAGCAGAAGAAGGAAGCTGGGGGCAACCGAGCCTGAAGGAAGGGCATTTGGGAGGGCACCAAGCCTGCAGGGGAGAGCAGTTGGGGGGGACCAGGCCTGCAGGGGAGGGCAGTTAGGGGCAGTTAGGGGCTAGCAAGAGAGCAGTTAGGCATTAATCAGGCTGGCAGGGGAGTGGTTAAGTGGCTGGGAGGCAGAAGCGATCAGGGGCATTTAGGAAGGCAGGCAGGCGAGCAGTTGGAGGCCAGCAGTCCTGGATTGTGAGAGGGATGTCCAACTGTCCATTTAAGCCTGATCCTGGTAGGGCCTAAATGGGCAGTCGGACATCCCTCCAGGGTTCTCAGATTGGAGAGGGTACAGGCAGGGGTGAGGGATACCCCTCTCCCCCATGCATGAATTTTATGCACTGGGCCTCTAGTTTTTATATATTTATCTTTATTAACTTTGTAAAAATATAACAGATTTCTAGTTGATATGTTATCTATTTAAAATAAAATTTTATTAATTGTTACATTTCATACAATTATGAGCTAGGGCTTCCTTGTGGCACTTAAAACAAAGAATCAATAGGGGATGTACAAAATTTCCAAATGATTTTGACATGTGAACAAATCACATCACTTGAACCAAAATGCATTGTTTTGTTAAATTGTACTTAATTTTCTTTCTATTTTTTTATTAAGGTATTATATGTGTTTATATCTTATCATTGCCCCCCACCTCCCACCCCACTCCCATACATGCCCTCACCCCCTCAGTGTTTTGTGTCCATTGGTTATGCTTATATGCATGCATACAAGTCTTGCGGTTGATCTCTTATCTCCCCCACCTCTTCTCACTGTCATTTGACAGTGTGTTTGATGTATTACTGCCTCTGTATCTTTTTGTTCATCATTTTATAATGTTCTTTATTATCCACAAATGAGTGAGATCATGTGGTATTTTTATTTCATTGACTGGCTTATTTACTTAGCATAATGTTCTCCAGTTCCATCCAAGTTGCTGCAAATGGTAAGAATTCCTTCTTTTTTATGGCAGCATAGTATTCTATTGTGTAGATGTACCATAGTTTTCTGATCCAGTCATCTGCTGACGGGCACCGAGGCTGTTTCCAAATCTTACCTATTGTAAATTGTGCTGCTATGAACATAGGAGTGCATATATCCTTCCTGATTGGTGTTTCTTGTTTCTTAGGATATATTCCTAGGAGTGGGATAACTAGGTCAAATGGGAGTTCCATTTTCAGTTTTTTGAGGAAACTCCATACTGTTCTCCACAGTGGCTGTACCAGTCTGCATTCCCACCAGCAGTGCACGAGGGTTCCTTTTTATCTGCAGCCTCACCAACACTCGACATTTGTTGATTTGTTGATTTGTTGATGATAGCCATTCTAACAGGTGTGAGATGGTACTGCATTGTCATTTTGATTTGCATCTCTCTGATAATTAGTGACTTTGAGCATGTTTTCATGTGTCTCTTGGCCTTCCTTCTGTCTTCTTTTGAAAAGATTCTATTTAGGTCCATTGCCCATTTTTTTTTTAATTGGATCATTCATCTTTCTTTTATTAAGTTGTATAAGGTGCCAGTAGATGTTTGGTTTTCTTCACTTCCTTCCTTTTGGTTCTTACTCATATTGTCGAATTTGTCTTCCATTCTTTTCAGCCACCTTACGACCATTTCTCTGAGTTCTTTCTCTGATAGGTTTCTTGCTTCTATTTCATTTACTCCTTTTCTGGTGATGCCTGCTTTTCTTTCATATGTGGGGTGTTTCTTTGTGTACCCGTGGTCTCTCTTCTCTGGATGTCTAGTTATGTAGTTCTCTCTCTCCTGCATTGATTTAAAGGCACAAAATACAACACAACCAGGTAAAACACACAAGGCACTGAAATGTATTCATGATATTAGTAACCTCCAATAAAGGTGACCACCAGAGAAAGAAAAGGGGAACAAACTATATATATATATATATATATATATATATATATATATATATATATATATATGGAGAAAACTTCAATAGAGCAGCCACTAATCCCAGTAAATGCCAGCAACAAGTACCTGGAGATTAATACGAACTACAACACCAACTAATATCAAGTGAGGTGAGGGAAAACAGAAGCAAGGGACAAAGAAAAACAAAGCAAACAAAACAAAAACAATAAGCAAAACAATCTCACAAAAAAGCATAAAAATTTGATATAATCAACATTCAAGCAAACAACAAAAGGACAGAGAGAAAAACAATTTTTTGGATAGTTAAGACAGTGAATAGAGAGGTGTGTATGGACTTGGAGCAGGAGATTGGAAAATAGATATATAAGTAGGGTGAAATTTTAACAGAGGGTAAACAGAAAGAATGGGGAAAATCTAAAGCAGGAAAGGGGTAAGAGAAACAGGACACCAAAAGGGGAAAGGTTAGGAAGAGATTGATAGCATAAAGGTTGAGTTGAGATAGAGTAAAACAATGCTAAAGGAAAGATAAAAATAGAATGTAGAATACTAATACCAAAGTAAAATAAAATGACACTTTAAAAAAATGGTAAAATAGTAGTTGTAATAATACTGATTGAAAATAAAAATGTAATAATTAAAAAGGTAAAAATCAAGTGAGAAAAAAAGAAAAAATTACTTAAGTAAAAGATACAAGAAATAAAAATTAAAAATAAAATGTGCAGTAGTGAAGGTCATTCACTTCCTCTATTGTTCTGTTTGGCACATGTAGTTCCCTGCATTCCACTGCTCCTCGGTGTTATAAGCTAGTCCTGATTTTTAAGCAGGCGCTATCTTAATTTCTCGTATTCTTTTATTTTTCATTACACAAGAGTCAATTTGTGATTCAGCCCCTGGATGACAGTGTTTCTGGATTGACTTCCCAGTCTATTTGTCCTCTCTAGCCTGTGTTTAAATCCTTCTTTCCCTGTGGCACTCAATACCGGTTTGTGGTTGTGGCTCTCTGATGGTCACTCCTTGCTCTGATCCCCAGGTTCCAGAAAAACAACTTTCCCCTGCAGTCTCCCAGGGTGTCCCCTACTGGGTGATCCTATGTATTGGGCTTCGTAATCAGAAGCAAGGATTTGAAGAGGAAAAGGCCCAAGTGTTCGAACAATGGGTCTGCGCGCAAGTCTGTGCAGCCCTCTTTTCCCTCTTGGGTCTAAGCAGCTGGCACGCTTTTGATATATATATATATATATATATATATATATATATATATATATATATATATATTCTATTGACTTTCTACAGAGAGGAAGAGAGAGGGATAGAGAGCTAGACATTGATGAGAGAGAAACATCGATCAGATGCCTCCTGCACACCCCCTACTGGGGATGCGTCCACAACCAATGTACATGTCCTTGACCAGAATCGAACCCTGGGACCCTCAGTGGATAGGCCGACGCTCTATCCACTGAGCCAAACCGGTTTCAGCCACTTTTGATGTTTTTAATCTGTCTTTTTGCATCAGATCAAAATGGGTTGCTTTTTAGAGATCCCTTCTTATTAGCAGCTCTGCGGACCCCCTTCCACATTCACGGATCACTTCAGCCCTAACAGCCATGGAATTTTCTAGGCACAGACTTCCCCAGTCCGCCAGCTCCCGCAAAGCACATGTTTCTCTTTCCCACCGGGATCAGATACCTCCCTATCCCCGGAGAAATCTGACCTTTCCATGGTGGAGTGAAGAGCTCCTCTGAATTGGTGTGTTTGCATCAATTGGGGACCGATGTTCTGGTGTTTGCAGCTATCTGGTGGGTGCTGCAGTTGTAGATTTTCAGGCTTCCAATAAAACCCACTTTCTCCTTCCAGATGGTGCCGTCTCCACATCCGACCCTGAAGCTCTGGGCAGGGACCCAGCAGCAGTAGGGGCTGCCCAGTCAGGGGAATCCTGTCCAGCAGTCCCCCACCTTCTCCTGGAGATTAGCTGTCCCTTAACTTGCCAACAAACACTCCCTGTGCGACCCTTAGCTGTTCTTTCTTTCTGCTCTGGGACAAGACGTGGAACACATCTGTCTATTCTTCTGCCATTTTCTGAATTGATATGTTATCTACCTTTGTATGTAGTATATTAGTCAGGGACCCATATAATGAGCCAGTTTTCTCAACTATAAATCATCTTTCCTCTGTTGATTTGAGGTACCATTTTCCTTTTATATTTATTTTCCGTACATACAGGACTCTCCATCTGAGCTCCTAATATTAGAACTTTTTATTTTGTGTCTTTACATGAGTTTGATTAATTTTTCCTGTATAGGTCATATCCGTATTTATATGTTTACTAGTAACCTGGTGCATGGATTCATGCACATTGAAAGGGAATCTGAAGTGGGTGAATCAGAGTCGGGACTGATAAGGCCCCAGCAGCAAGCTTACCCACAGCTGATTCCACACGGGATCCCTCCTCCCTCCTCACTGGGTCTGGGGTGCAGGTGAACCAGTTTTGGGGCTGACAGGGCCCCAGCAGCAACCTAACCTACTGGTTGGAGCATTTATCCCCTGGTGGTCATTGCGCATCATAGCTACTGGTCGGAAAGGTTCCGTAGGCTTTTATATATATAGATTCTGATGTATTTATTTTATGGTATTGTAAATATCTTTTTGAAATTAATATTTCTAACTATCTTGAAGTGCAGACATACAATCTTTTATTTTCAATTAGCTTCAACTTTCTTTTAGCTTTAATGATGTTGCAGTAGATTCTTTGGGGATTTTTCCATAGACAATTATATATGATGACAATTTTATTTCTTTTATTCCAATTTTTACATCTTAACAACTTTTATTTCCTTTTCTTGTGTTAATAAACTGGCTAGGATTTTTTCTGCGTTTCGAGGTGGGTCATTTTATTTTGTTTTTAAATCCCCTTCTTAGGTGAATTATATTGATTTTCTGATGTAAAATTAACTGTTTTTGGAATAAATTCAACTTGGTCATGATCTTTTCTTATACATTGATGGATTCAAAAGGCTATTATTTTGTTTTAAAATTTTACATCCATGTTAATGAATATACCAATGTACTTTCGTTTTAGAATATATTAGGAAATGTCCTCTAAGTTTTACAGATGTCCCCCAGTTTTTTATTGTATAAATTTCTAACATTAATTTTTCTTATATATGTACACAGATAAATCCAAAGCTTGAGGTAACTGACTTGCAGACCTCTACTCCGCCTGTTGTGGATATCCTTTCTTATGATTCTACCACCGTAAGTTTTCTTTGACATTTAAGTGGCATTTTGGTATTTGGCACAATCCATTTTTCTTTAAAAGAGAGGTGATAAAAAGTGGGCTAAGTAACATAACATTTTAGCATAGAAAAACTTTATACAAAAAGTCATATTTACAACGTATCTACATAGCCACAAGGGGGAGCAGCCCAATTTCCTAAAAAGTCTTCATTTTGAGGACCTCAAACTCAGTCTAATGCAGGGATGGGCAAACTTTTTGACTCGGGGGCCACAATGGGTTCTTAAACTGGACTGGAGGGCCGGAACAAAAGCATGGATGGAGTGTTTGTGTGAACTAATATAAATTCAAAGTAAACATCATTACATAAAAGGGTATGCTCTTTTTTTTTTTCCCCAGTAGTTTTATTCATTTCAAACATTTTAACAAGAAGAATGTAAACACTAATTATTATAATTTGAAACTTCAAAAAATGGAGGAATCATAACTCAATAACATACATCCGATCAGCAAAAAAAATGCAGCCACAGCATGGCTAATGTGACATGTCCGCTGTGTGTCTTTTTCCCTGCTGCGCGCATCCGCAGTGGGGGGAAAATTATAGTGGATACAAGCCCTAAAAGCTGAAAGTCTTTGTTGTTTTATTAACAAGTCATTGTGATGTACAGAATGTGGGAACAGGAAAAAATTGTGTTTGAGTAGAGCTCTTAACCTTACCTCAGAAAGGCTCTGATACTGTGCTCTCCAGGGGCGTGTCTCCCTACATCACCACGATAACGTGTCTACGCATTCCCAGGGTGATGTCGGGAGACGCATCCGCAGGCATTACAAGGAGCCTCTAGAAGATGGAGAGGTTGTTCCTTCTACTGAATGGAACAACTCAGAAGAAGGAGCTGTGACCGTGTTTCCCGACATTGCCATGTTAACACTGCTGCTGGTGAAGGAGCGGAGGGGAGAGCAAGAGAACCCTTCGCTCTTTCGGCTCCGAGGGCAGGACAGGACAGCTGAACGGGCCGTAGTTTGCCCGAGGCTGGTCTAATCCATACATACTGTTTCATTTCCTGTCAAGGTACTACCCAGATGACATTTCACTTGCTGTCACAGAACAGACTTTCTTCTTTGTTAATTGCCTTTCAGAGGTGTTACACTTGTAGTCTCCTTAAAAGCAGTTGTTTACCTTTGTTAAGTCATCCTGGTGGACTAAGCAGACATTCAAAAATATTCCTAATAGTTGCAATTTTGTTTGTAAAAATTCCATGCAGATAATTTATTTGCTCAGTATATCCAAAGTCTTCAACAATTGAGTGTCTCAGCATATCAGTTTGAGTCTGTTCGACATTGCAAGGCTGATCATTGTTGCCGTAGATTCTGCTAGTCATTGCAACTAATCATAAGAACAAATGAGAGGAGTGGCATGGTCTTGGTGACACTCAGGTGTGCTGAAATTCACAGAATTCTGGTGAGTGGGATTTGGTCTCTGTAGTGAGAGAAGCAAAAACTAGGTGGTTTGGAGATGTGCTGCCTCCTTAGACTACATTTGGGCATTCCTGACTTAGCAGACAGTCCACACTTTGAGACGCACTCTTGCTGCCATTACCCTTCAAGCTCTGCAGAGCTTCATGGCCTGAGAAGTCCAGGTGTTCTCGGTGGACTGTGCCCTGGAAGTGGCGTAACTGCCACCTCGCAGCTGATAGCAGGGGTTCGTCCATCCTTGGGTGCCAAAGGCAGCTAGTCTGTGGTATAGGCCCCTCAGTCAGGAATGAATGCAGGTAATGTGGGACTTACAGAGGACAATTCTGTGTAATAAACACATGACAAGTCTGCAGTTGTGATACAAACCAGAATAATAAATCCAAAGAATATAATTATCCATGGGAGGATAATATTAAGTTAAATTATGTGAAATTGCCATTTTGTAAGCAAAATGGGCTAATATCAGTGATTTCCCATGGTTCAACCCAATAGTAAGCACTAAAAGGAAGAAGACTCCACAGTTACTTTGAGTTGTGTACCTGATGTTACATAAAAATAAAACAGACAAGAAACATAGGATAAAAACTTGTTGCTATAAATTGGTTTGGGATTTGATTTATGAAATCCCATCTAGGCATATTCTTTTATAATCTGGAAGATCACTGCTTGCCCCCAGGAAAGATATAGAATGACTCCTGGGTATATGTATATTTATATTTATGTTTATGTTTATGTTTATGTATTTAGGGGATTTTTCTGAAGGAATAGATGCTCGTAAAGCATTTAGATTTTTATAAAGAACATCTCTAACGTGATTTAATTTTAAAATTTTTTCCTTTTATTTTTTTTACTTTTTTTAAAGGTTTTTTAATTGCCATCCCTCCCACATCCTCCTCTTTGGCAACCATTAACTCGTTCTCGGTATCTGTGGTCTGTTTCTGTTTTCTTTATTCACTTATTTTGTTTCATTTGGAACCTACATGTAAGTGATACTGTGTAGAGTATTTGTCTTTCTCTGACTTATTTCATGTAGCATAATACTCTCTAGGTGCATCCATGTTGTCACACATGGCACAATATCATTCTTTTTCATTGTTGAATAATTTTCTGTGTGTGTGTGTGTGTGTGTGTGTGTGTGTGCCAAAACTTATTTATCCATTCACCTATTGATGGACATCTAGATTGCTTCTGATCTTGGCTATTACTAGTAATGCTGCAGTGAATATAGGGGTGCATATATCTTTTCAAATTAGTTGTTTTATTTATTTTCAATAAATACCCAGAATTGGAATTTCAGGACCATATGGCCGCTTTATTTTTAATATTTTCAGGAATTTCCATACTGTTTTCTGTAGTGGCTGTATTAATTTACAATCCCACCAGTAGTGCACTTAAGGGTTCCCTTTCCTCCACATCATCTCCAGCACTTGTTATTTGTTGATTTAGTGATGATAGCCACTCTGACAGGTGTGAGGTGATAGCTCATTGTGGTTTCAATTTGCATTTCCCTAATGATTAGTGATATTGAGCATCTTCTCATATGTCTATGGGTATGCCCTCTGGGTAGAAATGCCTATTCAGGTGGATGGTTGGTTTGTTTTTGGTGTCAGGTTGTATGAGTTCCTTATGTATTTTGGTTATTAACCCCTTATTGGATAATCATTTGCAAATATCTTCTCACACCCAGGTTGACTCTTCAATGTGTATATGTAATATTTTTAGCTCAGTGATAGATAATTGGTTAGAAAACTAAAGTCAAATCAACTTTGAACTGTTTGCTTTCCCATTTATCTACTGGTGAGTAATTCATACTGTCGTCTGTGCCTTAACCGCTTTCCTTTGGCTTCTCCCCAACAAACAGACACAACTGTGAGGGAGATTTGTTTTTTGCTCTGGCATGAAGTATATTTGATTAAATATTTATGGTGTGGACTTTGCCTGTGATTATAATTTAAAAACTCAAAGAACTGTTGGAATTAAATTAAAGGTGGATTTGGCTTTTGTTATTGTGGTTATTGTTTATTTTGGAATTTGTTTTTTATAAACAGGAAGAAAGTTTTCTTAGAAACTCATTTAATCAAGATGGGGCATAAAGTATTATTCTTTAAATCTTAATTTGTCAAATTTCTTAGGATAAAAGTAGGTTTGTTGTAGTATAAAAAACAGTTGGTTTCCATTTCTACTTTGGCTTGAGTTAATATTATGTGCAGGATGAGTTGAAGATCTAAGTGTACTGATATCTTATGTACACTCTGATGCCTTTTTGCTACACAGAAGGAATTATGGTTGTAGTGTGCCAATTGGTATTTTTGTTGCTTGCCCATATGCCTCTGATGCCAGGCAGTAAATTTGATACAATATTTTGGGATCAAAATAAGCTGTTACCAGTCTGCATTTTTAAAGCTTTGTGGGTAAAATAGTGTTTCCGTAAAGGCATATACTGCCTGTCATATAGACATAGTTTAATAATATGGATCTCAAATTTTTGAATCTTTATTGTGATTATGTTGTCACTTATATACTGATTTTTAAAAGATTATTTAATTAAAGAATCCAGTGAATCTTTTTAATATTTTCAAATATCCAGTTATGAGACAAGGGTTCTGTCATCAAAATTGTATAAGAGCATTTATAGACATGATATGTTTATGTAAGATGTTTCAGTATCCCCTCTCCCCACCCAGAAGGCAAGCAGAAAAATGAGAATTCCTCTTCTGTATCCTAATATAAAGTGTTTTAAAAAATGCTGACTGGAAATAAATTTTATTTATAATAATATGTGATTATTTAAATGTTTTTATATTTAGATAAACCATATTCCTAAGTTTTGGAGTATTAATTTTGCTGTTTGTCCTATAAATGAAATTGACATTCTTGCCAGTGTTGCTCTAATTGTCCAAACACTGCAGTCTTCTTAGAGAACTGAAACAGTGTTCTCATCTTCATTCTGGCCACTGTGTAGAGAATATGAATATCACATATATACCTTTCTTTAGAATTATGGACAGTATTTCATGCCAAATGAATTCTCTACAATAAATGGAGAATTTGCAATTACATCATAGAAGAATATCAGTGTCTACAGTTTTTTTGCGGTTCATCAATCAAAATTCTTAAAGCCATACTGCATGAAGGAATTGCATGAGATGTGGAGGGAACTCAAGCTGACCACCTGACCTCAAGAAATGTCCAGCCTCAGCAATGTAGGAAACAAGTGACAGTTTCAGTATACTAGATTACCAAGTGTATGTGATTGTCAATTGAAAGGTTGCTAATGGGAGTATTCAGAAAAGACCATTAATGGACTGGAGGAAACAAGGACTTCCCTAAAAGAAAACCTTTGACCAATTCTTGCTCTGACTATAGATGGGTAGACTTTTAAAGGAGGCATTCCACGTGGGGACAGCAAAGTATAATTAGATGCCTCCAAAGCAATTGGGCCCTGGCCGGTAAGCTCAGTGGTTAGTGTCAGCCCTTGCACTGAAGATTCCCAGTCAAGGACATGTACTTCAGTTGCAGGTTAGATGCCACCTTAGTGGGGTGTGTATGAGAGGAAGCCAATTGATGCGTTTCTCCCATATCTCTCTCTCTCTCTCTCTTTCTCTCTCTCTCTTTCTCCCTTTCTCTCTCCTTCCCTCTCTCCCTCCTTCTCCCCCTCCCTCGCTCTCTCCCTTCCTCCTTTCCTTCCACTCTCTCTAAAAATCAATGGAAAAAATATATATCCTCGAGTGAGAATTAACAGAACAAAACAAAAAAAGTAATTTAAACTACAACGTGGTAGTAAAAGTGCATCAGTCTAGCTTGGGGTCTTTGGGTTACTTAACGCAGTGGGTAATGGATGTGGCAGACTGCAGGGAGCATGGCCACTCACATTTTGGCTCTCAGTCAGTATTTTTTGAGTAACTATTCTGTGTCACTTTCTGTTCTCGTGAACAAAAGAAAAACACCTTGAGAAGACTACATTCAAATTCTGGTGGGGGAGGCAAGCAACTCACAAATGTAAAAATAGACTGTATAGTAAAGTAGACCCAAAAAAATGCAAAGATGGAAAAGCGCTGCGGGCAGGCAGGAAGCGGGAGTGTTTTATTTAGATAGAGGGCCAAGACAAGAGTCATGTTGTGGTGACATTTGAGTAAAGGACTAAAGGAATGAAGGGAACAAGTCACATGAATGTCCGGAAAGAGCAGGCAAGCAGGAGCAATGCTAGATGGCCAGATGGAGAGTGAGATAGGAATCATGGGGGTCACCTTCAGAGGAGGGACTGACCTGACATGTGTTAAAGCTTCATTTTGGCTACTGTGTGGAAAATTGGGGTTGAGGGGTGGTTGGGTAGCGGACAGGGAATGAGGGGACCAATTAGAAAGCTAGTGAAATACTCAGACAGGAGGCAGTGACCTGGGGTGCTCGCAGAGGAGGTAATGCTAAGTGTTGGGATTCTGGGTGTATTTTGAAGGCAGAGCCAAGAGGATTTCCTGACGGATTGGATGTCAGCAGAGGGATTCCCTGTGCCCTTTCCCCAGGGACAATACAGTGTTACCCTGAGTAATCTCAGGATGGCCCAGATAATCTCCTGGTTTGGTCTTGTTTGCCAGTGGGGTTGCTGAGAGAAAAAGAACTGTGGTGTTTCTATCTTCTTTTCTGGGATCAGTGAAGTGATGAGCTGAATCAGTGCAAGAGGTACTGTGCTGTTTCTGTGCCTTTGGGAAGTAAAGTGGTAAAACACACCCCTTCCTAGATGTCATTTAGATTCGCAAAGTGTATTGATTTCCCTTTGGAAAGATTTTTGCATAAGTCTACTTTTAGGAAGAAAAGGTTTTTATGGAGGTTGTCATATGGAATATGCTATCTGAAAAATATTAATGTGTTGACAAAACACAGAGACATATAAAGAGTAAACTTGCAGATACAGAGAGAATGTCTCCACGGATGTTGTGGCAACCATTTGTCCTGGTTGCTAAACAACATTGCATAACTAGTTCAGTTATTCCAGTTCCCAACTGCTTATGTAAGCAATGATTTGGAAAGACTTACTTGAAAGAACACAGTGTATGCAAAACTAAATGCCCTAAAACTAAAATTTATAACTTTGAAAGTGTAAGATGGAACTAAGAAATTTATTGTCCCCAAATCCCTTTATCCTTTCCAAGGAAAATCATTAAAAATGTTGCACAAACCATTTGCTTTCACTAACATTCCTGGATTTACATATAAACAGCCTCTAAGTGTGGAGGTAGGTGAGTGAGGTTCTTTCTTAAATTTCTAAACTTTACAACAGTTTATGAGGTGGCATTTAACTTGTAAATGATTTCTGAAACTAGGTACATTTGCTTATAACTTTGTTGCTGCTTACTAAGCTTTAGGAAACATTTTTGTGGCATCTTCAGGCATCGGTTCAGTGGCTGTTCCTGCTCTAAGAATTTGAAAGGAAATGAACATAGGCATTTGTAGAATCCATCTCTGTTGCCTTTCACAATACATTTAGTCTGAATTTCAAACCATAGTGAATATGTCAAGCTATTAGACACAGTAAATTTTTTTAATCCTGTGACTAAAAAAGTTAAGTGTATTTCTAAAATGCTTAGAAGTAAAAGAGGAGTTCATTTTTAAAAATAAATCTTTATTGTTCATATTATTACAAATGTTCCCCCCCACCACCAGGTTCCCACCCCACCCTCTGCCCTTTCTCCACCCCCCATTGTCCTCATCCATAGGTGCACAGTTTATGTTCAGTCTCTTCTTGAACTTCCCTTTTCCCCAAGAATCGTCAGTCCACTCCCCTTCCATACCTCTGATTCTATTATATTCAACAGTTAATATTGTTCATCAGATTTTTTAATTCCCTTGGTTTTTAGTTTCACTTGTTGATAGTTACATATTTGTTGTTCATCATTTTTATCTTTGTCTTCTTCCTCTTCCTAAAGAACCCCCTTCAGCAATTCATATAATTCTGATTTGGCGGTGATGAACTCCTTTAGCTTAAATTTATTTGTGAAGCTCTTTATCTGGCCTTCGATTCTGAGTGATAGCTTTGCTGGGTAGAGTATTTTTTGCTGTAGGTTCTTGCTATTCATCACCTTGAATATTTCTTGCCATTCTTGTCTGGCCTGCGTGGTTTCTGTTGAGAAATCAGCTGACAGTCGTATGGGTGCTTCTTTATAGGTAACTACCTGCTTTTCTCTTGCTGCTTTTAATATTCTCTCTTTGTCTTTTGCTCTTGGAATTTTAATTATGATGTGTCTTGGTGTGGTCCTCTTTGGATTCCTTTTGTTTGGGATTCTGTGTGCTTCCTGGACTTGTAAATCTATTTCTTTCACCAGGTGGGGAAAGTTTTCTGTCACTATTTCTTCCAATATGTTATCCATATCTTGTTCTCTCTCTTCTTCTGGGAACCCCATAATTCTGATGTTGGTTTGCTTGAAATTGTCCCAGAGGTTTCTTACACTCTCAACTTTTCTGGATTCTCTTGTCTTCTTGCTTCTGTGGAGGAGTGTCCTCTGGCTCTTTGTGTTCCAAATCTTTGTCTTGATTCCTGCGATCTTTCAGTCTGTTTTTAGGACTCTGTATAATATTTTTATTTCGGAGAATGTATTCTTTATTTCTAGTTGATTCCTTTTTATTTCTAGTTGATCCCTTTTCATATCCTCATAGGTCTCATTTATTTTATCAGCCTTTTTAGGAAATTCTTGAAAAACCTTATAATTGTAGTTTTGAACTCAATGTCCATTCTTTTACTTTCCTCCATCTCCTTCCTTTGTATCCTGCCTCTTCTCTGCATTTTAACTGCTTCCCTGATTTGATGGAATAGTTTTCTGTGCTAGGTGTTCTGGTAGAGCCCAGTAGCACAGCCTTCCCAGTTACCTGAGGTGGACAGTCTTGGTGTAGCCCTTTGTGGGCTGTGTGTGCAGTGTTGTTGTTAAGCCTTGCTTGTTGTTGGTATCCCTGGGAAGCGTTTATCTCCAAGCCAATTGGCTGTGAGGATCAGCAATGTCTCACCTAGGAGGGCTTCTGTGCTCCACTTGGATGGGGTGGGGTCTCGGGGTGGTGCAGACAAGCTTTGGTTCCCTGTCAGTCCCGCCTTAGGAAAGTCCTATTCTCGGCAAATCCCTCAAGATTGGTTGCTGGCCCGTGCACCTCTTGGGTAAAAGCTGTTCTCGAGTTTTGCCTGGTCCCTGACAGCCAGTTTTTTCCTGGCTCAGAGTTGTCTCTCAGTGCAGTTGGGAATTTTGGGTGTTTTTTTTTCTCCCAGACGAGAAAGCCAGCCTCCTGGAGGGCTTCTGTGTTCCACTTGGATGGGGCAGAGTCTCGGGGTGGTGCAGACAAGCTTTGGTTTCCCCAATCAGCCCCTCCCTATGATGTTCTGGTTCCTGAGTCCTGCAGTAATGGCCGCTGGCTTCACCCACCTCCGAAAGATCTCTGCCCACTGCCTGACAGTCTGGCCTCTCCCTGACTGGGGCCGTCTGTCAGAGCAATAGGATTGTTTTGTTTTCTGCTCCAACAAGAAAGCCAGCTGCGCATTAGCTGTGTGCCCTCTCCGCACTCCTCAAGCAAGCCAGCAGCGAACTCGGTGGCTTCCTTTTTGCGAGCACAGTTCTCTGCACCTTCACAGTTCCTGAGGTACAGCGTCCCTTCTCTCCCCTTCCCAGATGGCAGAGCATCCTCTTAGCCAGCCGTCCGTTCGGAGCTTCAGGGCGATGTTTCCCTGTTTTCCAGTTGTAAATTCAAAAGTGTTGTGGTAGGCTGCATTCGGGTGTCTACCCTATGCCGCCATCTTGGTGTCTCCTTATAAAAGAGGAATTCTTATCAGAGTTGAGAAATTATTTAAAAACTAACCAAGAAAAAATATTCTAAGATGTTTAAATTAAATTATGGAGGTGGGAGCGTAAGAAACAGAGACAGAGCATTTGGTCAGTTTGCCTATTAATAGCTGGGGACCAGCCAATAAGACTGCTCACATTTCTTAGTTTGTTTTGGCATTTTGAGTTAATTTCCAGGTGGCTATCTCCACAGTTATCTGAAAGAGAATAGCCAGGTGCCACTGAACCTCAGGAGCCACCGATTCTTTCTTGTACCTGAACTTGACGGGATATTGCCTGCAACCTGCCTAAAGTAGCAAGCACTTCTTCCTTATGGACTTTTCACCCATCTGACCATGCCCCCCTCACCTTATCCCATCCGCTTTATCTGTAGCCAATGTAAATTATAGAACAACATATATCTTCCTTCCCCAAAACGTAATGTATAAAAGTGCTCCTCAACTCCGGGCCGGTGGGCATATTGCCTTTTCCACTGGTGCTGCAGCCACTGCCGCTGGTGGTCTAGACCAGTGGTTGCCACCTTTTGGACCTCGTGGACCACCAGTGGACCACTGGTTGGCAACCCTGGTCTAGACTTCATGCCCCAGATCCTGGTCCTTCCTGGCTCAATGAGCCCTTCTGAAAAGGCTTGCAGCGAGTTTAGAAGTTAAGTTTTTGTGTTTAACATATCATTGCCCTTTGAATTTTTAAGAAATGGGGTAATTACATTGTCAAATGCATTTTTAAAATAAGACATGCATGATAACAAAAGTAAAAGATGAAAAAGACAACATTTTCACAAATTTCTTACCATTTCCAAATAAGTTCTATCCTTGCTTTTGAAGTACAGCAGGCCCCATATGTTCTAAAAAGTACCAGCAGTTGTGAATGTGATAGCTGACCTTTAAAAAAATGTTTTAGGATTGTAAAATTAAAAAAAAAACACTAAACCTTTTTAGTTTCTTAAAGGGACATGTTCTTTTGTTTTTTAGAAGATAGAGTTCTGGAAATTTATAAAATGTAATTTAGGTCAGAGGCTTTCTTATGTTCTCCAAATAAAAGATGCCTTTTAAAATAAAAATCATAATAATTACTAAGTTGCATGTTTGATGTAGCCATATTGAAATTTTTACTAATTTGAGCTTCATTCTCTTTAAGTCTCAAGGTCACAGTGGGGGGAAAGCTTATGTTGATGTTTTCTTTCACTAAAAATTATATGCTAATTCAAATTTTTAAAATAACCTTAGTTAAACAATACTTTATGCAGTAAAACTGTTACTGAAATTAGCTAGATATTAATAGGAAGAGAGCCAGGGGAGTCAGACATTGGTGAGCACTGTCAGCTAGGGAGCTGAGGCCTGTGTGCTTCACTAGGAAGCTACAGATTCACACCTCCTGTTCCCCACAGATTAATTTGGGGCGAGGGGCGGGCTGTGCAATACAAGTCAAAATGAGTACTTAGCCTAGGAAAAAGATCATTGACCCAATGCAAACCCGAAAAAGCTTGGGAAGATGATTGGTTACTTGGAAAAAGCTCCTGGTTATAATTTCAGAACATGAAGAGAGCACACACTCTCTGTCTCCCTCTCTCTGTTTCCCTCCATCTCTCTCTTCCTCCCCCACTCTCTTTCTTTCCATCTTTTCTTCTCCTCTCTCCCTCTCTCTCTTCCTCTTCCCTTCTTTCTCCCCCCATTTCTCTCTCTCCCTCTCCCCAAATGCCTTTCACTTCATGACCCACATTTGCCTCATTCAATGGCAACCCCCCTCCCTCCTGCCAAGAACATGTGACTATGTGGGTCAAGCAGCTGAGGGAGATGGGGGCAGCACACCACATGGTCTCCAAAAGGACTAGCTTTAATGTGAAACAGAAACTGGATACTCACCTTTGTCATGGCCTTGCTTAAGACAGTTGGACTTTTTTCATGGCCATATAGATGGAGATTAGACATTGGAAATCCAAGAGAAGAACTCCTTTGATTTTGCATCACAAATAAACCGTGCCACACCACAATCTCCCATGCATGGATCAGTGAAATGCTCTTCTCACTATCTCGTGGAAGAGCCTGTTTCCACCAACAACAAAACTGGTCACTATACTTATTGAGGCAAGTGATTAGGACTTACGGAGTCACAAAAATAATTTTCCTCCCACCTTCTAAGATCTTCTAGCTGGACTAATAATAAAATTAACATGAGACAGATTTACAGCAGTAAATGTCCAAAATTTATTACAGATGTCCATACAGTGGTGCCATAAGAATATGAGACTCAGGGTGAATTGGGCAGTTCTGGGAAAAGGAGAGGGAGGCAGGGTTCTGGAATTTTAAAGAGAAAGCAGGTTATTTGCAGGTAAAAGAGAGAACAAACATATAAACAAATTCTTAGTGGGCCACCCAAAGACAGTGGGAAGTTCCACACACAGGCTTTGCTAGATTTCTCCCTCTGCCTCATCTTATACAATAAAAGGCTAATATGCAAATAGATCAAATGGTGGAAAAACCAAACAACCAGTCACTATGACGTGCACTGACTATCAGGGGGTGTTCACAGAACATGGTGGGCATCAGCAGCAGGCAACAGAGAGTGGAAGATGGCGGGTGTTGGCTGTGGCAGGATGGTGGAGCAGGTGAGTGGGGGTACCAGACCAAGGCAGAGCACCAGTCGCTGTCATCTGGACAAGCCTCTGGTGGTTATTGAAAAGTATTTGCTCCCTTGTGCTTCGGTCTCATCTGGTGCTTGTACCTGCTGCCAGTGCTGGCCCCACTCATACCTGCTGCCGGCAGCTGCTGGCCCTGATTGCCCCTCAGGGCTTTTCCACCTCCCCCTGCTCCTGAGGGACGGTCAGGGCCAGAAGCTGCCTCTCACACCCACTGCCGGTGACAGCCCCACTTGCACCACTGCCAGCACCCAGCACCAGTCTCAATCAGTCAGCACTGTCAGTGGGTGTGAGCAGCTGCTGCCAGCCCTGATCGCTCCTGGGGGCTTTCCCCTACTCCTGAGGGGCTATCAGGGCAGCAGTTGCTACTTGCACTCACTGCTGGTGCCAACCCCAATCACTCAGCGCCCTCATCAGGTGCGAGCAGGGCCAGCACCATTGGTGTGTGGGAGTGGCGGAGGCAGGAGCCGTGCTGCTGGCAGGTGGGGTCTGGGGGCCACAGTGGGGAGGGCTGAGACCCGCCCCTGTGCCCACCTCAAGCCTTACTGCCCAGTTTTCCAAGATACATGCATTTTTGCACTGGGCCCCTAGTTTAGTTTGTATTATGATGCTAGGGGTGATGTTCCCTTCCTTAGAGCAGGTTTTTCTATCTGAATTCCTGTAGATAGGTAAGGGAGAAAAATCAGAAGTTCTTTCTAACTCTTTTGTTTCTTAATAATCAGCTTAAAATCAGTATCCCAAAAAGTCACATTTTGGGTTGCAAGAGTTTGGTTACCCTCCACTTACTTTTCTGTGTGAAATGTGTGTGTGTGTGTGTGTGTGTGTGTGTGTGTGTGTGTGTGTGTGTAGATAGACAGAGACTACAAAAGGATGCTATAAAACACTAAAGGCCCAGTGCACAAAATTCGTGCTCAGGTAGGATCCCTGCAGGCTGTTGGCTGGGGCCTTCCTTCCCCCAGCTGACTGCCACCACCATCAGGGGCAGGGGTGGCCTGGGGAAGGGGCCAGGCAGTTGGCCAGCCAGCCCCACCCCCTGGTCGAACTCCCAGTCAAGGGGACAATTTTCATATTATGCTTTTATTATATGGGATTCTATTTGGGAGCCCAACATAGATACTTTTTAGAATTTCCTTTAGAAAATTAGCACGTTTCTGGAAACTGCAAGTGTTGAAGTTCTAAGTATTATTTCTGCCTTCCAACTTCCTGAGGTACTGTATTTCTAAACCGTGACTCCCAACTGCTGCTGTAATCTCTACCCACTGTCCCAGGCTGGGAACCTAAGCCGCATCCCCAGTTCCCACAGCTGAGGCATGCCGAAAATGCCTGACAGCTCTCGGCCCACACATCCAGTAACAACTGGTTCCTTCCTCTTCCTGGGGAAGAGCAACATCCTCTGAGATGATAAGAAATGCACCCTGAGGAATGCAGAACAGCAGTGAGCTTTTCACACAGGAAATTACTACAGTAGCACTCTGAAAAGTGCGTCTGTCTCCTGGACTATCAGCCCATAATGTGCTTCCTGCTGACCTACAGGACGTTCACTGTGGAGCTAAATGACATTTGCGGTTCTTTCTGGAGTTTCTTGGAAAATAGTGAACTTAGCTTTGGGCTGTTCTGTACATCTGTACCCATCTGTTACTTGGTACTGCTTATACAGTGCAGCTAAGGTACCTGTGCTTGCTTTATTTAGCCACTTGGCAGCTAATGATTTGGTGGAAGTAGTCAGCACGCCTGCTAAAGTGAATTTTTCAGTCAGTTCTTTGTGCTTTATGAAGTCAGGTTATGTCAAATATATTAAAGCTTCAGAAAGATTAAAAACCTCATAATCCGAGTGAGCTGGCAGCCCAGTGTTGGTCCTTGCCTAGTTCTTTCTGTAGTTTTCAATGTCTTTGTTTTTACTTCCTCAGATTGTCAGATATCAGTAGATGGCATACTGTGTGCACGATCACACATGTTCAAGAATACATAAAGCTGTTGCTTTAAATCCACCAACCCGTCATTTCAAAGTTCAAACTGACTTTAATTGAGTTAGTTGAAAAATGGTCTGGTATAATTTGCCTCCTTCCTCCCCTTATCCTCTCCCTCCCTTCCCCCCATTCCTACAGTATTTTCTTTTACTGTTGCTGGAGATAATAATGGCCACTACAAAGCCCAGTTTTTATATTGTATTCACTTTTTAAATTGCTTTTCAAATCTCTGCAGAATTTTGGTAGGTTTCAGTATTTATGGTGGCAAAATTCTTTTTGTTTGGACTACTTTACCAAAGCACATAAGAGTTACTTGTTGTTTGTTTTCTGTTGAAGGGGGGAAGGAGAAGGAATGCCAGGCATTTCCTCTTCTTTCTCAGAACGTCTTATTAATGAACATTCCTCTTCCCTCCTAGGAACAAACCATCTCAGCTCGTGAGGAGCCTCTAAGTGTCTGACTTCTAATATTCCCACCTCTTTCCCACCCAGACCCAGAGAGGCAGTTGCTTCATGTGTTTACTGTTCTCACCTCAGGGCTCCCTTTTAGCCTTGACAGACTTCCAAACCTGTTTAACTGGTTCCCTACATTAAATTCTCTCCGAGAAAATAACTGTTGTGGTTTCCGTTTTCCCGCTGGGTCCTCAATGATCATCCTAAAGATCCTAAACTATCCTAAAGAAATAATAAGATGTACAGACAAAGACTTCTTTCTACTCAAGGATGTTTATTCTAGCATTATTTAAAATTAAGAAATGCACACAAATCAAATGTCCTTTAAGACAGTATTGTTATTGTGGAGGTGTCCTCTTTGTCCCCACCCACCTGTTGCTGATAGAAGTGGAACTCTCGGGAAGCCACGGTAATAAGAAATTCCTGAGGCCTCTGTGGGAGGATGGTATTGTGGAAAGCTTTATTGAATGATGAGGTAACATTAAGGGAGTTCCTCTTCAAGCTCCCATCTTCCTCCTTCCCCCGCAGAGCAAGTCCCATCGTGTCTTCAGCGGGGCTAAGATCAAAGCCATTGCCCAGTGTTTCGCTCCACGTGTGCACAGTCCAGTCCAGCATCTGGCTAGGTTAGCTTGTGTTCCAGCTGCAGTCCATTGTGTATGGAGTCTGCAGGGCCCACGTGTGACTTCTAGGGCCACATGGCTATGGAGACACACACGTGTGCCTGTCATGGAGCAAGTGAAAAACAGGAACACAAGCAGCAAGAGAGAGAATTCCTTTATCTCTGGGGATTTTAACTAGGAGCTTATCCAGTGAATCCGGGGATTTTTTGAGCTTGCCACCCTCTTTAGCCAGTTATCTTTTTCCCAGTTTAGATTGCTTAAAAAAAAAAAAAAAAAAGGTGGGGTAGGGGAAAGACAAGTAATGACCTTCCCTACATCACCTCGACTTCACTGTGAATGCATCCATGTTCCCCTTTGTTGGGCCTCTTCCCCCGGTGATTTATTTGCAGGGAGTGGACCAGTGAGCCCCTGGGGAGCATGAAGTATAGCTTTGTGGTGAAGCTGCCCAGATGACCATGCTATAGTGTCTGCCCCCCCCCCCCTTTGCTCCTTTCCTATTGGTAATACCTAGTGAGTTACAATGGTAACAGTACCAGTTAAATAAAAGTATAGTGTATGAATAGATGGAATGTTACCATCTTGACCAACAATTAAATGCAATGTGTGAGATTCTGGATTTGACCCTGGGTCAGTGGAAAAATTGATGAGGAGAAAACCACAGTAACCCAGGTTGAAGTTGTGGATCAAAGAGCCTATACTCTAAGCTTAGAGCACTAGTTAAGTATACAATTTTACCTACATGTTCCCCAAAATTCTAGTTTAGCACTTCTTAGTTGGGATTCAGGAATCTGTAGTTTAACAACTCCACCAGGTGATTCTCATCGTGAGGGAAGTTTGGGAAACACTGCGAGAGAAGAGGCCCTGCCCTCCATCTGCTGCAGCAGAGAGGAGACCTCAGGGAGCTGGGCCTAACCACCTAGGGGCCTGGGCCAGCTGGCTCTGGTATATTTGAGGAGAGTGAAGGCTGCTGCTGGGAGCAGCTGGCAGGAGCAGCAGCAAACGTGAAGCAGTTCTGTTCTGGGCTTCTGGTCGCCCTGTCTGTGTCTTCTGTTGATAGAGCCTAATAGAACCAACCGGCAAGAGAAAACTGTAGATAGCAGAGTCCAGGTCTCTGTATCACAAAACAGACTTTTGAAGGATAGATATGGAATCAAGAGGAATTATTAAATTAGAGGATAGAAACTTAAAAAAAAAAAAGGCTTTATAAGGCAAATTCACTCAAGAATATGTATACAAGTTTGGATTTGCACTGGTAATATATAAGCATATCTATTTTCTACATTGTAATATATATACTGTTATATTTATTTAGTTATTGATTATTTAATTTTTAAAAAGCCTTTAAAATGTAACAAGCAAGAATATTGTTGACTTATATTTTTAGTGACTTGTGAGCTTTAAACATTTCTGGCAAAATAAAAATTGGATCTATTTAAGGTGTATAAAGTAACTTGTGTAGATATAGCACAATATAACTAATTAACATATTCATTACCTGTTATTGCACTGACTGTGAACTTTGACTTTTTCTCATAATTACTATATTTCTGAGTTTATTTGTATACTCTGCTCTTTTTTCTATTTTATTTATTTTAAAGTTGAATTGTAACTCATTATAATTTAGGTTAACATCCTTTATCATATACTACAAATATATTTTTTTTTGTTTGCCATTTCCCTTGATTTTTGTTTCTGATTGTTGATCAATTTAGTTCCATTTGTTTCTTAAAAGATATAATTAATTTTATGACTTCATTGGAGTCTATATAAAGAAAACCCCTCCCTATTCCCCAAAGATATCTTCAGCTACTTTTCCTAAGGTCCTATTTTTTATAATCAAATCTTAAATTCTAGGTGAATTGCTTTAAGTTATAAGGTACAGATTTATGGTTAACAAAGTACCCTCCATTTGTGTTATTTTTTCTTTACTTGTTTGATTTACCTTCAGAAAACATTAAATTCTTATCTTCTTGTGTATGTCCAGAGACTTTTACTTTGGTCTTATTGATCTGCTTGTTCTTGATCCATTATCATACCTTGTTAATTATTGTAGCTTTAAAATATATATTTTTTAAATATAGTAAGTACATTGCCCTGGCTGGTGTTGCTCAGTGGTTAAAATGTCAGCCGGCCCGGGCACTGAAGTGTCATGGGTTCAATTCCTAGTCAAGGACACATGCCTGAGACCTTGGTTGCAGGTTTATTCCCCAGTGCATGAGGGAGGCATCCCATCAGTGTTGTGTCTCTCTCACATCAATGTTTCTCTTCTCTCTTTCTCCTTCCTTTCCTCCATCTCTTGCTCCCTTCCACTTTCTAAAACAAATCAATGGGAAAGAATATCCTCTGGTGAGGATTATATATATTTTTTGTTCGTTTGTTGTTGTTGTTGTTGTTTTTAATCCTCACCCAAAAATATGTTCCATTGATTTTCAAGAGGGAGAGGGGGTGAGAGAGAAAGAGAGCAAGAAACATTGATGTGAGAAACAGCAGTCGCCCCACAGCCTCCTGTATGCACCCCAGCTGGGGATCGAACCCACAACCTAAGTATGTGCTCTGACTGGAAATCGAACCCACAACCTTTTGGTGTACAGGACAACAGGAATTATATTTTTTATAGCAAGAATTGTGTGGGCTTATTCTTTCTTTTGGTGGTGTTATTACTATTAGTTCTGGTTTGTGAAGGCATTATTTCCTTTGTGGTATAGATGACAACATAAATTTTTATCAGATTTGGTTAGTGTGATTTTTTTACACAGTGAATTCTATTTTCCATTGGCTTTTATTTTAAACAGAGCTGTGTGTATGTGTGTGTGTGTGTGTGTGTGTGTGTGTGTGTGTTGGGGGTGTTGGTAAATATTCTCAATATAATGGGCTAGAAATCTTGTGGGCAAGATTCAAAAACATAGCCAAACCCATAATATTTAGGGTTTGTTTTTTTCCTTATGATTTGAGACAGTTTTATGGCTATATGCCTGTTTGCAAAATCCAGGCCGTCTCCTCCAACCTATCTTTCTCTCTTGATATTTTTCAAATCACAAGTACCCACAGTTCCAGGGGATCCAGGCCTCCCGTGTTCATGGCCCCACAGACTCGGTCCCATCTCTTCTTGGGGAGTGATAGGTAGTAGAGTTGTCTTACAGGTTCACACTGTCCCTG